>CM034150.1:669780251-670980251 GCA_019776745.2 Taxus chinensis
CTTTTCTTTCACTCACTTAAATGGATCCCCACTTACAGATAGAGGATTACTCCTTTAATGAGATTCATGTCCTATTGACATTCATTGCACTGAAATGAGGTGATTGTACATTTTTATTCCTTCAGGTGTGATAACACAACCAAGTGGTAAATAAGTTTTTATGAACACTAATAATTGTATTGTAATAGGTGAAATTGGGGTAGTTTATTTTTCTTGCAAACATGGTACTCGAGAATAAAATCATCATCTTACCATTTTTTGTTACATAATCCTCGCCTTATTTCAATATTTTCCTCTCAAGGGAATAGACGAAACTTTTTTTCTTCACATATGATGGTCTTGAGTATCTCGATGGATTTATTAGCTCATTTTCTCTCATTCCTTAAAGATATAAGGGCATAATGGTAGAGTCGGTATATGATGAACCTTAACTTATAACATTACATTCTTATTTCACCTTTAAACATGATGACCTTTTTTTAATTGACCTTCCTAACCAAGATATCATATGAGTGGAAACCAACTTAGAGTTTATGAAAACCTTTTTACTTTAATCACTACTTCTGGGAATAGATTTAATTCACAAATAAGAGGTTTTTTTCTTGAATTGAACTTAAAGAGATGGTTGAGAGTGAGATCAATTTTATTTCTCTCTACATTACATAGAAACACTTTTAAGGGATGTGTCCCTAGCTGGTGAGATTTTACGGAATTATTAGACATGGATCAAATTTTTACAAAAACTTCATGAGGTACACACTGCTTGAGATGAAAACCATCATCAGTCATGATGATATTTTCTCATCATGATCACTATTACCATCTACTCAATGAAATATAATTTTAATGGAGAGCTTGATGTTTCAAATCCATCATAGACCATAAGATGTTCTTGATTTCACCCATTGTTTAACTGATTATCTCTGAGTTGTTCCCTTACAAAATGTGATTTGCATGATGATATTCACCTTTGGAGAGAGGGTTAGTGATAATGATGTATCCTTCATGATGGAAACATACATATGATAACTCTTTTATACCACAATACGAATGAACTGGACCATTCAACCCCTTCTCATCAAATTTTTCCTTGTAAAAATCATCCCTAGAATGATACTCAAAGAGCTTGCAGGGATTTTATTTCTTGTTTTGGAAACGATACATATTCCTGATATTGGGGATGGGTCTATCTAGAAACATTTGCAAATATAGAATATCAAATCCAAAACATGCCAATACGAATCGAACAATCCCCACAAAATTGAAAACAATGGAAATATAAAAAAGAATAATCGAAATCACATAAAAGTACACAAACATAACACATCATGTATCGTGGTTCACCCAATGTAGCCTATGTCCACCAAAGATAGAGATCTCATATATATAATATACCAAGAGATTACAAACCAATTCTTTTGCAAAAGAGTACATGTGTCTCTACAAGAGTATCTCTTCCTCCCAGATCTCCAACCTGATCTGCCTGAGTACACTTATTCATCCCTCTATACCATCCCTTATGTCTTGTCCAAATATTTAACTGGATATACCTAATTGCACTACAACCATGCCTTTGAAACACCACTAGAACTCACTTACTTGAAGCTACCCTACATCTGCCACTGTGTAACCAAGCTCTCACTATACTATGAATTTACAAACAAGACCTCTAGAAGTCTCTCCTCCATCATTGCATGACATATGCAAACATGAAGAAAAATTCCTCTACAATAATAGATTCATCTGGATCAAAAATTCATCATGATCTCATGGATCTGTGATACAAGATCTCACAACATTTGGATCTACAAGAATAAGTAATAACAAGATCTCACAATAACCGGGGGATCTAAAAAGAAGAAACTATATATGTGCTTTGGATACAATGCAAGCCGTTACATGAGACTAAATAATACAAAGGAAATACATTAGAAGATAATAACATCTTCTCACCAACATTGTACTTTCACTTTTCTTCTGTTCAACTTCTCTCTATGAAAGCTCATGTCTTCATGAAATCTACTATTTCTTCTTCTTCTTCATCCTTTCAACCAAGGATAGATCTATTCTTCTCTTTTCTTATTCCCTTTTGTTCTAACCCTATTTTTATAGCTTATATAAGATTAGAAAAACCTTGGGCACCTTAGCTATGCATTTACAACCTTTAAATTAGCTTTAAAACAAGATCTAGATTAAATTTCCTTGAGTTAAATATAAAGTTTCACACATAGGTAAATGGTGATGGTTATCCTGATCAGAAATGGTTATCCTCATGCTGGCCGATGTCAGTTATTGTGTAAACCAGCAAGGTGTAAATCATGCACAATCATAACAATCTCCCACTAGGAGATAAATTGCTGAACTTGTACATTTACCTGTACATAACTTTCCTCTACATACCATGAAGACCATCTATTATTTACATCAAAAATTATCTCAAATGAAATCAGGAATATTAAACCATCTTCTAAAAAAAAGAAGATAACAAACATGTGACTTACCATATACCTGCACAAAGCAACTCCTGATCTGTGATACACGAGCTATCCATACATCAAGCTCCCACTGAATCATAAGTCAAAGCCTCTCATGCAACCAAGTCACCATGGCTAGTCATACCTATAAGAGCTCCCATTCAAACTGAAGTACTAAACTTCTATTGCATCCATAGCCATACCTATAAAACCAACCATGTTCTCCATATATATATCCATGTCTCCATACAACCACCAATGCAACTGACCAAGACAGGTCAAACTAGAATATGTAAAATAAAAACAAGATCTTGGGTAAAGACAACCCAAATGAGTTCTACATATAATAGTGGGTGATCAATGCAAAAATTTGTATAACTTAAAGAATCCAAACACTGCAATCTATAAATAAAACCCTACATATACAACTAACATGTCAAAGATAGTCATCTATAGATAACATCTCCCATGGAGTAACATAGTAATCAAGAGGAAATACAAAATTCCCTTACTCATGCTCAAGTCATCTAAACCATGCTTATAGGCATCGATGTGCAAAATAAACATTTGCATCATCATAGGCTCACAAAAATTAATCTATCCACATGTACAAACTCACCATGTACATTCATCCATATCTCTAGGATTTTCAGAAGCTCCAAGTCTACCACCAACTAACTCCAAAGCCGAATATGAATCATGTGCTCATTAATGTCAATAAAAAAAACCATGCTAAACCATGTCACTAATATCAAGTGCAAATACCAACAAACATGTCATCAACATACTCTTCTCAATCAACCAAGATAAAATCAAAACAAGGGCACCATCTAAAAATGGTAAATAAGCATTGTTATCAAACATGTGACTAAACTAACTACATTTTCTTAACCAACCCTGGTCACTACCTGACTGACCACGGTTACCAAATGACCGACCATGTTTAACCCTAACTGACACCAATCTCTGTAACTAGTAAAATTTCTCCTTTTTCACCATTCATACTCCGAAAAATTGCTTTGTCATCTGAAACTAGAATAATCAATCATAAACTACCTTCCCTAAGAAATATCTAAGCACCATACAATAAACCAAAAGTCTCATTACAAAGCAATGAACTCAAAATACATGTAAATCTGTGACTGCCCTCAAAAACCAACTTGTTCCTCCTGTCACTCTAAATAATAGCAATCTCCTTTCACTCTACATGTGCATCATGTATCCAGTCATGCAATGTCAACAACAATGGATTGATCTCACTGAACACGAAATCCCCTGCACTGCCTCTAAAACCAACCTCAAAAGTTAATATGTCAATGAGAAATATAACCAGATGAAATAACTATAAATATTATTCCCTTTATTCCTTGAGAATACTTCTAAATCGCAAAAGTTTGGAATTCTTTTAAAGTAGGTGAATCATCTTCTTTTCATCCATGTGTACTCAACATCTATCATTACCTACAAATGTGTCTATTCAATAATTTTCCTTGAGGATATCATCCTTAGAATAGAAACCCTTGTCATCAATATTCCACACAACCAAGAAATAAAATTCAAACAACACCAAAAACCATGATGTAAATTTGTGCACACTATCCAAACATAATATCAGTTGCTCCAAATGAAAGAAATAAAACATGAATCATATAGAGATACCTGACTCAAAGTCTAAATGGAATAATCAAGCCAACTCTGTCCTTTTTCTGAGTTGAACCATGAAGTGATCTACACCATCTCTTCCATCTATACTCTATGAAAGAAACTTGATCCACCAAACCAAGAACAAAAATCATCTGCCCTCTCCTACTACAAAAAACCCTTTACAAATAATTCATCACAAAGACCGACCATGGTCATCCCCTAACCGACCACGGTTAGCTAACCAATACCGGTTCCTCTGTGACTAACCTTGGTTCTCAGAGTGATGTCGATGCTACTGGAATGAACCAAACACCACACCAGGTGCATACTTTGACTAAAACCAATAGTTTAGATGAGCCAGTCATTACCAAAAGTATCCAAATATCGTACAAAAAAATACAACAAATCCATGTAATAAATTTCATCAAGAAGAAATTTATCACCATACCAGTACCAAGATACTAAACCACATTTTCAACTAAAGAACTTGTCTCTCTGATGGAATCCCCATCTTTGTTTTGTGCTACAACCTCTCTACTAAAGGCCTGTACATCTAGTTTCACCAAGGATGCATACCTTCTCCTTTTCTCCATCTAGATCTGCAATCCAAAACCATGCATGTGTAATTAAACCATACACTACAAGACCAAGATAAAACCATACTCAATAACTAGATCTGTAATTTGACTACGATGTTTGTGCCTCTAAGAACCGGGGACACCTTAGCAAACAAGCTACATTCCATGTATCTCTCAATTTCTTCATATATGTGATTTTCTGTTAAAAACCAGGCTACCCAGTAACCAATCTTGGTCACCCTGTAACCAACCACGGTCACCCTGCCGAAGTTGGTTACCACTTAATCGACATCAATCAATGTAATTTCCAGCAACCTTACTCTTCCATCTCCCACTTGAGATTTAATCTCTTCCTACAGTTTTCATAATAGGAAAAACAAACCATGACCTCATACATGTCAATAATAACCACTAACAAAACCATGAAGTAAACCCTTTCTTTGAAATAACCAAGCTATGATACAATTTTTTGGGGATGGGTCTATGCAGAAATATTTTAAGCTATAGAGTATCAAATCCAAAACATGCAAATACACATCTAACAATCCCGAAAAAAAATACAATAGCGGAAGTATAAACAAGAATAATCCAAATCACACAAAAGTACACACACATAACACAACATGTACCTTGGTTCACCCAATGTGGGCTGTGTCCACCAAAGATAGAGATGTCATATATATAATATAACAAGAGATTACAAACCAACTCTTGTGCACAAGAGTACATGTATCTCTACATAGTATCTCTTCCTCCAAGATCTCCAACTGGATCTACCTGAGTACACTAAAGCAAACCTCCATACAATTACATGTGTCTCCTCTATAACTCTAACTAGATCCACCTGAGTGCACTACAACTAGGCTTGTGAAACACCACCAGATCTCACATACTTGAAGCTACCCTGCATCTTCCATTTTGCAACCAAGCTCTCACAGTACTATGAATCTTCAAACACGACCTCTAGAAGGGTCTAACAATGTGAAAATGTAACCATGCACCAAGAAGTAAGTTTCTCCTCCATCACTACATAACTTATGCAAACATGAAGACAACTTCCTATGCAATACTAGATTCCTATGGATCAACAATACATCATGATCACATGGATTTATAATACAAGATCTCACAACATGTGGATCTACAAGAATGGGAAATAACAAGATATCACAACAACCTATTGATCTAATAAGAAGAAACTCTATATCTCTTTTTCGTACTATACAATTCATTACATGAGACTAAATAATATGAAGGAAATTGAGTAGAAGATAAAACCATCTTCTCACCAACAGTGTACCTACACTTTCCTTCTGTTCAGCTTCTCTTTATGAAAGCTTCTATCTTCATGTAATTTTTTTTCTTCTTCTTCTTCTTCTTCATCCTTCCAACCAAGAATAGCTCTATTCTTCTCTTTTCTTAATCCTTTTTTGTCTAACCCTATGTTTCTATCTTATATAAGCTTAGAAAAACTTAGCGCACCTTAGCTATGCATTTACAACATTTAAAACAAGTTATAGATTAAATTCCCGTGAGTTAAATATAAAGTTTCATGCACAAGTAACCAGTTATGGTTAACCTGACCAGCAACAGTTACCCTGAATAGCGATGGTTACCCTAATTTTGACCGATGCCAGTTACACAGACCGGCACCAGTTATTGTGTAAACTAGCAAGGTGTAAATCATGTTAACAATGAATCAATTTAGTTCCACAATCCTAACACCTGAATTTGGGATAATTGAAAAAATCAAAGAGATAAGAAAAATGGGATTTTCCACAACTTTGTGAGCTCAATTCTAGGACTTACTTTTTTAGCAGGTCCTATCTAAGACTATTATTTTTAGCATATTTTCAATGTTTTCACTTCCTGATGTTTTTGCTAGTTTAGGGCATTGTGGGTGCTAAGAATTCAAATATTATGAGATATTACTACCTTCATACAAGCCCAACAAGGAACACGTGATATTTTTATTAAGTGTACTTAAACGTGTCATATTGAAATGAAAATTATCTTGAAATACAATGTTTTATTCAAAGATTTCTTGCACAAGTTTTCAGATGGTTCCTTCGTCCAAATGAGTTAGAAAATAAGATTTTAATTTAAGGGGGAAAATCATGAGAAAAACGAAGTCCTTCGTATCTCAAAAAAAATGGCTACCCCATCATGCAAGAAACCTAATATGAAAGTAGATTTTTTGTGGATTCTTCACTCAAAGTGTCAGGGATATTCACTTAGTTGATCTTCGGGAAAAAAACTTCGAAGATGGTGGAATGGAGGAAAATTAGACCTCCTTATTGCTATCCATTTTTCCCTCAGGTAAAAATGGACAACAAAGTGTGCAGGGGCATAGACACCAAACTTGGCAGAGTTGAGATTGTAAGTGGTTTTTGGGGTCTCGAAAGTAGTTTTGATAGTTTTGGAGTGTTGAGATCACAATATGAAATTTTTCCTCTTCTTGGTCTTTAATAGACTCATATTTTCTTAATGATAGAAACTGGGCCCTGACGGGCCCATATATTGTCCAAAAAAAGAAAGAATGATAAATAATGGAAAATAAGCCCCAAGGCACCACATTCAGTTTCCACGAGGCCTTCAACATGAAGAATTCCTAAGAAATTTAATATTCGGGGAAGACTTGGAATCAGAATCCAATTTTGGCCCAGAACCTAGCTAACTCAACTTAGGTCATTAGCAAGCCGAGTTGAAGCCTGCAGAGCTGGGTGAGTGATAAGGGAGTGCATTGAAAGCGAGATCACCAAGTATAGCTTGGCAAGCTGGCTAAGTTATGGGGCGAGTAAGTCGGCAGGGGAGATTTGTTTGGTGGATCAATCTCAATGTCGAGTTGGGTAGTACCAAGTGTAGTGAGAGAACAATTTTATGAGTCTGGTGAGTTAACTTTCAAAGCTCGAGTGAGATAAATCTCGAGGTCATCTAAATAAGACCAGGCTATTACATGATATCGGGGGGTGGTTAAATGAGCCATGTGTGAGGAATGACTCGGAAATCAACCGACTTCACTAGCCACATGTGAGAGAAAGGATCACTATATGGGTGATTTGGGTGAGCTCATGTGGGAGCTCATAACTATCTCAACCAACGAAAATGGGAATGGAGAGTTGAGATCTTTGGCCGAGATGATGATAAAACTAGTTAGGAAAAAAATGAGCTCGTAGAGGAAGATCCAAAACAATACTAAATTCATGTCACACATGAGTGAAGAACACGAGGCCATGTATGGGGAGCTCGGGTCACCAAGCTATGGGAATAAAAACACATGTAGTGTAGGGATCAATGTGTTAAGTCGATTTCAAAAATAAAAATAGCTCAGTCGTAATGGAGAAGGATTGTGTGGAGTTCAAATCTCAAGAAGAAACAAACGGGGTTTGATGGGAAGATATCAAGCTCAAAGATCAAATGTTGAGCTCTATGGATAGTCGGGGTACTACGGATGAAAGGTGTTAGAATCGAAAGCAATTTTAAGGGACTCGAGTTCACAACATTATTAAACAAATCCGACTAGCTCTTCATAAGTGTGATGCACTGTAGGATTAGGGTGAGAAGTGATGGTGTTTGAAGACATTGTCCCAAGTTGGCCGACCCAAGTTAGTCATGAATGGAAAGAACTCGATGGATCAAGTTCATAGGTGGGAACACCGAGGTAGGGCCTAACACCATAGAGATAGATGAATGAAGCTAAAAAATCTCAACAAATAAGGTGTGGGAAGACCTAGAGATGTCGACGAGCTAGGCCTCGAAATGGAGTTGAGTCACTTAGTAACAAAGATAAATGGAAAGCAAGGCCGAGAGTCCGAAGTCCATTTTATACTTTAGACATTCGGAAGATCAAAGGATTCAAACGGGTCAGGAGATGAACAGTGCCATGTGGAGGAGAAGAAAATTCTGAAACATTCAACCCCCGAACTCTGAATTCCACTCGAGTCCACTCGAGTGTGCACATTGAGGTGAATACTAAAAAACGTCCGAAGATCCCAATCTCTGAAGTCTGAATTTAGGAATTCGGAGATTTATGGGTTTAGGATTCTCAAGGCATGGGCTCAGGTTAATAATGTACACATTTCCACTGGAGAAAGGTTTGAAATCCCAAAATTGGAGGGATGTCCAAAAATCCAACGTGAGAACATCTGAAGTTGTTAGGAAGGTTACCAATGCAGTCAGGAAATGCACCCAATTAGGTTAGGTTGATACCAAGTCTACAAAACATTAAGCGCCACATGTAAGTATGGCTCGAGCTTTGTGTCATGAAAGAACTCACCAAAAATATATGGGCGAGTCATATAAGAGGGAAACCTAGGAAACACGTGGATGTTTTGAAAACTCAGGGCTTACGCACTCAAGAAAAGGGCCAACTCGGCCAGTGTGAAACATGCGTCGAGCTTGTAGTTGGTTTCGGAACTTACTTGAGGTGGTGAGCAACTCGTGAACAGTGCAAACTACTATATTCCATGTGGAAGGAGCGCTAATGTTGGCATGAAAAAGGGAGTTCAGCGGGGAAAATCTCAGTCGGTTTAAACATGCAAAGGTAGTTTCGGAGATGACCGAATTCATTGGGTCGATACAACGGCAGGGTTCAGAGTATGAGAAAAGAGTGGGCCAACATGTTGTGATGCCACGAAGAGGTCAGGTGGGGGAGGCAGAATACAGAGGCCTACAATGGGTAAAAAAAAGGCAACTCGAATCGTAGCTCATTGAGTAGCTCGGTGATCCATTCGCCAATGCAAGGCCATACACAGGCCTATAAAAATTCAAGCCCCACTTCACAAAAATAACAATATCTCAAGCCCCGGTTGCAAGTGTTTGAAAAAAAAATGTAGTCAATGGAAAGGTGAAAACAAAACCTACAACATGAGATCATGGAAAATGGATTTTTTAAAGGTTTTAAAACCCCAAAATTGCAGAGCTCTCAGAAGCTCGAAATGGCATCAATTTTTCTCCCGATGTTTGTTCTGCATAAAAAACAAGTCATCGGAAAGGTGAGGAGAGGATCTACAACTCAAGAACATAAAAAATAATAATTTTAGAGGTTATGGAGTTCAAATTTTTTTTGATAGTGAACAATGTACTTTTTAGGTGAGGTAAAGTTAATGAAGGTATGTACTTCCTTTCTTCCCTAACAAGGAAAGGTACAAAAGGGTATGGGCTCTGCAGACTTTCCCATCACTCTTGTAGGGATGGTAATGGATTTTGCAAGTGGTTGGAACGGATTTTTGGTTTCCTCTCTCTCACCCCTCTAATATTTCATCTATAAAATGTAAATGGGCTGTACTGAACAAGTTGGTTGGTCATTTTCCTCCTTTGCACCCCTATTCTCCATTCCTTTAGCTGGGATGTTGTGAATATCATGGGGCTTAAGGCCTTCACAAAAAATATTTAATTGAATTCTTGCCTCTATCTATGTACTATGAAAATTTCATGTAGCAATGAAACTATGTTTGTGTTCAATTTCCTAGCATTTCATGGTTTGATTGTTCCTTCTTGCCTATCATTGTTATCAGGTGTTCTGTAAAAATTGATGTTTCCATAATAGGGTTTTTGTGCTATTTTGTTTATTTGGGAATTTTACATTGGATGAGCTCTGGTTTTTGGTTCAAGACCACCCTCCCTACATTCATTTATTTCACTATTTTACAGGATGGAGAAGTGATTAGCACTCCTTTTCTTGGTGTATCACTCCTCTTAGTGTAGATTTTGTTTTATGCACTCTCTCTCCCTGTCACCTTGGAAGGATAGACTAAGTTAGATTAGTCTTTTTCTTGAATTAGGAGTAGTTTGTGGCAGGTAAGTGTAGGACCAATAATCAACCTTCTTCGGAGAGTTATCCCATTTTGTAATGTCCCACACTTAGGATAGCTTAATGTTTGGCAATCACACATAATTCGACTCATCCACCACTTGGCCATTTGAGGGGTGTTGTGATTTTTGCATAAACATTTTCGGCATGCCTAGTGGGACAACATTTGAAGTAAAGGGTTTCATTTTTAATAAGTCTGTTCCATTGCATATCTGAGTCACATTCAAGCCAAGTCTCAAAACAAGGCATTTTCAGAGCTTTCCCTCACACTTTCAGAGGTTCAGGAAGTTGTAGATTTTGGATGTCAAAGGTTCTACTTGTAGTGTCAAAGTTCTGAAATCATTTTTTCAAGGGCTCAACATGTGCAAAAATGGGCTCAAAATTTCACAGATGATAGATCGAGGGATTGAATTTTATAAGGGTATTATTAGAATTCCAACATTTTGGATTTTTCAAATTTCAAGATTTCATACATTTTTGGAATTTTGGATTTGAACTTTTTTGGGTCCTGTGATTCAAAATTTTGGTTTCTTGAATTTTGGATTCGAATTTCAGAACTTCTAGATTTTGGACTTTTCCAAATTTTGGAATTTTGAATTTTTAGATTTCAAGATTTTAGGATTTTGGAGGTTTCACATTTCAGGACTTTCATAGACTTCTGCACTTTGGATTTTGGGTTTCAGACATTTTGCTAGAATTTTGGTTTTCGGGAGTCTATGTGTCATTTCAGGATTTAAGAAGTCATTTTTAGTCGAACCAGTTCAACCCCACAACCATTTTTGTGTGACTTCAAGGTGTGCATACATGTTTTCATTTCATTTCATCAAGTTTCGTTGGGCTCTTGGTGGAACCACTACCTTTAGAGTGACACGTACAAAGCACAACTGAGTGACTCCATCTGGTCAAAAACCCATCTTCTCTGAGTTGTAAATCATCTCTTCTCCACCCATTTCCATCCAATTTTTCCTTCCATTTCTTTCATTCCTTTCCATCCCATTTCTCCTATGAAGTTTTGCAGCCATGACTTCATTCCCACAGTGGAATACACACTTACAACAACAACAACAACATCATTCAGACATACTTCCACATTTGCAGCATATATTCTCAGGGTACTATCAACCACCTCTAGATCCATACTACAATGAAAATCAACAGTGGGCATACCCCTATGAGTAGGATATGTATTAGTTTGGTTATTAACAAAACTATACAGGTTTCCAAGACCAAGGGTATGTAGATTATGGATGTTATCATACACTGAAGATATTGAGTTGCAGTTGAAAGTGAAATAATTGGAGGAAAAGATGGTACATTCAAGGGATATATCTCATATAAAATCATGTAAGATTGGCTTTAGAGTCCCTGTGTCCATAGGAGAGGACCCTTTTCCAAGACATTATAGCCAGCAACGAGAGCTTGAATTTATAGTTGAAATGTTTCCAAGGCTCACAAATTGGATCCAGGAGATAGAATATCTTTCTATATAATTTCAGTTAATCTCATCAATGGGGAACCCTTAAATTTTCATCCCACCATCCTCTCTTCTACTCCCCAATTTTCACCATCTTAGTCGAAGCCTCAGTTTTCAAGCTTCTCACTTGATGCCCCTAGTGCATATTTCCCTTCTCCATCTTCTACTCTCCTACTTCATCTCAATTTCTCTACCCTTTTCACTTCCAAGAAACCCTCTCCTCCATAGAAACAAGGAACTAAACCTCCTCTCCCACCACCAAAAAATCAAAAATCAGGGGAGACCACCACCCACCACTCCTCTCATAATCCCAAACTGATGTCAAGAATAAATCCAAAAAACCAGTCAAGAGGAGAAATAAGAAGAAGAGCCAAACAAAGAAGAAAATGATGAAAAACTTGGTAAGCTTGGCCCTAAGATTTAGAATTGAGAAGATGCCCTTGTTATTCAAGCACTTCATAGGAGGCCAAGGTGGAAGAATAGGTGGTGAAAACCAAAGTTGCAGTAGTAGCAGAAAAGTAATAATGGGTTGAAGATGATCCACAGTCAGAGTGTTCAGAATGTAGTGTTCATGAGGGAACATTGCTTTCAATAACTATTGATCAACCACTAGCTTGCAAAATTGGGAGAAGAGGAGGAGATTCATACCAAGGAGAAGAATAAAACAAGTTCAAAGGATTCAAATACAAGGAAGGTCATGCAAGAAACTCCAATTTCTTATCCCACTTCATCCCCTTTGGATTCTGATTCAAAGAATAAATTTAAGCTATCAAATTTTATGTTGAAGGATGAGGACCCTCATGGTGAGAAAAATGAGAATCCGGAAAACGTCATGGAGAAAAACAAGCCAATTGTGGAGGCCCTACAAGATGATGACATCATAGGGATATTTTTGCTCTCTTTTGGTATTGAAAATTCTGATTTCCCCCTTCCTTCATGTTTTATTGAAAATGGATTGCTTAATGAATCTATTATGGGGAAGAGTCTTGAAGACCTTGTTGTCCGTAGCATCCCTTAGGAGTAGAAAAAGGAGGGGTGTGACCTCTCAAAGTCCATTTTGGATGAGGGAAATAAATATATGGGTTAGTCTAGCCCTCAAGAGAGGAAAGAGAAACTACAATATCCAAGCAATGAGCAGCAAGGTACAACTACTTGCAAAAAATCACCACTAGCTTAGTTAGAGGTTGCAATAAATCTTAAAGATTTGCATGTTATCACGAAAGAGTTTCTTGTTGCCACATAAGAGATTATGCAGGGCATCCCACTTCAAATAAGAACTATCTTGAATCTGGATTAGAGGAATTGAGTCTTCCTAATTTCAGAGCGGCCAAGCAAGAGAAAGGGAATGAGGACATCACCATTTCCATACCATTCACTCAAAGGGGACATCAGTTGTCTGTAACTGTGCAAAAAGAAGAAATTCAATTTACAGACAGTCACCTTTTCTAGGAATATCTGCATGAAGACTTTCTTATTGAGATTGGAGCTTAGACTAGTGGGTGCATTTATCAGCTCAGGTCATGCCCTATTAGGTATCTAGCTTTGTTAGAGCTAGAATCTGAGTTGCCAAAACTAGTCATGTTCATTTTTTAACATGAGGATGAGCTTCATAGTACTAGGGATCAGCTATAATAGTTGCAACACCTACAGAAGCCCCATGTAAATCAATCCCACGAAGTGTTTGTTTCATTTTTAGTTGACACCTTGATGACCTGGCTAAAGGATCGATCTCTTTTTAGTCTTTCACTTGTGCACACAGCCATGTTTACTGTCAAATCATTTGCATGGTTGAAATCTGTAAGAAATGGTAGTTACTTTTCCCAACTAGTTATAGTGTAAGTTTGAAGTCTTCTCTCTCCTCTAATTAGTGTAAGGTAGGATTAGGTTTGATATTTTCAGAACAAGTGCTCTTGCACACTCTGCATGTCTACTTGGGCATTTATGATTTGATATTTTGTAGATAGCTTTTGGTTTGTGTTTTCTCTAGAAAAATACACTTTATTTCAGTAGACCTCCTTGAAGGACCTTACAATAGGAAGAAGATCATCTCTATAGGGAACCATTGCAATTCTAAAGATAAAACAAATTCATAGAAACTAAATTTGAATGGGACAAACAAATTTCAATAGTTTCCATCCTCTCGTAGCACCCTTGCAGAATCTAAAAATCATCCCCAAGGATATTTGTTGCACGAAAAATGACATGTTCATAACAACAACATGATTATTTTTCAATAACAACCCCTAATCATTCAAAATTTCCCATGATTGGAAGTAGAAGATCAACCTCAAATTTTCCCTACTCATCCTTTGATTGCAGGAAGCTACAATTTTAATGGTGTTCCAAGCAGTGGGTTAGAGATGGAAATTTTAGAAGAATGAAGAAATTAAAATTTAATATAGTTACATGATGTACAAACTTGGTGAATTTCTTAATCAAAATTCTGTGAAGTGCCATGCATGCTGAACAATCAGTGATTTCAGTGTGCTACCTGCTTAGTAGTATCAGAATTTATGGCATCCTAGCTTGTAGAGAGCTGAAAAGAAAGAAAATTTCAAATAAATTTTTTTTCCACTCATACGAGTATTGAGATTTTCTTATATATAATTGGGAATGCAAGTAGAAGAGTAGGTCTAGGTTCAGAGTGTTGGATCAGTTGCAGGTTATCACTTATGACTTCGTGCACAATGGAGGCTTCGAGCCACTATTCCATAAGAATCTAGTAGGAATATGCCCGCCTGAGTTACCAAAATTGTTATCTATTTTTCCGCTAGGAGAAATTGACAACAGGAATTATGGGCACTCAGACACCGAACAAGGTAGATTTGATCTTACAGGCAGTTTTTAGGGTCCCAGACACAATTTCGGTAATTTTGGAGTGTTGAAATCACAAGGGGAAATTTTTCCTCTCCTTGGTCTTGAATAGACTCAAATTTTATTAATGATGGAAATTGGGCCCCGGCGGGTCCATATTGAAAGAGGGATTCACGAGAACCGATGTCAAAAAGTGATGTACCACAATGAAGTTGCACTACAATGGTCATGTCAAGCCAACACAATACGCAAGATTAGAAACAATGGAAAGAAGATTGCAAGTAAGAAGAATGGGTCTACTCATGCTCATAGATCGAAAAATAGGAAGTACAAATAGGGGTGTTGTGTAACCCCCATACCTAAACATGGAAAGAAATCAATGACGCCACTGACGCATATGACATTGACTAATGCATATGATGCCACTAGAAGAGGAGTTACAATTCCAAATAAGGAATGTAACTCCTATGACGCATTGACGCAAATGACAATGTCAGATTCTATGACAGAATCTGACACTTGTCATTTGACTTCCTAAGACCTATGACTCTCGCAAGGCGAGATGACTCACCTAGGTGATGTGGATGATGACTGGACAGTGCCACACACCAACACCTCCCGTTCATCGAAGCCGAGGAAGAGGTCAAGGTAAGCCAGAATAGAAAAAGAAGACTCCCCTAGACAACTAAGAAAGATGTGTCAATGGGCCCCGGTAACTAAAGGCCTGATAAGGTGCCCATGTACAAACAACATCTTTCTGGAAAGAAGAAGAGGATAAGAAGGAGGACTATATAGCCCGAAGAAGATGGGCGGCTGCAGCAGACCTCACCCCAAGAAGAGACCGCAAGTGAAGAAACTTCACCTCAGTGAAGGGCTTGGTGAAAATGTCTGCAACCTGATCAGCTGTCTGAACATACTGTATGTCGATGATGTTTTCATGTATCAGCTCCCATATGAAGTGCATATGAATCTCAATGTGCTTCGTCCGCTGATGCTGAACTGGATTTCTACAAATCGAGATAGTGCTCATGTTGTCACAGTAGATAATGGTAGGCCGCCGAAAGTGGATGCCAAACTCTGTCATAATACCTTGTAACCAAACAGGTTTTATGGCAGCGTTAACTGATCCTCTGTATTCTGCTTCTGTCGATGATATGGCAATGGCGTTCTGTTTCTTGCTGGACCAACTGATAGGACCGGAACCAAGAGTGAAACTGTAGCCTGAGGTAGACTTCCAATGATTTAGATCACCGGCCCAATCTGAGTCTATAAATCCAACCAAGTCAATCTCAGTCCCTCCTAAGTAATGAATACCATCTGTGTGAGTGCCACGAACATAGTGAAAGATTCGCTTTGCTGCTTTTAAGTGCAGCTCATGAGGCTCTTGCATAAATCTAGACACGATCCCGATGGCATACGATAGATCTGGCCGAGTGTGAGTAAGGTAGATCAAGCTTCCCACCAACTGTCGATAAAGGGTACCGTCAACCAAGGGGGAAGAGCAATCAGAAACTAACTTAATCCCAGAAAGAAAAGGAGTAGGTGAGGACTTGCAGTCGGACATGTGAAACCGAGCAAGCAAATCAAGAGAGTACTTAGGCTGCGAGATCATAATTCCTGAGTCAGATTGTGAAATCTGGATCCCAAGAAAGTAATGAAGCAATCCTAAGTCGGACATGGAGAACTTGTTGGCCAAGGAGATCTTCATAGAATCAATGATAGAGGAAGAGCTACCGGTGATCAACAAGTCATCAACATAGAGAACAAGAATAAGCATGGAGTCATCCTGTCGCAGAATATACACATTTGGGTCAGAGTGACACCGAGTGAACCCTGATGCAAGTAAAAATGAGTCCATCTTGGCATACCAAGCCCGAGGGGCTTGTTTAAGGCTGTAGAGAGACTTCTTTAATTTACAAACGAGGGATGGATCATGGACATAACCTGGAGGTTGTTCCATATAGATCTCCTCCTCTAGGTCCCCATGAAGGAAGGCACTCTTAACGTCCATCTGGCGGACTTCCCATCTGTTAGTGGCAGCGATGGTAAGGGTCAGTCAAATGGAAGTCATCTTCACAACCGGAGCAAAGGTTTCTGAGTAATCAACCCCAACTACTTGGGAGAAACCCTTAGCTACAAGTCACGCTTTATACTTCTCAACTTCTCCATCAGCTCCATACTTTGTTCGATATACCCACCTAAACCGAACGATTTTTCTTCCTTTCGGAAGAAGGGTAAGATCCCAACTGTCATTCTTTATGAGTGAGGAATACTCCTCATCCATGGTAGAATCCCACTCAGGAAACCCAGAAGCTTCGTGGAAGGATGATGGATCAGAAATAGAGGCGAAGAAGGAGTGAGGTCCAGTGAAGTCTGAGCGAGTACGTCTCTCATCCAAAGGATCTCCAACTAAATCTCCAGCACTGTGTAAGGTTTTCCTGGCCCAAAGAGGTCCCGACGGCTCAGGCTCCGAGTCGGAAGATTCTTCACTTGAGTGAGAAGGGACATAGTCCTCATCATCACTACTGTCAGAATCAGAAGACTCAGAAGTTTGAGGATCGGGAGGAGCAGGGAGAGGTGGAACTCGCTCAATAACATCATCATCTGAAGAGTCAGAATCTGAATCAGTGGGCAAAAGGACCTCAGTGGAAGTTGAAGTCAAGGATGACTCATCAAACTTCACACTCCTCTCAATATAAAGCTCATGGGTGGTAGGGTTCAACAATCGATATCCCTTTACGCCATCAGGATACCCGACAAAGATATAAGGTTTGGATTGTGGATCCAATGCCTTGCGTTTCTTTTTGGGAATCCGAGCCATAGCCTTGGATCTAAAGACTCGAAAGTGCTCAACATCAGGCTTGTGTCCAAACCAGGCTTCAAAGGGTGTCATCCCTCTTACTTCCTTGTGTGGGACACGGTTCTGAATATAACAAGCACAATTCACTGCTTCAGCCCAATACTGTGGAGGAAGAGATTTCGAGTGAACCATACAAGTAGCCATCTCCTTTAAAGTTCAGTTCTATCTTTCTGCAACTCCAGTTTGGGAAGGGCTGTAAGCAACTGTACGCTGCAAAGCAATCCCCTCAGAAGTGCAGAAATCCTCAAACCTGTTGCTCACATACTCGCCTCCATTGTTGGTTCGAAGAACCTTGATAGACCGTTCTGCTTGTTTCTCAGCAAGAGCCTTAAAGTTTTGAAAAAACTCAAAAACTTAAGACTTAAGCTTAAGAAAATATACCCAAGTATAACGCGAAAAGTCATCAATGAAGGTTAGTATATATAGAGCTCTAGTAAAAGAAGGAGATGGAAAAGGGCCAGAAACGTCACTATGAACAAGATCCAAGGGATGAGCAGCTCTCCAGGATTTTCCCTTGTCAAAACTTTTTTCAGGGTGCTTTCCAAGGGTATAACCCTCACAAAGACCCTTAGAAAACTTAACTCGGGGTAGCCCATTGACCATTTCATTTTGGCTCAATTGTTCAAGGTAACGATAATTTAGATGCCCAAAACACTCATGCCATAACTTGCTAACCTCATTTGCATGAGTGAGCAAGGCATTGGGCGTCGAATCAGAAGAGAAGTAAGAAAAGGTATACAACCATGAACGGTAATCTGCCTTTCCCTCAGCCACAGTGCAGTCAGAGTTAAGCTCACGAATAATCACCAAGTTAGGACCAAATTCCACTTACATTCCTTCACCAAGGTAGGTGATTTGGTAAACTGATAGGAGATTGGTAGAGAGATTGGGAACACTCAACACTTGGTTAAATGTTCCACCTTCTATCTCTACCGATCCACTACCAAAAACCGACACATGAGTGTCATCATCCAACGTGATTTGGGACATGCCACATGGTTCAATGCTAGAGAATTCAACCTCTAAAGAAGCCATGTGGTGCGAGGCACCGGAATCGATAATCCAAGTTGATGATGGAGCTGATCTAGCTATGAGGGCCTTAGATTTCTTCTTTTCATTTTTAGTCTCCTTTGCATTAGAAGACTTTCCTTTCTGAGCATTTTGTTTAACGTATTCAGGAACACTTATTTTATTCTTCTCAAGTAAATTAGTTAAGTGATCAAATTTTTTCCGAAAACAATGCTACTCGTCATGGCCAGAATTCTTACAATAGGAGAATTTATACTTTACCTTCTTCTCTTTAGGCTCAAAAGTTGAAGTATGAGTGATGTGCTTAATTAGGGGTAGGTTGGTCTTTGTTTATTTCTTAGGTTGGTCCTTAGTTTCTTTCTTCTTTTCATTTTTCTTGCCCTTATTCACCATAAGGGGCATGTGACTTGGATTTTAGAGTCCCCATTTGAATGAGTTTGTCTTATTCTTGAATGAGTTAGGATGAAAAAACTGTCAAAGGAGGGCACAGTCCAAGTACTACCCAAGGCAACTTTCGTGGCATGGAAAGTTGAAACAAAAATAGAGTATTCAGGACCTAACTTAGAAAGAATCAATAAGATCAATTGAGAGTCTTTCTTATCCACTTTAAATTCCTTTAGAAGCATTCTAGTGCAGACAAACTTTGAGAAGAAGGCCTGCAGGTTTTCAAGGTCACTAGGGTTTTAACCCTAGTAGTTCATTCTCCAACTGATACGCTCTCAATTTCATCTTGCTTCCCCAAACATATCATCGAGCATTTTCCACGCTTGATCGGGTGTTGAGGAAGTTTTGATGTGGAATATCAAGTCGGGAGAGATGGACATACAGATAAGACCTAAGGCTTCATCAAAATGGTTGAACCATTTAGATTTTGCAGGTTCATCAGTAGGTTTGGTCTCTAACCCCATGGCAACTCAGTATAACCCTTTACTTCACAAAACCAATATAAATTTTAGATTTCCATTCAAAGAAATTAAAATGTGTGAGAACTGGTACTTTAGAGATATCCATAATGAAGAGATAGAACTAAGGAATACAGAAGGAAGGAGAGGAGAAAAGAAATAACCACCCAAGAATAAAATTACACCCCCCCAAGTTTGGCACTTCATAAATCAATGCATTGATTACAACCAAATGCGACTATGTTTCGAGATCCAGTTTTTTCACTCACCTTGCAATTAGCATAATAACACGCAATGGTGGAGACAACAATCAAGGTTCGTAGGGCGCAATAGATCGACACCTGCAAGCAAGCACAAAATGAGAGAAGCAAGAGGGGGAAGAAGGAGCTTTGTGAGAAATAGCATCTCACATCGCACGAAAGAATCCCTTTGTCGTAAGACTATGGCAGACACGCTCAAAAGTCCACGAAAATAAAGGAATAGAACAAAGCTCAAGAAAAAATGAGCTGAAATTAGCAATACAAAGACACCCCCCCCAGAATGTGGCACTTTTATAAAAATAGTGTATTTACAAAGCTAATGATCCCCATCATCTAGAGTGCAAAAAAACATGCAACTTTGACTACATAAGTGCTTAAAACCGAGCAACAAGTCAAAATTTATTGCAAAAACCAATTCCCGCAACTGATGAGAAAAAGCCAATAAGCCTACAAACAGATTTAGAACAAGTGCACCCTAAAATGCATGCAAAATGTGTCATATGTATGCCCATTGGAAACAACATGAAATTTTAGATAGCGCTTGTTTGTATTGCGAGGGGGGATTAGCCACCTGCCAATCCTGGACCTCAGCCTTCGTCTTTGGCACTCGACGAAAGGTTAATAATACAACAAGTCCAAGAAGACCAAATTTTACAATGCCAAATTGAAATGAAATGTTTTTACCTTATACCCTTTTAAAAGTAATGAAACAAAATGTTTTTAAGAAAAGTGATAAGGTAAAATGTATACAAACACGTTTTTTTTTATAAAGGTGAATAAAAAAACATATTATTTAGAAAGATAATACCTGGTAGGCGGACTAAGAAAGCCACGTGGGAAGGAGGCAGGCCACGTACCAGGAGAGGTAGGTTAAAAATAGATAACCGAGTGTAATTTTCCACTGCAAAAAAACCACCAACTGTAGAGAAAATGCTCAGGAACATTGCAAAAAAAAGAACGACTAGCTGAAGGAAAATGCCTTGAGGACAGTAGATAAAATGCCTAAGTCTGCAGGTTGTGAGATGTTACAAGAATGAGCAAGGAAGGTTTGATGGGAATGGTCTCAGAAACCATGAGCCAAGAGCTAGGATAACACATGGAACAGGTCAGAGAGAACTGAACCAAGGCCGAACCATGCTCAATACAGTTTCAATGAAGAAAAACACATGAGACCAGGCAGAGTTTAAACAGTTGGAGGGAGCATGCAGGCTGATGAGCGGTGGAATGTAGCAAGGCTAGATCTAAACAGACGATCTGAGAAACCAGCAAGCAAACCATATGATTACGAGGGCCAACAGGCCAAAAAACATGATGTATTTTTCATAAAGGCTCACAAGATTTTTTTTTTCCAGTAGGCTCCCAAAAACGTGCAGGTTTGAACGTGACTATCGCAGAAAATGTGAGAGCACAATAGGTTTAAATGTGACAGTCCAGAGTTTAAAAGATGGGTGAAAATGACCAAAAATGTGCATAAAACGTGCATGCAAAGGTAATCTTTGAGATAACAATGAACCACAACGATGAGCAAAAATCTCAGAAATAGTCTAAGTATACACCGGTGAAGAAAAAACAAGGATTCCAACTAGTAATCACATGTCCACCGCCAAAAAATGAGCTCTTCTTTTACCCTGTAGGTGCTGAATCTGAACACAACCAACAAGAAACACACAAACAACCCAGAAACAATAGCCACAAAGATCTAGAAATATCCAAATACGAACTTAGATGATAAGCAAACCAACCAAAATACCTTAACTTACAATTATTGAAACCTCAATACGAGATGAGCAATAATTCCAAAATGATAATAAAAAAAACTTGAACACGAGGAAATGAGAAGAAATTAGAAGTAATAAACAACTGAGAAATGAAGAGTGCACATTTACCAAAACTAGCTATGATACCATGAAAGAGGGATTCATGAGAACCGATGTCGAAAAGCGATACACCACAACGAAGTTGCACTCCGATGGTAACATCAAGCCAATGCAATACGCAAGATTCAAAATAATGGAAAGAATATTACATGTAATAAGAATGGGTCTGCTCATGCTCATAGATCGAAAAATAGGAAGTACAAATAGGGATACTATGTAACCCCCATACCTAAATATGGAAAGAAACCTCAATGATGCCACTGATGCATATGATGTTGATTGATGCATATGATGCCACTCGAAGAGGAGTTATAATTCCAAAATAAGGAATGTAACTCCTATGATGCATTGATGTAAATGACAATGTTAGATTCTATGACAAAATCTGAAACTTGTCATTTGAAATCCTAAGACCTATGACTCTCACAAGGTGAGATGACTCACCTAGGAGATGTGGGACGAAGACTGGATAGTCACACAACACCAACAGTTTCCTTGCCTATTTTTACTCATAAAGAGAGATGAGGATTAGTAAAAAATAGTGCAACATATAAGTGGTAGTCCTAAGAAATTATAAATTCAGAAAATATTTGGTCTTAGAATAAAATTTTGTCCTGAAGCCCAACTAGCTTCGCCGAGCTCATTGACGATATGAGTTAAAGCCTACCGAGTTGGATGAACGATAGGGGTATGCATTGAAAGCGAGCTCTCGAAGTAGCTCAGTGAGCTACTGGGTGAGCTGAATGATTTGTGGGGTGAGTAAGTCAACTGGGGAGCTTGGTTTGGTGGATTTAGCTTATTGTTGAGATAGGTAGTAGTATGTAAAGAGGGGGTGCAAGTTGATGGGTATGACGAGTTAACTCGCCAAGGTTGGGTGAGCTAATTCCGGAGGTTGGCTCAATAAGACCGAGCTATTATGGGAGATCTTAGGGGTGATTAAACGAGCCACGTGTGAGGAAGGACTCAACATTAAGCTAATTTCATAGAACATATGTAAGAGAAAGGGGTCATCCTATGGGTCATTTTGGTGAGCTCATAGGTGAGCTCATAACTAGCTCATCCAACCAAAATGGTTGTGTAGAGCCGAGATCCTTGGTCGAGGTGATGGTGAAACTAGCTGGGCATACAACGATCTCATAGAGGAAGACCCATAGTAGATAGGGAATTTACGCCATAGAGGATTGAAGAAAATAGAGCCATGCATATAGAGTACGATTCATCGAGCTATGGGAATAACAACATAGGTAGTTTAGAGGTCAATGTGCTAAGGCTATTTCGCAAAGAAAAATAGCTCAGACATAATGGATGAGGAACTTGTGGAGTTCGAATCTCAGGATGAAACCAATGGGGTTTGAGGGGAAGATATCAAGCTTAGAGATCAAATGTTGAGCTTTGTGGATAACCAGGGCACTATGGATGAAAGGTATTTGAAGTGGAAGCAATGCCAGGGGACTCAAGTGCGCAGGACCATGAAACAAAGCTGACTAGCTTGGAAAAGGGGTGATGAACCATAGGATTGAGGTGGGAAGTGAGGGCATTTGAAGATATCAACCTGAGTTGGCCGACCCAGGTCAATCATGATTTAAAATAACTTGACAGATCAAGCTCGCAGGTGGGAATAGCGAGGAAGGGCCTAACATTGTGGAGATAGTTAAATTAAGCTTAACAAGCTCAAAGAATAACCTCAAAATGGATGCATAAAGATTAGAAGGAAATACAGGGAGTTGATTCACTTGGTGATAAAGATAATTGGAAAGCAAGGCACAGGATCCGAAGTTCGTTTTAGACTTTGGAAACTCGGAAGATCAGAGGATTCAAACCGGTTGGCAGATGAAAAGTGTCATGCATAAGAAAAGAAAAGTTTGTCGCAATCATCCCTGATCTTTGAAATTACGGAGGTCAATTCGAGTCCACTTGGGTGTGCATGTCGAGGAGAAAAGAAAAAAATGTCCAAAGTGTGCAATCTCTGAAGACTGATTTTTTGACTTCGAAGATTCAGAGGTTTGGGATTCTCATCGCATGGACTCGAGTGAACAATGTACATGAGTCTAATGAAGAAAGTTTTAAAATCCCTAAATTGGATGGATTTCTAAAAAACATGATGTTGGGACGTCTCAAGTGGTCAGGGAGGTTACCAAAGTGCTCAGTAAATGCACAAAATTAGGTGGGGTTGAAGCAAGTCAAAAAAACTTTAAGTGCCTGTAGACACCAAATTTGGGTCTTACGATGCCCTGTACCCCGTATCTCGTCCCGCAACCTAACCCTACCTCAACACCTAAACCTTACACACTTAATTATTTATTAATTACCTTATAATTAATAAATCCACATCTCCAACCCTGCCACCTCACCTCGCCACCTCACTATGACCTAGCACTAACCCTAAACTAACCTAATTAAGACCTATGACCTGGTCCAGACCCACACCCATGACTCATCACCCCTCACCCGCATCAAAACGAACCTAATAATGACTTGACGAAGCACACAACTGATCCCTCAGGAGAAAAGGAGGGAAAGTTGGCTATTTTACTAAAAATAGCCAACTTTGACCTAACCGACATCGGTCCCTACTCGACCGGCGTCAGTTACGTAACCACCATCGGTTCCCTGTAAATGACCTCCCCCAACCAAAATGAAAGATCCAGAATTCATTTGCAAGAGAGAGACAAGTGAAGGAGAGAGAAGAGTTTGCAAAGAGGAGTATCGAGCCCAAGACTATAACTGAGCAACGAGAGCATTGTCACACTCATCCAAACATTGGGAGAGTCAGAGGATAGCTTCATCAGATCACTTCCGATTATTGGATCATCCCAATTGATCCTTTCCTTCGCCACTGCATTCTTTGGACCTGCATCCACATCAAAAACTAGTAAGTAGTCTGTTTTATCACCTTGTATGCTTCTAGGAACTACTTTGTGAACTTTTAATTCATAGGGATTATAAGCTCACTCCTGGATCTACTACCCGGCAACAACCTGCACCTAACCTTCAGACATCCATCTCTATATTGCCCAAAAGATAGCTCTCTCACTCTCTGATTCTTCTCTATCACCCTACAACTCCCCTCAACCATCTACCAACCTTCTAAGCCCCATAACCACCTTGTAACCAACCCCCATTTAAAAGCCCATAAATCACTGCCCCTACCAATATCAGTTATCCCCTACCGGTACCGGTTACCTAACCGATATCGGTCACCCCTAACCGATATCAGTCACTGTGACTTATACCAAAGAAAACCAACCTTTCACCTATCTACCTCCAAACAATCTCATATCTAGCCTTGTCTATCCCTGTAACTCGATCTGAACATATCAGTAATCAGTGACCAAAAAAACAACATGACATTTTATTATTGGTAGTTTAGTCTCTATTGCTTTTAGAAATGAGGTACCTAAATCGTGATTTCACAATAGCTTCTTTATTATCGTTTGCATTAATTTGTATTAAAAGGGAACTGACTACCTTCAAAAGGAAGTCTAGTATTTCCTGGGCCCAAGGCAGTTCCCTCACTTATTGTTTAACAAAAATCTGGTGGTCTTGCATTCTTATTTACAGGTAGTCCTTCCTAGACAAAAAGGATCTCTTCTTAATTGGTCTGATCTCTCTACGGTACGCACACACCTTCCCAACACTCAACAAGCATTCCTCCTAGCCCTAACCCTTATCTATTTCTTAAGAGAATGAAAATATAGAAGTAACTCTCTTCTGGAATGAAATTATGTGTGAAACATTTTGGCACACCCAGTGGGACCCTTCTCGGGTTTCTTTCTATCTTGCTTGTTTTCATATAGGGAGCACACTTGTTGTTTCTTTATTCTAAAATATTCACATAACATTTTGTCATTTTGGTAAAAGAAATTGTCTTTCTTTTGCATCGTTGCATTAGTGAAATTCATATTCTTAACCTCTTCTCGTTCTTTGCTTCATCGAATATCATTTTCGATTTGGGTTTAAAGCACGTGCATCACATTCTTGCATGCTGTTTTTAATTCTAGTGAACGTAGATTAAGTAACAGGTCATACACGTGGGGGTGATATTCATGGTATTGACGAGAAATTAATCTTACTATCACTGCACAACACATACCAAATCACATCATAATCTACACAAGATCTCAAACATCCCCTCTTTCTGTAGTATTCCTCCGCCCAATTGAGGTATCCTTACAAGCCAAAACAAACTTGACATCTCCCTTAGGTATTTTTTTTAGGATTGACATCATTTTACGTCTAAAGCATAAGCCCAAAGTGATTAAAACTAATCCTAGGGTTAGTCTCTTGATTTGCTTGTGCATCTTGCTTGTTTTTTGTTTTTCTTTTAGTTTTGTTTCTCTGTTATACCCTGTCTCAGTGATCACTTTAGACAGTTTGGTGGGTATACTAAGCCTTGTTATCCCCAAACCAGTAACCTCTTACATTTTCTCTTTTCCTTCACAGTGACCGACGCTGACTACAGTCTGACCAACATCGGTTACTAGACCAATATCAGTTACTATGTCACAGTTCCTAACAAACCAACAACCTACCAATTACAACATTTTGTTGTTGTTTCTATTCCTAATTGACTAATTCCCTATTGTATCCTCTTTTCCATGGTTGTTATCACCTGGAAACAAGCCGTAGCCATGGTTTCACATGTTTGTTCCGTATCTTTTCCTAAGTCACCCCCTTCACATCCTATGGGGAATCCTACAGACACCAGTGCTTTTCCCAAGATCTCTGTAGGAGATCTTGATTTTGCTAAATTTTTGGATGCTAATCTTGGTGCCATACAGTATTATTTTTCTCATACCCCTGACCGTACATCCGATGGTCAGCTCCTCTTTGGTATGCCTATTAGTATAGCCGCTCACTTAGCTCCTTCCCCACCTAATAACTCCTCTTCACTGTCTTCATCCTTAGCCCCATCTCCTAGCTCAGTAGCTTCGATGGTTCATACTGCACCAATTGGCCTTCCTTTGGTTAATCTAGGGCCCCACATATCACTACCATCCGCTGCCCCTACCTCATCTCTCTCGTAGATTTCCTCTTTCATAACTTGTTCTCTGCCACCTATCCACACGAGCTTTCCCTCTCAGGCTCTGCCCACCTTTTCATTTCCACAAAATCATCTGGTGGCCTCAACATCTTATATAGGACACCCTTATTCAGCCACCCCAACACATTCATCATCGATACCTTATCAACATTTAACCCCACCATTGTCTAGTAGTGACTCTTGGCCCAATCCTCCTCTGTTTATGATGACAACACCATCATCTAACCCAACCAATGATTTAATCAAACAGATGATGGACAAGATGCAAAATATTGAGGCTTCTATTTCAAGAAGCCGTAACACCCTGACATACGAGAAAGTTTTTCAGGAGCTATTCATCCTTCTGTCCCCCTTCATACATATCCTCCTTAGTGGGAATTACCGAAATTTACTCGCTTTAGTAGTAAGGAGGACCCTCAACAACACTTGCAATCGTTTAGACATGCTTGCTATCTGATTGCTCATGACAATGCCTTACTACTCCGTACCTTCCCCATTTCCTTATCAGGACCTGCCTTGGAGTGGTACAGTGATTTAACCCAGCACTCAATCTTCTCCTTTAACCAGTCAGCCCAATCTTTCTTAGAGCATTTCTCCATCAATATTGTCAAGAAAGTATCCATTACCGATCTCTATGCCATCCGACAATTTGAAGACGAATCTATCACAGATTTCATTGGACGATGGCGGGGCCTCATTAACCAACTTACTTATGCCTTACCTCAGCCCGGGCTCATTGAACTCTTTACGCAGGCCTGCGCTAAACACATTTATTTCACCCTCCAAATTCAAACTTTTCGCACCTTTGATGAGGCCTTTACTATGGCTCGGAAACTAGAGATTTGAGCCTTAGAGGAGGAGAAATTGAAGTTGCGCAAAAAAAACTCAAATGTCTGAACCCAAGACTCCACCAACAAACCCAACACCACCAATTCTCATGCATCGTATGCATCGAAATCAAGAGGAGATGTACATGCAGTGACAGTCAAATCTCAAGCACCGTTTAAATACCTAGCCAAAATTCACCTATAAGTATAAAGCCGAGCCCATCAAATACACTCCCTTGGGAGAAACTTATGATGTGATCTTGGAAAAATTACTTAAAGCAGGAGGTATGACCTTGCCTCCTGTTAAACCTCACTTTGGGTTTGATTTCACCTACACTATACCTTCTTGGTATAAAGAAAATGACTTCTGTAATTTCCATCGTGTGAAGGGACACAGCCACGAAAACTGCAATATGCTAAAAAACATAGTGCAGGAAATGGTTGATGTAGGGGATATAACCCTCGATAATCCTAATGCCCCTGCTAATCGAAATTTAAAAATATTCAACAAACCATTTCCAAACCATTCCTCTAACAGTAACACAAACCAAGAAACCTTAGCCGAGGAGAAGAGTGTGCATGAGATCCATTTGGTTTTCAACTCCTAACCAAGGGCTTCCATTGAGGAAATTCTGAATTGAGCCTCTTCACCGACGCAGGAGTCATTACCCCCTTCTCCTTCATCAGGACAAGAGGACAGCCCTGCTATTCCTTTACCCATAAAGGAATCAACCACCCAGAGTTCTCTTCTCACAGAAGAGCCTTCTTACACCACATCCCTACAAGACTGTGAATGGATGTTATCCAACTTATCTATTTCCCAAACATCTCCTTCCACCACACTTGCTGCAAAAGAAGAAGGATCACCACTTTTTCTGTCATCCTTAGAATAGAAACCCCTCGAGACTACATCACCAAATTCCTTAACCATGACAGATCCTCTAGAACACGCCCTCCTCCCTATCAGTTCTTCATTACCTAAATCTTTCTAGCGACCGGTTGACCTCTTAACGCCCATTGATACAGCGTCTCATTCGCCCCTTGTATCACACCCCTAGCGGACCGGAATCACAACCCACTTCTCTTCCATACCAAAATTACCATCCATACGTGAAGATTGTCATCCCCCAGAAGATAGATGACTCTTATGGGAACATTTGAGTACACCATGCTCTACTCAAATGCAGATGACTAATCTAGACACCTCTACCATATACCTGAAGTTTTTACAAAAGATCAAAATGCCTATGTCCTCACCTTCACCCCCCTCATCTCTACCAAATACCTCATCCACTTCTATCAACATAACCAGACATTCACCTATGCTTGGGACTTCACCAATACCCAACCTGATGCATCCACCTAAAAGATTAGATTTATCCAAAACTAAAATTGTCAATCCACCTAGGAGACAGACCCAATCTCCTCGAGTCCAATCTATGCCTCCACCACAACTAAAAACCTCACCCCCGATCAAATTGGTACAGAAGACATGGTTTCAACCCTCGCCATCACACCTACCTTCTATATTGGGTCCTCACCCCTCCACCTTGCCTCAATACACCATGTCTCCCATTTCTTCTTTAACACAACCTGCACCTTCTACATCCATACAGAAATCCGTGAGCATCTCAACACCATCGCCCCACCTATCCTACCTACCTACCAACCCTAAGCAAACTCGATCGTCGAAGGACTTGTTTGCTATCGCTCCTCTTTCCCTATGGTTGTTTCCTACCACCACATCATCCGTGGCCTCATCATCTAACCAGCTAAACATGGCTTCTGAGAAGAAGAAGCCACGCCTAGTTAAACTCGATCATCAAAATCCCTTGCCTAAACCACCACCTGTACGAACCACTCGTACCCAAACATTACCAAAACAATCAATAATCTCACCCACTCAATCCATAACCTCATCTTCATCTGAATTTGACCTGCCCAAAGGATCTTATGCCAAGATCCTTGATATGTTGGCAGGGTTTGAGATCGTTTCCCTACCCCCACTCAGACCCTATGATCTATCTAAACCTCAACCTATAGGTTATGATGAATCTCAAATTTGTGCCTACCACCGCACACCAAGACACAATTTAGAAGGATGCAAAGCTTTGAAAGCCATCCTTCACCAGTTGCCTATCTCGGATAGAAAATCTAAGAAAGAAAACTTATGGAGGGAAAATCCCTTAGCCTCGATCCCTTCTCCTATACCACCTGTCCCCGTCTTGCCAAAATCTATCATCATTGCAACCCCACCTCTCGAGAACAATGACTTATCCCTACTATCTTCCTCGTCTCATATTCACGAGATCAACATGATTAGCAATGCTACTCGAGGTCAGAAAACCAATGGAAAATCTAAAGAGAGCACACTAGCAGTCTCTCTTTCTCCTTTCACCATCCCGATTACACCATCACCTAAAGTGGTTATTCATGGACCTGCCTATCCAGTCTCTGATGGGATTGCCCATCACACCATGATCAAACAACTTCACCAATCTCCTGTAAAAGTGACACTCTATGATCTCATTTAAACATCTGAATCACATCGACAAGCTCTAATTGACATCCTTCAAGGGATAGAGGCCTTACCTAACAAAACCTTGCCTATCGCCTCCATTTTAACACCCAACCATGTCACTTGTCTCACCAAACAACATACCTCCACAACCACTTTTGTCCCTGTACAGCAAGCTGCTGCTGTCAGTTTTTCCAAAGAAGAAAATGTTGTCTTTGGTGCAGAAGATCCTAATCCCACTCTTTTCATCTTGGCTTACATCTGGGACATCTGGGTACATTGTGTTATGATCAACGGGGGTGCTAGCCTAAACATCGCCTCTTCCAAAGCCTTCCAACAGATGAATATCCCTCCTAGCTGCATGTGTGCCAACCCCACCATGTTGCGTTTATTCAACGATGCTATTACTTCTACCCTAGGCACCGTGATCCTTAACATTCGTGTAGGGCCACGTACCTTACCTGAACTCTTCTATGTCCTTGAGGGAGAATTCCAATACAACATGTTGTTAGGCCACCCTTAGATCCGGGCTATGGGATGCGTTCCCTCCACCTTACATAGATGCATAAAATTTGAGTATGAGGGGAATTCATACACTGTCACAGCTAACGCTTCCCCCTTCAAAACCTGCAATATGTTAAACCGCCCTAATGATGTGCTTGTACCAGTCAAGACACCCATTGATCCAACCCAACCATCTACTTCAACCACGCCTCAACCATCCACCTTAGCCGTACCCACACCTTCGACTAATGAAACCACCAACGTGAATACCACTTCATTCCCCGCGGACAACATCCCAACCTCAGATCCCTTGGTAGATATTTTTCAATGCCTTATGCTGGGGGAGTACCGCCTATACAACGTTAGCACCTTCCATACCCCATAGGAGTACGGACGTTACATGTGCATCCTACCTACGACCGTCGTGTGGGGGAGGTAATCTCCTACGGACCACCTAATTGCCACACCAACCTAATGTATGGGGGTGTCGACACATCCTCTATCACCCCCGAACCTCCCCTTGGTGTGGTTCCCTTCCAATTAGATTTTCAATATCTAACCAACCGTTGTTTCGCCCTCACCTTCCTGACACGTTGTGCTTGGAAAGGTTTTAGTTTCGGTATTTATAAACAAGGACGACATACGATTATTCCCATGACTACACACAAACACAAAGATCATAGTGGTCTTAGATTTTCTGAACCACCTACACTGAAGAAACCTTGTGTCAGTTATATCCAAGAATACGATGAAGTCACCCCTTCCGAACCATCATCACCCATTTTTCCATCTTCACCCATGGAGTCGATAGACCCGGAATCTATCCCTCCTAACTTTTTTTTTTCGTGAATGCTATTTTCCTAGGTCCTCTAACTTATCAACGCGATGGTGACGACCCATCCTCTCTCCCCCTTTTGTATCTCGACATGATTGAAGAAGACTTGCCTTCGATTAATGTTATTGAGTGCCAGGATGACGACTCCATCCTCACTTACCTTGGTGCGGATGACTCTTATATTCAACGTGCCTTACCATCTGAAACTCAAACCATGTTGAATAAGTCAACTATAGAAATCAACATCCACACGGAGGATGATCCTCACATTGTCAAGATCAGAAAATCTCTTGACACATCAGAACAAGTTACCTTCACTACCTTCCTCTGTGCCTGCAATCAAGCTTTCACTTGGTCCTACGCCGACATGCCAGGAATTGATCCTGACATTACTGTCCATAACATCACTCTGAAACCAGACTCCAAACCAGTTAAATAGAAACTGAGAAAAATGCATCCACGCATTGCCCTCTTGGTTAAAGAAGAGCTTCAACAACTCCTTTCTGTTTCTTTCATCTTACCTATTGACTATCCGCAATGGATTTCTAATGTCATACCTGTCACTAAAGTGACGGGGGGACTTCAGATATGTGGGGATTTTTAGGATCTTAACCTCGCTTTCCCAAAAGACAACTTCCCCCTACCTAGCATTGATCAACTTGTTGATCTCACTACGGGCCATGAGATGCTTTCTCTCATGGATGGTTTCTCGGGATACAATCAAATTTTAGTAGCCCTATCCGATCAACATAAAACCACCTTTATTACCCCCTGGGGGACCTTCTGCTATCGTGTCATGCCATTTGGCCTTAAGCATGCTGGTGCGACTTATCAGTGGGATATGAATTATATTTTTCATGACATTATGCACACTATCCTTGAAGATTATGTCAATGATCTTCTTGGAAAATCCAAACATCGCAGTGAACATCTCGATGTTTTAACCATTATTTTCGATCACCTGTTACAATATTGTGTTCGTCTTCAACCAAAGAAATGTGTTTTTAGCGTCCTTTCAAGAAAAATTCTTTGCTTTATCGTCTCTTTGCATGGCATTTAGGTTGACCCAGCTAAAGTCAAAGCTATCTTAGAAATTCCCCCACCCACAAACCTAAAGCAATTACATAGTTTGTAGGGAAAACTCCAATCTATCTAGCATTTCATCTCACAACTCTTTGATCAATGTCAACCTTTCCATCATCTCCTTAAAAAGGACATTGTCTTTTAATGGAGCGAGGAGTGCCACCAAGCCTTTGAGGCTCTTAAAGCTTATCTCTTGGAGCCACCTATGCTTATCCCACCTCAGGACGATCGCCCTTTCTACCTTTACCTTTCTGCCACCGACCATGCTGTAGGAGCCATGCTCGCACATCGTGACTCCGAGCATCAAGAACAAGCAGTTTATTACATAATTCGTATTCTTGTGGATTACAAAACTAGGTATACACACGTCGAAAAGTTGTGCCTGGCCCTATCATTCATGGCCACCAAACTCCGACATTACCTCCTGAATCACAAAACTTTTGTCATCACCAATGCTGGCCCCATACATTATATGTACGCCAAACCTCATCTAAACCAATGCATCACCCGATGGCTTATGCTCCTCGCCGACCTTGACCTTGAGTTCATACATCACAAATCAGTCAAAGGACAAACTATCATAGACCAACTCGCGGAAGCCCCTTTACCTGGGGAATAATTTACCAATTTTACTTTCCTTGATGAACTCATCGCAACTCTTTTGCTCAGTGATGCGTCTTATCCGATGACCCTCTTCTTCGATGGATCTAAATGCCAGCATGGTGGACGGGTGGGCATTGTTCTCATTATTCTTGAAGGTGAACCTATGCCTCTTTCATTCAGGCTCGATTTCCCCTGCACTAACAATACAACGGAATACGAGGCCCTTGTTTTGGGTCTCCACATTGCGTTACACTTAGGTGTGAAGTCTATTAAAATTTTTGGCAACTCTTAATTGGTAGTAAAATAAGTTACTGGCATCTACCAATGTAAAAATGAGGAACTTCAAAAGTAAAAATGTTACGTAGATTCACTTTTGACCTTATTTACCCATTAAACTATCCAAACCGTTCCACGCTCAACTAATAAATTTGTGGATACTATGGCTTGCTTGGCCTTGCAAATTCCTACATCACCAACTGACTCTGACATATTTTTCTTTGTCCAAAAACTCTTTGCCCCATCTTACTTAGTCCCAGATGTTTGTATGGTAAATAATGTATCTGCTGACTCGCAGGATACCTGGTATCACCAATTTTTCAACTACCTTACCACCTCTATTCTCCCACCTAACCTTAGTAGTAATGGAAAACACTCTTTTCTTAAAGGTTTTTCTCGTTATTTTGTCATGGGGGGGACTCCTCTATAAACGTGGCTTCGATGGTATCCTCCTTCGATGTCTAACCGGTGCTGAAGTCACTCTTACCATCCAACAAGTTCATGATGGAATTTGTGGTGGGCACTTTAGTGGCTTTGCCATGGCCAAGTGGATCCTTCGCCTAGGATATTATTGTCCTACTCTTAATAAAGAATGTTGCGAATATGTTAAGCATTGTGTTATGTGTCAACAATATGCCAACCTTCAACATACTCCCAGCCACCCACTACAGGTTGCACAAGATCTTTGGTTTTTCTCAGAATGGGGTTTGGACCTTATTGGTGAGATTCATTTGCCTTCTTCACAACGTCACTATTGGATCATCACAGCAACTGAATATTACACTAAATGGGTGGAGGCCATTCCACTCATTTCAACCAAAAAGGAGAAAATTGTTGAATTCATCAATCATCACATTATTTGCCGTTTCGGTGTTCCTCATCGGTTGATAACCGATAATGGTAAATATTTCAAAAATAAGCTGTTACGAGCCCTTTGTGAAAAATTTGGTATTAAACTTAGCTTCTTGTCACCCTACTATCCATAAGCAAATGGTCAAGCCGAATCTTCTAACAAAATCTTAACCAAAATTCTCATGAAATTCGTTAACGATTCTGGGCAAAATTGGCATGATCACATCCCCTTTGCCCTTTGGGCTTATCATACCATCATTCATACTTCCACTAATGCCACACCTTTCTCTCTGGTGTATGGTACCGAGGCTGTCTTGCCTCTCGAAATACAAATTCCTTCCCTCAGTATATCTCTCCAGGATATTCTCACCAATGATGACTTCCACCGAGAGCGGTTAGCCCAATTGGAGCTTCTTGACGAGCGTCATCTTATAGCTCTTGACCACCTTCAACTTTATCAAAAGTGCATCAAGCGTGCTTATGATGATAAAATTCATGAGTGTACCTTTAAGATTGGTGGTCTTGTCCTCAAAGAGAATCAACACATAACCAAACTAGAAAAGAGAAAATGGGGAAATTTTCTCCTAATTGGATTGGGCCTTACATTATCACTCACACTTACGGATCAGGAACTTATCGTTTAGATTTGCTTAATGGTAAACTTGAGCCTGAACCCCTTAATGCCTTGCATCTCCAACCATTCTACTGTTGAATTTAGTGTTACATCACTTCTTATCTACCTTACGCTCGTCCCTTGAGCTCATTTACCACTGCATACACCTTGTTTCATGCATCTTAAAGTAGAATCGAACTCATGTGGTTTGATCATCACCTCCTCTTAAAGATTCCTTCCCCTGTTTATTCTAGTCCATGACTTAAAACTATCAAAATAACAAGTTCTCTATTATACAATTCAGAGATATTCTTGAGACAAACTTCCTGCAAAAATAGATTCTTCGTGCCAAACGGACATCTAGACCTCTAAGCTATAAACTAGACTGCTCCCTCGAAGGACAGCTATGTGCAAAAGTCACATCTGCTACTATAAAAATACTGCTCCCTCAAAGATAGTTATGTGCAAAAGCCACATTTGCTACTCTAAGTAGACTACTCCCTTGAAGGACAGCTATACAAAGTCAACGTCTATCAAAAGCTTCTCACCTCGATCAGCTTTGTGAAGACCTCAAGAACAACAAAATGCATATCCCATATAGACTTCCCGCATCGATCAGTCTATATCCAGAAAAATAAAATCCATATTCAAAAGCACTTTTGAGTCATGGACTTGTCTATTTAGGTTTGGTTCTCTTTCGTCAGAATAATCACCTTATAACAAGTTCTCTGTGCGCCAGCTATACCATCCACCTCACCTCACCATTCTTCAAAACAACAAAACTCAAGGGACGTGACGTATATCTGATATATTGTGATTATACAAATCTTTTCACCTATCGACTTCTCACCTATGCAAGGTACCTAGGGATTGAAGCTCATCCTATGATAACACGTGGTTTGTTTAGCTCTTTCCAACTATGGGACACTTTTGCCTCTTTTACCCAAATCTAGGATTATGTGTTGACCTTATTCCAGACACGGTTTCTTATGCTTGAGTAGGCTAACCCTCGCTTCACCTATACCCTTACCAACAACAACAAAATTACCCTATCAACATCAAACTTTTACCCTCCAAAAAATTGCCTAACCACAACCAAATTGCTTGAATTCACCTCTCCCTAGTCCTAAGGGAGAACTACATCGGTCTGAGGCCCCTCCTTGTTTTGTGCAATGGGCTATGTAGGAAGCATTAGGAGACATGGGGTCTCCCAAGGTTAGCTCGACCATCCCCTACCATGATTTATCATGTATTGCGTCTTCCTTTAAAAAAAAATACACAAAAATATTTATAACCAAACCCTTGCCTAACACCTTTCTTTTCCTCTCTACCCACTTACCTATTCATAACCATGCGAAATCTAATTCCAACCAAAACTTATACCTCTTGGGATGTAGCAGCTTGAGGTGGAACCTGTCTTCCCTCTCTTCTCTGCTTGCTGGACGCTTCTCCTTGTCTAACCATGTTCACCACCCTCTTCACTCTAACTTGCCTTTACGCCTTCTTAATCCAAACCCACGATCACTTTACCTGTCTCTTTCCTCCTTATCACTCAATTCTCCCATGCAATTCACCTGTATGGACGTCAACAGCCTCGCAACCTCGTATTTCACATGTTGCATGAATCTAAAAATATGAATTTGATTTGTCTCCCAAGCATTTCTATTTTTTTAGAAAAGCTCGTTTTAGCTTAAACGATATTGGTTACCTAACCGGTATCGGTCACATAGTGACCGACATCGGTTAGCTAACCAATATCGGTCACTTGTCTCCTTTTTTGCTTATACCTAGGCCTTTTCTTTGTTTTTTGTGAATTTTTGGCAGAGCCCGCCTCTTTTCCCTGCATAACGACATCACTATCCAACTCCATTATCATGATAACATCAACATTTCAAAACATATACATATTAGCAATACATCATCAACATTATCTATATACATCACATTCCAATCAATATCATCAATATCATCTATATACGATCGGAAAAACACATGCAACATTATACTCTATACATTAGATCAAAAATTATAATACACCATGTGGATCAAACTCATCATCTCTATATGTATCGTCAAGTCAATGTCAACATATACAAATTTCCCTACATGGGGCCTCTGTAATCCAAAATCCAAAGTTGGCACGCAGGCCGTTGTCTCTATCAAAATCTCAACGAGGCTCACAGGCTGATCTCTCATGTCAAAAATATACTCAGCTCGCAGGCCGGTATCAACTATACAAAATGTACTCGGCTCGCAGACCGGTATATATACCACAACAGAATACATAAATCCTATATACACACTCATTTCATAGACCGGTGTCTCTATCAAACATCATCTATCCACCTCGACCAAAAAAAAATGTCTCTGCTCCTGGGGCAACTCAGCTCTCTCCTCCTTCCTCGACCCGTCCCTCAGTTGGCCCCTGTATCGGGTCTCACCTCCTACCTGTAACCGACCCACCGGCTGTGGCTGCGGCCACTATGACTTGTGACTCTTGGAAGTATCAGCTCTCTGAGCCGCATATGGATAATACTCTACTCCGGTACCATCTAGTAAGTTCTGATAGTAACGGGCCTCCGCTCTAGCCTCCATGTAATAGGCCCGTGCAACCATGGCTAATGGGGCTGCTCCCCCAGCTCCTAATAGAAGTGGGCCCTGCCCTACCTATATGCCCTGACCTTGGGCCGGTACTTGTGGTGGCGGTGGAGCTGCCATCGGAACCTGAACGGGGACCTAAGACTGTGCCTATGCTTATGCCTGTGCCTGGGCTAACTTCCCCTGTAACACTCTAACCTGTGCCTGTGTGGTAGCAAGCTGCCCCTATAGTACCTGCACCTGACCCAGGAGACGGTCTCTCTCTACTGTAACAGCCGCTAAATCTAGTTGTGCTGGATGTGGTCTCACGGAAGCCCTCTTCCCTGCCCACCACACCAAAAATGAGCCTATAACCCTAGCGTCTTCCACTGTATCATCTCTCGGTCTCTCTGCTACCCAAAAAGGGTCAAATGGCTGTGGTAGAGGCAGTGCTACCTCTACATCCTCCCTTCGATACTGTGGGAAGGGAGGTGGCACATCTTGCTGTAGTCCTAGCTGTCGTCGTACCCTCTCAAGGGGAATCTGCTCATACTCTCTAGGTCACCGTCCAGCTATCCAGAAGATGTACTAGATCCACTACAACTGTGATCAGGCTCCTCCATGGGTCTGATGGCCTCTGTATGACCTCCATATAATATCTACTGTAGTCAGACCCTCTAACATATGCCTGTAGAAAGTGACATCCCACCCTGTGACCACTGCTCATGGCTGGCCCACGATCCCCAACCACCTCTAAAACCCATATTTGTAGACTACCTGTGGCCCTGGATTCTAGGGCAACCCTACTGGTCATATACACATGATGTGCTCGTATGCCGAACAGTGTAACAGGATTGTCAAACATATACCGAATCACCTCATATGGCTGTAGACACCAAATTTGTGTCTTACGACCCCCTTGTGCCCCGCATCTCATTTGCGCAACCTAACCTCATCACCTAAACCTTACACAATTATTTATTAATTACCTTATAATTAATAAATCCACATCGCCATACCTGCCACCTCATTTTGCCACCTCATCATGACCTAGTCTTAACCCTAAACTAACCTAATTAAGACCTATAACTTGGTCTACATCCACACCCATAACTAATTACTCCTCACCTGCACCTAAAACCAACCTCATAATGACTTGACCAAGCCCGCAACTAATCCCTCGGGAGAAAAGGAGGGAAAGTTGGCTATTTTACTAAAAATAGCCCACTTTGACCTGACCGATACCGGTTCCTACTCGACCGCCGTCAGTTACGTAACCGCCATCGGTTCCCTGTAAATGACCTCTCCTGACCAAAAACAAGGTGGTTGGATTTTCCTTGATCCGAATTAGAAGTCATTGGAAGGATCCGGAATTGACTTGGCTGAGCAAAGACAAGTGAAGGAAGGAGATAAGTTCACAGAGAAGGACATCAAGCTGAAAACTGCAACTGAATAACCAGAGTCCAGTGAAACTCATCCGAGGATCAGGAAAGGAGATAGCTCATCTTGGATTGTCAGATCATCCTACTTGAGCGTTGTCTTCGTCATCACAGTCCCAGAACCTACATTTTTCCATCAGGAACTAGTAAGTAAGTCTTATACGTTCTTTTAATAATATTTCTTGGATTTCTGAATCACAGTAATTACAAGTCTACCCTTAGATCCACTACCCGGTAACACTCTCCACCTAACTTACATTCCCTTACCCCTACTTTGCCCCAAGAACAGCCCCCATACTCTTTGAGTCTTCTCCATCACCTCATTACCTATCCCCAGTCATTTTATCAGCCTTATAAACACCATAGCTATCATATAACCATCTTATAGCCAACCTTCACCCAACCCCTTAAATCACTACCCCTACCGATATCGGTTATCATCATCCGGTACCAGTGACACTGACTGGCGTCAGTCACCATGATTCAAAACCAAAACCCGCCTTTCCTCTACTTGTTTCAATGAGACAATTAAATTGTGATTTTACAATCATTTGTGTTAATTCATATTAGCAGGGGAACTGACCACCTTCGAAAGGAAGTTTTATATTTCATGGGCCTAAGGTAGCTCCCTCATTTATTGTCTAATTAAAATCTGGTGGTCTTATATTCTTACTTGTAGGTAGTCCTTCCAAGACAAAAAGGAGTTCTTTGCAGTTGATCTGATCTTTCTCTACGGTATGCGCACACCCTCTCAACATTCAACAAGTATTCCTCCTAGCCCTAACCCTTATCTGTTTCTCAAAGGAATGAAAGGATAGAAGCAACTCTATTCCCAAAAGCTGAAACATTCTGTATGAAACATTTTGGCACGCTCGGTGGGACCCTGACCCTCACCCTGCTCTTTTCATCTCAGCTTACGTTCGGAACATCCGGGTACGTCGTGTTATGATTGATGGGGGCGCTAGCCTCAACATCATCTCTTCAAAATCCTTCCAACAAATGAATATCCCTTCTAGCTGCATGTGTGCCAACCCCATCATGTTGCGGTCATTCAATGATGCTATTACTTCTACCTTAGGCACCATGATCCTTAACATTCGTGTAGGACCACGTACTTTACCCAAACTCTTCTATGTCCATGAGGGAGAGTTCCAATACAATATGTTGTTAGGCCGCACTTAGATCTGGGCTATGGGATGCGTTCCCTCCACCTTACATAGATGCATAAAATTTGAGTACGAGGGGAAGTCCTACACCGTAAAAGCTGATCCTCCCCCCTTCAAAACCTGAAATATGTTATATTGCCCTAATGATGTGCTTGTACCAGTCAAGACACCAATTCATCCAACCCAACCATCCACTTCAACCACACCTCTACCATCCACTTCAACAGCACCTACACCTTCAACCAATGAAACCACCGTCGCAAATACCACTTCCTTTCCCGCAGACAACATCCCAACCTCAGACCCCTTAGTAGATGTTTTTCAACGCCTTACGCTGGGGGAGTATCGCCTATATAACGTTAGTTCTTTCCATACCCCATAGGATTATGGACAATTACATGCGCATCCTACCTACGACTGTCGCGTGGGGGAGGTAATCTCTTATGGACCACCTAATTGCCACACCAACCTAACGTATGGGGGTGTCGATGCATCATCTGTTACCCCTGAACCTCCTCTTGGTGTGTTTCCCTTCCAATCCGATTTTCAATACTTGACAAATCGTCGTTTCGCCCTCACCTTCTTGACTCGCTGTGTTTGGAAAGGCTTTGGTTTTGGTCTTTCTGAACAAGGCCGACATACAATCACTCCCATGACTACACGCAAACACAATGATCGTAGTGGTCTCGGATTTCCTAAAACACTTACACTGAAGGAACCTCATGTCAGTTGTCTCCTGGAAGATGAGGACGTCACCCTACCAAACCATCATCACCCATTCTGCCATCGTCACCCACAGAGTCAATAGACCCTGAATCTATCCCTCCTACCTTTTTTTTTCATAAATGCTATCTTCTTAGGTCCTCTCACTTATCAACACGATAGTGAGGACCCATCTTCTCTTCCCCTTATGTATCTAGACATGATCGAAGAGGATTCACCTTCAATTAATGTTGTTGAGTGCCAGGATGATGACTCCATCCTTACTTACCTTGGTGCGGACGACTCCTATATTCAACGCGCCTTACCTTCTGAAACTAAAACCATGTTGAATGAGTCGACTATAGAAATCAACATCCACACAGAGGAGGATCCTCACATTGTGAAGATCAGAAAATCCCTTAACACATCAGAACAAGCCGTCTTTACTACCTTTCTCCGTACCCGCAACCAAGCTTTCGCTTGGTCCTACGCTGACATGCCAAGAATTGATCCTGACATTGCTATCCATAACATTACCCTAAAACCTGATTCCAAACCAGTCAAACAGAAACTGAGAAAAATGCATCCACGCATTGCCCTCTTGGTCAAAGAAGAGCTTCAACGACTTCTTTCTATTTCCTTCATCTTGCCTATTGACTATCCTCAATGGATTTCTAACATCGTACCTATCACTAAAGCGATGGGGGGACTTCGGATATGCATGGATTTCCGAGACCTTAACCTCGCTTGCCCCAAGGATGAATTCCCCCTCCCAAGTATTGATCAACTTGTTGATCTCACTGCGGGCCATGAGATGCTTTCTCTCATGGATGGCTTTTCGGGATACAATCAAATTTTTGTAGCCCCGACACCGAATCAACCTAAAATACCTGCAGCACTCCTTGGGGAACCTTTTGTTATCGTGTCATGCCGTTTGGCCTTAAAAATGCTGGTGCGACCTATCAGCGGGCTATGACTTACATTTTCATGACATTATGCACACTATTCTTGAAGATTATGTCGATGATCTTCTTGGCAAATCTAAACATCGTAGTGAACATCTTGATGTTTTAACCATTATTTTTGATCGCCTGTTATAATATTCTATCCATCTTCAACTAAATAAATGTGTCTTGGTGTCCTTTCGAGAAAATTTCTTTGGTTTTATCGTCTCTTTGCGTGGCATTGGGTCAATCCATTTAAATTCAAATGCTATCCTAGAAATGCCCCCACGTACTAACCTCAAACAATTGCTTAGTTTGCAAGGTAAACTCCAATCTATCTGGCGTTTCATCTCCCAACTCTCAGATCAATGTCAACCTTTCCTTCACCTCCTTAAAAAGGATATTGCCTTTTAATGGAGCGAAGAGTGCCACCAAGCCTTTGAGGCTCTCAAAGCTTATTCTTACAGCCACCCATGCTTATTCCACCTCAGGACGATCGCCCTTTCTACCTTTACCTTTCCACCACCAACCACACTGTAGGGGCCATGCTCGCACATCGTGACTCTGAGTATCGAGAACAAGCTGTTTATTATATAAGTCGTACTCTGGTGGATTATGAGACTAGGTATACACATGTAGAAAATTTATGCCTAGCCCTATCATTTGTGGCCACCAAACTCCGACACTACCTCCTAAATCATAAAACTTTCGTCATCACCAACACGGACCCCCATCCATTATATGTATGACAAACCTCATCTAAACCAACGCATCACCTGATGGCTTATGCTCCTTGCTGGACCTCAAACCTTGAATTATACACAGAAGTCAATCAAAGGACAAACCATTGCCGACCAACTCGTGGAATCCCCTTTACCTAGGGCACAATTTACCAATTTTAATTTCCCCAACGAACTCATCGCCACTCTTTCACTCAGGGGGAGGAGTCATATCCAATGACCCTCTTCTTCGATGGATCTAAGTGCCAGTGCGGCGGCGTGGGCTGGCATTGTTCTCATTCCTCTTGACGATAAGCCTCGCCTCTTCATTCCGAACTCGATTACCTACACTAATAATATAGCAGACTACAAGGCCCTTGTTTGGGTCTCCCAGGTTGCGGTACACTTAGGTTCAAAATCATCAATATTTTCGGTTGACTCTCATTGGTAGTCAACCATGGCTAATTGGGCTGTCTCCCCCAGCCTCCTAATAGAAGTGGGCCCTATGCCCTACCTATTTTATGGCCCTGACTTTGGCGGTAACTTGTTGTTTGCGTTGGAGCATGCCATCTGAAGCCTTACTGGGACACAAAAGAAACTGTGCACTATTCTATGCCTGTGCCTTGCTAACTTCTCCCCTTGTAAAACTCCCTAAACCTGTGCCTGTTGTGTAGAAAGCTGCCCTATATTACTGCACCCTTCCCAGGAGACGCCTCTCCTCTCTACTGTAAAACAGCCGGCTAATCTATTGTGCCTGGATGTGTCTCAACGGAAGCCCCTCTTCCTCCCCTGCCGCACCCAGACCACACACCCCCAAAAACTGAGCCGCGATACCCTAGCTTTCTTCCACCTTCCCCCTCTCTCTTTTCTCTCCTCTGGGGGGGAACTCCTGCTTCTGATGGTCATTCATCTGTGTTGATTGTATGACTGGTGGCAGTCTTCGCGAACCCCCCGAGCTCCGTGTTTTCCTTCACTTAATTCGGATTACATTTTCTTGCGCTGTGCTGTCTCTGTCCTCCCGATCTGCCCGTACGTCGCTCAGGCCACCGTTCGATACTGTGGGAAGGGAGTGGCACATCCTTGCCTGTAGGTCCTAGCTGTCGTCGTAAACCCTCCAAGGGGAAATCTGCTCATCACTCTCTTCTCTAGGTCCAACCCCGTCCAGCTATCCAGAAATGTACTAAGATCCCCTACCAACCCGTGTGATCAAGCTCCCCATCCATTTTATCACTTCTGGCCGACTCTTATTCCCCTGCCAGTATCCTCTCTACTAGTTCGTCTCCCTCTCGTCAGCGCATCCTTCCTTATCTTCCATGTTGCACCTCTTCCCCCCCCGCCGAATGCCTTTTCGCTCCCTCATGTGGTCCAGTCCTGTCTCTTGTTCTTTCGCCCCGCCTCGCGCCCACCCCCCTCTCCCCCCCCCCCGCACTACCTCATCTTTTTAGACTACCTGTGGCCCTGGATTCTAGCAAAAACCCGACTGGTCAATACACATGGATGTGCTCGTATGCCCGAGACATGTAACGGAGGAATTGTCAAACATATACCCGAATCCAATCACACCTTCATATGGCTGTAGACCAGGCCCAAAACCCCTAACCACAACAAAGCCTCACTCAAACTTGTTTTCTTCCTCCCACCCTTGGTAATTCCGAGCCGCGAGTCTCGTGGTGTTTTTGCTGCCCCCTCCGCCACCCCAGTCACCTCAGCCGTCCCACTTCCCCCCTTCCCACCATTATTTCTTCCTTCCCATTCTCCTTCGCTCCCTCCACATCTCCGATCCCTCGCCCACCGGGGTAGGCACCTATGGTCGGGTAAGAGGGATTTTTGGGTAAACGATGGCGGGTGGGGGGGGGTGTGAGAGGGGGGTGTAGGGTAGAAGAGGAAGTAAGGGGGGCAGCAGTCTCGGCTTTTTCCACCCCGAGAAACTAAAAGGGGGCGGATGGCGATCATGAAGAAAGCGGAGGGGGGGGTTCCAATGCCGACGCTCTTCCCCTTCTACCCTAACTAACCCTAATTAAACCTATAATTTGTCTACACATCCACACCCGAAAGCTATTACTACACACCCTCACCTGCCCATAAAACAACCTCCTAGAATGACTTGACCCCGTCAGCCGACGGGCCCCAGACCCTCCTAATCCCTTCTGTAGAAAGGAGGAATTTGGCTATTTTACTAAAAATATCCCCCTTTGATGCCGACGGCGAAACCGGTTCCTACTCGAACCTCAGAGCCGTACCTTTCCTAACCTCCATCGTTTCCCCGGTAAATTCCCTCGCCGTCTCCTGACCAAAAACAGGTGGTTGTAATTTTCCTTTGAATTTCCGAATATATGAAGTCCTTGGAAGTATCCCGGAATTTGACTTGGCTGAGCAAAGACAAGTGAAGGAAGGCGATAAAGTTTCACATAGAAGACATCAAGCTGAAAACTGCAACTTAATAAACCAGAGTCCCTAGTTAAACTCATCCGAGAATCAGAAAGGAGATAGCTCATCCTTGGATTGTCAGTCATCCTACTTTAGAAGTTGTTCTATCGTCATCCACAGTCCCCAGAACCTACATTTTTCCATCAGGAACTATTATTAGTCTTATACGTTCTTTAAATAATATTTCTTGGTTTTCCTGAATCACGTAATTACAATTCAATAAACCCTTAGATCCACTAACCGGTAACCTCTCCACCTACTTACATTCCCTTATACCCCCACTTCTACTTTCGGCCCGCAATCACACCGCCCATACTCTTGATGTCTTCTCCATCACCTCACCTCATTAATTACCGTTTATCCCCAGTCCTTTTTAAATTTTAAATCATCCGTTACTAAAAACCCCATATCTTCTCTATAACCATCTATTAGGCCAACCTTCACCCAACCCCTTAATCACTTACCATCACGAACCCCTACCGACATCGGGTTAGCCATCAATTCCGGTACCCGTTGACACTTACTTTCGTTCCGTCACCCATTCTTCAAACCCACCCAACGCTAAACCCCCTCCTTTTCCTCGTACTTTTTTCCATTCTAGGCGCTTCACCTTTTTACCTTTTTCGTCACCCGTCCTTGTTGGTTTTTCCTTTCCCGTGCGTTCATCCCTTAGGGTTTCCGTCTTCCCTCCCGTATTCGGTTCGCCGCTTACTTTTCTATCTTTCCTGTGTCCTACCTTCATTTCCTGCGCCTGCCTGTATTTCTCAGTATTTCTCGCTTTTAAAATCTGTGTCTTATATTCTGCCTTGTAGGTAGTCCGTCCACAAGACATAAAAGGAAGTTCTTTTTTCTTTTGTCATTGATTCTGATCTTTCTCTCGGTATCCACACGCCTCTCAACATTCAACAAGTATAGTCCTCCTAGCCCTAACCCCTTATCTGTTTCTCAAAGGAAGGAAAGATAGAAGCAACACTCTATTCCCAAAAGCTAAACATTCTTTAGAAAACTTTTGGACGCTCGGTGGTACCCTGACCCTCACCCACCCTGTCTCTTTTCACTTTTCATCTCAGCCCTTTTTTTTTACGTCGGAAAAAAATCCTGGTACGTCCGTGTTATGTTGAGGGGTGCGCTAGCCCAACAATCATCTCTTCAAAAATCCTTCCACAAATGAATATCCCTTCTAGCTGCATGTGTGGCCAAAACCCCTCATGGTTCGGGCTCAATTGATGATTCTTCTCCTTAGGCCCCATGAATCCTAACAGTCGTGTAGAACCACGTACTTTATTACCCAAACCTTCTATGTCCATGAGGGAGAGTTCCAATTTTTCACAATATGTTGTTAGGAGCCGCACTTAGATCGGGGGCTATGGATTGCGTTCCCTCCACCTTACATAGATGCATAAAATTTAGTACGAGGGGAGTCCCCTACTTACACAAAACCGTAAGCTGATCCCCCCCCCTTCAAAACCTTAACTATGTTATTTGGCCCTGGGGGAATGAGATGTGTTGTACTAACCAAGTCAAGACCCAAACCATTCACCAACCCAACATCCACTTCACAACCCACCCCTCTTACCCTCCACTTCAACCCAGTCACGCTACCACCCTTCACCCGAACCAATTACCCCACCGTCGCAACCCTCCACTTCGCTTTCCATCCGTCCTTTTCCTTCCCTCCTACCCCCCTCCCACCTCAACCCGCTTAGTAGATGTTTTTCAACACATCAACGCCTTACGCTGGGAGTATCGCCTATATAACTTAGTTCTCTTCTTTCCATACCCCTAGGATTAGGGACAATTACATGCGCCTCCTACCTACGACTGTCGCGTGGGGAGGTAATCCCTTATGTACCACCACCTAATTGCCACAAAAACGACCCACCTCCCTTATGTTGTGTGTCCCCTTCGAGGTCACTTTTCCCTACCCCTTACCGCTCTCTGTTTTGTTTTTCCCTCTCCCATTCCGATTTTTTCAATACGTTTTGACAACGTCGTTTCGCCCCGTTCACCTTCTTGACTCTCTGTGTTTTGGAAAGGAATTGGTTTGGTCTTTCTCTTTTGTCTTTCTGAACAGGCCAGACATACATCCTCCATGAACTAACTACATACCAACCAAACACATGTCCTTAGTTGGGTCCTCCGATTTCCTAAAACACTTACACTGAAGGAACTCATGTCCAGTGTCTCCTGGAAGATGCAGGACGTTCACCCTACCAAACCATCATCACCCATTCTGCCATCGTCACCACCGAGTCAATAGACCCTGATCTACTCCCTCCTACCTTTTTTTTCATAAATGCTATCTTCTTGGTCCTCTCACTTATCAACACGATAGTGAGGACCCATCTTCTATCTCCCCTTATGTATCTAGACATGATCGAAGAGGATTCACCCTTCAATTAATGTTGTTTGAGTGCCAGGATGATGACTCCATCCTTACTTACCTTGGTGCGGACGACTCCCTATATTCAACGCGCCTTACCTTCTGAACTAAAACCATGTTGACTGAGTCGACTATAGAAATCAACATCCACACAGAGGAGGATCCTCACATTGTGAAGATCAGAACTCCCTTAACACATCAGAACAAGCCGTCTTTACTACCTTTCTCTCCGGTACCCGCCAAACCAACTTTCGCTTGTTCCTACACGCTGACATGCACGAATTTATCCTTACCTTTGCTATCCATCACCGTTACTCCTCAAACCCTGATTCCATCCACCCAGTCCAAACTACCCTTCGAAACTGCATCCCCCGCATTTGTGTCCTTTAGGTCAAAGACGACTCAAACGACTTCTTCTTTTCCTTTCTCTTGCTATTGACATCCTCAATGGATTTCCTAACATCGTACCTATCACTAAAGCGATTGGGTGACTTCGTATTGATGGATTTCCGAGACCTTAACCCTCGCTTGCCCCATGATAATTCCCCCTTCCCAATATTGATCAACTTGTTTACCACAACTGCGGGCCCTTATAACGGCTTTTCTCTATGGATGGTTGTCGGATACATCAATTTTTTGTAGCCCCGCCCAGTCAACATAAACTACCTTACTAAACTACCTAACCTTCAAATCATACTAACCTTGGTCCCCTTTTTGTTATCGTGCATGCCGTTTGGCCTTAAAAATGCTGGTGGCGACTATCAGCGGGCTATGACTTACATTTTCATGACATTATGCACACTATTCTTGAAGATTATGTCGATGATCTTCTTGGCAAATCTAAACATCGTAGTGAACATCTTGATGTTTTTTTAACCATTATTTTTGATCGCCTGTTATAATATTCTATCCATCTTCAACTAAATAAATGTGTCTTTGGTGTCTTTCGAGAAAATTTCTTGGTTTATCGTCTCTTTGCGTGGCATTGAGGTCAATCCATTTAAATTCAAAGCTATCCTAGAAATGCCCCCACGTACTAACCCTCAAACAATTGCTTAGTTGCAAGGGTAAACTCCAATCTATCTGGCGTTTCAATCTCCCAACTCTCAATCAATGTCAACCTTTCCTTCACCTCCTTAAAAAAGGATATTGCCTTTTATGGAGCGAAGAGTGCCACAAGCCTTTGAGGCTCTCAAAGCTTATTTCTTACAGCCACCCATGCTTATTCCACCTCAGGACGATCGCCCTTTTCTACCTTTACCTTTCCACCACCAACCACACTGTAGGGGCCATGCTCGCACATCGTGACTCTGAGTATCGAGAACAAGCTGTTATTATATAAGTCGTACTCTGGTGGATTATGAGACTAGGTATACACATGTAGAAGAAATTTATGGCCTAGCCCTATCAATTGTGCAACCAAACTCCGAACACTCCTCCTAAATCATAACACTTTCGTCATCACCAACACGGACCCCCATCCATTATATGTATTGACAAACCTCATCTAAACCAACGCATCACCTGATGGCTTATGCTCCTTGCTGACCTCAACCTTGAATTTATACACCAGAAGTCAATCAAAGGACAAACCATTGCCGACCAAACTCGTGGAATCCCCTTTACCTAGGGCCACAATTTACCAATTTTAATTTCCCCAACGAACTCATCGCCACTCTTTCACTCAGGGAGGAGTCATATCCAATGACCCTCTTCTTCGATGGATCTACGTGCCAGTGCGGCGGCGGGGCTGGCATTGTTCTCATTCCTCTTGACGCTAAGCCTATGCCTCTTTCATTCCGACTCGATTTCCCCTACACTAATAATATAGCAGAATACAAGGCCCTTGTTTTGGTCTCCAGGGTTGCGTACACTTAGGTTTCAAAATCTATCAATATTTTCGGTGACTCTCAATTGGTAGTCCAATCAATGTTATGGGCATCTACCAATGTAAAAATGAGGAACTTCAAAGTACAAACACTGCGGTGAATTCACTTCTACCTTATTTACTCATTATTTTATCCAAACCATTCCCTGCTCCACTAACAAATTTGCGGATACTATGACTTGCTTAGCCTCGCAAATTCCTACTTCATCAACTGACTCTGACATTTTTGTCTTGGTCCAACAACTCTTTGCCCCATCTTACTCAGCCCCGGTTTTTTGTATGATAAATAATGTGTCTGCTAATTCGTAGGATACCTGGTATCACCAATTTCATGACTACCTTACAACCTCTGTTCTCCCACCTGACCTTACTAGTACCGGCAAACGTACTTTTCTTAAAAGTTTTTCTCATTATGTCGTCATGGGGGGACTCCTTTATAAACGTGGCTTTGATGGCATCCTCCTTCGATGTCTAATCGGCGCGGAGGTCACCTATACCATCCAACAGGTCCATGACGGTATTTGTGGTGGACATTTTAGCGGCCTTGTCATGGCCAAACGGATCCTTCACCTAGGCTATTATTGGCCTACTCTAAATAACGACTGCTACGAATATGTTAAGCATTGTGTTGTGTGTCAACAACATGCCAACCTTCAACATACTCCTAGCCATCCGCTACAGGTCGCACGAGATCTTTGGCCTTTCTCACAATGGGTTTTAGACCTTAGTGGTGAGATTCATTCGCCCTCTTCGCAACGTCACCGATGGATAATCATGGAAAGCGAATGTTACACAAAATGGGTGGAGGCCATTCCACTCATTTCAACCAAAAAGGAAAAAATTGTAGAGTTCATTAACCACCACATTATCTGTCGTTTTCGTGTTCCTTACCGCCTGATAACAGATAATGGAAAATCTTTCAAAAATAAGTTGTTACAAGACCTTTGTAACAACTTTGGTATCAAACTTAGCTTCTCATCACCGTACTATCCACAGGCCAATGGTTAGGCTGAATCTTCTAATAAAACCCTAACCAAAATCCTCATGAAATTTGTTAATGAGTCCAGAAGAAATTGGCATGATCACATCCCCTTTGCCCTTTGGGCTTATCGTACTAGCATTTGTACCTCCACTAATGCCACACCTTTTTCTTTGGTATATGGTACCGAGGCTGTCTTGCCTCTCGAAATACAAATACCCTCCCTCAGAATATCTCTTCAGGATATTCTCACCAACGATGATTTCCGCCAAGAGCGGTTAGCCCAATTAGATCTTCTTGACGAGCATCGTCTTACGGCTCTTGACCACCTTCAAATCTATCAAAAATGCATCAAGCGTGCTTATGATAAGCGAATTCATGAGCGTACCTTTAAGGTTGGTGATCTTGTCCTCAAAGAGAATCAACATGTAACCAAACTAGAAAAGAGAAAATGTGGAAAATTTTCTCCTAATTGGATTGGGCCTTACATTATCACTCACACTTATGGATCAGGCACTTATCGTTTAGCTTCGCTTAATGGTAAACCTGAGCCTGAACCCCTTAATGCCTTGCATCTTCGACCATTCTATTGTTGAATTTAGTGTTACATCACTTCTTACCTACCTTGTGCTCGTCCCTTGAGCTCATTTACAACTGCATACATTTTGTTTCCCACATCTCAAAATAAAATCAAGCTCACATGGTTTGATTATCACCTCCCTTTAAAAATGCCTTCCCCTTTTTAGTCTAGTCCATGACTTCAAAGTATTCAAATGACACATTCTTAATTAAAAACTTATGGGATTTTCTTGAGTCAAACTTCCTACAAAACTAGATGCTTTATGCCAAACGGACATCTAGATCTCTAAATTATATATAGACTGTTCCCTTGAAGGACAGCTATATGCCAAACTATTGCTGCTATTCTATATAGACTGCTCCCCTGAAGGACAACTATACACAAACACCACATCTGCTACTATAAATAGAATGCTCCCTTGAAGGACAGCTATACACAGTCAGCCTTTATCAGAAGCTTCTCACATTGATCAGCTTCGTGAAGACCTCAAGAGTAATAAAATACATATCCCTTGTAGACTTTCCACATCAATCAGTCTATATTTAGCAAAATAAAAGCCACATTCAAAAGAACTTTGGAGTCATGGACTTGTCTATTTAGGTTAGGTTCTCTTTTCTCAGAACACTCACTTTATAACAAGTTCTCCATGCCTCAGCTATACCATCCACCTCACCTCACCATTTGCTTAAACAACACAACTCAAGGGACGTGACATACATCCGATATATTGTGATTATACAACTCTTTTCACCTATCGACTTCTCGTCTATGCACGGTACCTAGGGGTTCAAGCTCATTCTACGTTATTATGTGGTTTGTTTAGCTCTTTTCACCTACATAGCACTTTTTCCTCTTTGACTCGAATCTAGGATTATGTGTTGACCTTAATCAGGACACGGTTCCCTACCACTTGGGTAGGCTAACTTTCTCTTCACCTATACCTATTCCAACATCGCCAATTTCTTACCAACACCAACAACATTACCCTACCAAAATTAATACTTTTACCCACCAACAAATTTCCTAAACATACCTAAATTTCCTGAATTCACCTCTCCCTAGTCCTAAGGGAGAACTACATTGGTCTGAGGCCCCTCCTTGCTTTATGCAATGGTCTATGTAGGCAGCACTTAGGAGACATGGTGTCTCCCAAGGTTAGCTTGACCATCCCCTACCATAACTTAGCATGTGTTGTAAATATACATATTTTTGTGTATTTCTTTTCACCAACATTTATCTTTATCATTTTTCAAAACAAACATTCAAAACACGATCCTTCTCATTAGTATAACTCAAATCAACATACCTATTCAGTTTTATTTTAGATGTTCAACAAATACATCTTCTCTATCATCGACGCGCAGGTCGACATCCTTATTTATTTCTATATACCTCTATAAAATTCACTTAGACCCTTGCGCCTCATCCAGAACCAGGTGATGAGCGGGCTCGTCGACGCCTCTCGCCAGGCCTCTCCATCCTCAAAGGCACCATAGCTATTGGTACTACCCACTGATCTGCCAATCTCTCCTGTAACATATGAATACTCTATCTCGCATGGAGGAATCTCGCCTCTAGTCTCTCCGCTCGTGACTCCGCAACCACCAACAATCCTCTTGTCTCATTCACCTGCGGTTGGAACTGATGAACTAAACTTTGCAGACGATCTGTCTCCGTTGTAATCATAGCTACGTCAGGTTGATCACGTACACCTCGCAGCTCTGCTACCCACCATAATCTATAGGCCTCTGTCGTTCCTACATCCATTACCCTACGATCGGCTACTATCTCTTCTGGTCCTTCTAGAGGTGTTGGCCGGGGTGGTGAGAATGATGCCTCCGCGTTGATCCTCATATATGGTCTATAAGTCAAGGGTATATCCTTCACAAATCCAAATTATCGCCGCATGCGATCTAGAGGAATCCTTTCATACTCACCTGGCCTGTGCCCCACGATCCACCTCAATCGCTCTATACCCCTCAACTCCTCAGCTATGTTCTTTGTTACCATATAGTTCCCGTAAGGCCTCCAACATATATCCGAAATCGTCACCATCTCCCATACCTTCCTATAATACTCAGTGTCACCTATCACAGCCTGGGATCTTGCCTCTTGTTCTGTCTGGACCCATCATCTGAATCCCAACCTCTTTAATCCTGTCTCTACTGACTAGATGGGTCGGCCTATTGGTCGCACACAAACAATGTTCTCATAGGCCCAACAATGTAATAAATATGAACAATCTAGTGTCATCTTGTGATTTCACCTATAAGCCTATAAACCCCTGTATAGCTCCGCCAAATATGCAAGTGCCCATGCAAAAGTCACGTTCCTTTCTATCATTTCCCAAATAACACACATCAATGCTTTTGGAAATCTTCCCCCATCCGCCCTCGGTAACGCATAATACCCCATCGCTATCATTAATACCACTGCCAACCTTGTTGCCTCAGGGTGTGTTGCATACATTATACCATAAGTGAATGTCAAACCTCATTGTGTCAACTCTCGTGCGTATGGACCAAATACTGCTGTTATCACTCCCCGCGCCGCGCTAGGCAATTCCTAATATACTGGTCTTCCTATAATTGGGAGTCTCAAAATACGGAACACATCTTCCAATGTCACTGTCATCTCCCCTGTTGGTAGATAGAAGGTATTCCTCTCTGGATTCCATCTCTCAATCAACACCTGTAACATAGCATAGTTACGTGTGATTCGTGAATAATAGCGGATTGCACTTAACCCCAAACGATTTATCAATGCCCATTCCGCTGGTGTTACATCCGCTTGGATTCGTGACAACAATGCTGGCACAGTATCATTCATCCTTAACCCTACCTCCGCCTGCACACATCAAAACGACACACCTCCATTCAATAAATCAAATCCCCAAGGGTTTTTTCTCACATTCTGGAAATTCCTACAATAACCGGTATCGGTTATAGATAACCGGTAGCGGTTCAATAACTGATACTGGTTATCTTTAACCGACATCAGTCACTGTCAATTTTATACACCCTGCCTAAACACACCACCTACGACAATAATTTTATCATTTACCCCTCTCTGTACATACCAACATACCCGAAACCCCTGATTACCTACCCCATAACACTCACCTCCTCCATAACCCTTGCTATCACGTTTTCTTTCTCATGTCTACCCACGTACACTTCTCTCATCCTATTCACAAAACATGCAAGAATCAAATTACAACCAAAACGTTTACCTCTTGGGCTGCAGCAGCTTGAGGTGGAACTTGTCTTCCCTCTCGTCCCTGCCTGCTGGATGCTTCTCTTTGTTCAGCCATGTTCACCACCTCTTCAAATATAACTTGTTGTTTTTCCTTCTGAATCTCATCCCACATTCACTTTCCCTGTCTCTTTCCTCCTTATCACTCAATTCTCTCATGCAATTACCTATCTTAGTCGTCAAACAACGTCACATTCGTGTATTTAACTTCTTGCATGGCTCTCAAAATAAGGACTTAAGTTACCACCCAAGCTTTTCTATTTTTAGAAAATCTCATTATGGAATAACCGGTATCGGTTACCTGACTGATACCGGTCTAGCATCTACCGACGTCGGTTAACTAACCGATATCGGTCACATGCCTACTTTTTCTTAAACATAGGCCTTTTCTTTATTTTCTACCCAATTTTTGTAGCTCCCACCTATTTTTCCTGCATAACAACACCATTATCAATATTTGTCATCCAAATCACATATATATATCCTCACAATTTCAGCAACATCATCTATCTACATTATAACAACCATCGACAACATACATACGAAATCATATATATATACATCAAACCCATCAGCATACACAACATGTGAATCAACTCATAATCTATATATACATACATTCCATTTCAAAAAGCCATCAACAAAAGACATTAACCCCATCAAATATAAACCATGTGGATCAAACTCATCATACATTAAAATTCACAAACCATCGACAAAACACTTAAAACATTTTACACACAGCATATGGATCAAAATCATCATATATATCTATATATCAAAGGTTTCAAGTATAAAACTTGCCCTGCATAGGGGCCTCTGTGATCTCATAATAATACAAAGTCGGCACGCAGGCCGCAATAACTATCAACATCGCGACTCGGCTCGCAAGCCAGTCTCTCATATCAAAAATATACTCAGCTCGCAGGCCAGTATCAACTGTATAACCCATACTCGGCTCGTAGGCCGGTATATACAATAAATGAATGAATAAATCACATGTGGGCATGCAGGCCTCTATAAACATAACCGGTTCACAGACTAGTGCCTATATCCAATTTACAAACAAAAACATCTATCTCTGACCTAGGGATGTCTCAACTCTCCCCACTGCCCTCAGCACCTCTCCCTATGGGTCCTGGCCCTGGCTCCTGCCTCCTCCCTGTCACCGACCCACCGGCTATAGCTGCACCCCCCTGGGATCTCTGACTCCACGAGGTCTCCACTCTGTGTGCCACATACGGCTGATAGTTAACCCCGGTACCATCAAGGACGTCTTGATAGTACCGGGCCTTCGCTGTCACCTCCATATAACGGGCCCGTGCCACCATAGTTGCTGGGGCTGGTCCCCTGACTCCTAAAAACAAGGGCCCCTGTCCTACCAATACACCCTGTGCTTGTGGCTGTGCCGGTGCCGGTGGTGGTACCTGTGCCTGTGGCTGCGCCGGTGGCGGTATCTGTACCTATAGCTGTGCCGATGCCGCTGGTGGTGCCTGTGGTGGTGCCTGTGGCTGTGCCTGTACCTACACCTCGGCTAACTGCCCCTGTAGGACACCTATCTGTGCCTGTGCAGCAGCAAGCTGTCCCTGTAACAACTATACCTGTCCCCTGAGCTGGTCCCTCTCTGCTATAATAGCCACTAAGTCTGGTTGTTTGGGCTGTGCTCTCCGTGCGGCTCTCTCCCTTGCCCACCATACCAAAAATGATCCTGTGCAGCCGGCGTCGTCTACGGTATCATCTGCTAGCCTATCTGCTACCCAATCTGGGTCCAAGGGCTGTGGTGCAGGTAGTGGGGCCTCTACATCATCCCTTCGGTACTGAGGGAAGGGCGGTGGCTCATCCTGTCGTAGCCCCAACTGCCATCGTACCCTCTCCAGGGGTATCTGCTCATGCTCTCCCGGCCTCCGTCCTGCTATCCAGAATATATACTGGATCCAACGTAACTGTGATCGGGCTCCTCCACGGGGCTGATGACCTCTGTAAGGCCTCCATACAATATCCAAGGCAGTCACGCCCTCTAATAAATGACGGTGATACGCTACATCCCGTCCGGTGAGCACTGCTCGTGGTTGGCCCAGGACCCCCAACCACCTCTAAAAGCCATATCTATATATCACCTATGGCCCCAGCTGCTGGGGCAGCCCTACTGGTCGAATGCATATGATATGCTCATATGCCCAGTAATGTAACAAAAATGTGGAACAAATCCCGAATTGCCTCATCCGGCGATAGCCCCACAGCTCTCTGTATAACTGCACCAGGTATACTGGTGCCCAAGCATAACATGTATGCTCCTCCACCATCTCGTGTAGTACCCCCATCAGCGCCCGTGGAAAGCGGCCTCCCTCTGAGTCTGGGAGGGTGAAGCATGTGATGCCTATCATCATCAACACGGCAAGCCGTGTCTCATGTCTGTGGGCACGATACATGTCCCCATAGGCAATGCTCGTGCTGTGATAAGTCAATAGCGTGGTTGCATCCCCAAATACCTGTAGAATGTTGTCCATGGCTGTCTCTGCATCTACCTAGAATACTGCCTCCCCATCGATTGGCAGTCTAAGGATACGATACACATCCTCCAGTGTAATAGTCATCTCTCCAGTCAGGAGATGGAAAACATTAGTCGCCGGATCCCATCTCTCGATGAGGGCAACCATAAGACTGTGATCCCTATCTATAGCCCTATATCGTTGGACTTCACCGAGTCCCACCTCACGCATGATGGCCCACTACACTGCGGACACGTGTGGCCACACCCGTCTCAACAGCAGGGGCATCCTATCCCGCATAATCAGCTGCTGACGTGCTTACACAAATCACCCACTTCATTAGACCTACCCTTTCAAACAACAACTACTTTAACCTTCTATACCCCCCCACCCACCAATCACCCTTCCTATCAACCTCTACCCCTTCCCTCTCCACCCCCAAAAACACAAAGCCCAACAATAAACACAAAACCCAAATCACTACTACCAACACACCCAAACAACAACCCAAACAATACCAAAACACCCAAACAACAACCCAAACAACAACCACAAATTCAACACAACAACAAACCCAAACCAACAAAATAAATAATCTTAACTAAGGATCGGTACCGGTCACCCATGACTGATACCGGTCCTCTCTCCATCGTCTCTCCACCGACACCGGCCAACCACAAACCAACCATGCCCGAAAACTTCGTGACCAATGTCGGTCGCTTCGTGACCGACATCGGTCACTATAAAATTACGGAGCCGAACCCGATGTGGCCCCCCAAATCCATTTTTGGCTTATTTATCTCTATTTACCCACCCAAACACCCTAAAAACCTACCCACCCTGCCGCCTTGGCCTATTTAACCCATCTACCCTCTCCATTTTTCAAATAGCTTCAATTTATTCATTATTTTATCAAAACATTGGATTCCTACCCAAACCCCCAAATCTAGCTTAACAACATCAAAATCACACAATGAAAGGTTTTGAACCTACCGATACGACGACATGTCGTCGTGGTGGGATAGGTGGTGGTGGTCCAGCTGGTCCAGCACCTCCTGCTCCTCCTGGCTGTGTCATGACTCTACGTCTCCTCTTCTGGGTTCTCCACCAATCAACTACTGCCTCCTACTCGCTAGGGCCTACCAACCACTCACTTCTCCACTCAAATAGTGCCACCTCAGCCGACAAATGCACCAATCTCAACAATACACCTCAGACAACTCAAATGGGTTTTCAAATTGACAATGTGATAATGACAGGCTGTATTTTTCTTTTTATAGGTTTTTGACCTATAACCGATACCGGTTATATTGTGCCCTAAGGAACTGGTATCGGTCACCTAACCGATACCGGTCCTATCTAGCTGATATCGGTTTAATACCTAACTTCACCCAACTTCTACCCTTATTCACCAATCTCCCTTTTTCACCACATCGCCTATACACTCCATTGCTATTTAGCCATTTTTGACTTCATTGGCCCGACCCAAGGTCACAACTCAACCACTTGGCCCGACCCACGGCCGCAACCAACCACTTGGCCCGACCCAAGGCCGCAACCAACCATTTGGCCCAACCCAAGGCCGCAACCAACCATTTGGCCCAACCCAAGGCCCCAACCAACAAATCTGGCTCGACCGCAGGCCAAAACCAACTATCCGGCCCGACCCAAGGTTGCCACCAACCATTTGGCCCGACCCAAGGCCGTAAACAACCAATTAGGCCCAACCCATGGCCCTCACTCATCAATCGGCCCGACCCAAGGCCGCACCACTCAAATACCTCGTCCAAAACCAACAAATTACAATTTTATCCACCCAACATGTAGCTTTTTGTTTAATCGAGCTCACCTGTTCATGTTTTAGCATGATTAGGGTACTTGACTTGATCATTTGACCAACTTTGCCTAGACCTAGACCGTGACGTTTATCTCGACCAAACTAACCATTTGGTACTGTCGAACATGCCTAAACGTTCCTGTACCTTACCCGTTATATCCCCTGGAGCTACTTCCTATGCCTTGGATACCAGGATTATATCACCCTTGTTTAGATAAACTATCGACCTTTTCCTATGAATTGTTTGTTTGCTCTTCAAATCATGTACCCTAGTCGCACTACTTCATTTCAACATGCATCTACTTCTTTGGACCTACCCCACCATCTCACCATTATTTCAACACCATTTACCCTTTATCAACTCTATCCCTGATTTCACGCTGCCTCAATCTGTGATAGATTTGAGGGGGATTAGCTATACCCTTAACAGGGGTAACCACTTCATATTATTGTCCGTGCAACTTTACAAGACAAGCTACACGACAATAAGGGGGTAATGTAGACACCAAATTTGTGTCTTACGACCCCCTTGTGCCCCACATCTCATTTTCGCAACCTAACCTCATCACCTAAACCTTACACAATTATTTATTAATTACCTTATAATTAATAAATCCACATTGCCATACCTGCCACCTCATTTCGCCACCTCATCATGACCTAGTCTTAACCCTAAACTAACCTAATTAAGACCTATAACTTGGTCTACATCCACACCCATAACTAATTACTCCTCACCCACACCTAAAACCAACCTCATAATGACCTGACCAAGCCCGCAACTAATCCCTCGGGAGAAAAGGAGGGAAAGTTTGCTATTTTACTAAAAATAGCCCACTTTGACCTGACCGATACCAGTTCCTACTCGATCGCCGTCGGTTACGTAACTGCCATTAGTTCCCTGTAAATGACCTCTCCCTACCAAAAACAAGGTGGTTGGATTTTCGTTGATCCGAATCAGAAGTCATTGGAAGGATCCGGAATTGACTTGGCTGAGCAGAGACAAGTGAAGGAAGGAGAGAAGTTCGCAGAGAAGGACATCAAGCTGAAGACTACAACTAAATAACCAGAGTCCAGTGACACTCATCTGAGGAACAGGAGAGGAGATAGCTCATCTTGGATTGTCAGATCATCCTACTTGAGCCTTGTCTTCGTCATCACAGTCCCAGAACCAGCATTTTTCCGTCAGGAACTAGTAAGTCTTATACATTCTTTTAATAATATTTCTTGGATTTCTGAATCACAGTAATTACAAGTCTACCCTCAGATCCACTACCTGGTAACACTCTCCACCTAACTTACATTCCTCTACCCCTACTTTGCCCCAAGAACAGCCCCATACTCTCTGAGTCTTCTCCATCACCTCATTACCTATCCCCAGTCATTTTATCAGCCTTATAAACACCATAGCTATCATATAACCATCTTATAGCCAACCTTCACCCAACCCCTTAAATCACTACCCCTACCGATATCGGTTATCATCATCCGGTACCGGTGACACTGACAGGCGTCGGTCACCGTGATTCAAAACCAAAACCTGGCTTTCCTCTACTTGTTTCAACGAGACAATTAAATTGTGATTTTACAATCATTTGTGTTAATTCATATTAGCAGGGGAATTGACCACCTTTGAAAGGAATTTTTATATTTCCTGGGCCTAGGGAAGTTCCCTCATTTATTGTCTAATTAAAATCTGGTGGTCTTGTATTCTTACTTGCAATTAGTCCTTCCAAGACAAAAAGGAGTTCTTCGCAGTTGATCTGATCTTTCTCTACGGTACGCGTACACCCTCTCAACATTCAACAGGTATTCCTCCTAGCCCTAACCCTTATATGTTTCTCAAAGGAATGAAAGGATAGACGCAACTCTATTCCCAAAAGCTGAAACATTCCATGCGAAACAATGGCGATAGCCCCAAAGCTCTCTGTATAGCTGCACCAAAAGCATGGGTGCCCGAGCGTAACAGGTATACTCCTCCACCATCTCATGTAAAATGCCCATCAGAGCCCATGGGAAGCAGCCTCCCTCTAATTCAAGGAGGGCGAAGTTACTGATACTAACCATCATCAGCACGGCAAGATGTGTCTCCCGTCGATGAGCGCGATACATCTCCCTATAGCTGATGCTCGCACTATGATATGTAATCAATGGGGTCGCATCCTTAAATACCTGTAGGATGCTATCCATGACTATCTCTACATCCACCTAGAACACCTCCTCACCTATGATTGGCAGTCTTGGGATGCGATACACATCCTCTAGAGTGACTGTCATCTCTCTCGTAGGGAGATGGAAAGCATTGGTTGTTGGATCCCATCTCTTGATGAGGGAAACCATCAGGCTATGGTCCCTATCCATAGCCCTATATCTCTGGACTCCTCCCTATCCAACCTCCCGCATAACTACCCACTGCACTTCGGACACATGTGGCCGCATCCGCTCCAGTAGAGGCGGCATCCGATCTCGCATGGTCAACTGCTAGCGTGCCTGTAAAAACAACTCACTCCGTCAGGCCTACCCTTAACAAAACAACCAACCTAACCCTTTATACTTACTCACCCACCCAATCATCACCCAACTTTGTCAACACATCTACACCCTCTATCTTACCCTATACATCTATCAATTCCTCTCACTACTATGGTCCTTCTTTAAATATCCTACCCACTCCAATCAAACCTAAAACACCTAATCTCCATCAACATCAATAACCCCCACCCAAAAAATATCTAAACTATCCCCTTTACCTATCCCACACCCTACCAACCACCCCAATCATACTCCACCCACTCTACTCTCGCCCTCTAACCATACCCCAACCAATTTAACCCCTCCCAATTCATACACAACCCATAACCTATCCTACCTGAACTAGCCCCAACCACCCAATTACCCCCCCACCCTAATAACCTTTCCTAGCAACTCTACCTTCTCCCCCTTCACCCCAAAAATCTATCCTACCTACCTACAACAACACCCAACAAAACAAGTTTACAACCCTACCTCCTACCCATTGATACCGCTATCGGTCACCCTCGACTGCTATCGGTCCCCCACTTGCACTCTATGTCCACTTTTTATGAACCAGCATTGGTCGACACATGACCAACGCCGGTACCCCCACCTGCTAATCTACACTAAACCTATGACCGATGCCGGTCGACTAGGGACCGACATCGGTCACTGTGGGGTTTCGGGGCCGAACCGAAAATGGCCCCCAATCCCCTTTTTTTTCCTATTTCTACCCATTTACCGAGCATAATTGCCTAAAAACTTACCCACCCTTACGTTTTGGCCTACCCAACATATCTACCCAATCCATTTTACTGTTTACCTTCATTTATTCATTATTTTATCAAATTTTAGACTCCTACCCCAATACCCACATCCCAGCTAAATTCATCAAATTAACAAAAATAGGGGTTCATAACCTACCGGTATGACTACACGTCATCGTGGTGGGATAGGTGGTGGTGGTACAGCTCCTCCAGCACCTCCTTCTCCTCCAGGGTGTGCCATAGCTCCAAATATCCTCAGCAGGGTCCTCAACCAATCAAACTCTGCCTCCCGATCTCTGGGACCTACCAATAACTCACTCTCGCACTCAACTAGTGCCAACTCAGCCCAAACACATGACCCAATCACTTCACAACTCAAACAAGAAAAAGTTGGCCCTCAACTGCACAATGTGAAAATGACATGCCGTATTTTTTCTTTTTATAGGTTTTGACCTCTAACTGATATCGCTTAGGTCGTGCCCTAGAAGACCGATATCGATCTCCTAACCGATACCAGTCACCACTAACCGATATCGGTTACCTACTTAGTTTAACCTAACTCCTGCCCTTATCCACCAATCTCCATTTTTCACCACATCGCCTACCCCCAGCTTTTGCTAAATAGCCTTATTTTGAATTCATTGGCTTGACCTCAGGCTGCAACTTACCAATCAACCTGACCTAAGGCCGCAACAAACCAATCGGCCCGACCTAAGGCTGCGACCAATCAATCAGCCTGACCCAAGGCTGCAACCAACCAATCGGCCTGACCAAAGGCTGCAACTAACCAATCAGCCTGACCCAAGGCCGCAACCAACCAATCAGCCCAACCAAAGGCCACAACCAACCAATCGGCCCGACCCATAGCTGCAACCAACCAATCGTCCCGACCCAAGGCCGTGACCAATCAATCGGCCCAACCCAAGGCCACAACCAACCAATCGGCCCGACCCAAGGCCATAACCCACTAATCGGCCCAACCCACAGCCGCACCCAACTAATCGGCCCAACCCAAGGCCGCACCAATTAAGTACCTCGACCGAGGCCCACAAATTACGATTCTATCCACCCATCATGTAGCTATTTGTTCAATCAAGCTCACCTGTTCATTTTTTAGCGTCACTAGGATACTTGAATTGATCCATCGACCAGCTTTACCTAGACCGAGACCGTGACATTTATCTCAACCAAACCAACCATTTGGTACTGCCGAACATGCCTAAAAGTTCCGGTACCTTACCCGTTATATCCCCTGGAGCTACTTCCTATGCCTTGGATACTAGGATTATATCAACCTTGTTTGGATAAACTATCGACCTTTGCCTATGAATTGCTTGTTTGCTCTTCAAATCATGTACCCTGGTCGCTCTACTACATTTCAACATGCATTGGCTTCCTTGAACTTACCCCGCCATCTTACCATCATCCCATCATAGTTCACCTTTTATCAACCCTATCCCTGATTTCACGTCACCTCAATCTGTGATAGATTTGAGGGGGATTACCTATACCCTTAACTGGGGCAACCACTTCTTATTATTGTTAGTGCAGCTTTACAAGGCAAGCTACACGACAAAAGGGGGAAAATGTAGACACCAAATTTGGGTCTTACGACGCCCTGTACCCCGTATCTCGTCCCGCAACCTAACCCTACCTCACCACCTAAACCTTCCACAATTATTTACTAATTACCTTATAATTAATAAATCCACATCTCCAACCCTGCCACCTCACTATGACCTAGCTCTAACCCTAAACTAACCTAATTAAGACCTATGACTCATCACCCCTCACCCGCATCAAAATGAACCTAATAATGACTTGACCAAGCCCACAACTGATCCCTCGGGAGAAAAGAAGGGAAAGTTGGCTATTTTACTAAAAATAGCCAACTTTGACCTAACCAACATTGGTCCCTACTCGACCAGCGTCGGTTACATAACTGCCATCAGTTCCCTGTAAATGACCTCCCCCAACCAAAATGAAAGATCCAGAATTCATTTGCAAGAGAGAGACAAGTGAAGGAGAGAGAAGAGTTTGCAAAGAGTAGTATCGAGCCCAAGACTGTAACTAAGAAACGAGAGCATTGTCACACTCATCTAAACATTGGGAGAGTCAGAGGATAGCTTCATCAGATCACTTCCGATTTTTGGATCATCCCAATTGAGCCTTTCCTTCACCACTTCATTCTTTGGACCTGCATCCACATCAGAAACTAGTAAGTAGTTTGTTTTATCGCCTTGTATGCTTCTAGGCACTACTTTGTGAAATTTTAATTCATAGGGATTATAAGCTCACTCCTAGATCTACTACGGTCCAGCAACAACCTGCACCTAACCTTCCGTCATCCATATCTATATTTCCCCAAAGACATCTCTCTCACTCTATGAGTCTTCTCTATCACCCTACAACTCCCCTCAACCATCTACCAACCTTCTAAGCCCCATAACCACCTTGTAACCAACCCCCATTTAAAAGCCCCTAAATCACTGCCCCTACCGATATCGGTTATCCCCTACCATTACCGGTTACCTAACCGATATTGGTCACCCCTAACCGATATCGGTCACTGTGACTTATACTAAAGAAAACCAACCTTTCACCGATCTACCTCCAAAAAATCTCATATCCAGCCTTGTCTATACCTGTAACTCAATCTGAATGTATCAATAACCAGTGACCAAACAAACAACATGACATTTTATTATTGGTATTTTAGTCTCTATTGCTTTTAGTAACGACGTACCTAAATCTTGATTTCGTAATAGCTTCTTTATTATCATTTGCATTAATTTGTATTAAAAGGGAATTGACCACCTTCGAAAGGAAGTCTAGTATTTCCTGGGCCTAATGCAGTTCCCTCACTTATTGTTTAACAAAAATCTGGTGGTCTTGCATTCTTATTTACAGGTAGTCCTTCCCAGACAAAAAGGATCTCTTCACAATCAGTCTTATCTCTGTACGATATGCACACACCTTCCCAACACTCAACAGGTATTCCTCCTAGCCCTAACCCTTATCTGTTTCTCAAGAGAATGAAAAGATAGAAGTAACTCTATTCTGGAACAAAATTTTGTGCGAAACAGTGCCACATGGAATTAAGGCTTGGCCTCCGTATCATGAAGGAACTCACCAATGGTGTATGGGCGAGTCGTTTTGGAGGGAAACCAAGTAAACACATGGAATATTCAAAGACTCAGGGCTTAGGCACTCAAGATAAGGGCCATCTCGGCTAGTGTGAAATCTGCATCAAGCTTGGAGTTTTTTTCAAAACTTACATGAGGTGTGAATAACTCACCAACCGTACAAATCAATGTAGTCTACATTGAAGGAGCCACCAATGTGGGCATGAAAAATTGAGTTTTTCAATGAAAAGTTGAGTCGACTTTAGCTTGTAATGGCGGTTTCAGGGATGAGCGAAGGCATTGGGTCGATGCAACTATAGGGTTCAGAGCATGTGTAAAGAATGGGCCAAAATTTAGTGATTCCATGAAGATCTTGAGTGGGAGAATAAAAATACCCACCATCAGTAAAAAGGGGCAACTCGATGCAGAGCTCGTTGAGCATTTTGGCGAGCCATTCGCTAATGAAAGACCATACATAGGCCTATCAACATACAAGCCCCCTTCACAAAAATGACAATATATCAAGCCCCGACTACTCATTTTTGAAAAAATGTAGTTAATGGAAAGGTGAAAACAAACCCTACAACATGAGATCATGGAAAATGGATTTTTCAAAGGTTTTAAAACCCCGAAATTGCAGACCTCCTAGAAGCCTAAAATGGCATAACTTTTTCTCCTGATGTCCATTTTGCACAAAATAATAGTCATTGGAAAGGTGAGGAAACAATATACAACTCGAGAACATAGAAAAAATAATTTTAGAGGTTGGATAATTCTGAAATTTGTGAACAGTGATCAATGCACTTGGTAGGTGAAGTATAATTAATGAAGGTATGGAATTTCTTTCTTCCCCAAAAATGCAAGATACAGAAGGGTATAGGCTCTATAGACTTGAACATAACTCTTTTAGGGGTGATGATGGATTTTGTAGGTGGTTGGAAAGGATTTTAGGTTTCCTCTCTCTCTCTCTCTCTATCCTCTAAGATTTCTTCTATAAAATCTAAAGGGGTTGCACTAAACAAGCTAGTAGGTCATTTTCATCGTATGCACCCCTACTCTCCATTCTTTTAGCTCGGATTTTGTGAATTTCACAGGAATTAAGGCCTTAAAAAAAAGATTGTAATGGCATTCTTTCCTCTTCTGACTACAATGTACTGTGTAAATTTTATTGAGAAATGAAACTCTATTTGTGTTAAATTTCCTAGCCTTTCATGGTTTCATTGTTCTTTCATGCCTCTCATTTTTATCATGTGTTATGTTCAAACTGATATTTCCATTGCATTGTTTTGGGTTGTTTTTTATTGTTTGGGTATGGTGCATTTTATGAGCTCGTGTTTGTGGTGCAAGACCACCCTCCTTAGGTTCATTTCTTTCACTATTATGCAGGTTAGAGAAGTTATCAACACTTATTTTCTTGGTGTATCCCCACTCTTAGTGTAGATTTTTTTCATGCACTCTCTCTCCCTATATCCTTGGAAGGATATAATTGGTTAGATTAGTATTTTACTTGCATTAGGAGTAGTTTTTGGAAGGTAAGTTTATGAGCAGGAACCGGTCTTATCTAGAGAGCTATCCCATTTCATAATGTCCCACACTTAGGATAGATCAATGTTTTGCAATAAAATGGAATGAATCATCTACAACTTGGACATTTGCGGGTGATGTGATTTTTGCACAACACTTATCCCTAAAAATAAGACACATTGTTCTACAAGAAATGGTTTTGATGAAATTAGATTTTTCGATGAGCATTTACTCCGAGTTTTAGATAATCTTGTCGTTAGATCTCTGTACAGTAAAAAAAGATTTTTTTTCCATATTTATATTGTAGCATAGCAGCCAATAATTGATGTTTGATGATTTTTCAACTTCACATTTCGTAAAAATGGAAATTGTCTGGTGAGCGCAGAGTTTATATGAGTTTTATGAAGTTTTTACTTACCATGTTCATTGTACCTTGAAGTTGGGTTGAAATTTATTTTTAGTATGGTACAACTGGGACAGAAAATTGAAACTTCGAGAAGGATCATGAAAAATGACAACATGTTGGAGAGGAGGATGTAATGAGGAGATTAGAATGAAGTCTAGGGGATGGGAAAATGACCCACGGAGCTGTGTGAGGTCATGTGGGAGTCCAGGAGCTACAAAAAATCTAAGTTCATGCTTTCTTGCCCCCTTGTCTCCTTAGGGATGATTGGTACATAAAAGTGTGATTAGAGCATGATTATGATAATTTTCAGCATGGCATGATAAGCGAGCAAGATGTGGGGGCTGGGAAAAGCACCTATGGAGTTAAGTGGAGTCGTATGAGAGTTTAAGAGCTCTAACTTTGCATGTGTCACATTTTCTTGTTTGGCTTGTCCCTCAAGGAAAAATGGGATAATTGGGACAATTAGGACACAAAAGTGTGACCTCGGTGAGTGAGGCCACACTTTTGTGCACCTCTCACCCCTTGCACTATGGGGATAATTAGCACAATTAAGACAATTAGGACTCCTAGAGAAAAAATATGTGACTTGGGGAGGAGGTTTCAGTCATAAATTTGTTTCCATCATGTCCTCCTTTTCCCTTTTAGGGAAAAAATGAGACATGAGAGTGTCAAAATATCAATTGGGGTATGTTGGGAAAGCTAATTTTGCCTTAGATGTCCAGAAATAGACATAGAGCTTGAATTTTTCAACATGAACGTGTATAATAGTGTGTTGGGATCAAATATTATACAATTTTTACCCCAAAACATATTATAAGATCAATGTAACAAATTTTAAAACTTTAATGTACCTGAAAATAAAACTTTAGGACCTATTTTGTTTGGAACATGGAGGGGCAACTGCACTAGTTTGAATTACTTCATGAAACCTTCAAGCCTTACATAAAATTTGATGTTACCTCCTTGTATATAATTCCAATCACCATTTTATTTCCTCCTAACTCCTTATGGATCTCGCAAAATCATTTAGATAATTCAGGTTCCATATTATGGTGTTTTTTCCTTACAACTAGAAAACCAGTTATTGAGAAGATTGTCACCGAATGAGAAATTATTTCCTAAATATTCCTAAATTATGTCAATAAAATTAAACACTCCCTAACACAACCTTCGAAAATTTTAGATCTTTCCTGAAATCTCATGGAGGATGTTTGCGAGCTTCAAAATGGCCACACATACCATTTTTAGGTCTCCTAAGTAGTATTTCATTAAGTCTGATTGAATTCACATATCACCTTGAGTACTATTTCCTTAACATGGAAATATAATTAATGAAATTTGTAATACTGTCCTATAAGCCTAGATGGCATAGAAACTGAATGCAGGTTGGCCAGAGGAAAGATGCATAGTGACTAGGAGGCAACATTTCACGTAGGGACTTAGTTATCATGTTTTAAAATATTTCAAATTTTGGGTTAGTCATTTTGCATGATAATACTATAATAGGTATTCTAGTGTTATAATCAATCTGAGAAATGAGGTTAATATAATAGAGGATATATATATATAATGTTTTAAACTAATTCAAAAAATAATGAAGTAAATACATGTAACATAATCAAGATATATTTATAAGGGACCACAAAGAACTACAAGTTCCTCCAAATGTTCAAATCATAGGGTTGAATGGTAAGTAAAATTCAAGATCACAAAACGTTGATATGCAAAAAAAAATTGCACTATAAATATGCTAGAACTAACCAAAACACAAAAAGATAGTTCTAACTTGATATGACTTAACAAATAAGAACTACTTATGCTAATTAATATTATGGGAGCATATGGATTTCTAAGAGTTGTTCAAATAATTAGAATTAAGGACTAGCATGATTGTTTCATGTCTAATTTCCATGAATCACAACACCTAAGTGATGGGGATTATTTTATCAGTACCGATAAGTGTTTTTCCTTATCTGGCCCATAATTTTAGATAGCATCATAGGAATGATATATTGTATATATTCCATCAAAATTTACATGAAGTAGGCATACAAAAAAGGCATATTATTATACTATGATATATAAACACAATTCTATTAGAGTGGATGTTGAGATACCACACGAGCTTGATGGATTCACTATGTAAACTTATGTCCTATCATGTGCATTCACAAAATATTATATAATACATCAATTTCTAAATATACATCTCAATCCTCTATTATTAACCCCCCCTCCTAATAAAAATTTTCAATTATAATTTTTTTATTTTTATCATATATTCAAACTACCTATTCTCCGATGAATTTTTTTATACCCATTATTATTTCAACCTCTTTAGTGGTGGATTCAATATTTTACAATTTAAATAAAAAATTATATTCTTTTTATTTTTCAAACCTTGATGAATTAGTATTCGACTATAAAAGTAATAGCCATTAGTACATGTAATTTAATATCTCTCTTCCTTTATTTTTGTCTGCATTTGTCACACTGAGTCAATATTTGTATTGTAAGATAAAAATGCATGTGTTGTTTCATTAATATTGCATAAACTTATTATTCTTGATAACATTAATATTCCTAAAACTATTAAATAAAATGACAAGAAATACACATTATCAATTATTGTTTTAATTGTGCCCCAAATTTTTAGAATTAAGTAGTGTTATTACTTCAGAAAAAATTATTTCTTCTCTATAAAATATGCCACTACTTTTAACATAAGGACAATGAGACTGATATTAGTTAAAGGATTTTTTTGTCTACCCCATGATTATTTCTTCTTCCTACTACTCCACATTCAATTTTCGTACAATATTTTTGAATACCTTTATACTTAAGCCATTTATACACCTTAATATGGGGAAATAAATTCTAGAACGATTTGACTAATATTTAGAAAGCCAATATGAAATTTTTTTATAGGTAATGATTTTAGTTTTCAATGTGCTGCGTCCACAAGATCACCAAAATATATATCAATGTGATTAGCAGAGATTAAAAAAAACTTTCTTTGATAGAGTGTCCTAATACTACATAAGATAACTTATACCATTCTACAATAGCGTACTATAAGCAAATGCCATCAATCCTTTAGGTAACTACCTGATGTTTCAACAAAACATGTGCCTTATTTATTGGGAAGTTATGAAAAAAAGTATTACTCAAGTGGAAAACGATTGAAAATCAAATTTCCCTTATCAGGACAACCAAAATGAGGGTTTTCCTTGAATCTAAATACATCGTTGAATTTAATTTAGCACAAAAATTTTCTACAAAATATGAGGGTAGATTGTTGTTTGATGTGGAAATCTTATGTGTAGATGTGAAATGAAGTCAAATCATAGGATCCATTAATGGGTCCTCTTATAAGGTTACATAGTATGCTTTAACTATTATAATCTCTTCAGAAGTTGAAAATATAGAGTTTACATATATTTTGTCAACTACCCTATCAACCACATGTCAAGGTGTTGTGCCCTTGACATTATTTCATGTTAGTGAATTTTATTAATGTAACTATTTTTGTATGGTGTAAAATCAATGTAAGATACACTTACAATATTAGTTATTTCTAATAAATTATATGGAAAAACATATTTATGTGCATACTTATCCATATTATATTATTATAGAAGAGTGTAAAATAAGTAATTGACTTATGTTTGAATTCCACATTAATTAGAAAAACAAAATCTTCAAAGAAGGTCTATATTTATTCTATGAAGTAATCTACTCTTAAAACCATAACCCCAATCACAACCTCTTTATTATTGTGTGTGTGTGTGTGTGTGTAGAGTGTGTGTGTCTACAAACACACACACACACACACACACACACACACACACACACACACACACACACACACACACACACACACACACACACACACACACACACACACACACACACACACACACACACACACACACACACACACGCACATGCACACACACACACGCACACGCACACGCACATGCGCACGTGCACACGCACACGCACACGCGCGTGCGCGCGCACACACACACACACACATGAGAATTTAGTGTAGAGAGGTAGACATGCTATGTGAATAGATAATCAAGATTGTTTTTGTTTTTTAATTTTTTATTGATGTATAAATATTAGTTGTATTTAGCATTTTATTTAAGGTTTTTCTTTAATTAGATCAAGTTAGAACATGGATTATGGCTCAAAGGGGACTTACAAAAGATGCATCGTGAAAAAGAACAAGAGGAATAAAACAGAAACAGGGCCCAAAAACAAGTTAACACAGCTTAATCCAAACCACATCCCATTACAATATATAAAAAAATATGCTTCTAGCAAGAAGAGAACAAACGCGCCCAATACGAAAAAACCAAAGAGAAAAGCCCTCCCATAAACAAAAATTCCACCAATAGTCCACCAAAAGATCAGAAATCCTTAAACTGTTTATCCTTCAAATGCTTGGACATACCAGTGTGGGGAACATCTTGACCTTCCTGATTGACATCCATTTCGACTAGGGTATGAGTACCATCCTTTGTCCCCTCCTCCTCATTAGGAATACTGAGACAGAGCTTTAACCTATGGATCTTGTGGTCAAGTTCCAACTTTTCAAACCTCCCTTACATATATCTAGCCAATAGTATTTAACCTATTAAGCTCCTCTATAAAATTATTTTGAAAATTGCATATTCTCTTGGAATCCTTAATAAAATATTTCACACTATCCCCTCAATCAGTCCATGCCACGCCAAGAGAATCAAAATCCTTCTCCACCTGTTGGGGAGTAATTTTTTCAAGATCCAGACCCCAATCAACATTGATCCCATCTTTTCCAATTGAAGACACCCCTTTCATGCCAAAAAAATTAACCACAACCACTCTGTAGTCCTTTCCTTCCCTGTGAGTGACAAACCTCTTCTTCTTATGCAGCCTACTCATGCGTTCGAGCAAGGTGCATTTTTTGACTAAGTCTTCCAATTTAGGCTACATTTCCTTGGCCAATTTTGGATTTCCATTCTAGTAGAGAATGAGAATAAGACCATGGTGTATGGGGGGTCTCTACCCTTCCCTATGGGAAATCGTTTAAAGAACCCGAGAGAGACATAAACAGATAAAATGAAAAAACTCATGGAAACATAAGGACGAAACATATTGAGCATGGATAAATAATGAGTATAAATTTTCTTGTATTTTACCTCAAGGGTGATGTATCTCATTAAATCCAAATGTATCTTATTCCAGATGCATGTTATTTAAGGTTGTTTCTAAATATCATATAACAATTGTAGAAATCTAATATCTCAAGATGCATTATACATAGCAACATATATTTACATGATTTTATGGGTTGTAGGATTCAGTCATTGGAATATTATGGTTCACTCAGAATATCCACTAAATGATTATAATGATAGGTTTTTGTGGTAATGCTTAATCTATTCTATTTATAAGAAAGAATATTATATATATATATATATATATATATATATATTAAATATATATATAACTAAATTGACAATTATTTATATATTAAAAAACCAAGAATTCAATTAATAAAAGATATTTTGAAACAAATTAAGTAATATACCAATAATCAAATGAAATACTTAAAAATGCCATTTATTTGTATGAATTGGAGTTATGTGGTGGTTGTTTGGAGGGTCACAACGTCAGTTTCTTTGATTGAACTATTAAAAATGAAACCAAAACTTTTATTTACGTATATATTTAGTGCTAACGTGCATTAGCCTTTCTATCATAATGACCACTATTGCACAATTCTTTCACATAGACTTGACATGTAGGCAACAAAGGTTTGGCTATGACTCCCTTTGTATATTGGTAACCATCAAATTGATGACATACTTTTCATAAAGTGTGCCTTGTTTTTATACTTCCACTGCCCTACCATTATCATATTCAATGCTCTAATCAATGTAACTAGTAAATGTTGCATTTTTTTAAATGGTTATACACTTACCACAAGGATACTTCTAAAGATCATTTCCTTTTTTTATAAGTGAATTATTTTTTTTTTCAATGTCTGATTCATTATCTAAAATGAAATTATATTCATAGAATTCTTGAATTCAAATTCGGGATTTATTTGTGTGCGTGTCAACATGCAATGAATAGGAAAAAAATGATAAAGAAATCTAAAAAAGGTTAATTATAGTTTTAAAATGAGGATCAAAGGGGCTATATATTAGAATTGACTAAAATTATAACTCTCTAGTTTTGATCAACTCTAATTGTACCACTAAAATTTTGGGAGAAAAGTCCCAATAAAAATACACAAATAGAAAAAAGAGAAATAAACATTGATGGGAGATAAAACAGACAACAAAAAGATAAAATATGAGAAAACATAAGAATAATACTTCCAAATATCAAGCTGAAAAAAAAAAAAAACATCAATAAAACCCTGGTATATGTTAGTTGTCAACAAACACAAATACAGTAAGAACATAACAAGTATTTAGTCTTTAGAAGGTGTTTACACAACAGTTAGGTTTTCATTTATTGAAAATTTCGGTTTTTATTTATTGAGAATTTCAAAGCATGTAATTGGGGTCTCACATTTTTGCCCTATTATGGATACCAAGAAAACATTCCCCACAAAAACAATTGACCAAACACTTATAAAATTACAAAACATATATTTTTAATATCTTGATTATAGAATAGAGACACCATCCGTAATATTTCTTACAATGTAATGCTTGTTAGGTAATTTATTAGGTTTATTTAGTAGTTAGTTTTTAAAATAACACTAGCATTATAAGCACCAATAAAAGAAAACGAACATTTAAAAAACCGACGATCAGAAACATCACACAGTAACAGTAACAGTAACAGTATGGCGCTCAAAAACGTAATAAAGCGAAAGAGCATTTGCCGCACAATTGATGGGAATTTGAAGAGAAGAAAAGAGAAACATGTACAAAACTGATGATTGAAATAGAAATGGGAATGAGAATGTGAATGGGAATGGTGATCTTTATTGGTAATGGGCGTCTCAGTCCTGCAATGATGCTCCACAGACACTGTCTTCATCATCCCTGTGAGCAGCTTTAATGTCGGTAATGCAAATGCACGTGTATTCCCCACAATTCACAGAGTTTTATTTGCGTACGGCAACCAGTACAATGAAAATTGCTTTCGTGCTGAAAATGTCGGCAAGAAAACGATGCCGCTCAGTGTGCAATCCAGTTCCATCAAATGTTAGGTATCTTTTATGTATTTTATCTGATAGCAATGGCACTGAGTTGTAAAGTTCGGATAAATACTACCAATTGCATATGAGGTGTAAAGTGCACTAAAAGGATATCATCAATTTTTATTATTCTTATTTGTAAGAAAGATAGGTGAGAACCTTCCAATAATTAAGAATTTCAATATACCTAATATTGTTAACAATTGTACCAACCTTAATCACCACATATCTTAAAGTGTTGTTGTCAACTTCATTATTCATTGAATTATACTGATATATTTATGTTTTCTCAAGTATTAGACACATTAGAATTAGATGGATTGTTTTTTAATAATAGATATCTTGTTATAGTTAAAATAATTAATTGATTTCCTTGTGTTCTATTGATAATTCTTATTATAATTGAAGCTAACACAATATTATCCCATTATATGATATATTTGGTGTATCACTATACCCAAACCTATAATACGTATTGGGATATGTATGGCTAATTGTATAACTACTTAGCATAATCTCTTATCATATTATATTTTTCTTTTTTTTTCATATTATTAATATGGTTGATTTATGGAATCACCGTAGCCTGAGTAATTACTTATATATCATATAGAATATTCTAATCTTGTTGTAATTTTGTGAAGTTGGACCCCTCATAGTGGCTTAGTAGTATATTCACAATATTCTACTCTCATTTCCACCCGTTGGATTTCTTCTTCTATTATTATGATTATTTATTCAACTAAGTTTGATACAAGTGGTATTTGGGGTTTGATTTGTAAAACACTTATTCAACATTCTACACTATAAGATCCTTGAATGTCATGTAAATCGTACTAAAACATTTAACAATTTGTTATCGAAGTTGGAGAAAGTCTAAACAATTTATATTCCAAATTTCATCACTTTTTAATTTGTTTTCCAAAAAAAAATTAATTTTGAGTTATTTCACAAATTCACTCTACAAACCAATTTTTTTTCCAAAATTTCTAATTTATTTAGATTTTCAAAAGATTTGCATAAAAAAACTACAAGGATTATTTTATGTTTGTTATTGAATTTCATGTTGAAATCAATTCTAAATCATTTCGTCAAAGTTTTGTCATAGATGAAATTCTTAATGTACATAACCCAATCCTTGCATGATTAAAAGCTGAGCAAAAAGACTTGTCACTCGAAGAGGACCTCCTAATAAGGCAGAAATGGATTTCAAAACTTTTAATTTGATGTTTAATGAGATATGTGCAAGATATTCCCAACTCCATGCATATGTGCAAGATATTCATTGGGTTTGTAAGTTGAGAAAACATTAAACTCGATGAACGGAGAATTCATGATGAAATAGGAATCTATCAGCGCATTCTTGGTTAATCTACAACAAAAGTAAAAAAAAATCCATATTGGACACATGGGATCTTCAATAAACACAAATCTAAATCCAATGCACCCTCAAAAGTCACTTTACTCAAATCCGACTACTTGAAACATATTACGGAAAGTTGAGACATGTGCAAGTTTGATAAAATGGATTTGGTGACATGGATCAATCAAATGAAGAAATTATTGTATATACATTAGAATACATGTCAACATATGGTTGTATTAGCATGATTGTATTTGTAATCTAAGCATCTCATTTAGTATTATTGGTTGTGTTCTCAAAACAAGAATGGTATATCAGATGAAATTCATGTCTTAATCACACCTAGATGATTGTAAATGTGTAAACCTAATATGGAGGAACAAGATAATAAATTAAATAGTCATAAATTATGTAAGGATAATATATTATTCCATTCGTAATAGATATTATGAGTGAAATTAAAAGTAAGCCTTAGGGTTTAAAAATGAATCATCATTCTTTAAACTTTGAATCCATGAAAGTGGGCTAGAGCTACATGAGTAAGCTGGCTAGAGTTTCATGAATCCATCTAAAATACTTGGGGACCTAGCTATATGCACAAACTAATTTCATTAAGTAGAGGATATGTTTGAAGTTGAACCTGTCCTGAGATCTATGAATGCACGAACTCTAGAAACTTGAGCTACAACCATACTCTAACAGCTTATTTTTTAGTTTCATGGGATGTCGGTTTTTTATCTAGATCAATATGATGACACTTTTATACTTATATATGTCTTCTTACTTAATATGTATACAATGAGTTAATAGTTTAAATAATTAAGATGGTGTGATATTATCTATCCCTTGATGATGGGAGGAATGTTGGACTATGTACCAATTCTCATAATACTGATAAAGTGATTTGAAAAAGTATCATGAAGATACTATAATTTAGCTGGTAAGAGAATCGAGAATCAAACAAGGTTCAAAATATTCCAAAGCCTTGGGAAAATGGAAAAATTCCTATTTAAAAGCTTTTACAGAGCATATAATTCATAATATATATATTTTTTATTACAAATTTAGGTCATTATTGAAAACATATAGACTTTCTAAGTTTCATATTAGAGAGAAGAGGACGATAAATTATTTTGCATTATTCTTATTTTAGATAGAAGTGAGTGTTGATAAGATGAAAATACACAATTGCTAAGTTGAGTTTAGTATTTGTCCATGAGGGGATCTGTCATCACCAATCCGGCACTATGATAATTCTTCACCGGGAACTCCTCGTGCTATGATTATTTACTAATGCACAGCCTTTAGTTTTGGTGGATGTAATCTAGAAACAAAACAACAACATAACACAAGAATACCATCGACTATGATAAGACGGAATGATGACAAATCTGAAATATCAAAGTAAATGATAATATTAACATGAAATTGTTACAATCTCACCCATGAGGTACTTCAAGTGTTACTTACTTCACTTGCCTTACACCAAGACTATGGGAGAAACTTTATAATTACACCTCTTAATGGCTTCTTCAACACACCTTTAAACTGATGGCTGACTTCGCACACTTCCTACAATATTTCTCACTACTTCCTTCTATGCTAAATGAGGGGGGGGGTGGCCTCTCTATTTATAGAACTTCCAGGCTTATCCATCTTATCTCTAAGATAGGTTAAGAAATCCACTTTGACAAATCATATTCCATACCTTAACTCTTATCTGTACATGTAAGCTTATCTTTTAAGATAAGATAAACCTTATCATTTTACATGAGTTCCACATTTTTAGACTTTTTACAAATAAAATACACAAAATATTTATGACCTCACTCCTTGTCCTTATTACCAATATAATATTTTTAATTCCTAATCATGTAGACCCTACTTCTTTAATTACCCAAACTTTGACATTTTAACATTACCCGGACCACTTACGACAAATATTTACTTTTTACAACATTCCTATTGTACTTTGACTGTTACCGTACTCCACATTATTGGCGGCATCGTACTGATGGCGTCGTTATCTTCTATCAGACGCTACTACTAATTATACTTAACAACATCCTATTCCTAATACATACATTAATGAAATAGAAATTACGGAGGAAAATTTTAGTGTTGACAGCTTCCCCCCTTCCTAGCTTCTACTCCGTCCTCGGAGTAGACTATTCTGGTGCTTGGAAAATATTCAACTTGTCATGGTTGACCCATTTCGTAATGGGTCTGCCATCCAATTCTTCCAGTCGGTACGTACCATTTTCATGCACAGCTGCTATTTTGTAGGGCCCCATCCATTTGGGAAGAAATTTTCTCTATCTTCTTTTTTTGTATCTGGAATCATATACTAGAACCAAGTCATTCACATGAAATGGAGACCACCGGATCTTTTGATCAAAGTATTCCTTCTGCTTCATTTTCTTCTTATAGCTTGTATCCTTAGCTATTTCCCTCATTTCCTCTAGTAAATGAAGATGTACCAACCTTTCTTTTACTGAATCACTTTCATCCATTCTTTCATTTTTCATTACTCTAACCGTTGGAATATCAAACTCAATAGGAAGAACTGTATCAATGCCATAAGCCAACTGAAATGGGGAGTATCTTGTTGCTGATTTTGATGTTGCCCTATATGCCCACAATGCTGCATGAATCCTTTTGTCCCATTTATGTACCTGCAAGGCTGTATCTTTTGCTAGAATTTGACACAACACAAAATTTGTTCGTTCCACCTATCCATTTGTGCTTGGCTTGTATGTTGTTGTTTTACTATGCTTAATAGAAAACTTATTGACTAGGGCTTCTACTACCTCATTAATGAAGTGGCTTCCTTGATCTGTTACAATTTCTAATGGACAACCAAATCTGGTGACAATGCATTCATATATGAACCTTGTCACTTCATCCATGGAAGTTGTTTTCAATGGCCTAGCTTCAACCCACTTGGTTAAATAATCTGTGGCAACTACAATATACTTATTTTGGCGTGAGGTAGTTGGAAGTGGACCTACAATGTCTATTCCCCACTTTTCAAAGGGACCAAGTGGAAGAATAGGGGCATAATGGAGTTGATGAAGTCTTACGGTTACCATGTGTTTGACAAATATCACATGTCTTACAATAATTATAACAATATTTAAAAAGAGTGGGCCAGTGATAACCTGCATCCAAGGTCCTTCTTACTGTAAGTTGTCTAGAGAAGTGCCCTCCACATGTACCATTGTGGAATTCTTCTAGCAGTTCCTTCCCTTGATCACGTCTAACTGCCCTCTTGTACTGTCCATCAGGTCCTATTCGAAATAATACTCCATGCATAATAGAATATGGACGAATGGCTTGAGTAATCTTTCTCTTAGTCTTTGCATTGGCACCATCAGGAAACTTGAATTCATTCAGATAATTCCAAATATCTATGTATTCACTAGGGATTGTGTCAAGGGATAACAATGTTGCATTGGGGAAATCATCATCATCACAAGATGATCCTAAACCATCATAGGCTCGAGAGAGTGCATCTGCATTGACATGCTTCTTTCTTGACCTATCTATAATATCTAATTCAAATTCTTGTAGCAAAATTATCCATCTTGCTATCCTCCCTGATGGGTTAGGCTTATTTACAATATATTTTAGAGCCTAATGATCTGTTACAACTAGAAATTTTACCCTAGCAAGTAATTTCTAAACTTCTTTACAGCAAAAATGATAGCTAGAGCCTCTTTTTCAGTTATAGTATAATTTACCTCAGCACTGCTCATTTGTCTGCTCCCAAAGTAAATTGGATGTTCATTCCCATTTTCATCCTTTTGGCTCAAAGTACTTCCTAGTGTTGCATCTGAGGCATCAGTGTACACAATGAATGGCTTGCTCAAATCTGGATTCTTCAAAACAGGAAAAGACACCAGGGCTTCCTTCAATTGTCCAAAAGCTTCATGCGCCCTTATTTCCTAGTTCATAAGTAACATCCTTCTTCAAGAACTGGGTTAGTCGCTGTGCAATCTTTGAGAAATTCTTGATGAACCTTCTATAGTAACCCCACATGGCCTAAAAATGATCTCAACTGACTTCTATTCATAGGAAATGGTAAATCTTTGATTTTTGAAACTTTATCAGGATCAGTACCAATACCATCTCTGGATACAACATGCCCTAACAAAACGCCTTTAGAACATCCAAAGACACATTTTGTAGGGTTTAGTGAGGCTTGTGCTTCATCTAACCTTTGAAATGTTATCTCCATCTAGTGCAGGTGGTCCAACTTGCTCCCATAGATGCAAAAATAATCCAGAAATACTCTGATGAAGGTCCCAATGTAGGGTTCGAACACCCTATTCATCAAACGTTGGAACATTTCCGGAGCATTACACAACCCAAAAGGCATAACTTTATAAGCAAACATTCCCCAAGGAGTGGTGAACGTGGTCTTCAACTGATCTTTCTCTACTATATGAACTTGGTTGTAGCCGCTATATCCATCAGTAAAACTATAGCACTCCTGGCCAACTACTTCGTCCAAAATCTGATCTGAAAATGGAAGAGGGTAATGATCCTTCTTTGTTTCCTTATTGAGCTTCCTGTAATCAACACAAATGCGTAGCTTCCCATTATTTTTTATTGAGATCACAATGGGAGAAACCCATTCTGAATTCTCCACAGCAAATATGAATCCTACATCAAGCAACTTATTTATTTCTTCTTTTACAGTCTTGGAAATATTAGCATTCATTCTATATGACATTTCCTTTATGGGCTTAGCACCATCTACCAGCTCAATAGAATGTTCTACCCAACTTACTTGACGAAGTTCCTTGTAATCAAAAGTGAATAGGTGTATGTACCTTCGAAAGAGCTAGAGGTAGGATTCCTTCTCACTCTCCATCACAGCATCACCAATCTTTATTTGTTGGAGACGATCATCAACTTCTTCTTCAGATAATTTTATGGGGTCATGAGTTGGTGTGACTAGAAGGATATCCATGACTGAAACATCAACCTCACTTTCTTCATCTTCAGTGTCCACTTCACTGGTACTAGAGTAATCAGAGGATGTCCAATCATCAGTTTCATCACTTGAATCCACAGGTTCTACCTTATGATGTCGAGGGATCATGTTTATCTTCACCCTCTCTTTACCACGTCCAAGTGTCATGAAACCTTTATTCCAGTAGTTTCTTGCATGAACTCTCCTTAGCCATGGTCTTCCCAGCATCATTGGGTATGCAACAGTACCACACATACAACACCCCATAACAGATATTGCCACATTTGAAACTACACCTTCTGGTTTAGTTTTTCCTTTATTTAATGACCTCAACATAAGTGTTGAAGGGTGATAAATTTTTAAACCCCAACATATTCATTACAGAATCGGTCATTACATTAACTGCAGCACCTCTATCAACTAAGACATCATGAATTGAAATACCATTACATAATACCTCAGCTTGTGGAGCATAATGATCTTCCTCTGCCTCCAAAACAGGGACCTCAACCTCCTTCCTTCTTCGAGCATTGAGTCCACCTCGCAACTCCCCGCCTCTTCTTAGAAGATATAGCCAAGAGTTGACCATATGTAATATTTGCAGGCCTTTTGGACAGATCTTCCAAGATGGAGTATGATCCTTGCCCCTGTGAAATTAGAAAATCCTGCACACCCAACTTTCTTCTCCTATGTTTCTTACTAGTTTCTTCTTTCATCTTCTTAGGATCATTTCCATCTTGATTATCTTTTTCTTTCTTTCTTTTTTGTTATAAACACATCTACTTCATTATTTCTGCTCTTATCTACTACATCAAAAGAATTCACAGGTGCTTTTCCTTTATCATTATCTCATTTACCAGATGTAGAAGCTCTATCTGGACAATTATACTTATAATGACCCTTTTTATAACAACCATAACTTACAACTTCAGAAATATTTCTTTTTGGACCTCTATCTCCTCCCTGAGAACTAAATTCCTTTCCTTGAAGAAGATTAATAGTTAACTGACCCATCTTTTTGAGCAAATCTTCATACTTAGTAGATGTACTAGGAGAAATATTTGTGCTCACCGGGAGTGGTTGTGGATTCTGGACCAAAGGTGTTGGTGTAGGCTTTACTTTAGCAACAATTTCTTTGGGCTCCTCTTCCATGCTTTCTTCTGTTCCTTCTCACAATCTCCTTTGCTTGTTCAATGGTAGTTGGGCGGTCATACTTCACTCGTTGTCTGATCTCTGGCTTCATCCCAAGAATGAAGTGCTTACAAAGGAGATTGTCCACGCCATTCATCAACCCATCCGCTAATCCTTCCTTCCGGATCTGGGCATCGAGCTTCCTCCTTAGCTCTAGAACACGAGCATGATAATCCCTTATCTTTTCCTTCTCTCTTTGGGATATCTTTGTGATCTCGATCATGAGATTTGCATATTTCTGTTGTTCACCAAATTCTTCAAGAAAACTTTCAGTTAATAAATCCCATGAACTTTTCACATTATCACCTAGTGTTTCAAACCACCTAAGTGCTGAACCATCTAAAAAGGTAGGAAAAAATTCAGTCCATTGTTCCCTTCTTATAAAGCCATTACAAATACAAGATTGCTTAAACTCTTGAATGAAAGAAGAAGCATCTTCATTAGATTGAGCTGAAAAAACAAGAATCTTTCCCATTTTCGAAAGTAACCACCGTGAAATACCAACCCACAAGTACAATCAACAAGACTTATGTGCACAAATAATTAGAATCACTATACTAGAAAGTGACTTTACACCTTTCTATAGTAAAATATAAATGACCACGGTAAACTATGGAAAAACTTGACTTACTGTGGTAAAAATTGACTTTACTATGGTAAACACTATTCACGATAAAAAGTGAAGTTACTACGGTAAATACTGTTCACGGTAAAAAGTGACTTTACTACGGTAAATACTATTCCCAACAAAAATGACTTTATCATGGTAACTACTATTCACGGTAAAAATGACATTACCATGGTAACTACTATACACAGTAAAAACAAGGTTACCCTCCAATTGATTTTTGACTAAGTGGGAATATCTCTCCAGAAAATCCACCAACGAGGAATGGTCCCGGAAACGGAACCAAAATGTCATCACTAATCCGGCACTATGATAATTCTTCACCGGGAACTCCTCGTGCTATGATTATTTACTAATGCACAGCCTTTAGTTTGGTGGATGTAATCTGGAAACAAAACAACAACATAACACAAGAATACCATTGACTATGATAAGACGGAATGATGACAAATCTGAAATATCAAAGTAAATGATAATATTAACATGAAATTGTTACAATCTCACCCATGAGGTACTTCAAGTGTTATTGACTTCACTTTCTTTACACCAAGACTATGGGAGAAACTCTACAATTACACCTCTTAATGGCTTCTTCAACACACACCTTTAAACTGATGGCTTCCTTCGAACACTTCCTACAATATTTCTCACTACTTCCTTCTATGCTAAATGAGGGGGGTGGCCTCTCTATTTATAGAACTTCCTGGCTTATCCATCTTATCTCTAAGATAGGATAAGAAATCCACTCTGACGAATCATATTCCATACCTTAACTCTTATCTATACATGTAAGCTTATCTTTTAAGATAAGATAAACCTTATCATTTTACATGGGTTCCACATTTTTAGACTTTTTACAAATAAAATACACAAAATATTTATGATCTCACTCCTTGTCCTTATTACCAATATAATATTTCTAATTCCTAATCATGTAGACCCTACTTCTTTAATTACCCAAACTTTGACATTTTAACATTACCGGACCACTTACGACAAATATTTACTTTTTACAACATTCCTATTGTACTTTGACTGTTACCATACTCCACATTATTGGCGGCATCGTACTGATGGCGCCGTTATCTTCTATCAGACGCTACTACTAATTATACTTAACAACATCCTATTCCTAATACATACATTAATGAAATAGAAATTACGGAGGAAAATTTTAGTGTCGACAGATCCTCCCATTGAACATTGTTGATTTCATTACAAGTTTAAGATCCCATCAAATAAGAATATTTGTAGTCCCATTAAGGCATAAACCTTGTAAACTAGAGAACATAAAAAAGGTGAGGAAGAATGGCTTTAATCTTACTAGAGTTTTCTCACATTGAGTTTCTTTTATGTTTCTCTTGTTTCTTGTGTTTACTTAATTTTTTCATGTTTCCTTGTAAGACAACTAGTTGAATAATCAAGAGAGGTCAATAACCCTCATTCACAAACATAGTAATTATACAATAAAAGGAAATAACCTCTTATTATCTTTCACTCTCACACAAGAACATTGAAATTAAGTGATCTATTGAGTATTAGTATTTTTAGAGTGACAAAGGTAGTATCTAATGCATGTAGCATGTGGGCAATACAAGTGAAGGGTTGCGTTAATGAGTAGTATTCTTAAAGGTCACAATCAAGAACTAAAATATACCATTTTACAATATTCTCAAGGATGTTCTGTTCCATATATATTTATAATATAAACTTCAGATAGATATGCATTTTGTATTCAAAATTTTAGAGTGGCATCCTTCCAAATTATTAATCAACTCGTATCAGTGCAGATTTTTCTCTTTCCTTGATAGGTTTCTCTAACACTTTTTCCACATTATGTGTTATTTTATGTCTTGTATTTTTCTGACAAGAAAGTGTAGGGGAATTTTCTTGCAAAAGTGAAATAATGCAATAATTTATAAAGAGATAAATACTTGAATATTTGGAAGCCACAAACTGAATAAATCCAAAGTAAATATTTGACAACGTTTAAAGAGAAAGATGCATAAGTTGCAAGGTATATTGATGACCCATGGAAACTATATCATGGTAATGATTGAAATATTACAACTTGAGTTTTAAACCAAGGAGGAAATGTTGACAATGTTCCAAAATGATGATGAAAGATTGAAGGAGAGAGAAGAGTCTACTACAAAAATAAAACCATGGTCTACTAAAGATGCACAAACCATGATTGAGGTATTAAAATATATCATTCTACCATATTCTCTTTCTTCGTATCAAGTAATAAATGTTTCCTCTTGTAAATTTCAGTTCAACATATGAAGCACTTTGTGTCTACATTACTAAACAAGATGGGTTAAGGTAGAAATGACAAATGAATGACTAATCTCATAATGGTTGAGGAAATATGTCAATATACAAGTTTGGGATATATTACTAGAAAATAATAGGTTTTATAATGTTCCAAGACACTAAAGAAAGAAAATATCACAAATTTCAAGTTCCCAAGCCACTATTTATTTAAAAACAGTCCATGAAAGGTAATGGAAATATGTATGATGTTAAAAATAACGACGAGTATGATTCTCCAAAGTATGGAAAGGTATCTCATGAAGAGGAATCTACTATTGAGAAACCTTCAAACACTAAAGAAGAGTCTCCAAGATGAATAAAACTCCACAAAAAAGAGATAACACAATATCACTCCATAGGAGTGAATGAAAGTTAGATTTGAAAAGGAGAAAACATTTCAACCATGGTAAAAGAATGAAAGAAGAATGCATGGCATATTTAAAGAGAGGTTAAAATTCCAAAGGAAGAAGTGAATCACTAGGACTTCCTCATGCTTTCATTAAGGACATCCCAAAAAGGTATGAAAAGTATAATTATTCCATTTTTTATTTCATACGCAAGAAAAGTGGTCATGTACATGAACATTGATATGTATAGGAATGTTATTTTAATGGAATGAATAACCTTTATATGGACATGTGTTAGATGATAAAGTCCATTTAAAATAATATTATCTGTAGACACTCAATTTTTTTGAAATCTACTCTTTGACACAATTTTTTTTGAAAATGCACTCTTTATAAGATAAACACAAAATTTCTATTCCCATTTTGTACATCTCAATGTAGCTTGTGTAGCTTGTTTATCATTTCAAACTAATATGCTACTAGTTCAATGAAAAAAATCCAGAGATTAATTCAACCTAAAAGGATGTAAAATTCATTTTTCATGTTTTGCATCTCTAGTCAAGGCCATACAGTATAGCAAAAAATTTATATCTGGTCATGACCTATTTATATGGTTTTACACTAACATTTACTCCATATTTTATTTTATCTCCACATTATTTGATGGGTCTTTTACTCCCTCTAGGCTGAATTTTCTTTGATAATTTTCCTTTTTAACCCTAGATATAATAAAGTTAACACCACCGAACTTTATAACATAAAAATTATTGGCACTACATTGATACAATAACTTCCAACACTTGGAAAAGGTACTGAAGTCTCATTAAATCTTTAAAAATATCATGTAAATTAATTAGGGGAGAAATCACTATCGGTATACTTTTAGAAGAACTATGGACTAAGAGGGGGGTGAATAAGTCATTCAAAACTTTCATTTAATTACATTTAACCTATGTGAACCATTAATCATTCAAGCATGCATCAATATGAGCTTATTTAAATGAAACAACCATCATTAAGAACATAAAATAAGAGAGTACACAAGAAAAAAAGATATGAAGTGGTAAACCCTCAAAGGGAATAAACCCCACTGATACTTATGAATATATTACTCAACTCAAAAGACATGCATGACTATTATACATCACACAAGATTTCTTTAGTGAGATAAAAATCCCATAAGGAGCATCAACCCCTATTTAGCATAACACTAACCCTAAAAGGAGGATAAAACTCCATAAGACGACCAAACATCAACTCAAACACTTGACGATGAAGATAACCTATGGCGTTTTACTCAAACAACTAACTATGATAACCTATACAGACCATACACATAAAAAACATCTCAAATAACTCTCTCTCTCCTACTTTACTCAATATTTATTCTTCATAAGAGGATTATGTATAATTACCTTGAATACCTTATACTCTTCCCTTCTAACCTTCTCATGATTCTTCTTAAATCTTCCTTGGATACCTCTAACACTCTCTTTCACTTCCTCTATGTTTCTCATGACTCTATCCATGCCATTAGCCTAAATGAAAATACACTCACTTTATATACATGACACAACTAATAAACACATCTAGGTCAGCGAATACTATTAAGTATGGTATTCTCAACATAAAAATTCATATACAACAACATATAAAATCACACAATTGGACCTTATAGGTTGGTATTAGACCAAATCTCACAACATACACAACTAAGGATAAAATCCTAGTTTCATCTCCACCAAATACATCTTGGAATTCTAGGGCACAAGGAAGCTCCATCATGACTTAAAAATCTTAACACATGTTAGATAGAAAATCTCAACATCTTCTTAAAGCTATGGAATATTTGCACCCTCCATCTATGCCATGTCACCACAAAATGGGATTGTTTCTATACTCAGTTTGAGCACCTCAAGCAGACTCGTCATCAAAGATGATGAAAAATATTTAAAATATCACCTCAACCATGGCATGCAACCAATTATTTGAAATCCACTAACTCAAAAAAAATCACAAACCACATTAAACTTCATGACTCATCACATAGAGTCATAAAAACACCTTTGTCCTATAGGATACATATGTTTTGTTGAAACCATTCTTAGAAACATGATATTTGTCTAGACAATTTCAAGACTCCTAAATACATGGAATTGGATCAAATTAAACCCTTCATCACTCTCCAATAGATATATATCATGAATCAATCCAATATAGTGGTTTTTCAAACCAATTGTACTAAATAACAATTAATGTCCTTCACCTTGTAAAGTGTGTCAACTTATGACCTCATCCTTGCCAACAAAATTGATCGGTAGGACTCAACAATAGAATATGTCATATTGGATGTGTAAAACACCCTCATAGTCATTATAAAATTCTTATTATGCCACACATGACCAAAAATTACCTATTAGGCCTTATAACATGTCTTTAGTTTTGGACTTATATAGACCTATAAATAAATATATCACAGTTTGAAATCACCTCAAAAATGTAGCCTAGTTTCCCTTCTACTCATAAAATAAATTTATACAATGGGTTTAATGGAAAACTTGTGAGAAAATAAAACTTTCTTAAAGACATGCATATTTGAGTGGGCTTAACCTATTGTGAATACACCAAACCACCACCACTACAAATTTTAGAGAGTGCTTTCCATCTCTCATGAACTATGGATTAGGTAGAGTTTTTGAATACCTTAGCCTCCTAGTGATTTTTCATAAAGCACATGAAAAAAATTGATCTCATTATAAATTTGAAACCTTCTTATCTCCATGACTCAACATACCTGAATGGAGTAGGTCCCCACACAAAATTTTCACATTCCAACCAACACAAAATATCTCATATCTAGCTAGGAAACCCACCTTCTCGATCTTGGTAGAGCTACAAAATCATAACATGCAAAATCCTTAACATAAAAACCTAAAAATTTTCCAACATATTTGTAAAAAACTCTCTCAACTTCCCTAATTCTCATTTAATCATACTTAGCTCTGCATCTTCTCAAGCTATCTCACTTGCCTAACTAAGTCATGGAATTGGGTCTAGTTTAGACCTAAACAGGGTAGGTTAACACTATACCTCTTCTTTAAAATCCTTCAAAATTCCATAACACCTTTATAAAAAACATTTTTCACTAATCTAATTATCCTCATGGTCCTACATATCTATGAAAGTGACTTTCATCCTCCATTATTCCACCAAACACCTAGACTAGGCCTAGAGGTAGACTAAAAACAATGATCAAACCCTGAAAGCACCTCCCGAGACTTATATGAGTGTCTCAACACACTATCACCATTTTCTCTATACTTCTACCATGATTCAAAAGCCTTCATGCATCTTTATATCCTTCATGTTCCATCACCCATGTCAACTAGACCTTTAGATTAGGCCTATTTGACCAAACAACTCTTACCATTTCCACTCTTGCAATCATGTCACTACTTTCCTTCCCATGTCATTGAATCACTATAAAATTCCTCTTGCACTTCTTGTCATCATCCTTTTCTATTAATTTCCTTTCACCTTTTTTATTAATGACAACACTAGCACACACAAGCCAACAATTGCCCCCTTTGTCACTAATGGAAAATAACATGATACTTCTCCAAAAAAAATCATTAATTACAAAGACACATAAATTTAGTACTTATTCTACATCTTCAGCATCATATTAGGAATATATATTATTTGTAAATGTTAATCAAATCATCAAACAAACTTAATGTCTTGTTATCCTTCACTAAACTCAATTAGAGAAATTTTGCTCCTTCAAGGCAAATGCACAACATAAGATACAATATTACATACATAATTTTAAACAAGTGCATCATGCTAGACTCACATTCATTCCTAGCCCAATTGGACACACCCACAAATAAAATTAATCTTACTACATATAGACTAATCACATCTTGTAGGACTAAGATCCCTAAAGATCCCCTTTAGACCAAACTTGTGAACTTTTTATTTACTACAGGAGCATACTAAACACATGAAACACATCCTTGTATCTCCCCTAGCAACATACAATAATTTTCTAATTTTTAGTGTAAATACAAAAGCACATACATTGACCAAATTCTACAGAGATAGATCACATACATCACCACATTCCTAAAGCAAATTTTTAGTGCTCTTTAACTTTTTTTCATCATGTCACATCTTGTTTGGCCGTATGACTAGTTCCCCTACCGATATTACTTAAAAAATCAACATCTCTACCTAAAAAAATCTTCTTGATACCTTAAACACATCTTTGAAGATCATTATGAGCTCTCCTTGTCTCATGAAGTCTTCATACACCTTTTACTGAGCATTATAGTACTTCACAACATATTGTACCTTATTATGAAGTATTATTCAAACATACTTGAATTACAACACTTCTAGATTCACATCCTAAGGATAAGGAGAAATAAAGCTCTCTCTCAACTCATGTAATTACAGAACACCATAAATATTCATACTGAAATACACTTGATGTAGATGTGCACTTTCTTGAAAGATCCATTCATCAATTTTTATGAATCAACAATATCATTTGTATGACTATCATACTAACATCTTGCAATATATCTTTAAATTTGTTCTTCATATTCATAAGGTTAACAACCATACTCATTCAATCACAACTATCGACATCATAGACTAAGTCCTTTTATAATTCACTCAAATGATGGAACCATTAAAAAAAACACAGTATACTCATACCTTTTAATAACACTCGTTGCTTGACACTTTTCAAAGCTACCAAGATTAGATTTATTATTTTCCTTTGTCCCCCTTAATGTCTTGACCCTTTTATTAACTTCCACAGGTAGGAATCACACCCATCATTTACCTTAGGATCTCAAATGTTTCTTTTGGGAGTGGTTTGGGAAAGATGATTGGTATCTCTTCCTTGGCAGAAACATGATCCAATTTGATTCTTTGATCACTTACCTAATCCCTCAAAAAAAAAAAATTTATTGGAATGTGTTTGGTTTTAAAATGCAATAGAGGGTTCTTAGACACACTTATAACACTTGTACTATCACCATAGATAGGGATAGCTCCATCACATTCCACTCTGTAATATTATAGGGTTTGTCCCATCCACAAAACTTTTTCACAACATAATTCTACTGCGATATAATCATTTATTTTTTCTAAAATGAGCAAAAAGACACTTATCATTAAGGAAGGATATTCCACTAGTGATTCTTCTATCATCAAGACTTCCTACCTAATCAAAAAAATTTAAACCATTAAATTTAAGCTTCTCACTTCTTGGGTACTATAAACCATGCCCTACAATCCCCTTAAGATATATGAAAATTCTCTTTAGTGATTGAAAGTGTGTTTCCTTTGGATCCTCTGGAAAACTTCCTACAAGACTTATAGCCTACAAAATTTCAAGTCTCAAAGTAGTGGAATACAATAAACTACCAATCATTGACTTCTATTCTATTTGATTCACTTTGGGTGAGTTGTCTTGCTTCCTCAATTTACATCCTATGACCATATGTGTCCCAAACAACTTGAAATCATCGCTTTAAAAATTCTTTAGTATTTTCTTTATGTATTTTTCTTGTGATATGAATATACCCTCCTTTGATTGATTAACCTATAGTCCTAAAAAGAAAGATTGTTCTTCAAGCATGGATATCTTAAATTCCTTTTTCATAACATTTACAAACTCATTTTTCATATGCTCATTGGTCCATCCAAAAATGATTTCATTTACATATACTACTATAATAAAAAGGATTCCTCCTTCATTCTTGATGTGCAAATTATTTTCATCTATACCTTTATTCAAGCATTTCTTAGTTAAGTACATATGTAGTGTCCCATACCAATCCCTAGGGGATTACTTAAGTTGATAAAGTTCCTTCTTTAATACATAGTATTTCTCATCTATAAACGAAAACCCATCAGGATGCTCAATGTATACCTATTCCTCTATATTTACATTCAATAAAGTAGATTTAACATCCATTTGGTACACCTTAAAACCTTTATATCATGTATATGCTAGAAATAGTCTAACGGCTTCCATCCAAGATACTGGTGCCAAAGTATCATCAAAATCAACTCTCTCAACCTATGCATAATATTTACAGACAGGACTAGATTTGTTTCCTATAACTTCACCATCCTCATCAAGTTTTTTCCTTAACACCCATTTAGTTCAAATTAAATTTTTGTTATTAGATTTGGGTACTAATTACCAAGTTCTTTTCTTCTCAATCTAATCATGTTCTTCATTTATAGCATTGACCCAATACTCATCTTTGTTTTCATCTTTAACATTTTTAGATTCAAATTTAGAAAATAAAGAAACATTTTCTTGCTTTTTAAGATTTAATTGTTTCCTCCTAGTTGTTATGCCAGCATCTTTCTTGCCTAGAATTTGAGCTTCAAGCTGACCTCTTATGATTTTTCTTGAGGGAAATTTGGTGTCTTCTCTCTCTTTCTCTTCATCATCTCCTTCTCCAATTTTATTTAAAACATCTTCTTCTTATTTATATTCTATTGTTTGGGGTGCCTATTTTGACTTAGATTAGGATCTCATAGGATATGATTCATAAAACTTTACAATTGCGCTTTCAACTATTGATTGCAACATTTTATTGTAACATATCTTTAATTTAAACACTTTGACGAATACCCTAAGAATATACACTCATCATATATAGATTCAAATTTACATAGGTTTTCTTCAGTCCTCTTGATGAAGCATCTACACCCAAAAGCTCTAAAATGTTCTACATTTGTAGGATTTCCTTTTCATAACTCATACGGAGTCTTAGAACTATTTTTCCTTATCGTACATTTATTAATAATATAGATAGATGTAAAATTTTCTCTTTCTAATATCTGTTAGCTAATTTGGATTCAATGAGTATAGTCCTAGCCATATCTTGAGAAATACTATTCTTTATTTCCACTACACCATTTTATTAAGGTGTCCTAAAAGCTGAGAATTGTCTCCTAATACCAAGAGTTTCAAAAATATAACCAAATATATTAGAAAAAAACTCACCTCCTTGATTTGATCTAATGATTTTGATCCTTCCATTCTTCTCATTGTCAACATTTTCATTGAATGTCTTTAATATGTCAAGTTCTTTAGATTTTTTCCTAAGACAAGAAACCCAAGTGTATCTTTTATAACCATCTGTCAAAAACATAAAGTAATAATACGATAATGTAATTTTAGTCATCATCGGTCCATAGAGATAAGTGTGAATCAGCTGTAAAGGCTTTTTGGCAAAGTAATGTTCCTTGAACTTGAATTTTCTCCTTATCTTCTTTCCATGTAAGCATTCTTTGCATAGAGTGTTTTTTGGTTTGATTATTTTTATCATGTTCTTTACAAAAAAATAGAGATTATCTTGACAATATTGTAAAAGTTCACAGGTCCTAAAATTTTGTTCCATATGTAACTGTCATCTAGCTTTCTCATGAGATATTTCTCCTTATTGATCTCTTTTATAATGTACATGATTTTTTCAGTGCTCTTAGCTTTGCCTACTATCTTACTTATTTCCATTTTTATGATCTCACATATTTTATCATCAAAGGTTATAGTATACCCTTTTTTAACATTTGACTCACACTTAATAGATTATATTTCATTACCTTAACATCAAAAAAATTCTTAGCTATGTTATTTCAATTATCTAAGATTTATTTACATTTACCAACAGTGTATATAGTTGTATTGTATCCAAATCTAACACAATCAGATGCATATTTTTCTAGTGAGATAAACTTAATATTTTCACTTGTCATGTGGCCAAAGAAACCACTATAAATATACCATATCAAACCTTCATCTTAAGTGTTGAAAGTAGTTTGGGAAATCTGATATTGTACATCTCTTACCCATTCTTCTACAAAATTCAATACCATAACATGGTCCTCCTTATCTTCTTTTACGAATTCATAACTCTTAAAACAATATGGAGATGGAGATAGAGGGGAGGAACGACATACATTATATGTGGAATTCCATAGGTCAAAACCCAATAGTTTTAAGCATGCTCTAAATATGAACATAGGTAAACCTATACTTCCTGTCATACCTGTGCTTCAAGGATCTCCTTCAATGTGTTAGACTTACTTCACAAGAACCTCACTTTTATTAAAAAAAATTAGAAGCACAATGGACTGAGAGGGAGGGGGGTTCAATAAATCCTTCAAACATTTCATTAAATTGTATTTATGTTATGTCAACCATTAACCATTCAATAATCCATTAATGTGATCTTATTAACATGAAACAACTGTCAATAATAACATAAACTAAGAGAGTACACAAGAACACAAAAGATGAAGTGGGAAACCCTCAAAGGGAATAAAACCAACTAAAACTTTTGAATACTCTATTCAAAATACTTACATGAATATTACATATCACACAATATTTCTTTAGTGAGACAACAATCCCACAAGGAGCATCAACCCCTATTCAGCAAGGCACCAAGACTACAAGGAGGATACAACCCCCTAGGATGACCAAGTACCAAATAATACACCTAAATATGAAGATCACCTGTGGATGTTTTCTAAAAAAATTGATTGTGATCACTAATTCATCTCATACACTTCAAAAACCTTCCAAACAACTCTCTCTCACTTATTTCTTTCAATCTTACTCCTTCATAAGTGGATTAGGTCCAATGTCCTTAAATACCTTCTACTCTTACCTTATCACCTTCTCACGCTTAATCTTGAATATTCCTTGGATCCCTCTAACACTCTCTTTCACCTCCTCTAACTCGCTCACAACTCTATCCACACCACTCGCTCAAATGAGCAAATACATTCACTTTATATCCATGACACAACTCATAAACACATATAGGTAGGACAATAACATTAAGGTCAGTATTATAAACATAAAAACACATCTAAAATACTATATAAAATCACAAAAATGGACCATATAGGTCATTGTTATACTAAACCACAAAACATACAAAACTAGACTTAAAAGGCTAGTTTCATCTCCACCAAATACATCTTGGACTTCAAGGGCACAAGGAAGATCCATCATTAATTTGGAAGATTCACGCATTTTATCTATAACCTCTCAATGTATTCTACATGATATGGAATACATTCACCATCCATCTAATCCATGTCACCCCCAAATAGGATTGTTTCCTACTCATTTTGAGCACCTCCACAGAACTAATTTCAAAGATGAAGACAAATATTCAACATACCATCTCAACCATGGCATGCAACAACTCATTGGAAATGAAATAACACAATGAACATCGCAAACCACATTAAACTTCATGATTCATCCCATATTGCCATTAAAACAAGTTTTTCATCAAGGATACATATGTTGCCCTAAAACTAGTCTTGGAAACATGATATTGTCATGCTTTTAATGACACTATAAAAACTGATCAATGCATATAACTAGTTAAATTGAACCAATCATCACTCTCCAATACCTATCTATCATGCATCAAGCCAATATAATGGTATTTAAAACCAATTTCTCTAAAGAACCTTCAATGTCCTTCTCCCTATCAAATACATCATTTTATGACCTCTGTTGGATATTCTCATTATCATTGGTGTTGTCATTGATGGAAATATGTGTTGTAAAGGTGGATGATAGGCTACCAAACCTCATTTAGGAATGAAACATGTGTTAACAAGTTTGTAACAAGCTTCATAAATCAATTCAAGAAAGACTCTCCAAGCAAAATGTGAAGGTTTAATGGTAGTGACATCTCTTACAAAAATTCTAGGTTATTCCATGATGATGACATTGAAGGACAATAGATATTTAAATTATTTAGTGGTGTATGGTAGTCTCAGCCAAGTACTTGGTTCATTCAGAGTGTTTACAATATTATGCAGGGTCAATACCATCTCAAATGGTGAGTTAGGAGCCCTCTGGAGAAATTCGATAAATCCACATATTGAAGAACAATGCCACATATAAAATAAGAAAGCTGCCAGAGTCTAAAAGGAGCCTCCATATTATAAGAGAAACCCGTGGATATAACGATGAATGCACTGAAGTCTAAGAGGAATCCCTATAGTATTATAGGCAATTGCAAGTAAAATTATTAGAGCCATGGATAGTAGAATGAAACCATGAGAAAATAAGGAAATATCCAGAGGAATAGAAAAATTCATGTGTAAAGAAGAAAATCCATGGAACATAGGATAAAGTTGCGATACAAATAATAAAGATGAAAAAATTACACAAAATGGTACATTACAAATCAGACAATATTTTTGGGTACAAATCGATGAAAAGGACCAAAGGTAGGGCATTGTGCACTAAATGTGATGATAAGGAATTTGTTTGCCAAGAATAAGTAATTTAAATATCTTGAGATCGAGGTGTCAGAATTTAATGTTCTTGGAATTTTTCAAACAATGCTTACACTTTCTATGTCTTAAAATAGAAAAATCTTGATTTTACGACGTAACTGAATATCAGAGAGAGATTTGTTTGGATTGTTCCTTTGAACATTTGAAAATCATAGATTAATGAAAAATTATTTTTCAAAATTTTTAATAACCATTCCTTTCTCTATTAATAACTTGTTGGATAATTAATGAAAATATAAAATTAAATAATCAAGTGCGATATCCAAAAAATAAGAAATACTCTCATCTATTTAAGAGGGGAGAGAAGAATGTTGATTTGGCTGGAAAATGTCCAAAGTGTATGTGAATGAGTTGAAGAGAGTATAATCGAGCCAGAGGTCTAGAGACAAACAGAGACCGGAATGAATCTTCAATGAAATGTTGACTAGAGATGAACACAAGGGCTCATAATCAATTCAGATGGATGCATAAAGAATGAGACACAGCTAGAGAGTTCTTGAATACAGAGAGAGAGTACTACAGATTTGTGTGTAAAAATAACAATAGAAAGATGATCATAATCCATTTTGTGAGAAATATTGATACTATATGATAAAAAAATTTGTAATATATTATTTTGTGTGATAGATTATATTATAGGGCTGGTTTCTCCATAGTATGTTTCCACTTGCTAAATTTTTTGAGTAGGTTCTTGCTTTGTTTAAGAGGTTACTTGAAGAATCTGAGGTGGGTGCTTCATAAGTTGAGTAGGTGCTCAACAAAATCCAAGATCATTTTATGCTTCAGAATTTGTTTTTCTTAATAAAGCATTATTTTCACAGTGGGTTTTTATCCCTTTAGGGGTTTCTCACATAAATCATGTATTAAATGTGTTTATCTCTTCCATATGTGTGTGCTCAAATGATCATGATATACTAATGTAATTAATTAAGGTATTGTGTCTTAGGATTGTTTAAAGTCTTAAATTTACACAGATTCACCCCCTTCCTCTTAATTATTGGGATCTCTAAAAATTTGTATCAAAGTGAGCCCTTTTTTTGGAAGATTAATATATTCAAAGAGATCCTCTCTTCACATTCATGGAAGAAAATCAAGCACAAGGTGGACTTTCACTATCAATATCACCTCTCTTCACTAGAACAAACTACACATTGTGGAGAATAAAGATGAAAACATATCTTTTATCACTTGGTTTACATATATGGAGATGTTTTGAGAAATGATATAATCCTCCAACCATGTTAATCACTTATACAGTGGACGAGGTGGAATATGAATGTAAATAAAGAGCCATGAATGCCCTCCTATGTGGGCTGACTGAAACTAAATTTGTGAAGGTAATTCAATGTACCAATGCTAAAGAAATCTAGACTAAAGTTAAGATTATCTATGAAGATGATGAAAAATTCAAGATAGATAAATTACAAACCTACAGAGATCAGTTTGAGAGTCTCAAGATGAAATAAGATGAAATGATTGCATCTTTATATACAAAGAGTAGATGAAGTGATCAACATGATCAGAGGCCTTGGTGAAAAACTTGAATAACCTATGGTAGTTCAAAATATCCTTAGATCTCTAAATCGTAAGGTTCAAGTAAATTTTTCAGTTGTGGAAGAAGCCAACAACATGAAAACATTAACAGTAGATGAACTACAAAATATTTTATCATCATATGAGATGATGAGATTTGGATCTAAATATATGAAGAAAGAAGTGGCATTAAAAACCAATAATGAGACTCAATCCAAGAAAGGAAAAGAATAATCAAACTTAGAGGATGGAGAAGATGATGGATAATATTGAGGAAATGTTTATGAGAAGGCTAGGAAGATGCTTAGGAAAACACAAAGCTAACCTTCCCTTTAAATGTTTTGATTGTGTAAAAAATAGGTCATTTTGATACAAAATGTCCAAACAAGAACAAGGAATCTCAGACTGAAGAAATTAAAAAAACATAAAAAGAAGAAGATGAAATTCATAAAGAAATATGGTAAAACGAAGTTGTCCAAAAGAAACTTATACTCAATGGAGAAGTCAAGAGGATCCGAATCAGACAACTCAGATAGCTCTAAAATTGGGATTGAAGAAACTCAATCTGAATGATTATTCATGACCATGAATGTCTCTGAAGAATTTATCTCCAATGGAAATAATTCACTTGATTATTAAGATTCATATGAAGAAGAAGAAAATGTGAATTTAGAATTTGAACTTGTATGTGCACTAGAAGAATTGAAACTGTACAAAAGAAAGAATCAAAGTTTGAGATCCAAATTGAAATACTATGAAGAGAAAATTCTCACTTTTGCGAAATGAAAAAGGCTAATAGAAGAAGAAGGAACTAATGAATTCAAAGAACGTTAATCTTATCTTGAAAATATATCTCAATCCTACAAGAAAAAGCAATATGAATGTTTAAAATTGAAATCGGAACTAAAACACATAAAGACTAAAATGGAACAAATAACTGACAAAATCATGGTGTATGAGAAGCTAGAAAAGATCTCATAAGTTTTGAGTGACATATCAATAAATTAAAGGGATTCAAAGGAAAACTCTGGATTAGGATTCATGGAAGAGGGTATAGAAGATGAACCAGAAAGAAGAAGGAGAACAAGACTAGATCAACATGAAACACCTCTCGTGCTACAAATAAAGAAGTGACCAAAAATACCAAGATGAATATAAATTCTCACAAAATCACCTATGTTATAAGGTACTCACATTATTTATATGGTTATTTCTTCTTGTGTAATCAGTTTCGACACAAAGCTACTAAGTGTAGAAGATATACTAGAGGATATGGAGGAAATTACAAATCTCCTAATAGAAGAATAAATTACAACGTTAATTACTAAAAATGTCACAAGGATGGTCATGTATCCATAATGTGAAATTAAGAACCCCCTAAACACAATATATGGGTGTATGTGGTAAAGGAAGAAGCAAACAAAAGAAAAGAATCAGGTTCAATAGTACAAAATACCATTCATGTAGAAGATGAAGATAAATTCTGGTATTTCTATAGTGGCTTCTCCAGTCATATGAAAGGTGATAAAACTATGTTCATCTCTCTATCAAACAATGCATCAGGAGATGTTAGGATTTGGTGACAATAATTCAACAAATATTGTGGGAAAATGAATCTTGAGTCTAGACAATGGAAAAATAATTACTGAGAATGTTCTATATGTTGAAGGTCTGAAGTACAATATGTTAAGTGTGATTCAGATTTGTATGAAATTTTAGAATATGATATTTCATGACAAATCCTATGATATAATTTATGTAAAATTAGTGAATTTTTAGTAGCTAAAGACAAAAGGACCAAGAATAACATGTATGTTCTCAAGAAAATAAAGAAAGAAAAATAATTCACACGTAAATTTGATAATAATTGGTTGTGGCATATGAGATTGGGACATATGATTTTTTAAAATCTTCTAAAATTGAGTGCCAAGGGTAGTGTACAACACATGCCAATTATTGTAAAACCAACAAATACAATTTGTAAAGCTTTCTTACAATAAAAACAAACAAGAAGATCATTCAAATCCAATGAGTACTATACCACTAGACCTTTGGAACTTCTTCATACAGATCTCTGTGGGCCTACAAAAATTGAAATCTTACAAGGAGACATGTAATTCATGGTACAAATAGATGACTTCACCACAATGACATGGGTAGCGTGTTTGAAGCACAAATATGAAGTTATAGAAAGAATCAAATATTTCAAATATCTTTTGGAAAATGAGAAGAACACCACGATTAAATGCCTAAGATTAGATAGAGGTGGATAATTCTAGTCAAATTAATTTGATGAATTCTCTGAAGAACATGGGATTCAAAGAAAATTATCAATTTTTAGGACACCTCAACAAAATGGAGTTGTTGAAAGGAAGAACATGACAGTATAAGAAATGGTGAGGACCATTTTAAATGAATCTAAACTTCCTGATATATTTTGGAGTGAGGAACTATACATAGATATCTACATTCTAAACATAGCACAATTGAGAATAAATGTTGCAAAGACCCCTTATGAACTTTAGAAAAATAGTCCTGTTAATATGAAACACATAAGAGTCTTCTGAAGAAAATGTTATATCTAGAGAGATAAAGATAATTTAGGAAAATTTAACTCTAGGTGTGTTGAAGGCATATTTCTTAGCTACTCCAATGTCAGCACAACCTATAAATGCTACAATAAGAGTCTACAAAAGGTGATTGAGAATAAAAATGTAAATTTTGATGAGTTCAACTCTTCCAAATTTAGCACTCAGCATAATAATGTGAATGAATATCAAGAAGATGAAGAATAAGTGAGAAGTATTTGTGAAGAAGTGGAAGCAGTAGAATAAATTCAAGACACCCTCAAGTCAATTCAAGAGAGATAATCCAACAAATAAAATTATTGGTAACAAATAATGTGGTATTCTCATAACAAGGAGGCTAAGAGATCAAAAAAATCCTAAAAACATAACACTCTTATCCATGATAGAGGCTAAGAATGTAGCAGAAGCTAGAAAAGATTGGAATTGGGTGGATGTCATGACTAAGGAGCTTGATCAAATTGAAAAGAATGAAACCTGGGAGCTGGTACCAATACCACAACAAAATAATGAGATAAGAACAAAATGGGTATTCAGAAACAAATTGAATGATAAAGAAGAGGTGAAAAGAAACAAGGCAATACTTGTATACATGGGAAGTGTGAAAATGGAAGGAATTTACTTTGATGAATCTTTTGCACCAATGTCAAGGATGGAAGAAATTATATTATTTCTAGCATATGCATCTTCCAATAAAATAATATTTTTCTAGATGGATGTCCAGTCTTCTTTCCTCAATGGTAACCTAACTTAAGAGGTATAAATTGAGAAACTTGATGGATTTTCTCTAACCAATGACAAATATTATGTTTTTAGGTTGAAAAAGGATCTTTATGGACTAAAAAAAGCTCCAAGGGATTGGTATAACAAGATAGATTCATACCTCATTGAGTAAGGATTTAGAGAAGGTTTTGCTAAAAGTAATATCTATATCAAAGAAGAAGGATATCATTTGCTCTTTTTCATTGTGTATGTGGATGATATTATATTTGAAGGAGATTATAATAAGATGATGTATGAATTTTTTGATATGATGAAAGAAGAGTTTGAATTCTCTATTCTTGAGGATCTCTCATTATTTGTGGTCATACAAATCAGACAATCATACAAATTCTTATTCATATCCATAAACAAATAAATCAAATAAATGCTTAAAAGGTTTAATATGGAACAAGTCAGACCTATAGGAACACCAATGGAAGTGGTTTGCAAGAAGAGAAAATAAGACACGTCACCAAATGCTGACAAAACTCTGTATAGATCCATGATAGGAAGTCTCCTTTACTCCACAACATCAAGACCTTATATTATGCAAGTTGTAGGCATTATTGGAAGATTCCAAGAATATAAAAGGGAAACACACTTCAAAGAAGCCAAATAATTTTGAGATATCTCATGGTAACACTTGAATATGCACTCTAGTACCTCAAAAGTAATGACTTCAACATAAAAGAGTATATGAATGTTGAGTGGGCATGAAGCGTTGATGATAGGAAGAGTATAAGTGGCATGCATTCTTTATTGGAAATTTCTTGGTATCTTGGTTTAGAAAAAAAAATCATTAATGGAACTCTAAACATGTGATGTAGACAACTTAACTACTGCAATTTATTATACTCAAGTTTCTTCGATGAAGAAGACATTGGAGGATTACAAGGTAAAATATGATAGCAAAATTCCTTTTCTTTGTGATTGTACTAGTGTAATAAGTGTCTCAAAGAACCCCAATGTTTCACTAAAAGAAAAAACACATCCAAATTAGATATCATTTCTTGAAGGAAAAAGTGAATGACAAGAAAATCAATCTTGAATATGTGAGTACAAAAGAAGAAATTATTTATATCATGAAAAAACCACTACTAACAACAACATTTAAGTACCCGAGGAATGAATTGGGGGTCATTCCTGATACCACCTATAACTAGAAAGCATTGAGAGTAGGTAAGAGACCATTCTCACGAAATATTGACTCCTAAATAACTGGAATGAAGTCTTCATGGGAGGGGGGGCTAGTTTACAAGATCATTTTGAAAACCCTGGTTTGGAAACTTGGTTTTATATATTTATTGTCTAAGTGAAATTTCTCAAAATTAGTGAAGACCATCAAAATATGCATCAAGCTCAAGGGGAGAAGTACTATAGTCTTTTGGATCAAATTTGTGAACATGGATCAAAAGGTGTGCTAAAAGAAATACATATAAGTGAGAAGCATTAGCCTAAGGGGGGCCTCCTGAGGTAAGAGCATGTATTTATTCAGAGTATCCACATCTTCATCATTGTAAAAATATATGGACCTTCTTTATAGATGTACAAAGGGGATACTAAGTGAACTCTGAAATTGTAAAAAAAAATCCATCAATGGTTCAATGTTTTTTATAGAGTTTCCATCAATAACAAAAGGGTGAATTTTTTGGATCTTTTTCATTTTCATTGTTGTTGTCATTGATGTCAAGTGGCATTGATGGAAAAAGGTGTTGTGTAGGTGGAGTTTAGGATTCTCAAGGTCATTTAGGTATGAAATAAGGGTTAACAAGTATATAATATGCTTCATGAAGTAGTTCAAAAAAGGCTTTGTAAGATAAATTTGAAGGTTAAATTGTAGTGACAACTCATAGAAAAATTTTGAGGTGATTATATGACAATGACATTGAAGGATTATAGATATTTCAATTCTTTAGTGGCATGCGGAAGTCTCGGTGAAGTACTTTGTGCATCCAGAGCGTTTACAAGATTATTCAGGGTCATTTCCAGCTCAAATGGTGAGTTTGGATCCCTCTAGTGAAATAAGATAAATCCGTAGATTGAAGAATTATGCCACAAATAAAAGAAGAAATCTGCCCAAGTCTAGAAGGAGTCACTGAAGTCTAAGAGAAATCCATGGATATAAGGATGTAGCCACCGATGTCTAAGAGGAATCTACAAAGGATTAGAGATAGCCACAAGTGAAAAGAAAGAATCCGTAGATAGTAGAATGAAACCACGAGAAAAGAAGGAAAGCTAAGGATGACTATAAAGTGTCATGGGTAGAGGAGGAAAGCCATGTAACACATGATAAAGTTATGATGTAAAGAAGAAAGATGATAAAATCAATAAAGCCGTACATTATGGATCAGACACGAGTTTTGGGTGCAAATATATGAAAATGATAAATTGTAGTGTATTGCAGACATAATGTGATCATATGGAATTTGTGTGCCATGAACAAGTCATTTGAATATCTCGAGATCTATGTGTCAAAATTCTATGTTCTGGAACATTTTCAAAATATGGTTACACTCTCTATGTCTCAAAATAGAAAAACCCTCATTTTAAGGTGTAACTAAATATGAGAAGGATTTTTTTTATCGTTCCTTTGAACATTTGAAAATCCTAGATTGATGAGAAATTATTATTGAAATTGTCTAATAATCGGTCCTTTCTCTACTAATAACTTGTTGGACAATTAATGTACTTAGAAAATAGAAAATTCAAGTGTGAGAGAGGGAAAATATTAAATACTCTTATCTATTTAAGAATGAAGAGAAGAAATTTTAGTTGGATGAAAAATGTGCCAAGTGGATGCGGATGAGCTGAAGAGAGTATAATCGAGCTAGGGGTGCAAAGGTAGAAACGTAGACCAAAATGAATCTTTGATGAAAGGTGAACTAGAGATGAACAGAAGGACTCAGAATCAATTTAGATGAATGCATAAAGACTGAGACAGAGCCACAAAGTGCTTGAAGAAAATAGATAGATTATTTCATATCTGTGTGTAAAAACAACAACATAAAGGTGTTCATAATCCATTATGTTAGCAATATTGATTACTATATGATCAATTTGTTTTGTAATATATTCTTCTAAGTGGAAGATTACATTATAGGGGTGGTTGTTCCTTGCAAGTTTCAACTTGCTAAATTTTTTGAGTGGATTCTTATCCTTCTTCAAGTGGGTGATTGATGAATCTAAATTGGGTGCTTCACAAGTTTAGTAGGTACTCAACAGAAACAAAGATCATTGCATGATTTGGAATTGTTGTTCTTAATAAAGCCTTAGTTTAATAATGGGGTTTTATCCCTTTAAGGGTTTCCAACATAAATATTGTATTAAATGTGTTTACCTCTCCATATGTGTGTGATCAAATGATCATAGCATAATGCTTTAATTAATTTAGGGACCATGTATTGGGAATGTTTAAAGTCTTAAATCCGCATTGATTCATTCCCCCTCTCTGTGTTTATGATCTCGAATAGAGATCATCCTTTATGGCTAAAATAACCCATACAAACTCATAAATATGATGAATCATTTCATATTGGATTTTTAAAATACCATCATATTAATTAGACACTTCTTCTTAGGCCACACATTCCCAAAAACCTCCTTTCTCAAAGACTTCTAAAAATTGCCTATTAGGCCTAAAAACTAGTCCTAAGTTTTGGACATGTGGCAAAAATTTAAATGGATATATTGTGGTATAAAATCACCTAAAACATGTTTCCATGATTTACCTCTACTCAAAACATCATTTTAGATAATGGATTCAATGGAAAACCTGTGACCAAATCAATAATTTTCTTAAAACATGCATATTTGAGCAGGCTCCAGCTACTATCAAGAATCTAAACCACTACCACCGGGTATATGAGAGATTCCTTTCCATCCTCCAATCATAAAATGTTATTATCTTATCCATTTTAATCTCATACAAGTAATATTTTTGCATCGTTCATGAACTAGGGTTTAGGTAGTGTTTTTTACCACCTTATCTTCTTAGTGCTTATTCATAAAGCAGAGGACATCATATGATGTCATACCAAATCTAAAAAATTATTAGCTCCATTATTAACATCCTAAAATGGACCAAGTCCCCATTCAAACATTTCACATGCCAACCAACACAAAATATTTCATATCGAGCTAGGAAACTCACCTTGTTGAGCATGGTAGATCTAAAACCATCATAGCATGCAAAATATTCAACATACAAACCTCAAATTTTATCCAAATATTTAGAAGAATCTCATTAAACATCCCCAATTCTCATTTAATCATACACATCTCTATATATTCTCAACTTATCTCACTTACCCAACTAGTTCATTGAATTAGATCTAGTTTAGACCTAGAAAGAGTAGGTTAACACTATCCCTCACCTTACAAACCATTAAAAGAGGCATAACACCTTTAAGACAACATGAATCAATACTCTACATTTTTTCAAGGTCCCACATACCTCTACAACTGATATTCATGGTCCATTAGGCCACCAAGCACCTAGACTAGGTCTAGATGTCGAATACAAACCAAGCTCAAACATTGCAACCACCTTCTGAGACCTATACAAGTGTCTCAACACACTACCATAATGAAATACATGCATATACCATGAATAAAAACACTTCATGCATCTCTATACTTCATGTTTCATCACTCATGCTGACTAGACCACATGATTAGGCCTATTTGACCAAACAACTCTCACCATTTCCACTCTTACAATCATGTCACTAGTTGGTTGCCCATGTCATCATCACTAAAAATGTTTTCTTGCACTTCTTTCCATCATCATTTATATTTAATTTCCACTCATGTTTTTCCTCAATGACAACACTAGAACACAAAATCCAACATCTAGAGCTCCTTACCAAGTCAAGGAATCATTCTCTCTCATCTATAAATTCTCAAACATCCATTGTCAAAGTATTTTTGCAAGATCCAAACTCAACTCAATAATTGTCATAAGATATTTCCAAATCTATTTATATTCATTTAGATATCACATGTTAGGTGGAGAATGGCATGTAATATGAAAAATTCTTTGGATTAGTGTTAACATCGATAGTACATGGGGTTGGCCACAACCTAACTAATGTTTTTTCTAGGGTCTCTCACCGATTGTTAAGGTTTGAGATCTCATTCATGTTCAATGTAGTATCTTGCACATCCATTTCATGTACACATGTGAGTGGCATCGTTGTGTTGCTTGAAGTGATCCATCTATCCTAGAGAAAATCCGCCATTAAATTTTCCCCCATGACTACTATAAATCTTCTTAAAAAGAAAGGTGTGGAAATCTGTTACATTGTAATCAATTTGAAAGTTGATATTTTTACTACAAATGATAGACATGTAAATATTGAAAAAATATGGAAACCAAGGCCTAATTTATTGATGGAACAGAGATCAATTGCAGAAGATAGAATGATATTCATTCAATGTGTGTTTACAAACAAAAGAGCAAGCCAAATATATAGGTTGCGTGAGGAGGGTGACAGTTATAACTATCCATTAACAATGTATTAAGAAATAAACTAATGAGCTAACTAATGCTAACATTACCCCCCTTATTACATTGTTCATACAAACATAAATTTCCTGAAACTAGATGTCCCACCCTTAATGAGAACACCGCAAAGAGGGTCTTCACACGAGCATGTGCCTGCATGGTATCGATTCACATGGTTTTTCTAAGGTTGACCATAAAAATAGAGGGACAGGAACACTTTCCAACTATTCACCTTGGTGGTTTTATAGGATTACCATGAACCAAGAGGATTTTACCTTAGTGGTTTTACAGGTGTACCACGAACCCAAGAGGATGATACCTTGGTGGTTTTACAAGATTACCACAAACACAAGAGGATGATACATCGGTGGTTTTACAAGATTACCACGAACCCAAATAAATTCAAGTACCATGCACTACTTTTAGTACTTTTCTGCTCCCCATGACGCTCTTAAATTAGGAGGTCCCAAATAGGAAACTATGCAACATCTACACTTTATTAAAAAACAACAAAACAACCAACACAAAATAGGAAAACAACAAACAATACTAACAAATATTCCACATTCACTTCTAAGAATCATAGCAATCATGTTCTTAGTTGTAGCCACAGATGTTGATCATCGTGTAGCCAATTTTCAATAGCAAAGGAAACAAATCACTACCACTGAATGTTTCCCTTGACTAAGTTATTTTTTCCCATAATGTGAAATATGAACACTGAGAAAGAGACTGCATCAAGAAACATACTATTTACTAGATCTCGCCACTTAGACCTTGTTGCACATTGTTCATGTTGCAAATGAATGTATTCACAAGAAAACCATCTTCTTTTCGAAGCATGGCACTCATAGGATCAATTCAAAACGAAGAACCATTGGCAAACAACTATGCTCTAGATTAATCCATTTTTAGCATCCGATCACAAAACAACAGAACATGAAAACAACACAGAAACTAAAATAAACACAAACCAAATTTGAGGAATATGTCCTCAATACCTTATTCGCCACAATATCAATCAGCGGCCTCATTACTTACACTTGTAAGAGGTTTCTGTATTTCCTCTAGCCTTCGTTATCCTCCGTCCTCCTGTATAGTTATATCAACAAGCATCCAAGTTGCGGAAAGGTGGAGGATTTGGTTCACCAAGCAAAGTGGTATTGTCGCTAGTTGGACCTAACATAATACAATCTAGAATTTTTTTCCCAACCGAAGGAGTTTCACCACGCCTCAGCATCTCAAAAATAACATGCTTAGGTGTAACATCCTCATATCCAAATAGTACACCAAATCCAACATCCTCAACTTTCAACTCCTGTGTGTTCTTCTCCAACAAATTTTTATAGTAACCACATGCGTACTTTGCCACCAATTATAATGTCACACTTTCCTTGCTCTGTAGTTGCACCATTTTTGAAGCCATTTTGTTATCCTTCAGTGATGATTTGATACTATCCAGGTGGAAAAAAAATGTATTTAAAAAATAAGGCCTCATGTAAATATTTATCTTCAAATGGAAACTCCATACAGCCGAAGACCATATACATACGATGAAATCCATGGAAAGGCCAATAAATTTAAACCCATGCTTTGCACAAGACAAAACACCAATAAGGTAGTAGATGTCCATGTAGGGTTGACAATAAATAGTAGGCCACATCCTCTTCCACGCAGGTTTTGATGCTTGAGTCATGTTTCCTCATGCTCCAGGTTGCTTTGATACCAATGATGGAATAGAGATCAATTGCACAAGATAGAATGAATGTTTCCTCATGCTCTAGGTCACTCTGATACCAATGATGGAACAGAGATCAATTTCAGAAGATAGAATGATATTCATTCAATGCATTTTTACAAACAAAAGAGAAAGCCAAATATATAGGCTGCATGAGGAGGGTGACAGTTATAATTGTCCATTAACAATGTATTAAGAACTAAACTAATGCTAACTAATGCTAACATTTATGACCTCACCATAGATGACTATGTTTGTTATCTCTATGGCCTCAACTACACATCCACCCAGAATCAGATCATCATGGAAAAAAATGTGACTTTTCCTACTGATCATGAAACCACTTTCTAGGTTAGAAACTTGAATTATCCATATTTCTCTGCTCTTTTCCAGATTAATGTAGCCCTCATTTCAACCAAATTCAAAAGATCAATAACTAACATCATGGAAGAAAACTCAAAATACATTATGGGCATTGAGGGACCCCCTAAAGTGTAGGCAACTATGAATCCAATGTTTTTATCCTTTTCATAAATGAAGAAGAAGAGGAGTTAGAACATCACTTCTACAATGTCCATTGTGGGAGCCCATTGGTTTGCTCAAGGTTATCTTACATGGATTTCCAATTCTATGTCCACTCTTTACCAAGTAAGGATCCCCATATCCATTACTTGGTTTCAATAATGATGATCTATATGATGTTATCGTTGAGAAATAACATCCTTTCCGATCATCCAAATTCTTATTCCATTACACCCATGTTAGTGTTTCTAACAAAGGATGTTTCAGTTCCTAGAATAGAGTTGCTTCTATCCTTTCATTCTTTTGAGAAACAGATAAGGGTTAGGGCTAGGAGGAATACCTGTTGAATGTTGAGAGGGTGTGCGCATACCATAGAGAGAGATCAGATCGATTGCGAAGAACTTCTTTTTGTCTGGGAAGGACTACCTACAAATAAGAATATAAGACCACCATATTTTAGTTAGACAATAAATGAGGGAACTGCCTTAGGCCCAGGAAATATTGGACTTCCTTTCGAAGGTGGTCAGTTTCCCTACTAATAAGAATTAACACAAATTCTAACAAAGAAGTTATTACAAAATTACAATTTAATTACCTTGTTAAAACAATAGAGAAAAGGGTGGTCTTGGTTTTGAAACACAGTGACCGATGCTGGTCACTGTCACCGGTACCGATTTCTGATAACCGATATCGGTAGGGGCAATGATTTAGGGGCTTTTAGTGAAGGTTGGCTATAAGGTGGATATGGTGTTTATAAGGCTGGTAAATGATTGGGGATAGGTAATGGGGTGATGGAGAAGACTGAAAGAGTAGGGGGGTTGTTCTTGGGGGAAATGTAAGGGTAGAGGAATGACAGTTAGATGTAGGATGTTACCGGGTAGTGGATCTAGGAGTAGACTTATAATTACTGTGATTCAGAAGTCCAAGAAATGTTATTACAAGAACGTACCAGACACTACTTACTAGTTCCTTATGAAGATACAGGTCCAAGGACTATGATAACAAAGGCAGGGCTCAGGTAGGATGATCTGACAATCAAAGATGAGCTATCTTCTCTCCCAATGCTTGGATGAGTGTCACTGGACTCTGGTTACTCAGTTGCAGTCTTGGGCTTGATGTCCTTCTCTGTAAACTCTTCTCTTTCCTTCATTTGTCTCTGCTCGGCCAAGAGAATTCCTGATCTTTCCAATGAATTTCCAATCCTTTGTTTTTGGTTGGGGGGGTCATTTATAGGGAACCGATGGTAGTTACGTAACCGATGGCGGTCGAGTAGGAATCGACGTCGGTTACGTCAAAGTGGGCTGTTTTTAGTAAAATAGCCAACTTCCCCTCCTTTTCTTCTGAGGGATTAGTTGTGGGCTTGGTCAAGTCATTATTAGGTTGGTTTTGGTGTGGGTGAGGAGTAATTAGTCATGGGTGTGGATGTAGACCAAGCTATAGGTCTTAATTAGGTTAGTTTAGGATTAGGGCTAGGTCACGATGAGGTGGCGAAATGAGGTGGTAGGTTTGGAGATGTGGATTTATTAATTATAAGGTAATTAATAAATAATTGTGTAAGGTTTAGGTGATGAGGTTAGGTTGTGAAATGAGATGCGGAGCACGGGGGGTCGTAAGACACAAATTTGATGTCTACATTAGCCCCTTGTTATCATGTAGCTTGTCTTGTAAATCTGCACTGACAATAATAAGAAGTGGTTACTCCTGTTAAGGGTATAGGTAATCCCCCTCAAATCTATCACAGATTGAGGTAACGTGAAATTAGGGATAGGGTTGATAAAGGTTAAAATGGTGTTGAGATGATGGTAAGATGGTGGGGTAAGTTCGAGGAAACAAATACACGTTGAAATGCAGTAGTGCGACCAGGGTACATGATTTGAAGAGCAAACAAGTAATTCATAGGCAAAGGTCGATAGTTTATCCAAACAAGGGTGATATAATCCTGGTATCCAAGGCATAGGAAGTAGCTCTAGGGGATATAACGGGTAAGGTACAGGAACGTTTAGGCATGTTCGGCAGTACCAAATGGTTGGTTTGGTTGAGATAAACGTCACGGTCTCAGTCTAGGTAAAGTTAGTCGACTGATCAAGTCAAGTACCCTAATCATGCTAAAACACGAACAGGTGAGCTTGATTGAACAAAAAGCTACACGATGGGTGGATAAAATTGTAATTTACGGGTTTTGGGCGAGGTATTTCATTGGTGCGGCCTTGGGTCGGGTCAAGTGATTAGTGAGGGTCGTGGGTCAGGCCTGATTGGTTGGTTACAGCCTTGGGTCAGGCTTGTTTGGTTGGGTGCGGCCTTGGGTCAGGCCTGATTGGTTGGTTACGGCCTTGGGTTAGGCCAAATGGTTGGTTGCGGCTGTGGGTCGGGCCTGATTGGTTGGTTGCGGCCTTGGGTCGGGCCAAATTGGTTGGTGGCAGCCTTGGGTCAGGCCAAATGGTTGGTTGGTAAAAATATTGATATTGGTCAGGTAATGTTGTTGGTGTTGGTAAGGGATTGGCGATGTTGGTATAGGTATAGGTGAAGCGAAAGTTAGCTTACCCAAGTAGTAGGGAACGGTATCCTGATTAAGGTCAACACATAATCCTAGATTCAAGTAAAAGAGGAAAAAGTGTCCCGTACTTGAGAAGACCTAAAAAAACCACATATTATCATAGGATGAGCTTGAATCCTTAGGTGCCTTGCATAGGCGAGAATTCGATAGGTGAAAAGAGTCGTATAATCACAATATATCGGATATACATCACGTCCCTTGAGTTTTGTTGCTTTGACAAATGGTGAGGTGAGGTGGCTGGTATATCGGGGGTGCAGAGAACTTGTTGTAAGGTGATTATTCTGACGAAAGAGAACCAAGCATAAATAGACAAGTCCATGACTCAAAAGTGTTGTGGAATACTGTTTTTTAATTTTCTAGATATAGATTGATCGATGCGGGAAGTCCATAGGGGATATTCATTTTGTTGTTCTTGAGCTCTTCACAAAGCTGATCAATGCGAGAAGCTTTTGATAAAGGCTGACTTTGTATAGCTATCCTTCAAGGGAGCAGTCTATTTATAGTAGCAGATGCAGTTTTTGTGTATAGCTGTCCCTCGGGGGAGCAGTCTATTTATAATAGTAGAAGTGGCTTTGAACATAGTTGTCCTTCAAGGGAGAAGTCTATGTATAACTTAGAGGTCTAGATGTCCATTTGGCATGAACCATCTAGTGTTGTAGGAAGTTTGACTCAAGAATATCCCATAAGCATATAATTGAGAATGTGTTATTTTGATACTTTTAAGTCATGGACTAGATAAAAAAGGGGAACGCATCTTTAAGGGGAGGTTATGACCAAACCATGTGAGCTTGATTTTATTTTGAGAAGCATGAAACAAAGTGTATGAGGTGGTAAATGAGCTCAAGGGACGAGCGCAAGGTAGATAAGAAGTGATGTAGCACTAAATTCAACACTAGAATGGTCGAAGATGCAAGGCATTAAGGGGTTCAGGCTTAGGTTTACCATTAAGTGAAGCTAAACGATAAGTGCCTGATCTATAGATGTGAGTGATAATGTAAGGCCTAATCCAATTTGGAGAAAATTTTCCACGTTTGCTCTTTTATAGTTTGGTTACATGTTGATTCTCTTTGAGGACAAGATCACCAACCTTAAAGGTACACTCATGCAGTCGCTTATCATAAGCACGCTTGATGCACTTTTGATAGATTTGAAGGTGGTCAAGAGTTGTAAGACGACGATCGTCAAGAAGCTCCTATTGGGCTAACCGCTCTTGGAGGAAATCATCATTGGTGAGAATATCCTGAAGAGATATTCTTAGGGAGGGTATTTTTATTTTGAGAGGTAATACAGCCTCGGTACCATATACCAAAGAAAATGGGGTGCCATTAGTGGAGGTGCGAATGCTAGTCCGATAAGCCCTGTCGACACTAAAATTTTCCTTCGTAATTTCTATTTCATTAATGTATTTTGTTAAGTATAATTAGTAGTAGCATCTGATAGAATATAACGGCACTGTCAGTACGGTGCCGCCAATAATGTGGAGTACGGTAACAGTCAAAGTACAATAGGAATGTTGTAAAAAGTAAATATTTGTCGTAAGTGGTCCGATAATGTTAAAATGTCAAAGTTTGGGTAATTAGAGAAGTAGGGTCTACATGATTAGGAATTAGAAATATTATATTGGTAATAAAGACAAGGAGTGAGGTCATAAATATTTTGTGTATTTTATTTGTAAAAAGTCTAAAAATGTGGAACCCATGTAAAATGATAAGGTTTATCTTATCTTAACAGATAAGCTGACATGTACAGATAACAGTTAAGGTATGGAATATGATTCGTCAGAGTGGATTTCTTATCCTATCTTAGAGATAGGATGGATAAGCCTGGAATTTCTATAAATAGAGAGGCCACCCCCCTCATTTAGCATAGAAAGAAGTAGTGAGAAATATTGTAGGAAGTGTGCAAAGGAAGCCATCAGTTAAAGGTGTGTTGAAGAAGCCATCGAGAGGTGTAATTGTAAAGTTTCTCCCATAGTCTTGTTGAAGTACCTCATGGGTGAGATTGTAACAATTTCATGTTAATATTATAATTTACTTTGATACTTCAGATTTGTCATCATTCCGTCTTATCATAGTTGATGGTATTCTTGTGTTCGGTTGTTGTTTTGTTTCCAGATTACATCCACCAAACTAAAGGCTATGCATTAGTAAATAATCATAGCACGAGGAGTTCCCGATGAAGAATTATCATAGTGCCGGATTGGTGATGACAGCCCAAAGGGAAAAGGGGATGTGATCAAGCCAATTGCTTCTAGAATCGTTAACAAATTTCATGAGGATTTTGGTTAGGGTTTTATTAGAAGATTCAGCTTGACCATTTGCTTGTGGATAGTAAGGTGATGAGAAGCTAAGTTTGATACCAAATTTGTCACAAAGGTCTTGTAACAACTTATTTTTGAAAGATTTTCCATTAACTGTTATCAGGCGATGAGGAATGCCAAAACGACAGATAATGTGATGGTTAATGAATTCAATGATTTTTTCTTTTTTGGTTGAAATGAGTGGAATGGATTCCACCCATTTAGTGTAATATTTAGTTGCTGTGATAATCCAATGGTGACGTTGTGAAGAGGGTGGGTGAATCTCACCAATAAGGTCTAAACCCCATTGTGAGAAAGGCCAAAGATCTCGTACGACCTATAGCAGATGGCTAGGAGTATGTTGAAGGTTGGCATGTTGTTGACACATAACACAACGCTTAACATATTCGTAGCAGTCGTTATTAAGAGTAGGCCAATAATATCCTAGGCGAAGGATACGTTTGGCCACGGCAAGGCCACTAAAATGTCCACCACAAATACCGTCATGGACTTGTTGGATGGTATAGGTGACCTCCGCGCCGGTTAGACATCGAAGGAGGATGCCATCAAAGGCACATTTATAGAGAAGTCCCCCCATGAAGACATAACGAGAAACACTTTTAAGAAAAGCACGTTTTCCATTACTAGTAAGGTCAGGTGGGAGAACAGAGGTTGTAAGGTAGTCGTGAAATTGGTGATACCAGGTATCCCACGAATTAGCAGACACATTATTTATCATACAAACATTTGGGGCTGAGTAAGATGGGGCAAATAGTTGTTGTACCAAGATGAATATGTCAGAGTCAGTTGGTGAGGCAGGAATTTGTGAGTCTAAGCAAGCCATAGTATCCGCAAATTTGTTAGTGGAGCGGGGAATGGTTTGGATAGAATAATGAGTAAATAAGGTCAAAAGTGAATCCACGTACTATTTGTACTTTTGAAGTTCCTCATTTTTACATTGGTAGACGCCCATAACTTGATTGACTACCAATTGAGAGTCGCCGAAAATATTGATAGATTTGACACCTAAGTGTAACGCAACCTGGAGACCCAAAACAAGGGCCTCGTATTCTGATGTATTATTAGTGTAGGGGAAATCGAGCCGGAATGAAAGAGGCATAGGCTCAGCGTCAAGAGGAATGAGAACAATGCCGGCTCCTCCGCCGTGTTGGCATTTGGATCCATCGAAGAAGAGGGTCATTGGATACGACTCGTCACTGAGTGAAAGAGTGGCGATGAGTTCGTCGGGGAAGTTAAAATTGGTAAATTGTTCCCCAGGTAAAGGGGCTTCTGCGAGTTGGTCTACTATAGTTTGTCCTTTTATTGATTTATGGTGTACAAATTCAAGGTCAAGGTCAGCAAGGAGCATAAGCCATCAGGCGATGCGTTGGTTTAGATGTGGTTTGGCGTACATATAATGAATGGGGTCCGCGTCGGTGATGAAATTTTTTTTGTGATTCAGGAGGTAGTGTCAGAGTTTGGTGGCTACAAATGATAGGGCTACGCACAACTTTTCTACATCTATATACCTAGTCTCGTAATCCACGAGAGTACGAATTATGTAATAAACAATTTGTTCTCGATGCTCGGAGTCATGATGTGCGAGCATGGCTCCTACAGCATGGTCGGTGGCAGAAAGGTAAAGGTAGAAAGGGCGATCATCCTGAGGTGGGATAAGCACAGGTGGCTGCAAGAGATAGGCTTTAAGAGCCTCAAAGGCTTGGTGGCACTCTTCGCTCCATTGGAAGACAATTTCCTTTTTAAGGAGGTGATGGAAAGGTTGACATCGATTTGAGAGTTGGGAGATGAAACGCCAGATAGATTGGAGTTTACCTTGCAAACTACGTAATTGTTTGAGGTTAGTAGGTGTGGGCATTTCTAGGATAGCTTTGACTATAGCTAGATCAAACTCGATGCCACGCAAAGAGACAATAAAACCAAGGAGTTTTCCCCAAAGGACACCAAAGACACATTTCTTTAGTTGAAGACGAACATAATATTGTAACAGGCGATCAAAAATAATGGTTAAAACATCGAGATGTTCACTGCGATGTTTAGATTTGCCAAGAAGATCATCGACATAATCCTCAAGGATAGTGTGCATGATGTCATGAAAAATGTAAGTAATAGCCTGCTGATAGGTCGCACCAGCATTCTTAAGGCCAAACAACATGACATGATAACAGAAGGTTCCCCAAGGAGTTATGAAGGCAGTTTTATGTTGATCGGTCGGGGCTACCAAAATTTTTATTGTATCCCGAGTAGCCATCCATGAGAGAAAACATCTCATGGCCCGCAGTGAGATCAACAAGTTGATCACTACTTGGGAGGGGGAAGTCATCCTTCGGGCAAGTGAGGTTAAGGTCCCAGAAATCCATACATATCTGAAGTCCCCCCGTTGCTTTAGTAACAGGTACGATGTTAGAGATCCATTGAGGATAGTCAATAGGTAAGATGAAGGAAACAGAAAGGAGTCGTTGAAGCTCTTCTTTAACCAAGAGGGCAATGCGTGGATGCATTTTTCTCAGTTTTTGTTTAACTGGTTTGGCATCGGGTTTTAGGTTAATGTTATGGTCAACAATGTCAGGATCAATTCCTGGCATGTCAGCGTAGGACCAAGCGAAAGCTTGGTTACGGGCATGGAGGAAAGTAGTGAAGATAGTTTGTTCAAATGCGGTAAGAGATTGTCTGATCTTCACAATGTGAGGATCGTCCTCGGTGTGGATGTTGATTTCTATAGTCGACTCATTCAACATGGTTTGAGTGTCAGATGGCAAGGCGCATTGAATATAAGTGTCGTCATCATGGCACTCAACAACATTAATTAAAGGTGAGTCCTCTTCGATCATGTCTGGATACAGAAGGGGAAGAGAAGATGGGTCTTCATTATCACCTTGATAAGTGAGAGGACCCAAGAAGATAGTGTTTATTGAAAAAAAAAAAGTTAGGAGGGATAGATTCAGGGTCTATCGACTCTATGGGTGACGATGGCAAAATGGGTGATGATGGTTCGGAAGAGGTGACTTCATCACCTTCCTGGATACAGCGGATATGTGATGTTTTCAATGTAGGTGGTTCAGAGAATCCAAGACCACGACGATCTTTGTGTTTGTGTGTAGTAATGGTAATGATCGTATGTCGGCCTTGTTCATAAAGATCGAAACCGAAGCCCTTCCAAGCACAGCGCATCAGGAAGGTGAGAGTGAAATGATGATTAGTTAGATATTGAAAATCAAATTAGAAGGGGACCACACCAAGGGGAGGTTTAGGGGTGACAGAGGATGTATCGACACCCCCATACGTTAGGTTTGTGCAGCAATTAGGTGGTCCGTAGGACATTACTTCCCCCACACGACGGTCATAGGTAGGATGCGCATGTAACTGTCCATACTCCTGTGGGGTATGGAACGTGCTAACATTATATAGGTGATACTCCCTCAGTGTAAGGCATTGAAAAACATCGACTAAGGGATCTGAGGTTGGGATATTGTCCGTGGGAAAGGAAGCGGTATTTGCGGCAACGGTTCCATTGGCTGAAGGTGTAGGTGTGGTTGAGATGGATGGTTGAGGTGTGGTTGAAGTAGATGGTTAGGTTGGATGAATGGGTTTCTTGACTGGTACAAGCACATCATTAGGGTGATATAACATATTGCAGGTTTTGAAGGGGGGAGCGTCAGCTTTTACGGTGTAGGATTTCCCCTCATACTCAAATTTTATGCATCTATGTAAGGTAGAGGGAACACATCCTATAGCCTAGATCCAAGGGCGGCCTAACAAAATTTTGTATTAGAATTCACCCTCAAGGACATATAAGAGTTCGGGTAAGGTACGTGGCCCTACACGAATGTTAAGGATCGCAGTGCCTAAGGTAGAAGTAATAGCATCGTTGAATGAATGCAGCATGGTGGGGTTGGCACACATGCAGCTAGAGGGGATATTCATTTGTTGGAAGGCTTTGGAAGAGATGATGTTTAGGCTAGCACCCCCATCAATAATAACATGACGTACGCGGATGTCCCGGACATAAGCTGAGATGCAAAGAGCGGGCTCAGGATCTTCTGCACCAAAGTCAACAATTTCATCTTCGGAGAAACTGATAGCAGCAGTTTGCTGTACAGGGACGGAACTGATAGATTGTTTGGTGAGAGAAGCAACGTGGTTGGGTGTTAAGATGGAGGTAACGGGTAAGGTTTCATTAGGTAAGACCTCTATCCCTTGAAGGATTTCAATGAGAGCTTGTCGATGAGATCCAGAGGTTTGAATGAGATCATACAATGTCATTTTTACGGGTGATTGGTGAAGCTGTTTGATCATGGTTCGGTGGGAAACTCCATAAGAGACAGGATAGGTAGGTCCACGAATAACCACTTTAGGGGGTGGTGCGATCAGGATGGTGGACAGAGAAAGAGAGGCCACAGGTGTGCTTTCTTTAGCTTTCCCATTGTTTTTCTACCCTCGAGTAGCAACACTAATCATGTTGATCTCATGAACACGAGAGGAGGAAGACGATATGTATAAGTCATTGTCTTCGAGAGGTGGGGTTGTAATAATGATAGATCTTGGTGAGACGGGGACAGGTGCTATAGGAGAGGGAATTGAAGCTAAAGTTATCTCCCTTCGTAAATTGTCTTTCTTAACCTTTCTATCTGAGAGAGGTGACTGATGAAGGATGGCTTTCAAAGCTTTGCATCCCTCTACATCATGTCCTGGTGTGCGGTGGTAAGTGCAGATTTTAGACTTATCATAACCTATAGGTCGAGGTTTAGATGGATCATAAGGTCTAAGTGGGGGTAGGGAAATGGTCGCATTCTCCACCAACATATCAAGGATCTTAGCGTAAGATCCTTTAAGCGGGTCAAAGTCAAAGGAAGATGAAGCTATTTATTGGGTGGGTTTTGGTAATGTTTGGGTATGGTTGGTTCATCTGGGTGGTGGTTTAGACAAGGGGTTTTGATAATTAGATTTAACTAAATGTGGCTTCTTCGGCGCAGAAGTTATGTTTAGCTGGTTAGATGATGAGGCCACAGATGATGTGGTATCAGGAAACAACCACGGAGAAAGAGAAGTGACAGTAAACAAATCCTTTGATGATGGAGTTTGTTTAGGGTTGATAGGTGGACAGGATATGGATGTAGAAGGTGCAGGTCGTTTTAAAGAAAATGCAGGAGGTACAATGTATTGAGGCAAGGTGGAGGGGTGAGGTCCCAATATAGAAGGTAGGTGTGATGGTGAGGGTCTTAGTTGTGACAGAGGCATAGATTGGACTTGAGGAGATTGGGTCTGTCTCCTAGGTGGATTGACGGCTTGATTTTTGGATAAATCTAACCGTTTAGGTGGGTGTGTTAAGCTGGGTATTGGTGAATTCCCAAGCGTAGGGAAAGGTTTGGTTAGTTTAATAGAGGTGGATGAGGTATTCGGTAGAGATGAGGAGGGTGAAGGTGGACATAGGCATTTTGAGTTTTTGTAAACACCGCAGGTATATGGTAGAGGTGTCTGGATCGGTCATCTTCATTTGAGTAAAGCATGGTGTACTCAAACGCTCCCATAGGACTCGACTATCTTCTAAGGGATGACAATCCTCACGTGTGAATAGGAACTTTTGTATGGAAGAAAGGTGGGTTGTGATTTCGGTCCACTGTGGGTGTGATACAGGGGGTAAATGAGTTTTTGTATCAATGGGTGTTAAGAGGTCAACTGGTCGCTGAAAAGATTTAGGCGATGAAGAAATAATAGGTAGAAGGGCATGTTTGAGGGGATCTATCATGATTAAAGAATGTGGTGTTGTTGGTTCGAGGGGTTTCTCTCCCAAGGATGATAGAAACAGTGGTGATCCTTCTTCTTTTATAGAAAGAGTGATGGAAGGAGATGTTTGGGAAATAGATAAGTTAGATAACATCCACTCACAATCTTGCAAGGATGTGGTGTAAGAAGGCTCATCTGTGAGAAGAGAACTCTGGGTGGTTAATTCCTTTATGGGTAAAGGAATAGCAAGGATTTCATCTTGTCTTGATGGTGGTGAAGGGGGTTCGGGTTCCTGCGTTAGTGAAGAGGCTTGATTCAGAATTTTCTCAATAGAGGCTTTTGGTTGGGAATCGAAAACTACATGGATTTCATGAACACTCTCCTCGGCTAAGATATCTTGGATTATGTTACTGTTAGAAGAGTGGTTTGGGAATGGTTTATTGAAGATTTTAAAATTTCGGTTAGCAGGGGCATTAGGATTATTGAGGGTTATATCCCCTGCATCAACCATTTCCTGCACTATGTTTTTCAACATCTTACATTTTTTGTGACTGTGTCCCTTCACACGGTGGAAGTTACAGAAGTCATTTTCTTTGTACCAAGAAGGTATAGCATGGGTGGAATCAAACCCGGAGTGAGGTTTAATAGGAGGTAAGGTGATAGCTCCTGCTTTGAGTGATTTTTCCAAGATGACACCATAAGTTTCTCCCAAGGGAGTGTAATTGATGGGCTCGGCTTTATACTTATAGGTGGTTTTTGGCAGAGTATTAGACGGTGTTTGGGATTTGACCATTACCACATGTATAGATCCTTTTGATTTCAAAGCAGTCGATGCGTGAGAATTTGTGGTGTTGGGTTTGTTGGTGGAGTCTTGGGTTCGGAAATTAGGGTTTTTGTTGTGCAACCACAATTTCTCTTCCTCTAACGCTCGAATTTCTAGTTTCCGAGCCATAGTAAAGGCCTCATCAAAGGTGTGGAAAGTTTGAATTTGGAGGGTAGGAGAAATGTGCTTAGCATAGGCCCACATAAAGAGTTCGATGAGCTCGGCCTGAGGCAAGGCATAAGTAAGTTGGTTGATGAGGCCCCACCATTGTCCAACAAAATCTGCGATAGATTCATCTTCAAATTGTCGGACGGCATAGAGGTCGGTGATAGATACTTTCTTAGCAATATTAATGGAGAAATGATCTAAGAAAGATTGGGCTAATTGGTTAAAAGAGAAGATTGAGTGCTGGGTTAAAGCACTGTACCACTCCAAGGCGGGTCCTGATAAGGACATGGGAAAGGTACAAAGTAGTAAAGAATCGTTATGAGTACTCAAATAGCAGGCATGTCTAAATGATCACAAGTGTTGTTGAGGATCCTCCTTCCTATTAAAATGAGTAAATTTTGGTAATTCCCATTGAGGAGGATATGAATGAAAGGGGAAAGAAGGATGAATAGGCTCCCGAAAAACTTGTTCATATGTCAGGGTGCTACGGCTTCCTGAAACAGAAGCCTCCAGATTTTGCATCTTGTCCATCATTTGTTTGATTAAATTAGTGGTTGGATGAGATGATGGTGTGGCTGCCGTAAAAGGAGGATTGGACCAAGGGCCACCACTAGACAATGGTGGGGTTAAATGTTGATAAGGTATTGAGGACAAATATGTTGAGGTGACCAAATAAGGATGTCCTATATAAGGTGTTGAAGCCACCGGATAAGTGTGTGGAAATGAAAAGGTGGGCAGAGCTTGAGAAGGAAAGCTCGTGTGGATAGGTGGCAGGAAGCAAGTTATGAAAGGGGCAGTCTGTGAGAGAGACGAAATAGGAGCAGTCAGCGGTAATGATATGTTGGGCCCCAGATTAACCAAAGGAAAGCCAATCTGTGCCGTATGAACCCCCAAAGCCATTGAGTTGGGAGATGGGGCTAAGGATGAAGAAGGCAAGGTGGAGTTATCAGGTGGGGAAGGAGCTAAGTGAGCGGCTATACTAATAGGCATGCCAACAAGGAGTTGACCGTCGGGTGTACCGTCAGGGGCATGAGACAAATAGTACTGTATAGTACTAGGATTAGTGTCCAAAAATTTTGCAAATTCCTTATCTCCTACAGGGATTTTGGGAACCTCACTAGTGTCCGTAGGATTCCCTATAGAATGTGAAGGGGGTGATTGAGGCAATGGAACAGAACAGGCATGTGAAACCATGGCTGTGGCTTGTTTCCGAGTGATAACAACCATTGACAAGAGTACACAGTAGGGATGCAATCTATTAGGAACAGAAGCAACAACAAAATGTTGGAATTGGTAGGTTGCTGGTTTTGGGAACTATGAAAGACAGTAACCGATATCGATCAGGTAACCGATGTCAGTCAGGCTGTAGCCGGCGTCGGTAAGTTAAACAATGTCGGTATAATAGGACCGGTGTAAGAAGCTGTAAGAAGTTGCTGATCTGAGGTTAACAATGCTTGGTATGCCTACCCAATTGTTCTGAAGTGATCACAGAAAATAGTGTATGACAGAGAAACAGAACTAAAAACAAGCAAGATGCACAAGTAAATCAAGAGACTAACCCTAGGATTAGTTTTAATTATTGTGGGCTTATGCCTTAGACGCAAGATGATGTCAATCCTAAACAAAATACCTAAGGGGGATGTCAAGTTTGTTTTAGCTTATAAGGTTACCTCAATAGGGCGGAGGAATACCGCGGAAAAAGGGGGGATGTTTGAGTTGTTGTGTTGATTATGACGTGATTTGGTATGTGTTGTGCAGTGAAAGTAAGATTAATTTCTTGTCAATACCATGGATATCACCCCGACGTGTATGACCTGTTACTTAATCTATGTTCACTAGAATTGAAAACAGCAAGCAAGAATGTGATGCACGCATTTTAAACCCAAATCAAAAATGATATTCGATGAAGCAAAGGAGATGAATTTAAATAATGCAAAGATGTGAAAGCAAGAAAAATTATTTTACCAAAATGACAAAATATTTTGTGAATATTTAGTAGAAACAAACTGTAAGTATGCTCCCTATATGAAAGCAAGCAAGAAAGAAAGAAACCCAAAATGGGTCCCACCGGGCGTGCCAAAATGTTTCTAACAAAGGATGTTTTAGTTCCTAGAATAGAGTTTCTTCTATCCTTTCATTATTTTGAGAAATAGATAAGGGTTAGGGCTAGGAGGAATACCTGTTAAATGTTGAGAGGGTGTGCATGTACCATAGAGAGAGATCAGATCGATTGCGAAGAACTCCTTTTTGTCTGGGAAGGACTACCTACAAATAAGAATACAAGACCACCAGATTTTAGTTAGACAATAAATGAGGGAACTGCCTTAGGCCCAGGAAATATTGGACTTCCTTTCGAAGGTGGTTAGTTCCCCTGTTAATACAAATTAACACAAATTCTAACAAAGAAGTTATTGCAAAATTACAATTTAATTACCTTGTTAAAACAATAGAGAAAAGGCTGGTCTTGGTTTTGAATCACAGTGACCGATGCCGGTCACTGTCACCGGTACCAGTTTCTGATAACTGATATCAGTAGGGGCAATGATTTAGGGGCTTTTAGTGAAGGTTGGCTATAACGTGGCTATGGTGTTTATAAGGCTGGTAAATTACTGGGGATAGGTAATGGGGTGATGGAGAAGACTTACAGAGTATGGGGGATGTTCTTGGGGGCAATGTAAGGGTAGAGGAATGACAGTTAGATGTAGGATGTTACTGGGTAGTGGATCTAGGAGTAGACTTATAATTACTGTGATTCAGAAGTCCAAGAAATGTTATTACAAGAATGTACCAAACACTACTTACTAGTTCCTGATGAAGATATAGGTCCAAGGACTGTGATAATGAAGGCAGGGGTCAGGTAGGATGATCTGATAATCAAAGATGAGCTATCTTCTCTCCTAATGCTTGGATGAGTATCACCGGACTCTGGTTACTCAGTTGCAGTCTTAGGCTTGATGTCCTTCTCTGCAAACTCTTCTCTTTCCTTCACTTGTCTCTGCTCGGCCAAGTGAATTCCTGATCTTTCCAATGAATTTCCAATCCTTTGTTTTTGGTTGGGGGAGGTCATTTATAGGGAACCGATGGCGGTTACGTAACTGATGGTGGTCGAGTAGGAACCGACGTCGGTTACGTCAAAGTGGGCTATTTTTAGTAAAATAGCCAACTTTTCCTCCTTTTCTTCCGAGGGATTAGTTGTGGGCTTGGTCAATTCATTATTAGGTTGGTTTTGGTGTGGGTGAGGAGTAATTAGTCATGGGTGTGGATGTAGACCAAGTTATAGGTCTTAATTAGGTTAGTTTAGGATTAGGGCTAGGTCATGATGAGGTGGCAAAATGAGGTGGCAGGTTTGGAGATGTGGATTTATTAATTATAAGGTAATTAATAAATAATTGTGTAAGGTTTATGTGATGAGGTTAGGTTGCGAAATGAGATGCGGGGCACAGGGGGTCGTAAGACACAAATTTGGTGTCTACAGTTAGAGTGCTTCTTATGGACTTCCTAAATCATGATTTTTTATAGAGGAAATAAAATCCATTGGGGTAAGGTTTTTTTTTAGGTTTACTATCAATATCAAAGGAATGGCGATCAATGCTATCGTAGATGAGGTTGGTTTTAAGATGAGGTGATTTGACTGAAATGATATCCCCAACATTTGATTGATACATAGGATCCTTATTGGGCCTACCAATTCGATTAAGGGAGGGAAGGGAGTTAAGAGAGATGATTCAGCACTCCCCCAGAGATAGATGTTGCATTAAATTATCAAAATATTCATCATTATCTAGTTTATATGTAAGTACAGAAGAACCAATGGATGCTTCATAGGATGAGTCTTGTTTAGGGAGGATCACATCATTCAGATGATAGGTCATGTGATATTCCTTGAATGAAGGAAGGTTACTATGGAGGGTATGGATCTTCTTACTACATTCATATTTGATGAAATGATGGAGATTGGATGGGACACAATGCATGGCACGAATGCATTGGAATCTAAGCAAGACATTTTATTTAAAATACCCTTCAAAAATGTAGAGGACTTCATAGAGGAGTTTGTCACCGATGTGGATGTGGAGGATGAATGTGCCCAAAGCAAGAGCAACAACAACACTAAAGGCACAAAGGACCATGAGTGATGAAGAAAAAAAAGTATTTTGGAAGCTTAATTTGGTCAAAGTTATGAAATGAGATGATGTTGATGCCATTGCCATTGTCTATCATAGATATACAGATAAATGTGTCGTTGATGCATAAAATGATAAAAAGAGGGATTTCATGATCCTTAGGTGAGTTGTCTTGAATCTCTAATCCCCAAAGGAAATATTGATGCAAGCCATGATATCCCCTACAAGGTATATAAGGGATGGTAGTCTTTTGAGGAGACAAGAATACATTGCAAGGACTCAATCAGGGCTTGTGGGTGATTGAGAAAGATTTGGATAAGCTCGTAAATATACATCTTAATAGGATATTGGAACATATAATTTATGACACTTTTCTCAATGGTGGATGGTTTCTAGGTTAGTGGCGCAACTATTATGGACACGTTAGACTTGGATGAAGAAGGGGATGGAGTGGGCTTGTCAAAGGAAACAAATATGATGTCATTTTATTTGGATTGCATAGATTGTTATTACTCTTGAGGAGTGATACAGACAACATAAATATTAAGGGTAGGACCATCCCGAGGAGAGGTAAAGGTTGGATGAGGGATAACGAAAAAATACATGGATGAGGAAGAGGATTTAGAGGTTTGGATTTGGATTGACTAGTAGATGGGAAAGGGTATTATTATTCATTGAGAAGATCATATGTTTTTAAAAAGTTGTCAATGAAGGTGTGGCAATATATGGTTTTGGGGTCAAACCACATGGTATTTGGTCTATGTTGGTCAAAGGGATTCATATGGGGAAGGTTTATTGCAGATTTTTGGAGGAGGCGCTAAAAGAATTCAGTATAGAATCTGAAAGAAGTTTGTGCGGGTGAATTTTTATGTACTTGAGGAGGATTTGACTTGGGAGAAGATGATGAAGGTAAGAGAGGATTGTTTCTCTTATGAGGCTTCGTATGAGCCTTAGGCTTGTATTTTCTTTAGGAAATTGTGATTTAGATTAAGGAGGAGGGATGGAGGATTTTCATGTGTATTGGAAGGGGGAATAGATAATTTGGATGTGAATGTTGGGGGAGGGATAAATGTTTTAAATTTATATTGGGTAGTTTTAGGTGTTTTGGATAAAGAGTTCGGTGTCAAAATAGAAGGCTAAGGCCCTAAGATATATGTTTGGATGTTGCATGGATTGGATTGATGGGGTTTTGAGCATAGAATTTATAACTTCCTATTTATATAGGTGAGTGATTTATTAGTTGGGATGTCATGGTTATTATATTTATGATGCAAGGATATACCCTTAGCAAGGATGATGATGATTTCAATAGGGTGATCTTTAGAGACAAAACTAGGTTATAAAGATGTAGGATTTACTGAAGGTGTGGGGATATAAAAATGAAGCAGTTCTTAGATAATGTGTTTGATGAGATCAAAAGGAGTTATAGATGGTTTTCAAGATGTTTCTGTAGAAGTTGAACTAGTTATGGGTGATAAGGATGGGAGTGAGACATATTTTGAGGTTATATCAAGGAAGGATGTTTGCATAGTAGATGTTTGAAGGGGTGGTGTGTATACAGGAGTACATTTAGGTGGAAGTGTAGCCATGGATTCAAAAAATGGGGTGGGTGTGGTAGAAAAATATATTTAACTATGGATATTTATGGATATGGAAGATGTGGATGTAGAAGATGTAAATGTCACAACCCCAGATGTAGATTTAAAATATGTTTTTGCAATAGATGCAGATAGGGTGGATGTAGATTCAATATATGTTGTCACGTGCATGGATGTTTGTATAGTTATAGATATCAAAGGAATGTAGGTGTTTTTTGCAATAGATGCAGATAGGGTGTATGTAGATTCAATATATGTTGTCAAGTGCATGGATGTTTGTATAGTTATAGATATCAAAGGAATGTAGGTGGTTAAGGAATATGAAGGGTTAATGGGATAGGTTCATGATGTTGATTCTTGATTTAAGGTATTAGTTGTGTGAGCATTGGGTAGTTGCAAAGTGGATGGATTTGTGTGTTTATTTGCGAGTGGTTAGTGTTATCCCAAATTCACCCCTCGAGGTAAGTTTAGATAACTTGCATAATCTCCTCATACTAGAGAAACAAGAAATGATGGAAGGACAAAAATATTGGATTTTGGGGGGCCCTCTGGTTTGTCTCTGACATCCCCATCCAAGGGAAAAATTCAAGGAGTTAGACAAAATTGAAAAATCCCAAAAAATTGGCTTCAACTAGTGTATTGCGGAAAAATTAGGTAAGTGCAGTCTGTGGGACGGTCAGGAAACGAGTTCACCACAAAGCTAAAATATCTGATTTACAAGTGTATTGGAAAAGTTGGGTTTTCTTGGCCGAGGCCACATAGGTATGTAGGGGACATTTGAGACCTGAAAAGCCGAAAAGATCGTAGTTCAAGAGAAAATCATTGAAGTCGGGTCAAAATGTCCCAGGCCACACTCGGGAGAATTGGAACAAAGGGATGTGAAGAAATTCAGGACCCACATGGCTGAAATTTACCGTAGATAGAAGGGATCGGCAAAATCGTGTATTTTTTTGCATGTGCGGTCCACACAACGTCGGGACAAGATTTTGCCACAAGTCTAAAATCGCCACACCAAAAGCAAATCGATGGATTCAGGTCAAAATATCCTAGGCCGCACTTTGGATAGTTGGGAGAAAGGGATGCATGGGATCCGAAATACCGAAATAGCTGATCATAAAGGGATGTGGGTGAAGTGGAAGTCAACAGGCCCCAACGACCCGATCAATGGCGGTACGCGAGGGACACGAGTTACCTAAAATGTCGACTTGCCTAATTTCTAAAGCAGGTCAAGTGTAATGCGAATGAAGTGTGGGTTTTTGGGCCAAGTCACACAATGGACTTCTGGGACACCAAGACCTAAAATAGACTATATGCCCACATATAAAGAAAAATTCAATGTCTAACTCTCCTGAACTTCAAACAACCATAACTTTTGATCCTGAGCTCCGATTTTCTCAAAATTTGATTTTTCTGGAAAAAGCACGATGTAAATTTTATTTTCCTAATTTTGATGAAGGAAGATATATAAAAATGAAATAAACATCTTCAACTCTATTCAACTAAATGCTCAGTGTTGTCAAATGACATAAATGCCTGGTAGACCCAAAATAGCATCCCGCATTCTCAGAAGGCCATAACTTTTGTTTTTCTCAATGAAAGTACACAAAATTGGTGCCGTTGGAATTTTGGTCCCGAGCCAAATGCAAAAATATTGATAAATCCAGAATTTGATTAATAATCAATGGTGATTTTGCAAAAATAATGCCCAGGTTCAGAACAATGTTTTATTTGGTAGTTAGGATGAATTCAATGAAGCATGGGCTGACATTTCCCACTGACTACAAGTCATGGGACAGTATGGGGATCCTTTTTCAAGAAAAAAAACATAATTTCAATTTATTTACTACATCTTGCAACTGGTTAAAGGACAAATTTCAGGATTTTCATTCTCTCTCTCTCTCTCTCTCCTCTCTCTCTCTCTCTCTCTCTCTCTCACTCTCTCTCTCTCTCTCTTCTCAGATTCCTATAAATAAGAGTGTTGGGATCATTATAACGGGAGATAGTTTTTTAAGTAGAAAAACTCTCTCAAAATTGATTTTTGAGGCCAATGTTTTACATGCCCTTGAAGTGGAATCCTTGCATGGTGATTGTGGCACTTATTTTGTAATAGATTGGATAGTGCATACTTATAAAGCAATAAATGCAAGTTAGTGGATTTCTCTTCCCATGTTGTGTTTGTTTGCATCCCTCTTGTCCCTTAAATATCATTGCATTTAGATTGTGACTATATTATGTTGTTATAGGGATTCATCATCATTGTGTGTACATGAAATATTATTGTGAATGCAGTTGCTAGATTGCGGAGAACTGTTATCAACCCTTCTAGTATGCACCTTGTTTTTGTTTTTCACACATTAGATACTATGCTCACACTCTCCTTTTCTGGTGTATCACCACTTTAGTGTAGGATTTATTTTCATGCACTCTCTCTCCCTAGTCTGTTTGAAAAATAGATTGGAATGAGCATTTGATTGACTGGGAATTAAAATGTTTCCTTTATTTTTAAATACATACCCTCATTAAAAATAAGAAATCAAAATTTTTTGGCATAGAGGATGTCATTCCTATTCCAGCAAGTAAAATTTCATGAAAATTGGAGCTCAGGGTCAAAATTTATGGTTGTTAGAAGTTTGCAGTCTAATTTGCACTAGCTTTCCCTTGCATGTGGCTATATCGGGCATTTCGGGTATTGGTGTCCCAGATGTCCCCTTATGCAAGTTAGGCCGAAAACCTCGGATTCATCCACATAACACCTAGCCCACCTTGTAAATCAGGAAAGCCCGGCCTTTCATGGAACTTATGTCCCACATGTACCACCATTAACTGGGCCGTGAGGGCCTTTGACTCCCGCATTAATCTCATCTCCTTTGTAGCCATCTATTTCGGCATTTTTGGCCCCATGCAATCCTAGTGTCCTATAGACCATGTGGTAAATTTCAACTTGACTTCACTGATTTTCTCTTGGACTTGCAACTTTTTCAGCTTTTCGGGTCCCAGACATCCCTCGTGTACCAGTGCGGCTTGGGAACAAGAAACCTAATTGTGTTGATTCCCTTGTAAATCATCCATTTTGGCTTTGCGGTGAACTCATGTCCTAATGTCCCACAAACTACGCTGGAAAAAAAATACTCTATTTTTCCGATTTCAACTATTTTTGTCCATTTCGAGAAAATCAGGTTTTTCAGGCTCCCAAATGTCCCAAATGAACCTGTGCAACCTGTACCCAAAAAAACTTTACTTTGCCAAATTTCAATGTTTCCTTAGCATCTTATGCCTGAACTTCATACAATGAACCATTGTGCAATCCACCTTGGTTCCATCCATAACTCTTAGACCTAATTTGTATTATAATAGGCTTGTGACCTTGTTTTCTTAGATTTTGGAATTTTTTTTACTAACTCCTTTGATTTTTCATGGACAGGGGAGTTATAGAAAAGAGGGAGTAGTACCCCAAAAAATGAAAATTTTAGCTCTTGAACCATTTTAACCTGCTTGAGCCTAAAGAATCATGTAATTTATCCAATTTAAGTTGAGGGGTGAACTTGGGATAACACAAGTTATGTTGGGATATAGTATTGCATCATTATGTACTAGAATAAGAGCGCATAGATATCATGGAGGAAGCTCCATGGTGGTATCTCAGGTGGCCACTATGTAGGTGATGTAACTGCGTGCAATATTCTACTTATTAGATTATGGTGGGAGACCCATGATAAAGATTATAAGGCAAGTGATCATTGTTAATGTCTTGGCATACTAGGTCAATGAGATGAAATGCCCCTGAGACCCATTACTAGTACAAAGCCATTTGAGAAATGGACTATAGATTTTATGGGTCCTATTTCACCAGCTATGCACGCAGAACTGGATCACATTATATCATTACTTGCATATGTTATCTAGAAAAGTGTGCAAAAGCAAAACCTACATAGGATTACACAATGGCTACAATAGCCATGTTTCTATGGGAAAATGTTATTACATGGTATGGATGTCCTTTAAGTTTGGACCAATGAAATGGGCAACACACTTTATGAATGAGATAATCATAACTTTTGTTGGATGAATTCATGATTGCACACCATAACACCTACACCATATCATCCTCAGGAAAATGGGACTACTAAGGCTTTTAACAAAATATTGAGCCAGACATTGAATAAAATTTGTGATGTTGGAAGAAATCATTGGGATGATAAAGTATCTACAGTATATTGGGCTTATCGAACAACATATAAAAGGTCGATACAAAGCCACACCATTTTAGCTAGTGTTTGGTGTACAATCAGTTCTTCCTATAGAATTCATGTTACCATTTTTGTGTATTATGCATGCTATAGGTCTAGCTAATGAGAAAGCATTAGAAGAATGGATTGCAAAGTTAATCTAGCTAAATGAGTGATGAGCAATATCACATTGGAGTCAAAAATAAGAAAAGGCCGAGAAGAAAGCGTGGCATGACAAGAACATCAGGGATAAAAAAGATTGAGATAGGATAGATGGTGCTCCTTTATGATTATAAATTTTTATGCCATCTACGTAAACTCATTGTACATTAGTGTGGGGCCAAATTTTATCACTCACATACTTGAAACAAGTGCTTGATTGAATATGGTTACCCGAGATACTTCAACAAGAGTAGGTTAAGCCCTAATATAAATAAGTCTTCTTGGTGTTTGTAATAAGGTAGTGTTGGCACTAAGATTAGGTTTTCAATTCTATGTTTTTTTAATGTGTTTCCTTCTTTGTCGCTACTGTTTTTTCAATTTACTTGGTGTGTTTTTGTAATAAGCATGTTTACGTGCCAGAAGCTAATTACTATTTGGAGAAAATTTTATGCATAGAGGACTACACATACCCTTAGAGTGAGGTAGATTATTGATATCTAGGTACAAGAACTAATGAAAATAAGTACACATGAAAGGAACTCACTTCTATGGGTGTTTTTCAAGTTGGAGAATTGAAAAAAAATGCTTTCTAGAAATGAGGACTGTAGATGGAGATGAATGAAGAAATAATTATATCGCATTGTAAGCAGAGGCCATAAGAACTACCAAAAGAAGGCACAGTGATGAGGTACTCGGGCGCATGGAGGTTCATTCAAGAGAAGTCTATGGCTAGAAGCTAGAAAGGCACGCTAGAAGGGTTATAGCTTAGGTGCGAAGATGTACCGAGTGGAAGGAATGAAAATGTTTGATTAATAAGAGGATTGTTTTGTAGGTGGAGGAGAAATAAATTCACTAACATTTTGAAAATCTATATAAGGACGGGATGAGAGTTCATTTTTAACCATTTTAATTAACATAAGTTAAAAAGATCTAAGTGTGAACAAGCCAAGAAATTGTATTTAGGGTGTGAAGAGTGTGAAACCAGACATGGAGGGGAGGTTTGTGCATAGGAGTTTGCTTGTGTTCTCATAGGTGAAGGGTTTCAAAGAAGCAGACATGTTATAAATGAGCTAGGGCATGTGATTTAAACTGGGGCATGGATATTTAAACTAGGGTTTCAACTTTCTTGATTAATGAGGGTAGAAAATAGAAAATTTTTTTAGATAACACTGAAGAAAACATCCACAATAGGAGTAATAAGGAAGAAGAAGGTTGAAGTGGAGGAATAAATTTCTCCTGAGAGTAACTTCTCCAAAAATGAAGTATCCAAAGGGCATGATCATGGGGACAAGAATGGGATTCCCACATTCATCAATGTAAAATCAGCAATTACAACCATCGAACATCAGATAATAAGGAGCTTGATGTGCTTGTTAAGCACAATTATGAACAAGTGCACAATAGAAGATATGCCAGTGTATGATGACGTTGGTGAGAAGTTAATAAAGTAGATTTGGAGTCTACCAGTTGTACGTGTTTCACCTGATTCTAGAGTGTTTCATTGAATATTGATGAAACAGATAAGTGTAAAGGGCTGGGAGGAATACCTGTTAAAATTTTGGTTGTAGGTTGTTATGCGCGTATGACTTCTTGATCCATAGCTAATCGTGAGAGATTCCATTTTGCTTGGAGGAACTACTTGAAATGGAAAACAAGACCACCAAATAAAATTTAAATAGTATATGCAGTGGACTGCCTAGCATGATGCTAGATCTGGGAAGTGTGATACTTCCTAGACGGTTGTCAATCCACTATTTAAAACAACTCAATGCTAACAATAAAGGAAATCCTACTATATTTAAAATGATTTAGGTGTCTCATTCGACTATAATAAGAAAATTCATTCACAACAGGCTAAGATATGATTGATTCTGAAGGTCAAGGTCTCTGTCAGAGTATTGATACTAATCAGGGTCTGGTTCTGGGCTATTTTGGGTATTTGGTGGAGGTTTTAAGCTATGTTCTTGGTCTGAGGATAAAAAAATAGAGACTGACATCAGTCTAGTATGACTGATGTCAGTTTAGGTTAACCAGAAACGGTTGTGGATAATCATCATTGGCGTGGTCGGGGTACAGAAAGCTTAATAAAAACTTGATGTGAGGGGAAGATCCAAAACTACATGGAAATGGAGACGGCTATGGCAAGGTCTATGTGGGTCTAAGGTATACTCAAGGGTAATTAAAATCCAGGTATGAACAGTTCAATGAAGTGGGGTGAAGGAATGGTCAAGTTTTCATGGAGGTAAATGGTTGGGGAATGGGAATGGGAATATAAATGAATAACAGAGGTAAAAGGAGTCTACCAAAATGACAATGGAAAAGTGTTGGTTAACCAAACACTTATTGTTGTATGAGTTTGTTGTCTGGTTTTAAATAGTGGGGTGATCAAATGGAAGGAACTTGGTGGGATGTTGGCACCCTCCTCGGATGCTCCCATTAATTCAAATGGCTCTATGATTACTTCTGGTATATGGTTGTGGATGCTCTGATGCATGTATGAATTCTAGTTATGATTGAATGCAGCTCTTGTTTAATCTCTTACTCTCAGAAAATGTTCCAACCTTGAAATAAGGTTGTTTTGGGGATTAAATGGTAACCGATGGTGGTTCCAAGTTGACTGGAGGTGGTTTAGGGTAACCAACATTGGTTAGGGTGGGATTCCCTAGGTTTACTTAACTGGGTAGATCATCTTGATTTTTTAGGACCTCGTTCATTTTACTTCTGTGGATTAGAATGGAAGCTTCCTTCTAACAGGTAGGAATGTGGTTAGAGTGAATGTAGGTCTTTGATTTTTAGGGTTTAGGTAGGTCTTAGTTAGTTATAACAAACATACTAAGAATAGGTCTTAGGGTGAGGTGGCTTGATGAGGTGTATAGGTGAGGTGGTGGTGTGGGCATTATCCAATTAGGATATTTTAAATAATGGAAATTGTGAGGACATTGATTTATTTAATTAAATTAATTTTAGAGTGGGGTGAAAGGGGCCATGCTTGGGTGAGTGTGTTCAAGTTGGCTATTTGTCAATGGACCTAGGGGAGTGTGACCCAATTTTGGTGTCTACATTTTGGTCCCTTTTTATTGTGTAGCTTTTATTGGTAAGCAACACTGAAAAAAATAAGATGTGTTTGCCCCATGTGTGGGTGAAGCTGATCCCCCTTAAACCAGGAACTGATGAGGCAAACGGTAGAATAGGTGAGTAATTTGATAAAAAGGTGAATGTGATGAAGAAGAAGGTGGGAAACGGGGGTAAAAACAGGAAAAAAGGTCTACTTGGATAATCCAGGTAATGGTTCAGGGTCAAAGGTAGTAACAGTCAAATGCACACACACATATAAACTATAGCATGGTACCTAAGTTTAAGAGTAGGAAAACTCTACATTTTTCCAAGGTCAATAGGTTTATCCAAACAAGGTTGAGGTGATTCTAGTATCCAAGGTATAGGATATGGTTAGGAAACATGATGCAAGTAAGGTGCAAGAACATTTAGGTATGTTCTGATACACCAAGGGTTGGGTAAGGAAAAATGTTCACGACAAGAGGCATGGTAAGATTAGGATGTCCATCAACATAGGTAATGGTGCAGCAAGGTATAGTGAGCACATGAGGTCACAGGTCACTAGAAATTGTCTAGATCCAAGTATCTAGGTCACAACATAGGTAGAACTGAGGGATGGGAAAAATAATTAGTCCCCGACTAAGGACAAGGTGAGGGGGTCAATGATAAGGTTAAGAAGGTAATGTGAAGTGTCTAAGTGAGGAGTGAGTGAGGTAAAAAGGATTTAGGTCAAAAATTGGAGGTAGGGGGTAGGAAAATTACTAATCACGTAAACAAATGATAGTTTGAAGGAACCGATGCCAATTGTAACGGATCGATCATGGTAAGCTAGGGCACAGGACTAATGTCAGTTAAGGTAAAACTGTCATAGGTCAAGTTGGGTAGGTTATAAAAAAGAAAAAAAAAATCCGTATTTTTCAAATCATTCATCTTTTACCGAATAGGGGAAAATGACAAGTGAGAGAGAAAAAATTGGAAAGCATTCGTGCAGAATGGAGAGGTGAGTTGGCAAACGGTGTAGCGGGTGATTGGCAGTGGATAAGCGGGTCCACGAGATCATATTAAATGATTCGGTTAGTTGGAGGCGAGGAGATTGATTGGGTGATGGAAGAGGCGGGAGAGGGATCAGGTGGACCACCAATGCATTAGCCCAATGTTCCGCCACGGAGACAGCAGTGTGATGTGGTAAGGGTCAATCCTACTCTATGTTTTGTTTATTAGATTTAGTTAGATATCAGGTGGGTAAAACTGGGTTTAATTTGGGGGGAATGAATTTTTAATTAGTGGGAGGGAAAATCAGGGTAAATATGAATGAGAGAAGTTAGTGGGTGAAGGAGGGGTGGGGAAGGGTGGAGTGGGGATTTGGGTAGGATTGGGTGGGTAGAAGGGAGAAAAAAGGGAGTTTTGAGGAAGAATGGGGGTTTGGGCATTGTGGTTTTTGTGGTGACAGTGACAAACATCGGTTGAGGGTTAGCCAACGTCGGTGGTAGAGAACCGGTATCAGTCACCAAACAGGTGACCGATGCCAATTTATGGGCAACAGGGATCGGTTATGGGTAACTAGGACTGGTCGGACTATGAGGGAAAAGGGGGCCAAACGTGACCTAAGTTGGGTGGGTGAGGTAGGTAGTGGTAACTAGGAGAAGTTTTGGGGAAAACCATAACTTAGGTAATGAGTAAAAATAGGTAAGGGTGAATGATAGTTGATTAGGGTTGGGGTGGGTAAATAGAAGATGTGATACAAAGGTAAGGAGGTCTAAGGAAAGAGAGGTAGGGTAGTAGATAAAGGTGAGGTGTCGAGTGGTATTGTGGTTATGATTAAGGTATATTAATGTGATGTTTTACTAGATATAGGTAAGAGATCAGTTGAGGATGCGAGAAAGGGTGCCACCCCTGCTTGTGATAGTTCGTGGGGTGGTGACGGTCAAGGAGTGGAGACATGTGACAGAGGTAGGACTGAGTGGGGTCATATGTTATTGGCATGTAGTATATTAGTTGAGTTTGATGGTCACCCTCATCGATAGATGGGACTTGGTGACTAATACATTCCACCTACCAATGGGGGAGATGATGGTCACCATGGAGGATGTGTACAGGATCTTGCAGTTATCGATTTTGGGGACACATGTATACTCAATCTCCTTAGAGGAATCTAAGGAGTTGATGCTAATATTATTTGGCAAGGGACTAACAAAGATGATGTTTTACAGTGCCAACCTGAGATATGGAGAAATGTACCTAGCCCATCCAGAGGAGACGAGGCTAGTAGTATTATTGATCAAGGTATTCTGTTGTTTTGCACTGCTAGATTTAGGTGGGAGATTCCCACGATCACTGATGGGGGTGCTACATGCTATGATTACAAATAGGACCTTCTTTGCATGGGTGCCAACATTACTAGTATAGTTATATAGAGAGCTATGGACGTATGGGTGGCTCTGTAGGTTCATTCTATGCTGCACATTTATTCTTGATTATAGTGCTACGAGAACATTGTTTGTGTTTTTCCACTAGGTATGCCCTGAGAAGATGCATTTGAGCTGGGTTTTGTTTGGGTGGGGTATAGGTGATGGGTACCTACTATTGGAGAGCTTCGAGCAGGAAGGGTTACACATGATGTGTCCTATTACAAGAAGTTACTAGACGGATTTTCTTGCATGGAAATTATTTGGAGACTGTATGTGGGCTATCCCTCATACAAACATATTTCTGATGAGTTATATGGCCCATAGATACTCAGATGGATTGAGGGGTGTCATACCAGGGAGAATGAGATGATGCCAGTAGATAAGGACAGATGGTAGTTTGGATTACTATAGGATATACCACCACCTTTCACACCGTACCAGAGAGATGATGTGGAGAGACCACTGCCGCTACTATAGCCAACAGTACCTATAGGGAAGGAGGAACAGGTTATATACTGGCATATTGATGATGCCGGGGTGACTGATAGGTATAGATGGTGGTGGGTGGATCATTTATGAGTAGTACCTCCTAGGTCGAGGTAGCTAGATTTAGCCACCATCACCGTGCAGAGAGATGCCTTACAGGGGCAGGTGAAAACCCTGATTACATAGTTAGGGATTGTAAAGGGGTAGTTAGTATGTTTGGAGGCGGAGGTGACCGCATTGCATGTGTAGGTGGCCAGTCTACAAGCCCAGATGGCCCAGGGTAGAGATGGAGATGGAGATGATGAGAAGGTGGCCACTCTACAAGCACAAGTTACAGATTTGTAGGGCCAGTTGGCCACTGTACAGGTGTAGATTGAGGCACTACAGGCTCAGGTACAAGTAAAGGGTGTGAGGTCGATGGCACCTCCATAGGCACCGGGACAGGGTCCCAGTTCATAGGAAAGGGTGGGATAGGGTCCTACAGGATAGGTACAAGGGCAGAGGCCGATGGGGCCACCATAGACAATACTCATATCCAGGTTATGGGATGCATTTTGTGAGGCTAGGTATTACTAGGATCAGTTGATGGCGGGTGGGGATAGATTCTCTATCCTATGGAGAGTATAAGGTGCAAGAGGCCTCAAGTGAGAGGAAAAAATCCCATACCCACAACGTGGAGAGCATAGGGGGCCATCAAGCCCCAAGACAAGATCAAGGTGAGGCCACCAATTCATGGAGGCCAGCTCCAAGTGATGTACCCGTAGGGGCCCGGCCATGACCCATGATAGACGATGAGATGTTATCAGACTGCCAGACAAGATCCGAGAGGGAGGAGTAGACGGGCGATATAGATATGGAGAATGTCTGACAAGATGATGCCTGATGCACATCCCTCCATTTTGATCTATTTTATTTATTTTTATATATATCGGCCTACGTGCTGAAGAGAGTGAGGATGTATATGAGAGTGTTGTATTTTTTTATCATATATCGGCCTGCATGTCAAAGATGGTGAGGCTATATATGATATTTTTGAGATATTTTGTTATATACATTGGCCTGTGTGCCGAAGATATTTAAGAGTTATGTATATTTATACACATGTTTGGATGTTTTTATTTATAGAGATGATGATGGTTATGGTCATTATGTGTATTTGTGGTTATCTTGCTATTTTTATTTGTATATGAGATGGAAACCAAGTAGTGTAGGCATGATAGGGTCAGGTCATAGGCATGGATTGAGTTAGATTTTAGGCATGGATGGACTCATGATAGTCGTGTTAGGCATGGTGGAGTCATGAGAGGTATGTTAGGCATGTTGGAGTTAGGCTATAGGTAGGGATGGAGTCATGATAGGTGTGTTAGGCATGAGTTGAGTCGAAATTGGTTGAATTTGTAATTCCTTAATGTATGCAATTAATGATGATATGGGTCATGTTTGAGATGTTTTATAGTAATATGCATGATAATGGTAAAGAAATGGTAGACATAATGAATGTATGTATGATGATGATAAAAACATGGAAAGTAATTTGTTGTTTGTTTGGTTTAATTCCCAATTATTGATATAAAAATAAATCTAACAAGGGTAGATTGTGATTTAGGGAAATGAAAGGTGAATTGGTTAGGGTAGAGAGTGGCTGAGATAACCTCCAAGGGCCCCATGCCCTCAGAGTGTTTCCTACATAGTCCCAGAAAAAAGGGACCTCAAGCCGATGTGGTTCTCCCATAAGCTAGGGAAGAAGGTGAGGAGGTATGAGTATGAGCCAGTAGGTTATAGGCATGATTGAGTCTAGTTATTTTTAGGTATGGATGAATTGTGGGCACATTGGTATGGGTGATGTTGAGCTGGTTATGGAAATAGAGGAAAATTTATTACCCAAAGATAAGCATCGAGGATCTAGTCCTCGATAATATAATCAATACATAATGAAGAAGGTTCAGAGATAAGAGGAGGCAAGAAAGCCACTTGATTGGAATGGATCATAACGGGTGGGTCATACCTTAAATAGGTTGAAGAATGTATGATCCTAAAGACATTGTATGATGGAGTATTCTAAAGGTGAAGAGTAGTCAGATGATCACCAAATGTCTCGGTTTCAGCAGGTCCCTTGAGGCGGTAGGAAATGAAGGTGTAAAGGGTGAGAGGGTGAAAAGTGGGTAGTTTATATGGTATTTGATAACATATCTTTTGGCAAGAGATCCAAGGTCACAATGAGCACGTCCATGAAGAAAAAGTTTTCTATTTTGAATTATGTTTTAGATAGACTGATTAATGTGAGAATTCTATATGGGATGAGGAAATTAACTCCTTGAGGTATTCGATGAAGTCTGATCGATACGAGAAGCTTCAAATGGATCCTGATTATTATCTATTATTATTATTATTATTGAAAGAGCTTTACATAGCTTTCCTTCGAGCGAGGAGCGGTCTATTTATAGCAGCGATTGTAGAGAGAAAGAATGTCCTTTTGAGGGAGTCATCATTTTAGTTGGAAGTTTGACTCAAGGAGAAGGATCCCATGTGAGGGATTTTTAAGTCATGGACAAGACTAAGGTGAAGAATAGGATTCTTGTTCAGAAATCAGGGTGAAATGACCATGGGATCTCACCTAGAGGTAGACGAAAAGTATCCATGAGAAGCATTCTACGTGTAGCATCATGGAAGAAATATCTAAGCGAAGATAAAAGAGTGACAGGGTACACACATGATTCTTATTTAATTGTTGGTGATGGCATAGGAAGTGGATAGTGCTCAAGGGAAGAAGCATGGAATGAGGTAGCAGGTGAGGTAGGAACTAAATTTCGAAAATAGAATGGTCGAAGATGTAAGGCGTTGAAGGGGCTCGGGCTCGGGTTTACCCTCTGAGTGAAGATAAATGATAAGAACCTGATCCGTAAGTATGAGTCATGATGTATGGTCCAAGCCAATTAGGAGCAAATTTTCGGCATTTAATTTTTTCTACTTTGGTTACATGTTGATTTTCCTTCAGGACAAGGTCACCGACTTGGAACATTCACTCATAGACACGTTTGTCATAGGAACATGTTTGATACATTTTTGGTAAACTTGAAGGTGGTCAAGAGCGTTAAGACGACATTCATTTAATAAATTGAGTTATGCTAAACAGTTTTGGTGAAAGTCATCATCATTGAGTAAGTCATGAATTGAAATAATGCAGAGTGAGTGAATTTAGGAATTCGAGGGGTAGAACATCCTCTATACCGTATACCAGAGAAAAAGGTGTGGCAACAGTGGAAGTGTGAATAATAGTGTGGTATTTCCCCACAGGGGCAAAAGGAATGTGCATATGCCTGTCCTTCCTAGTGTCGTTAACCACTTTCATGAGAATTTTTTTTAGGGTTTTGTTGGTAGATTCGGCTTGGCCATTTTTTCTATGGGTAATAAGGTGATGATAAACTTAGGTGAATGCCAAAGGTGTCACAAGGTTTTCTACAATGTTTTATTTTTAAATTGTTTACCATTATCAGTGATGAGGCAATGTGGGACACCGATGCGAAAAATAATGTGATGATTGATGAACTCACATATTTTCTCAGCTTTTGTGGAAATGAGAGGTATGGATTCAACCCATTTTGTGTAGTATTCAGTAGCGGTGATGATCCATTGATGTCATTGGGAAGAATGGGGATTGATCTCTTTGACAAGATCCAAACCCAATTGAGAGAAGGCCCAAAGGTAATGAGTGACTTGTAAGGCATGAATGGGTGTATGATGAAGGTTGGCGTGTTGTTGGAAATTTTGTAGAATGCTTGATGTAGTCGCAATAATCATGGTTGAGGGTTGGCTAGTCAATATCCTAGGCGAATAATACACTTAGCAACAACAAGGCCCCCCCCCCCCCCCCCCCCCCCCACTGAAAGTTACCTCCACATATGCCATCATGAACTTCCTTAATGGTATAAGGAATTTCGGAACTTGTAAGGCACCGTAAGAGAATATCACTGAAGCCATGTTTGTAGAGGAGGCCACCCATGATGACGTAATGAGAGACCTGTTCAAGAAAGGCCCATTGTCCATTACAAGTGAGGTCAAGAGGCAAGATGGAGATGGGAAACGTAGTCTGAGTATTGTTTATACCAAAGGTCACTCGTGTCAGGGGTAACAACGGTTCTAATGGAGTAAACCTCATGAGGTAAATAAGAGGGTGATTGGAGTCTTTGTACTGGTGACAAATATTTTAGAATCAATAAGTGAAGTGGGGATTTGAGAAGCCAAGTAGGCCATGGTATCTGTAATTTTTGTCAGTTAAACGTGGGAACAGTTTGAAGGGTGTAATGGTCGAAGGTAATAAAAACTATGTCTACAAGTGATGTTTATACTTTTTAAGTGTCTCATTACGACATTAGTATATACCATTGACTTGTTTTACGACCAATTGAGAATCACCAAAGATGTTGATGGATTTAAAATCCAAGGCATTGGCAGCTTGGAGTCCTAATATGAGTGCTTCGTATTTGGCAATATTATTTGTACAATCAAAATCTAGTTTGAAAGATAAAGGCAGGGGTTCACCATCAAGTGGAATGAGGATAAAAGCCACCCCCACCCCCATGCTAACACTTAGAACCGTCAAAGAAGAGTGTCATTTAGTATTTGGGCTCATCCAAGGGAAAGGGAAGCAATTGAATCATCTGGAAAATCAAAATTAGAAGGTTGATCCCCAGAAATAGGTGTACGTCAGCCAATTGGTTGGTGATGAGCTTGGAGTTTGATGGAATTTTGGTGGATAAATTTGAGGTCGAGGTCGGCCAAAAGCATGAGCCAGCATGGTGCGGCACATTGATTTTTGGTAAGGTTTGGCATACATGAATTGTAAGGGGTTGGTGTTGGTCATGACATAAGTCTTGTGGTTGAGTAGGTAATGGAGGAGTTTCATGGCAACAAAAACTAAGGCTAAGAATTTTTTTTTGGCATGGGTGTATTGGTTTTTTTTAGTCTAAAAGATTACAGCTTATGTAATAAACCACCTACTCGCTGTGTTGTTCATCATGATGAGAAAGAACGGCCCCCAATGAGTTATCGGTAGCTAAGATGTATAAGTAGAAGGGTCGATCATATTTAGGTAGAATGAGTACGGGTGGTTGGAGAAGGTATTGTTTTAAGGCCCAAAAAGATTTGTGGCAGTCATTATCCCATTTAAAAGAGACATCCTTCTTGAGAAGATGATGAAATGGTTGACACCAATCAAAAAATTGTGAAATGAAATGGCGAATAGATTGTAACTTGCCTTGCAGGCTATGGGCGTTACCTAAGATTAGTGGGCAGAAGCATTTCAAGAAAGGCCTTGACTTTAGCAGGGTCAACCTCTATACCACATAAGGAAATGATAAATCCCAGGATATTTCCCTGAGAGAACCGCAAAGACACACTTCTTGGGCAAAAGGTGAACACAATATTTAATAAGACGGTCAAAGATGGTGTTTAGAATGGTGAGGTGCTCAGAAGCGGTGTTTGGATTTGGTAAGGAGGTCGTCCACGTAATATTCCAATATACGATGTATGATGTTATTAGAAGATGTAAGTCATAGCCTCGTTGATATGTGGCACCTGACATTTTTAAGGCCACAAGGCATGACTTGATAGCAGAAGGTCCCCCAAGGGGTAATGAATGTGGTTTTGTGTTAATCCTCTGGGGCAAGAAATATTTGGTTATAACCGGATAAGCCATCCATGAGTGATAGCATCTCGTGACCAGTAGTAAGGTCAACCAGTTGGTCAATACCAGGGTAGGGGAAATTCATCTTTTGGGTAAGCTAGGTTCAGGTCATGGAAATCTGTGTAAATGTGAGAGTCCCCCTGTTTCCTTAGTGATAGGGACAATGTTAGAAATCCAACGAGGATAATCAATGGGTAAGATGAAGGAAAACGGAAAGGAGGCATGCTGAAGTTCTTCTTTGACCAGACTTGAGAAATGCGAGGGTGCATTTTCCTTAGCTTTTGTTTGTATGTGTTTGGCATCGAGAATGGTTACGATATTGTGCACCACTATGGTTGGGTCAATACCTGGCATGCCTACATAAGACTAAGAAAAAGTATGGTTATGATTGTTTGAGAAAAGAAGTGATGGCTTCCTATTCAACAACATCTAAAGATTGTCCTATCTTTAGAATGTGCGGGTCATCCTGAGTATGAATGTTGATCTCAATATTTGATTCATTCAACATGGTTTGCGTCTTAGAGGGTAATGACCGATTAATATATGAGTCTTCTACACCAAGGTAGGTGAGTATAGATTCATCATCCTAACATTGAATGACACGTTAATCGAAGGTGTATCGTCATCGATCATTCCAAGGTACAGGAAGGGCAGAGAAGAGGGAGCCTCACCCTCACGTTGATAAGTCATGAGGCCCCAAGGAAATGGTGTTTATGAAAAAAGAAAAGTTAAGAGGAATGGATTCTGGATCCATCAACTCTGTTGGCGAAGGTGGTGATGGTGGTAAAGAAGGTGGAGTGGGTGAAGAAGATGGAGAGGGGATGATTTCCTCAATGAGTTCAATGTGGGCCTTCTTGGTAGATGGTTTAGCAAAAGCCAATACCACTATGGTTGTTATGTTTTACGGGTAGTACATGGAATAATAGTATAGAGGCCTTGCTTCATAAAATCCAAAATAAAAACCCTTCCACACACATCGGTGCAAGAAGGTGTGGGTGAAATGGCGATTGGTGAGTGACTGGAAGCCGACATGGAAAATGCGTGGGTTTGTGACGGTGGTTCAGGTGTGTAAGTGGTAGTATCAATTCCCCCATAGATGATATTGGTACGAAGGTGGGGAGGAAAATAAATGAGGTGCTCTCCTATATGGTGATCATACTAAGGGGTGTTGGTGAGGAATTTCACCACTCATGTGGAGTAAGGAATGTGTTGACACTATATAGGCGATACTCCCCTAGAGTGAGGCATTGAAAAATGCTTTTCCAAGGGATCGGTGGTTGGTATGTGGGTAGTTGGGATAGGATGATGTATCAAAAATTGGATCGAAGGTGGAGTTTACAACTAATTGGGAGGCTGACAGGTTTTTCCATAGAGGTTGTGTAAGCGGTAGCAATGGAAGATGTAGTTGCGGTCGAGGTAGTAGTGGTATTGGTGAGTGGAGGTGTAGGTGAAGAGGTAGTGGTTGTGGAGGTAGATGCTTTAATAGGTATGAGCACATTATTGGGTCGGTAAAGCACGTTGCATGTTTTGAAAGGTGTGTCCCATCGGGTGTGCCAAAATGGTATAGGTGTGTCACTTAATTCTCAGAGCATTTCTTTGACATGTTGATGAAACAAATAAGAGTAAAGGGATATGAGGAATACCATGACATGAGATGCCAGTTGTAGGTTGTTGCACGCGTATGACTTCTAGATCCACAGTCGATCGTGAGAGATTCCTTTTTGCTTAGAGGAACTACCTGAAATGGAAAACAAGACCACCAAATGAAAGTCTAAACAATAGTGTGCAGTGGACTGCACTATGCGTATATTAGATCCGGGATGACGGTGCTACTTTCTAGACGGCTGTCAATCCAGCGTTTTTAAATACAACTTAATGCTAATAATAAAGGATGTTTCTACTGTAGTGTAAAATGATTCGGGTATCTGCATTTCGTCTACAACGCATGGCAGGAGATGATCATTCACAACAAGCTAAGTTATGACTAAATCTGAAGGTCATAGGTCTTGGTCAGGCTACACATACTGGTCAGGGTGAGGTTTTGGGTGGTTTTGGGTATTTGGTGGAGGTTTTAAACTTTGTTCTTGGTTTCTGGTCAAAACACAAAGATTGACATGCAGTCTGCGTATGACTCGATGTCAATTTAGGTTAAGTTGACGTGTGGTTACTCGGTAATCGACGTCGGTATGGTCGTGGTACAGGAAACTCAATAAAAATTTTTGTGAGAGGCTGACATGATCTGAGGAGTAGATGGAAATGGAAGGGTAACGGAAAGATTCGTAGGGGGTCATTGAGATATGCACAAGAATAGACTTAAGAATCTAGGCATGGGAAGTTCAAGGGTGTGACGTAAAAGGATGGTCCAAGGTTTGCATGGAGGTAAATGGTGGGGGACATTTGGAAATGGGAGCAGAAACTAATAACATAAGTAAAAGAATCTACTCAGATGATAATGAACCAATACTGGTTAACAAAACACTTATTGTTTGTACGAGCTTTATGTCTAGTTGGTAATGGTGGGTGATCAAATGGATAGGAACTTAATGTAGTGTTAGCACTTCCCCAGATGCTCCCGTGAAGGCAGATGGCTATGTTGGTTACTTCAGGTGCTAGCTATGGTGTTCTGATGAGTGAATGAATACTTGTGCTACTTTCATGCAGCTCTGCCTTTCATCTCTAATTCTCAAAAGATGTGTTAATCTCTTAGCAATGTGCCAACCTCAAACTAAGGTTGATTTGAGGGGTGTTGGTAAATGGTATCCAACGGTGGTTCCGGGTTGACCAGAAGCAGTTTAGGGTAATCGACGTCGGTTAGGGCGGGAGAAAACCTACAGGTTTACTGAACTAGGCGGATCCCCTTGATTTTTTGATATCTTGTTCATTCTGCATCTAGCGTGATGGTATAATGGACAGCTTCCTTCTAACAGATGTGAATTTTGTTAGAGGGACTGTAGGCTTTTATTTTTAGGGTTTAGGTAGGTCTTAGGGTGAGGTGATTTGATGAGGTGGATATGTGAGGCATTATCTCAATTAGGATCGCTAAATAGGTAAATATTGTGAGGATAATGAATTAATTTAATTAAATTAATATTAGAGTGGGGATGAAAGGGGTCCATGGTCGAGGTGATCATCATGTTCAAAGTGTTTGTTTGATGAGGGACCAAGGGGAGTGTGACCCAATTTTGGTGTCTACAGTAAGTGTAGCAAGTTGGTGGACAAATAAAGGGGTTATCTGTAGACATCATATTGCAAAAAAATAATGAAATCTTAACTTGTAGGGATTATTAGCAATATGCATCACTCAAATTTAGAAAAAATTATATAAACACGAATTGTAGCATACAGAATCTAGTTTCTTAACTAACAATTTTTTTAAAAAACAGACAAATTTAGCTCTATTAAACACTTAAAATTATATGAATTGGGTTTTGTTTTTGAAAAAACCTATAAGATTGTAGTCCGTTTGCCCGTGATTTTGGATGACCAAATCTTGTTTTTTTTTTTCATTTAGTGAAAAGTTAGATGTAGTTGTTTATCTTGGGATGGATTTTATTTTGTTTTTTTTTTAGCAATATTTTTTTTAATGATTTTTTTCCGTGAAAGTGGTCTGAAAAGATTTAGAAAATGGAGCGCTTTCTATTTGCCCACCTTAACTATATCAAAAAATATCAAAAACAAATATATATATTTTTGAACATGTATATAATTTGTCCACACTTGGGATGGTATAAAGCTTTATCACATTTTTATAAGCGAAAACAAAAATTATAGTCTTACACGTAGACATGAACATTCACACGAAAAAATGTTTTTAAAGACCTATTGTTAGTAAAAAAACTATAATATGATATTTATCTTATTCTATTCACTTTAAAATCAATATTTATATGAAGCTAATAATCTCCCCTACACGATGACACCATTTTTTGTGAATTTTTTTCTAGTTTTTCAGCATGGTTCAAGTCTTCAGAAGAGAAGATTTCAAGTTCTTTTGACCTTTTACACTTCATAATGACCTTCCATAGTTTTGGTTGGGGAAAAAAAAATATTTCCCAATCCTTAGGGTCGGATTTGAGGATATAGATAGACCCATGATCGCGGTTTATAAACCCGCGATCACAAGTTTTATAACAAGAACCGCGATCATGGATTTATAAACCGCGAGCACGGTTTATAAAGCGTGATCTCTATTCTTAAATCATATTTACACACATCCCAATGTTCTGAATTACCATGTGATTTTTATTGTTTGACCTTCACCATATGAATTACTGTAAAATTTTGTCATTCTCTACACATTTTTCTTATCACCAGAAGAAAAACATCATGGGAGATAAGAAACGAAGTAAAAAACGGAAGTCATTAAGTAAAAAAACACCAAATGAATTAGAGGAAAAAAAATTTTAAAATGCTGAGTGAATGCGGAATCTTCATGAATCAAGAAGATGTTCAACTTCAACCCCTACTATTGTAAGCAATGAGAGAACCAAGTAATGGTTCTACTGTCAATGTTAAAGTTGAATTAAATACTCGTGATGAAAATTTTTTTACCGTCAATGTTGAAGAAGAATTAAATAATCACGATGTAGCAAATGTTGAAATCGAAGGAGACAATGAAAATTTGAATAAGGAAATTCAAGTTGAAATTGGTAAACAAGCAAAAATTTGACAAAAATACATCCTAGGATTTTCCGTAAGAAACCTAATTATCTTATTGAAATTTATGAAAACATTTTGAAACCCATGTGTGAAAAAATTTTTAAATGGACAAATCAAAAGAAAAGCCACTTAAAATTTGAGATAACCATTTTGAAATTTTAAATAATTCCCTAAGATGTCAGTTATTGGTTAGTTTGATGAAATTGATTAAAATGAGACCTACATTAAACACATTAAGATTGACAACATCTAATATACATGGTCAAACCTCTAGAATTATTGAAAAAATTCATGATGCATATCACACTATTGATGTCAAGAGATACACTAGGGATAGTAGTATTATGCATCATGTACTTGCTACTAGTGTTGTAAGTGAATCAATAAAAAAACAATGTTTGATTACGTAAACAAGTCAAATGTTGCAAGTTAATCGAAAAAACCCTATTGAAAGAAATTGAAAGATGTAATATCCTTCAATCACTCAATAACGCCAATTTTTAGGTATTTTTTACTAGAGCACCACGTAAGAACAAAGATAATTTTGATGCTATAAAGAAAATTTGTTATTCAATTTTGGCATGATAACATTAGAGTTTCAACTTAATATAAGAGACGTTGTAAAACAAAGAGTTGGTTCTACTAATCATGAACCATCATCTAAAGCATTTCTTAGATATGACTCAAACTCAATTTTTTCGTAAGTTTAAACAAGTGCATCTGGAAATTAAAATTATTCTACGTTTTTTTGAAATGTTGAAACCATTCTATGTGAAAATCAACCACACTTGCACCACTTTTTAATGTAGGAAACATGTTGAATTTGCGATGCATTATGCTAAATTTTTACGCATGTCGTTCTAATTTTCATTCTGAAACTATGTTATCGGAATGTAGTGTTCAAGTTCCACCAATATCTTCAAGGGATTTCATTCCTACTGATATTTTGTGAAAAAGAAGTTGGACAATTTTTTTTAATAGTTAGGATTATTTAGATAGAAGTTGTGGTACATGCGACAGATTACCTAAATTGTAAAGTTACATCCATGAGAAAATTGAAGGTGCAATAAGGACATAATTTAGTTGAGTTTGATAAATAAAAATTAGTTGCATACCAATTGAAATATGGAAAAGAGTCTAAATGGTGTGAGCTAGTTACAAAACAAATGTCTGTTTTCTAATTTTTGAGAAAATTGAAGGATGAAATTGTTTATGAGTATGCTAGGCATTCACATAGAGCTCTATGGTTAGATGAATAGTTCAAGCTATGCAAAGACACATTTCCTATTGCTACTATTGTTTCAGTGGTCAATTTTCAAGAGAATTACACATTGCAACCACAAATGGAGGTTCAATTGCAATATTGTAACTCAGTACAAGTTGCCATTTTTATGCATATAACATTTCTACATTCTCCTGACAGTACAGAGAATGATCAAATTTTTTTAAGAGAGTACCACTTTTATATCAGTGATGATCATACTCATTCTACTAAATTGTGCAAGGGTGTTTCCAGTTATTTTATGGAAACTTGTTTGATAAGGACATCCACTTCAAAAAACATTATATATGGTTAGATAATTGCATGTCTCAGTTTAAGAATATGTGAATGTTTTATTGGATGAGAAGGATGCACGTTAAGATGGGTGTACAACATATTTTGAGTTTCACTGAGGCTGGACATGGAAAAGGAAGAGCATGACGGTGCAGGGGCATGTGTGAAAATATCTCTTGTAAGAGAAGAGTTCGAAGTACAAAGACGGTGCTAAATTAAAATATGTAAAGAGTATTAGTGGAATGTTGTATTGATAACATGGCTCGAGGTTCTCAAGAAAATCCCACAGTTCGCAAATATTTTTGGTTGATAGAGGAACAACAAATTGCTAACTATGAGGATTGTGTGACACTCACTGGGTCCAATGATATGCACTTATTTTGTAGCTCAGACGCTACTTCGTGGGCCGTATGGACAAGAAAGTCGACATGTTTTTGTGCATCTTGTATCGAATTTTTCACTGTTGAGTGTGATTCACAAGAATGGGTGGATGGATGGATTTATACGCCTCTAACTCCACTTCCTAGTTATCAACCTCCACAAGCATTATGACTTGTTTCTGTAGATGAAGTTGCAACATCTGAGGACTTTGATGAACTTTTGATTTTGGTGAGACAACGTATTTATGGTTCTTTATTTAATTTTTTGATTGAGTTATTTCTATTGAAATTTTAATATGTAATTTAAATTTGAGTTGTTCAACCTTTGTTTTCTTGTAGGAAATGTGTTTGTAGTAATTGTGACGGAATACAATGAAGAAGGAACAAACTATTTCTTATGTCATTGTACTCGAGGAAAGAAAGAAGTTAACTTCTCCTATTATATATGGAAAAGATATTGAGTATCCTACATGGTCAGTGGTAGTTACTGAAACTTGGCTTCGATGGTATCCATTAAAAAACTCCTTTGTTTGGGTGTTTAAAGACTTTGAGATGCACAGGAAAATACTCTTATATTTACATCTAGTTCTAGCAACAAATATTTAGCTGTATAGATATCAAGGAAGGCCTAATAACAAGATTCTTTGGAAGATTCGAGAGTCAAATCATAAAGTCAATCTTGTCTGCTATTCAGAGTAGATCCGATCATGATGGTTCATTGGAATGAATTTACAATGCTCATGTCTGGTATATATAATTTCTTTGATATATATATAAATTTGTTATTTTAAAGATCTATATTTAAGTTTGAATATATTTTATTTTAAATTTGTGTATTTTGTATATATAGATAGTATATGGTTTTGATTTGAAACTTAAATTTCTTTAACTAACACTTTTATGTTTAGGTTAGTGGTGCCAAAAAAGCTTCCACCTTCACGTGGTTGGCACTGTTAGTAGAGAATTTTAAATTCTCGAAGCTAAGAGAAGCTTTCATTGTTTGAAAAAGTTGTAAATTTTGAAAAAGTTGTAAATTTTGAAAATGTTGTAAATTTTGAAAAATGTTGTAAATTTTGAAAAAAATGTAAATTTTGACAAAGTTGTAAATATTGAAAAAGTTGTATATTTTGAAAATGTTGTAAATTGTGAAAAAGTTGTAAATTTTGAAAAATTTGTAAATTTTGACAAAGTTTTAAATTTTGAAAAAGTTGTAAATTTTGAAAATGACTATCCTCCCCAAGTGTTTACAGAGACCATACCTACGCATGTGCAATGATCTGGGAAGGAAAAATATGAGAGAGGGTATTGTAGAGGGTCCCTATACTGAGGTGTTAGATCAGACGAGACCTCTCTAAGTGCCACGGAGTTCGGAGTAGTCACCCGTCGAAGTTGAACGATATTTTGGTCTCAGGGCTCTTAAGGGACTACGCCCGAATGAAGTATCCTGGAAGCAATGACCTTGTCACGCATCGAAACACCACCTCCTCCAGCATTCACCTGGCCACCCGAACATGTCACCGCATAGTCAGTTTGGTGCCATGACCCACCGTTTGCAAAATATAGCGTTTGACAACCTTACACTGGCTCCAACTGCACTATTTCACGTGTTTATAAACAATAGGGCAACGAGAGCACCGAAATGAGAAGGAAAAAATCAAAATAGGATTTATTTTTATAGGGTCCCTACGCCAAGGTTTTGGATCAGACGAGGCCTCTCTAGGTGCCACAAAGTTCTGAGTAGTCACCCATCGAAGTTGAATGATATTTTGGTCTCAGGGCTCTTAAGGGACTACGCCCAAACGAAGTATCCCGGAAGTAAATACCTTTTCACACACCCAAATACCACCTCCTCTAGTGTTCACCTAGCCACCTAAACATGTCGGCATAGTTGGTTCTGTGCCACGACCCACCGTTTGCAAAATATAGCATTTGACAACCTTACACTGACTCAAACTGCACTACTTCACGCGTTTGTAAACAATAGGGTAGCAAGAGCACCAATATGAGAAGGAAAAAACTGAGAGAGGAATTTTTTATAGGGTCCCTACGCTGAGGTTTTGGATTAGATGAGGCATTTCTAAGTGCCACAGAGTCCAAGTAGTTACCCATCAAAGTTGAACAATATTTTGGTCTCAAGGCTCTTAAGGGACTACGCCCGAACGAAGTAGCCAGGAAGCAACTGACCTTGTTCACGCACCCAAATACCACATCCTCTAGTGTTCACCTAGCCACCTGGATGTGCCATCACAGTCAGTTTGGTGCCACGACCCACCGTTTGTAAAATATAGCATTTAACAACCTTACGCTGGCTCCAACTGCACTATTTCGTGCGTTTGTAAGCAATAGGGCAACGAGAGCACCAATATGAGACCTAAAAAAAACTAAGAGAGGATTTTTTTATATGGTCCCTACACTGAGATTGTTGGACTAGACAAGGCATCTCTAGGTACCCACAGAGTCCGAGTAGTCACCCGTCGAAGTTGAACGATATTTTGGTCTCAAGGCTCTTAAGGGACTACGCGCCGAACAAAGTAGCCCAGAAGCAATGACCTTGTCATGCACCCAAACACCACCTCCTCTAACATTAACCTAGCCACCCAAACATTCCGGTGTAGTAAATTTGGTTCCACAACTCACCATTTGCAAAATATAGCATTTGACAACCTTATACTAGCTCCAACTGCACTATTTCACACGTTTACAAATAATAGGGCAGCGAGAGCATCAATATGAGAAGGAAAAAACTAAGAGTGGCTTTTGTATAGGGTTCCTATGCCAAGGTTTCAGATCAGATGAGGCATATATAGGTGCCATGAAGTCTGATTAGTCACCCGTTGAAGTTGAACGATATTTTGGTCTTCAAGGCTCTTAAGGGACTACGCCTCGAACGAAGTAGCCCAGAAGCAACGACCTTGTCACGCACACCCCCAAAAACCGCATCCTCTAGCATTCACCTGGCCACCTAGACGTGTCAGCGTAGTTAGTTCAGTGCCATGACATCCTGAGGCATGACTTCTCACTCCTCGCCTTTGTTTATTTCCTAGGACTCAAAACATTCAATGTCACTTGTTTACCTTCCATCTCTCTTGTTCTCTTTAGACTTTCCTTTGTCCTCTTAGGTGCTTCATCACTATCCTTTGTTTTCTCTCTTGATCTATGTTGTTGTGGTGATCTATCACCATCCTCTACTTCCCCAGCTATGTGCTTACATTCTCAATATTTTTGCATAGTAATAGGGTTCTTCATCATAAATCACTACACAGAATTAGAAGTATAAGTAAATCATCAAACAATTAAGGGAACACATGTGTGAGGACATTTTATTCATAAGTTTGCCATCATTGATTTCATGAGATTAATCATCTCTGTCTCAAATTGAAGTAATGTCTCCCATTTGAAACTTTAAACCCCAGTCCATCAAGCAAGATCAAACATTCATACTACAAAGAAGGACATGTGACCATTGGGTGAGCATTATCCTTAAAAAAGGGAATGATCTATTTCATGAGATTATCTCTTCGTTTAGATTTTTCCTGGTCATATTTTTTAAAATCAATAGGAATAGAGCTGAGATCAAGAAAGAGAAATTCCACTGGAAAAATAATTTCCCATTTACGAGTGAGATGAATAATTTTTATTCTCATTCCTTGGTGAGCTTAGGTGTGTTTTCATCTAACTCAGAGAACTTGTATGACATTTTTTCCCATACCATCACCTAGAGGTTTTTATGCTCTAAAAGAAGTCATTTCTGATTTTGAATCCCATGAGGAGAATGTATCAAAATTTTTGGAAGATGTTGGCACAAGAATGCGTGAACTTGGTACTCCTCTCAGGGAGAATAGTTCCACATGAAGAATCTTCAGGATTCAAATTTTAAGAATTGGTTTAGGAAAATATTTGTGACCCTTTCCTTCAATAGTCAATACTTTCAGAAGCCCTTGTAGAGATCATAGGTTATATCTCTAGAATCCTATGAAGAGTTAAATGAAAAATATTTTAGTCAATGTGGAAATATCAATGTCATTCTTGAGAATTGACTCAACACATTGGAGCATGTGAACATCTTGGAAGATGAGAAAGTTTCATTTGTAGTTTCAAGATTAAACAAGATGGTCTATGGAAAATCCTCATCATTCAAGATCTTTTACGTAGAGGAAGTCATGAGTTGATTCTTCATTAGAGGATGATTCTTAATGTGATGGGTGGAACCTAAGAATAGTAATAAGGGCTTATTGTCAAATTTTTACCCTTTTCAACTTGGGACATCAGAATGCACCACCACATGAAATCTCTCCCTTTCGTCACTTAAGGCTTGTAACATTCTCACTAGGTATGATTACTCAGCACCCCAACTTGATTATGTTTCCCCATCTCATGAATACTTAACCCCTTCACACATTATCACCCCTTTTCTTGTCCCTTTGTCACTTAATGCTTGTAACCCTAACCTATTATGCCATGTAACCCAGGTTAATCCAAAATGGTCAAGGATGAGTTATAAAGTGAGTTAGATAGATTAATGTTAAGAGGTAAGTATAAACATACACTTAGCCATTTTTTTAATCCCTTTTTAATATTTCTTTTTCCTTCATTTCTGCTAGTATTTAGTTATGCTACTAAATTTTCAAGAAACCATATTGCAAAAATCACATTTTTGTTCCATATCTCCTTCATTTTGCTCCATTTCCCCTATAATTTTGCCCATAACTTCTACTCATTAACTCCTTGAAGATGATTTAAAAATATTTTCCATTGGTACCCTAATTTTTTATAGCATCCCATTTAAAATTTCAGAGAAAAAACTTTCCTTTTTAGATCCTTGCAATTCTGGAGATTGAAAAACACTTGAAATTTGAAGCAGGAAACCATATGAAAATACCTAATCTAATGAAAACATTTCATCTCAATCCAAATAAAAGAAGACATGATTAAATATTTATTATTAAATTGGCATATGAGCCTTACTAAAAATAATAAGTTTTGATAACAAAGAATTTTTTTTGAATAGTTCACCTAGCATGGTTTTGCTTAATGGAATAGGTTTCCTTAACAATTATACCATATAATGCTCCAGGACATGGTTTTTTAATTTTAAATCAAACATACATATCTAGAACTAATTTAAATGGTTATGAAAACATACATAGAAGGATATCATACATGAAACGAAATGAAATCAAACATATAGTTCATATTTATCGTTATGAAAACCAGCACAGAGGGATTTATAAGAATCAAACAAAGTGTGCTCTAGATGTGCGTCTCTAAAAATATATGTAAGTTCATAATGTATGTGTACATCTCAAACTAAGTGTGTCATAATGTATATAGGACCACAATGCGGTCGCAAAAGTCTATATATATACAATGGACTATATGAAGAAACATGTTCACTAGGACCAGATGGCCCATATATATATATATATATATATATATATATATATATATATATATATATATATATATCTATGTACATCCAAGTGGACTATGAATATACTCATGAAACATCTTCCCTCTCTTTTCCCTGCTATAAGTAGCACATCCACGACCTGGGAATGTAGTGGAGGGAGATGCCACTATGGATTTCATCTGTGTGGTCCTAGGTGTCTCTAAGCATGCCTGCAACCTAACCTGCACATTCATAAGCAACAAGTTTTTAACACCCAAAATTTTAAAATACATTCAAAATTTATAAACTTGTACAATTTAATTTAAATGATGCATGTGAAATTTTACCGCAATTTCATGATCCCTAAAAATTTGTTGTTGACGCATTGCAGGGACAACAATAGACTCACGAGGGAGTAAGCTACATACAAATAATTAATTTTCAAATTAAATATTTCACATACATACAAAATTTGATATTTTAGATTTAAGTAATCAGAAATAATGAACCTCGAAAATTTAAAAAAATTGAAAAATTGTACATCAATTAGTGGATTTGCAAATGCTATGGCAGTATCTACAACAGCCTCCATAGTCTGCATATATGGAGGTGTCTCTCTAGCAATCATAAGCTATATAAAAAACATGTAAAAATTAATATTAAAATCTACATGACTGTGCACCACATAACAGAGGTCCAAAGCATGTAATCCACACGTAAACTTCCACAATTAGAAACAAAGTGTAAAGAGACTTACTAACCTGCATAAAACTCATGTGAGGCATGCTAGTAGCCTCAGTTCCCAAAGCGGATGATGACCCCTCCAAGTTTCCTATTTATAAAAGAAAAATATATTAATATGTACAACATACACGTGAAACATTATAATAATAATCTAGTACAATCAAATGAAATTAAAAATGTAAGTTTGTACAACTTAAAACTTACGTTTGAAACACGCCCAGCTATAATAGCTAGCATGTCGACACCGGATGTTTCCTTCACCAGACTCTGGTTATTTAAAATAAAATAAAAAATTAGTTTTTTACATGTATGTACATGACGTACAATCAAATACATATATATTAAAATCTCAAACATGTGAATTAAACTATTTAATATATATATATATATATATATTATATTTATTTGAAATTTACCTGTGAAAGAACAATATCAATGGCACTAGTTCCAAAAACATTCCCTAGCATCTCATCTATAGAAAAGAAATCCTGTGAACTAGAAAATGATGTCTCACTCGCAGTGCATATGGCACCACATGATCTACATTGGTGTGGTGCGCTAGAACTGGCACGTCCACCAACATCACCAGATGCAATATGGTCACTATGTTGGGTCATAGTGTCAGTGAGCTCCCTCAATGCATGCAATGTATCAATCTCCACAACCTCCTTCATTGTAGGAGGGATAACTAGAGGCAGTGGGGGTTTTGGGGCATGGGGGATCCTAGGTTGACCTATGTGTGCACCAGGTCTACTCTATGCAGAGCCACCTCCTTAACCAAAAATATCAAAAAGTCAAAATAATTCTGGACCTCATTGAGCACGAACTCACAATATAATTTCTTCAAAAAATAAAGAGGAACCTCATTGTTGTTGCATGGTGGATAGTCAAAAACCATCCACCATCGGTCCCAAAAATTGTTTTTGATTCAGTCACCGTGGCACCAATGGATTGGGAACCGTTTGCAAGTAACTCTGGGGGGGAATTGGTTCTAGGGTCGGTAAATAATGCACAAATGAGGTCTTTTCCAATTTTTGTGTCTTTTATGGCTACATGGGATAGTCTATCCACATACCACCACCTACATTCAACTCTAAAGGTATTCCATCTATGTATTTGGTTAGTGGTGGAGTCGACTTCCCCAATCAATGTTTGCAATGTATTGGCTAAAGTCATGTAGGATGGATTTTTGGCATGATTTTGTCTTATAGTCTGAATAAGGTTCTCAATGACAATTTTATTTTCTCGAATTCTTCCAATGATATTATCTTGTGTTCCTACTGGCTCAGTAGGGATAGAATTAGCCACAGGAGGCGGATCTATGTTTGGAGGAGGGTTTTGAGGAATGTTTGGAGGGTTTTGAGGAATGTTTGGAGGGTTTTGAGGAATTTTTTGACAGTTTGCACGATTTCAAGCTTGCCGACCAACTGATAAAACAAGAAAAATTTATACATAAACAAACATTTAAAAAAACCCATGAAAATGCAAAAAAAAAAAAAACTTAAAATGCAAAAAAAAACCTAAAATGCAAAAAAAATGATTAAAATTGGGGGCTTACCTCCTCGTCTTAGTGACATGGTTGAATCTATCATGATCCAAAAGTCCGATGAGAAATTTTGAGGTGGTATTCAAAGTTCGAGTGAAAAACGTCTAGGAAAAATCACAATTTGAAATGAAAAATGGGGAAAATAAGGACTCGCGGGATAGATAATTTTTTTCTCAAAGTTCCGCGATCGCGGTTTATAACCACGCTCACAGTTCGAAACCGCGATCGTGATTTATAACCGCACTCACGGTTCTAAACCGTGATCTCTATTTTAGGTTCGGTACTTGCCAAACCTGAAATTTAGGAACCATGATCAGTTCCTAAATTTAAGGTTTTTATGTCCACGGAATTGGCCACCAACTTCGTGCACTTACCCAGTACACACTTGGATAAGAACAGTTTTTAAGGCCTTACAATTCTCTACATCATGTCCTGGCACACGATGGTAGGTTCAAATTTTTGTGTTCTGGAACCCCTTTGGTTTGGGTTTGAGTGGGTCATAAGGCCTGAGAGTCGGTAATGTGATGACAAAAGTTTCAAGGAGGTTGGTTAAAATTTTGGCATAGGATCCTGCCAGTGGATCGCAATGGGAAGTGAATGTGGGTTTGGGTGTAGGTACGTCCGATTTTCTAGGAAGGGTTTTTGCAAGAGGGGGATTGGGTCGAGTTGTGGTTTTATGTGATGGTGTGGTCTTAGGTGTTTCTCGTGTTTACTTGGGTAGGGATATGGTAGATGAACTGGAAAGAGAGTGTGTGGTTGGTTTGACTACCTTATTGGAGGGTAGTGGATTTTTGTCTTTAGGTTGCACCTTCTTGGGTAAATGTGATACGGGTGCACGATATCTAGAGGGAAATTTAGATGGTTGAAGAGGGCGAGTTACCCATGGGGATAACTGAGGTGCTATGAGGGTAGATGGCGCGGCCTGTGCAGGAGGTGTGAGGGAAAGAGACTGAAGTGTCATGGGTATTGAAGAATTTATCAATGGTATTGAAGGTATGGGTGGTAAAAATGTTGTAGGTGTGGGCAGAAACTGTGTCGGGTGCTTGGGTATGTTAAAGGTTTGTGAAGGAGGAAGGGGCTTCTATTTTTTTAGTTTATCGACAGGTGAAGGTGATGAAGGTGTGATCGGTGAGGCTAGGGTTTGAGATCTAGGGGATTAGTTCTTTTATTTGGGTGCCGGATTAAGCTTGGTGTTGGATTTGGAGGATGTAGCTAAATCTAATTTGATGGGTGGATGAGTAAGGCTAGTGGTTGGGATGACCCCTAAGGTATTAATAGGTTTAGGAAAGGAAGATGATGTAGGTGTTGGTTAGGATGTAGATGCATGTTGAATTATCGGTAGGGGTGTGAGTTAAGCCATAAGTGGTATCGTGGAAGAATTTGTGATAGTTGTGGTTGTGTTTGGTTTGAATGGCTGAAATATTTTTGGGTATATAGTGGAAGTGTTAGCAAGTGATATTTGTATTTATATTGAGAAAGGAAGTAGAAGACGCCCCCAAAGTAAGGCTCTATCCACATAATGCAAGTGGTCGGCTAAGTGTGAGAATGACACTGTAGTGGGTGAGGTTGATGAGGATATAATCATGATTCCCGTAAAATGTGTCTTAGAAATGGGGAATTTTCTAGCTTCAACTTATGTGGGTAAGAGAGTTGAAAGTAAGTTTGTAGGGTCTTGGGTAACTGATGGAGAATTGTCACCTATAGGAAAAGGAATTTCTACTGGGTATTTGATAGGTGGGGCAGATGATGGGTGCTCCTTTTTGGGTGGAGGAGATAAAAAAGCGTCTTCCATGAGTCATAAAGGTACTGCAGGTGACGGATCTCTAGGTGGAGAAGACAAAGGTGAAATGGTCTTGATATGAATAGGAGGCTCCTTCATGGGTGAGAGACGAGATGAAGTGTGATCCCTTGTGGGTGGAGGAGTAGGTGAAGTGGTTTCAAGTGTAGGTGGAGGACTTCGGGCTAGGATTTCCTCTATGCAAGGAATATGAGGTAGTTCAGAAGCAATGGGTGAGTTACTAAAAATAGCATGGACCTTGTAGGTATGGCTATCATGCGTTGAGGTCTCTCCAGTTTGATTAGAAGAAGGGGTATGATTAGGAAATGGTTTCTTGAAGATGTGTAGGTCTTGATTGGAGGTGCATTATGATTATCCAAGGTTAACTTGCCTTTCTCGAGAATTTCCTAAACAATGTTCTTAAAAGTGATGCAATTGTCATCACTATGAACTTTTACCTGATGATAGTTGCAAAAGTCGTGTTCTTTGTACCACGTAGGTGTGGGGCAAGCAGGATAAAAACTAGTGTGTGGTTTTATGAGATGAAGGATTATGGCCCCAGTTTTAATGAGTTTCTCTAAAACAAAAGAATAAGCCTATGAATTGAAAAGTCTGTAAAGGAGAGAGATTAGATAAGGGGTTAACCTGATTTGATGAATGGGTTGGGCTGGCCTTGAGTACCACTGCATTAGCGGTTCCCTTGGCTTTTGAATAATTGTTTTGTGGTTTCAAAGAAGAAGAGGTATCATTTGACTTAAATGCCAAGTTCTTATTTTGTAGTTGGATTTTCTTTCCTTCGATGGCCCGAATTTCTAGCTCTCGTGCCATGGTGAACACCTCATGAAAGGTTTGGAAAGTATAGACCTACAAGGTTGGAAAGATATGTCTAGCACAAGCCCATGTGAAGAGATTTATGAGTTCAGTTTGTGATATTTGGAATGTGAGTTCATTGATCAGGCTACACCAACGAGTGACAAAATCTGCGATAGATTCATCGTCATATTGACGTGTAGAGTAGAGGTCAATCATGGTAACCTTCTTAACAATATTAATGGAGAAGTGATCTAAGAAGGCCCAGGATACCTGATTAAATGAGAAGATAGAGTGTCTAGGTAACCCACTATACCAATCTAATGCAGGATCAGTCAGAGACATGGGAAAGGTCTTCAAAAGTAAAGCGTCATCATGGGTGATCAGATAATAACCGTGTTTGAAAGACCGCAATTTTTGTTACGGGTCCTCTTTGCTGTTGAAGTGGTTAAATTTAGGCATTTCCCAATGCATGGGATATGGATGGATATGAATGGATGGGTGTATGGGCTCATTGTAAATTTCATCGCAGGTGAGAGTGTTGCAGGAGCAAGAAACTGATTCCTCCAATGTCTGTATCTTTTCCATCATTAACCTGATTAGGTCGTTGGTAGGTTATGATGGATGGGTACCTCCTGTAGCATAAGGAGGTTGGTTTTGGGAATATGATGGGGGTGGAATTCCAGTATATGGTGCTTCCATATATGTAGATTGAGGAGGAGAGAGTGAAATGGGGGGTACTATCATCACCAATCTGGCACTATGATAATTCTTCACCGGGAACTCCTCGTGCTATGATTATTTACTAATGCATAGCCTTTAGTTTGGTGGATGTAATCTGGAAACAAAACAACAAACCTAACACAATAATACCATTGACTATGATAAGACGGAATGATGAAAAATCTGAAATATCAAAGTAAATTATAATATTAACATGAAATTGTTACAATCTCACCCATGAGGTACTTCAAGTGTTACTGACTTCACTTGCCTTCCACCAATACTATGGGAGAAACTTTACAATTACACCTCTTAATGGCTTCTTCAACACACCTTTAAACTGATGGCTTCCTTTACACACTTCATGCAATATTTCTCACTACTTCCTTCTATGCTAAATGAGGGGGGTCGCCTCTTTATTTATAGACTTCTAGGCTTATCCATCTTATCTCTAAGATAGGATAAGAAATCCACTCTAACGAATCATATTCCATACCTTAAATCTTATCTGTACATGTAAGCTTATCTTTTAAGATAAGATAAACCTTATCATTTCACATGGGTTCCACATTTTTAGACTTTTTACAAATAAAATATACAAAATATTTATGACCTCAATCCTTGTCCTTATTACCAATATAATATTTCTAATTCCTAATCATGTAGACCCTACTTCTCTACTTACCCCAACTTTGACATTTTAACATTACTAGACCACTTACAACAACTATTTACTTTTTACCACAACATTCCTATTGTACTTTTGACTATTGCCATACTATACATTATTGGCGGCGTCATACTGGCAGCACCATTATCTTCTATCGGACGCTACTACTAATTATACTTAACAACATCCTATTCCTAATACATACATTAATGAAATAGAAATTACGGAGGAAAATTTTAGTGTCGACAATATGTACCCAGAATGACTGATAGAAAAAATAGGAGGTTACTAATAGTACACATATGGAGGTGGAAGGGTCATTGTGACCCTAGTAATAATGGGGTATAAGGACTGTGGAATAGAAAAGACAATGTTTTTAAAAGGGGTAGGGTTCACCGATACCAGGGGTGGTTGTGTAGCTATGGGTACATGTGAGACAATAGGTACGGATGAATTTATGTTCTAGGTGGTTGGTAAAAGGTATAGTGTATGTGGTGGGTGTAACAAATGTGGCAAACATGGCAGTCATAGTAGTTATAGGACCTAGTTGTGCAATCACTAGGGGCAAGGTAGGTATGGGTAGTGCAGAGCAAGAGGGGGATAACACATAAGTAGGAATGAGAGTCGTGGGGATAGATATGGGCATGTCATATATCAACTGACCCAAGGCATCTCGAGTGGATGAGTGGGAAAGATAAAAATTCAAGGCAACAGGGTTCTGGTCAAGGAGTCGTGTGAACTCCTCGTCCCCTATGGTGATAGTGAGAGGTTGGGTAGGATCCATGCGTGATAAAATAGAAGGTGGTGAAGGACTAGGTGGGAGTGGTTGATAACTGACATGGAATATGAGGGCATTTTCTTGGCTATGCGTCAGCACCATGTGAACAAGTACTAACGTGGTAGGACTGCTATCTGTAAATGACACAGTAATACAAAAAAGATAGGAAAATAGGTGGTGGTAGGTGGATTAGGTATAAAATGCCAGTTGGAAATTTGAACAAGCTAACTAATTCCGCTTAGGAGAAACTACCACCGGTCACAGATAACCACAGTTGGTCACTGTGGAAAATGGAGAGTTTGTCAAAACAATGAAAAAGAGTATTAATCTGCTAAGTAGATAATACGCTGATGGAATTTACCAGGAAATTGATTAGGATGAGAATGACAGAGACTCTGAACAATTAAGAAGGTGAAGCAGGTGTCCTTTTGGGTAGGTCAACCAAAAGAATAGTAAATCAACGCTAGTTGGGTAAAACCAATGATGGTCAGTGGGTAACAAAGGACAGTCGCTGGACGGACACTGGTTACTGTGGAATTGAAACAGAGATGAAGAAAAGGTGGTTGTGAGTTAAAATCAAATATGGAATCAAACCCAGAATTCTAGGAATCATGGAAATAGGGTCCAAGCACACTCAGATGAAGTTGGAATACACCATTTATGATGAGGAATACAAGGGGAAATAAGAAAATGAAGAACGAATTCTCTCACCTCAAAATGCAAGCTAAATAGAAACACTAAGAAAAATTCGATCCTAAGAGTGCTTTTGTTATTATGTTTGTTCATCTTATGCTATTAAGGACTAATTCATGAACTTCATAATAGAATTTTTTGGTGAGGATGGCTTCCTACGAAGAAGGAGATCTACAAGGAGAGGTTTCAGGTATGTTATGGCAGTCTGGCCTTCCTCTGAAGTATGACTCGATAGAAGTAGTGAGTTGGGGAATACCTACCCATCCTCTTATCAGTGCAATCATTGACAGGTGTTCCTAGGAAAGATGTCATTTAAGAATGTGTATATTTTTGAATTTTTGTAGTTTGGTAAGAGAGAGAGAGAGAGAGAGAAGATGTGATTTCTATGATTTGTTTGTCAACCATCAGCTGGGAATGACTGCCAACATATAGGTTTCCCTCATTTAATGTGAGCTAATGCAAGAAAGTAGAATGAAATGAAGTTGATTTTTAAACCCAAATCGAAATATTGAATTTGATGACACAAAAGATGAACAGGAGAAGGGATTCTCTTTCACTAATGTGATACTAATGAAAATAAAGAAATGTTTGTTTTAAAGCACCAAAATAACATTAATTTTAAACAATAGAATAAGAGAAGATTCTAGGGAAGAAATTTAATGTGAGAACCTTTTAGAAAGGAAACAAACATGCAAATCTTCACCTAGAATGAAGAAATTGAAAGAACCCCAAAATGGGTCCCACCGGGCATGCCAAAATGTTTCACCTGATTCTAAAGCATTTCTTTGAATATTGAAAAAACAAATAAGGGTAAAGGGCTAGGAGGAATAACTGTTAAAATGCTGGTTGTAGGTTGTTGCACGCATAAGACTTCTTGATCCATAGCTGATCGTGAGAGCTTCCTTATTTCTTGGAGGAACTACCTGAAATGGAAGACAAGACCACCAAATTAAAGTTAAATAGTATATGCAGTGGGTTGCCTAGCGTATGCTAGATCTAGGAAGTGTGATCCTTCCTAAACGGTTGTCAATCCACTATTTAAAACAAATCAATGCTAATAATAAAGGAAATCCTACTGTATTTAAAATGATTTAGGTGTCTCATTCAACTACAATAAGAAAATTCATTCACAACAAGCTAAGCTATGATTGAATCTGAAGGTCAAGGTCTTTGTCAAAGTACTAATACTAGTCATGGTCTAGTTCTGGGCTGTTTTGGGTATTTGGTGGAGGTTTTAAGCTCTGTTCTTGGTCTGAGGGTAAAAACACAGAGACTGGCATTGGTCTAGTATGACCGGTGTCGGTTTAGGTTAACCGGCGATGGTTGTGGGTAATCGGTGTCGGTATGGTCGGGGTACAGGAAGCTTGATAAAAACTTGATGTGAGGGTAGATCCAAAACTAAATGGAAATGGAGAGGGCTATGACAAGGTTTGTGTGGAGCTTAGGTATACTCAGGGGTAATTAAAATCTGGGTATGAATAGTTTAATGGAGTGGGTGAAGGAATGGCCAAGTTTTCATGGAGGTAAATGGTGGGGGAATGGGAATGGGAGTAAAAACCAATAATAGAGGTAAAAGAGTCTACCAAAATGAAAATGGATAAGTGTTGGTTAACAAAACACTTGTTATTGTACGAGTTTATTGTCTGGTTAGAAATAGTGGGTGATCAAATGGAAGGAACTTGGTGGGGTGTTGGTGCTTCCTCAGATGCTCTCGTGAAGGAAAAAGGCTCTATGATTTCTTTTGGTGTTGGCTGTGGATGCTCTGATGGGTGTACGAATGCTAGTTCTACTTGCATGCAACTCTGGTTTCATCTCTTTCTCTTAGAAAATGTGCCAACCTTGAAATAAGGTTATTTTGGGGATTAAATGGTAACCGACGGTGGCATCGTTGTGTAAAGTTTGAGCATGAAAGACACACCTATACCATTCTGGCTGACCTATCACCTTTCAAAACTTACAACATGCTTTACCAACCCAATGACATGCTTATACCCATTAAAGCATCTACCTCCATGACCACTGCCTCTTCACCTACACCTCAACCCACTAGTGCAGCCCCTACTTCAATTGTACCTACATCCTACATTCCCACCACTTCCGCAACCTCCATAGATGAACCGTCAGCCTCCCAATCCATTATCTCCACCTCTGATCCAACCTCCGACACATCGTCTATTCTAGCTACCCACATACCAACCACCGATCCCTTGGAAGACATTCTTCAATGCCTCGCTCTGGGGGAGTATCACCTATATAGTATCAACACATTCCTTACTCCACAAGAGTATGGAAGTCTTCACCAACACCCTCGTTATGATCACTATATAGGAGAGTTCCACCTTTATGGTCCTCCCCACCTTCATACAAATTTCACCTATGGGGGACTTGATACTACCACTTACACACCGGAACCACTGTCACAAACCCACCCATTTTCCACTAACTTCTAGTTACTCACCAATCACCGTTTCGCCCACACCTTCCTACACCGATGTGTGTGGAAGGGTTTTGTTTTTGGATTTTACGAGTAAGGCCGCCATACTGTTATTCCATTTACTACATATAAACATAATGGTCATCGTGGTATTGCCTTTGCAGAACCATCTACCAAGAAGGCACACATTGAATTCATTGAGGACATCATCCCTTCTCCATCTTCTTCACCACCATAACCACCTTCAACGACGGATTCAATGGATCCAAAATCCATTCCTCCTAAAAAAAATTCATAAACACCATCTCCTTGGGGCCTCTAACTTATCAACATGAGGGTGAGGCTCCCTTCTCTCTTCCCTTCCTGTATCCTAAAATGATCGACGATGATACACCTTTGATTAACATCATTCAATGTTAGGATGATGAATATATACTCACCTACCTTGGTGCATAAGACTCATATATTCATCAGTCGTTACCCTCTGAGACATAAACCATGTTGAATGAATTGACTATCAAAATCAACATTCATACTCAAGATGACCTGCACATTGTAAAGATCAGACAATCTTTACATAAGGCTAAACAAGAAGCCATCACTTCTTTTCTAAAAAACCATAACCATGTTTTTTCTTGGTCTTACGCAGATATGCCCAATATTGACCCCACTATAGTGGTCCACAATATCGTAAACATTCCCAATGCCAAACCCGTCAAACAAAAGCTGAGGAAAATGCACCCTCACATTGCTCTTCTGGTCAAAGAAGAACTTCAGCACCTCCTTTTTATTTTCTTAATCTTACCCATTGATTATCCCCGGTGGATTTCCAACATTATCCTTGTCACTAAGGTGACATAGGGACTTTGTATTTGCATGGACTTCCATGACCTCAACCTAGCCTACCCAAAATATGACTTCCCTCTACGTGGTATTGACCAACTGGTTTACCTTACCACTAGTCACAAGATGCTATCACTCATGGATGGTTTCTCGGGTTATAACCAAATCTTGCTTTCCCCAGAGGATCAACACAAAACTGTATTCATCACCCCTTAGGGAACCTTCTACTACCATGTCATGCCTTTTGGCCATAAAAATGTTGGGGTCCACCTATTAGTGGGCTATGACTTATATCTTCCATGACATCATGCATTGTATATTAGAGGATTATGTGGATGATATCCTAGCCAAACCTAAACGCTGCTCTGAGCACCTCGCCATCCTAAAAACCATCTTTGACCACCGTATTAAACATTGTGTTTGCCTTCAGCCCAAGAAGTGTGTCTTCGCGGTTCTTTCAGGAAAGCTCCTAGGATTTATCATTTCCTTACATGGCATAGAGCTTGATCCTACTAAAGTCAAGGCCATTCTTGAAATGCCTTCACCCACTAATCTTAGGAAAATCTGTAGCGTGTAGGGCAAGTTGCAGTCTATTCACCGATTCATTTCACAATTGTTTGATTGATGTCAACCATTTCACCATCTTCTCAAGAAGGATGTCTCTTTTAAAAGGGATAATGATTGCCACAAGAGATTTTGAGGCCTTAAAACAATACCTTCTCCAACCACCCATACTCATTCCACCTAAAGATGATCAACCCTTCTACCTATACATCTCAGCTATCAATCACTCCTTGGGGGCCATACTTGCTCATCACAATGAACAACACAGGGAGAAGGTGATTTATTACATAAGCCATACTATTTTAGGCTATGAAACCTGATACATCCATGCCAAAAAACTCTGTTTAGCCTTAGTTTTTTTTGCCATGAAACTCCGCCATTACCTACTTAATCACAAGACTTATGTTATGACCAACACTGACCCCTTACACTTCATGTATGCCAAAACTTACCAAAATCAATGTGCCGCACAATGGCTCATGCTTTTGGCCAACCTCGACCTCAATTTTATCCACCAAAATTCCATCAAAGGCCAAACCATCACCAACCAATTAGCCGATGCACCTATTTCCAGGTATCAACCTTCTAATTTTGACTTTCCAGATGAGTCAATTACTTCCCTTTCCTTAGACGACCCCAGCATACCAAATGACACTCTTCTTCGAGGGTTCCAAGTGTTAGTGTGGGGGTGGGGCAGGTGTTATCCTCATTCTGTTTGATGGTGAACCCTTGCCTTTTTCTTTCAAACTTGATTTTGATTGTACAAACAATATTTCCGAATTTGAAGCAATCGTATTAGGTATCCAAGTTTTTTATGCCTCGGATGTCAAATCCATCAACATCTTTGGTGATTCTCAATTGGTCATAAACCAAGTTAATGGTATATACTTAGTGTCATAATGAGACACTTCAAAAGTATAAACATCATGTAGACGTACTTTTGACCACCTTTGACTGCTACGCACTTCAAACCGTCCCATGTTCAACCAACAAATTTGTAGATACCATGGCCTACTTGGTTTCTCAAATCCCCTCTTCACCTACTGATTCTAAAATCTTTGTCATCGTACAAAGACTCCAATCACCCTCTTATTTACCTCACAAGGTTTACTCCATTGGAATTACTTCCCCTGACCCGAACAACCTTTGGTATAAACAAATACTTAGACTACCTTTCCCATTCCATATTGCCTCTCGACCTCACTCGTAATGGACAATGGGCCTTTCTTAAAATTTTCTCTCATTACCTCATCATGGGTGGCCTCCTCTACAAACACAGCTTCAATGGCATTCTCTTACAGTGCCTTACGAGTTCCAAAATTCCTTATACCATTAAGGAAGTTCATGATGGCATATGTAGAGGTCACTTCAGTGGCCTCACTATTGCTAAGTGTCTTCTTTGCCTAGGCTATTACTGGATGACCCTCAACCATGATTGTTGCGACTACATCAAGAATTGTGTAAAATGCCAACAACATGCCAACCTTCATCATACACCCATTCATGCCTTATAGGTCGCACATGACCTTTGGCCCTTCTCTCAATGGGGTTTGGATCTTATTAGAGAGATCAATCCCCATTCTTCCCAACGACATCAATATATCATCACTACTACCGAATACTACAAAAAATGGGTTGAAGACATACCTCTCATTTCCATAAAAGCTGATAAAATATGCGAGTTCATCAATCATCACATCATCTATCGCTTCGGTGTCCCACATCACCTCATCACTAATAATGGTAAACAATTCAAAAATAAAACATTGCAAAAACTATGTGACACCTTCTACATTCAGCTAAGTTTCTCACCATCTTATTACCCACAGACCAACGGCCAAGCCGAATCCACCAACAAAACACTAGAAAAAAATCTCATGAAAGTGGTTAATGATATTGGGAAGGATTGGCATACGCACATTCTTTTTTCCCTGTGGGGATACCGCACTAGTATTTGCACTTCCACTTCCGCCACACCTTTTAATATTGTCTATGGTACATAGGTTGTTCTAGCCCTTAAAGTCCAGATTCCCTCACTCCACATTTCTCTCCATAACATGCTCAATGATGATGACTTCCGTTAGGATCATTTAGCACAACTCGAGTTATTAGATGAATGTTGCCTTAACACTCTTGACCACCTTCATGTTTACCAAAAACATATCAAATGTGCCTATGAAAAACGTGTCCATGAGCGAACCTTCCAAATCAGTGACCTTGTCCTGAAGAAAAATAAACATGTAACCAAAGCAGAAAAAAGTAAACGAGGAAAATTTTCTCCTAATTGGCTTGGACCATACATCATGACTCATACTTATGGATCAGGTGCTTATCGTTTATCTTCACTCAATGATAAACCCAAACTTTAGCCCCTTAATGCCTTACATCTTTTACCATTCTATTATTGACTTTTAGTCCTACCTCACCTTCTGCCTCTTTCCATGCTCATCCTTTGAGTGATATCCACTTCTTACGCCATCACCAACAATTAAATAAGAATCATGTGCATCCCCGTGCAATTTTTATCTTCTCTTAAATATGTGTACCACGGTACTACACATAGCATGATTCTCATGGATACTTTTCATCTACCTTTAGATGAGATTCCATGGTCATTTCACCCTACTTTTTGAACAAGAGTCCTATTATTCACCTTCGTCTTGTCCATGACTTAAAAGCCATCACATGGGATCTAACTCTTTAAGTCACAACTTCCAATAAAAAGATGACTCCCTCAAAAGGACATCTTTCTCTCTACAATCACTACTATAAAAAGACTTCTCTCTTGAAGGAAAGCTATGTAAAGGTCTTTCAAAAAAAAAATCTAAAGCTTCCCACATTGATCAGCTTCATGAAGACCTAAAGGAGTTAATTTCCTCATCCCATATAGACTTCCCACATTGATTAGTCTATCTCAAACATCAGTTAAAACAAAAATCATTTTATTCATGGACTTGCTAATTGTGACCTTATATCTCTTGCCACAAAGGCATGCTACCTAGTACCATATAAAAGCTAACCACTTTTCACCCTCTCACCATTCGCACTTTCATTTCCTATTGCCTTAAGGGACCTATTGGACCATGACATTTGGTGATCATGTGACTACTTTTTCACCTTTACAATAATCAATCATGAAATGCTTTTAGGGTTTTACATTCATTATCCCATCTAAGGTTTTATCCACCCATTATGATCCTTACCAATCAGGTTGCTTTCTTGCCACCTCTTATATTTTAAACCTTATTCATTACGTATTGATTACCTTATACAGGACTTGATACTTGACACTTATTTTTGGGTAATTTTCTCCTCTTTCCCCATAATCAACTCAAAATCGCCTATACTAATGTGCCCAAAATTCACCCATACCTAACAAACCTAGACCCAATCATGCATATAACATACCCACCCATACTCATACCTCCTCACATTCTTCCCTAGCTTATGGGAGAACTACATTGGCCTGAGGTCCCTTTTCGCTTAGACTATGTAGGCAGCACTCCGAGGGCATGGGGCCCTTGGAGGTTATCTCAAACACTCTTTACCCTAACCAATTCATCTTTTATTTTCCTAAATCACATTCTACCCTATTTAGTTTCCTTTTATATCAATAATTGGAAATTAAACCCATCAAACAAAAAATTTCTTTCCACCTTTATCATCATCAAACATACATTTATTATGTCTACCATTTCTTTACCATTATCATTTATATACCATAAAACATCTTAGCCATAGTCCATATCATCATTATTTGTAAAAATTAATGAATTACAACCTAACTCACTTCACCCATACCTAAACAACCTGAACTTCACCCCTACCTAAACAACCTGACTCAACCATGCATATAACCTGACTCAACCATGCCTATAACCTAACTCCACCATGCCTAAAACGTGACTCAATCCATGCATAGACTACAACCTAACTCCACCATGCCTAAATCCTGGCACAATCCATGCCTAGACCACAACCTAACTCCACCATGCCTTAAACCTGACTGAATCCATGCCTAGACCACAACATGACTCAACCATGCCTAAAACCTGACTCAATCCATGCCTAGACCATAACTTGACTCAACCATGCCTATAACCTAACTCGATCCAAGCCTATGACCTGACTATATCATGCCTACACTACTTAATTTCCATAACATGTACACATCAAAATAACAACATAACCACAACCATGTATACACATAATGACCATAATCATCATCATCATCACATCTATAAATAAAAATATCCAAACGTGTGTCTCCATATACATAATCTCAAATATCTTCGGCATGCAAGCCGGTACATATAATAAAATCTCTCAAAAATCTCATATAAAGCCTCACCATCTTCAGAACGTAGGTCTGGTATATGATCAAAAATATAAAAAACTCTCGTACATCCTCACTCTCTTAGCAGTAGGCCAATATATATCAACATTGAATAAAAATACATCAAAATAAAGGGATGTGCATCATGCATCATCCTGCTAGACATCCTCCATCTCAGTCTCGCATGTCTCCTCCTCAGCTCCTAGTTGGTGGCCTGATAACCTCTCACCACCCGCCATAGGTCACAGTCGGGCCCCTGCTGGTACATCACCTAGAGCTAGCCACCGTGAGCTGGTGTCCTATCTTAGGGCTTGATGGCCCCATATGCTCTCCACACTGTGATTCGAGGATCTAGTCCTCTCATTCAAGGCTTGGTGTGCCCTGTACTCTCCATATAATAGAAAATCTATCCCAGCCACTATCAGTTGATCCTGGTAATATCTCGCTCCCCTAAGGCATCCCGTAACCTAGATATGGGTACGGTCTGTGGTGGCCCCATAGGCCTCAGCCCCTATACCTGTCCTTCGGGGCCCTATCCTGCCTCTGCCTATGAACTAGGACCCTGTCCAAGTGCCTATGGAGGTGTCATCGACCCCACACCTTGTGCCTATACCTGTGCCTCTAATTCCTAAATATGTGCCTGTGTAGTGGCCAACTGGCCCTGTAAACCTACAAGCTACACCTGTAGGGTGGCTACCTTCTCCTCATCACCCTCTCTGTCTCCATCCTAGGCCATCTAGGCCTATAGACTGGCCACCCGTGCATGCAATGCGGCCACCTCTTCCTCTGATATTGGTAGTTGCCCTTGTACCATCCCTAATTATGTAATTATGGTCGCCACCTGCCCCTATAGGGCATCTCTCTGCACAGTGATGGTGGCTAAATCTGGATGCCCAGGGCCTGGGAGGTATTGCTTATAGCTAGGCTGCCCACCACTATTTATACATGTCCGTCACTCTAGCATCATCAATCCACCATTTTATAACCTGCTCCTCCTGCCCAATAGGTACTGTCGAATGTGGAAGTAGCAGTGGTCTCTCCACATCATCCCTCTGGTACTATGGGAAGGGTGGTGGCATATCCTATAATAATCCAAATTGTCATCAGACCCTTTTTACGGGAATCATCTCATGCTCCCCTGCACAATACCCCTCTATCCATCTGAGTAGCTGAAGGCCAGCTAACTCTTCATCCATCTTTCTATATGAGGGATAACCCACATACTAGTCTCCATATAATGTCTACCTTGGATAATCCCTCCAATAGCCACCAGTAGTATGCTACATCATGCGTAGCCCTATCTGATCGCCGCTATCCAATAACATGCACCCATCGCCTATACCCCACCCACACAAAACCTTACTCGAATGCATCTTCTCAGGGCATACCCATTAGACGCACACAGACAATGTGCTCATAGGCCCAACAGTGAAGAACGAATGTACAACATAGGATGAACCTACGGACCTGCTTATATGCCCACAACTCTCTATATAACTACATCAGGAATGCTGGTGCCTATGAAAATTGGGTCCTCTCCATCATCATGTCATGTAACACTCCCATCAATGATCATGGGAATATCTCACCCTCTGCATCTGGTAGTGCAAAACAACAAATTGCCTCCATCAGTAATACTACTAGCCTCATCTCCTTCGGATGGCCTAGGTACATCACTCGATAGTTTAGGCTGGCACTATGGAATGTCAACTTTACCATCCCCTCCCTAAAAAATGTCAGCATCAACTCCTTTTCTGCCTCTGAGGAGATCAAATATATCTCTGTACCAATATAGGTAACTGTAGGATCCTGTACATGTCCTCTAAGGTGACTGTCATCTCACCTATCGGTAGATGGAACGTGTTGGTCACCGAATCCCATCTATTGATGAGGGAAACCATCAAAATCTACTACCAGACTGCATGCCGGTAGCGTCGGACCCCAATCAAGCCAACCTCCTCAACATGCTACAACTCCTCAGCTGTCGTTGTGCCTCAAACTATCATGAGAAGGGGTCATACCCTATCTCACATCCTCAGCTGATATCTCACCTACATCCAACAAAACAATCACATTATTTAGACATGACCATATCTACATTCACCCATACACATTCCCATTACCTTACCTCTTTTAGTTTGCTACTTACCCATTTATTCCATGGCCTACCCTCCACCCCAAACCAACCCAAACCTCCTTACTTATCTAACCTAACCCTAACCTACCGATGTACCTACCCTAACCCTACCCAACCTAATATCACCTCACCTACTTCCATTTTGACCCACTCCCTGACCTTACCTTTTTCCTACACATCTATACATTTTTCCCTAACAACTCCACCCTTACCTATTTTCACCCTTTACCTGTGTTATGATTTTCACCAAAACCACTTTTCTCACCCCTATCTACCTCACCCACCAAACCTCAGATACCTTTTGGCCAGTTTTTCCCCCAATTACAACTGTTACCAGTTACCCCTAACCGACCCTAATCCCCATTCAATAGGCATCGCTCACCTACTTCATGACCAATACATGTGACCTAACACCGATGTCGACTAACCTTCAACCGATGCCGCTCACTGTCACGTCAAAAACCGCAATGCCCAAACCCCCATTTTTCATTCAAACTCCCCTTTTTCTCTCTTCTACCCACCTAATCTTACTCAAATTCCCCCTACACCCTCCCCCACCCCTTCTTCACCCAATCCCCTCCCTCCCTATTCCTATTTTACTTGATTTTCCTCCCATAATTCAAAATTTATTTTCCCCCAAAAAGGAAAAACCCATTTTCACCCACTAATTCAATCTAATAAACAAAATAATGAATTAGATTGAATCATACCTCATCACACTATCTTCTGCATGGTGGTACCTCTAGTCACTGCACTGGTGGTCCCCCTGATCCCTCTCCTGCCTCTGCCATCACCAAATGACCCTCTGACTCACCAACTAATCAATCAACTCAAATCAATCCCTCCTAGCTTATGGATCCACCTATCAACCAACTATCACCTACCATGTGGCTCGCCAACTCAGTCCTTAGTCTCACTCTATCACTTCCCACCTTTTCTCTCTCTCTCTCTCTCTCTCTCTTGTCATTTTCCCAATTCACTAAAAGACAAATGATTTGAAAAATACACTAATTTTTCTTTTTATAACCAACCCGACCCGACTAGTGAAAGTTTCACCTTAACTGACATCAGTCTTATACCCTAGCTTACCGTGTTCATTCCATCTTGACCGCATCGGTCCCTTCCAACCATCATCAGTTATACTGCTTACCCTTTCTACTACCTGTTGCCCCTAATTTTGACCTGAATCCTTTTTTATCTTACCTTCACCTCACTTGGCCACACCACTTGACCTTCTTGACCTTATCATTTATCCCATCACCTTTTCCTCATTCAAGGACTCATTATTTTTCCCATAGCTCGGCCCTACCCATGCCATGACTTAGATACTTGGACCTAGAATATCGCTAGTGATCTTTGACCTCATGTGTTTGCTATACCTTGCAGAACTATTACCTATGTTGATGGACATACTGACATTACCTTACCTCTTGTCATGATTGTTTATCCTGACCCAACCCTTGCGTGTACTGGAACATACCTACACATTCTTGCACCTAACCTACGTTGTGTTTCCTGACCATATCCTATACCTTGGATACCGGAATCACTTCAACCTTGTTTGGATAAGCCTATCGACCTTAGACAATGTAGATTTTTCATGCTCTTCAACCTGGTACCATGTTGTAGTTTATACATGTTCATACGTTTGGCTGTTACTACCTTTGACCCTAACCCATTACCTAGATTACCTGAGTAGAATATTTTTACTTTTTTCCCCCATTACCCACCTTCCTCTTCCTCACATTCACCTTTTATCAAACCACTCACCGATTCTGCCTTCTGTTTCATAATTTCTTAGTTTGAGGGGTATCACCTTCACCCACACATGGGGTAACCACATCTTATTTTTATCAACGTCGCTTACCAATACAAGCTACGCAACAAAAAGGGGAAAAATGTAGACACCAAAATTGGGTCACACTCCCCTTGGTCCCTCGACAAATAACCACCTCGAACACACTCACCTTACCATGGCCCATTCCACCCCCAATCTAATATTAATTTAATTAATTAAATTAAATTAATTCATTATCATCACAATATTTATTATTTAGATATCCCAATTAGGATAATGCCCACATATCCTCATCATCTAGCCACCTCACCCTAAAACCTATTCTTTGTATGTTGTCATAACTAACTAAGACCTACCCAAACCCTAAAAATCAAAGCTTGTATTCCCTGTAACCACATTCCCATTCATTAGAAGGAAGCTTCCATTCTAATCCATGGATCCAAAGTGAGTGAGATCCAAGAAAATCAAGGGGATCTTCCTAGTTTAGTAAACCTAGGAAATCCTACCCTAACCGACACCGGTTACCCTAAACCATTGCCGGTTAACCCGGAAGCATCGTCGATTACCATTTAACCCCCAAAATGACCTTATTTTGAGGTTGGCACATTGTTGAGAGGTTGGTAAAATATTCTGAGAACAAGTGACAAAATCAGAGTTGTATGAAAGAGGAACTAGCATTAGTACATGCATCGGAGCACCCATAGCCAACACCAGAAGCGACCACAAAGCCATCTATCTTCACGGGAGCATCCAAGGAAGTGCTAGCACTACATCAAGTTCCTTCCATCTGATCACCCTCCATTTCCAACTAGACATCATGATCGTACAAATAGTAAGTTTTGTTAACCAACACTAGTTCTTTATCATTTGAGTAGATTCTTTTACTTTTCTCATTAGTTTCTGCTCCCATTTCCATTCCCCCACCATTTACCTCCATACAAACTTGACCATCCTCTTACCCACACCCTTGAACTACCCATACCTAGATTTTAATCATTCATGTGCATACCTGAGACCCATACAAACCTGGCCATTGCCCTTCCATTTCTATCTAGCCTCAGATCTGTCTCCTCACCAAGTTTTTATTGAATTTTTTGTACCCTAACCATACCGATGCCGGTTACCAATAACCTCCGCCGGTTAACCTAAACCGACATCAGTCATACTAGACCGATGTCGGTCTCTGTGTTTTGACCTGAAACCAAGAACAAAGCTTAAAACCTCCACAAAATACCCAAAACTACCCAGAACCTCACCCTGACTAGCATCAGTACCCTGACCAAGACCTTGACCTCTAGATTCAGTCATAGCTTAGCCTGTTGTGAACGAATTTGCTTATTAGAGATGAATGAGATACATAAATCATTTTAACTACAATATGATTTCCTTTATTATTAGAATTAAGTTGTTTTAAACAGTGGATTGATAGTCCTATAGGAACTATCACTCTTCCCGGATCTAGTATATGCTAGGGAGTCCACTACACCTATTATTTAACTTTCATTTAGTGGTCTTGTTTTCCAATTCAAGTAGTTCCTCCAAGTAAAAAGGAATCTTTCACGATCATTTGTGGATCCAGAAGTCATATGCACGTAACAACCTACAACCATCATCTTAATAGGTATTCCTCCTGGCCCTTTACCCTTATCTGTTTCATCAACATTCGAAGAAATGCTCTAGAATCAGGTGAAACAGTAAGTGTATGATGAAGGTCATCTAGAGAACCATGAATGCATAAAATATACATGAGGATAGTGTATTTATCATCTGTAAAGGTAGTTAAGGGGCATCCTCGAGCATACCAAACAATGAACTTAGGTGTATAGAAAAAAAAAAAAGTACTACAAATACTAGTTGTTTTGAATGGCATGGGGAAGGTGATATTGATATGATTAGAATCAACGGTGTCCCCTATATAATCTAACCAAGACTGGCCTACTGTAAGTGAATAATCAATAGGATGGTGTGGGAGATGAACCAAAAGGTGAAAAAAATGCAAACCATAAGCGGCAGTGAGTATAACCCTAATCGACAGAGATTGTCATATGAGCATATGGTGGTAGGACATGAGGTGTCAAGTGGTATGTACTCCCAATAGGAATTTTTTATGAAGAGAGTGCAAGTGAATAATTGACATACTAAGGAGGTGGGGGAGTGTGGCGAGAATGGGATGATGTCAAGAGGTGGTGAGAAATATTTGTATGGCATAATATTAGTAGTAGTAGTGATAGGTAGTTGGGAAGAAACAATACTAAGCATGCAAAGAGTGGCTATGAATGGCATGTCATATAGAAAAGGGGATAGGGGAGGAATAAGAAAAGTAACCGAGTAGTGTGGGGTAGTTTTAGTAGATGATGTCGAAGTAAAAAAAGAAGTAGAAGGGACTAGATCAACCATGCAAACAACATGGACTAGGGTATGTGGATGTGGTTAAAGTGGAGACACGATCATGGAAAGAGAAGAATGAGCTGTGGGGATAGAATTATTTATGTCCAAGGTGGGAGAGAGAACAATAGGATTAGAAGAAAGAGATTGGACATTGGAGATGAGTCGAGCTAAAGTTACATGATTAATAGTGCATAATTAGGAGGTTTAAAAATATCCACAATACCATGAGGATCCATATCAAAAGATGGAAGCTCAATAAAGGAAGGACAAGGGCTATAACCAGAAGAAGTTGTGGGAGTGTTGGTGAAAGTGTGGCCACAAATATCAAATTTCAAAGTAACTAGAGGCTGAGAGGAAGAGGAATTTATATGGTGCTTATCTATGGTGGAAATTGCAGATTTGAGACCCTAAAAGGTGCACAAAGAGAGTTTGAGCTCACCAAAATGATTTAAAAAAAATTTATTTCCCAAATTTACTAATGGGTACATCTAGGGTATTAATGTTAATCTAGGTAGGAGGGCTTAAATGTTGTAAATGAGCTAAAGTAGTATGAAATAAATGTAAATAATTCATTCTAGATGAAATGAAACCCTAATGTGTAAGAGAAGAGTAAGGAAAAGACTCAAATGTTAATAGAAGACGTTCACACTATATCACGGATCTGGAGATAAAATCTAGAAGTGCAGTAAAATCCTTTAGGACCCCGCGAAGTGCAGATCTTGATTGTTTGAGATGAAACAGGCACTTAGGTGTGTACTTAGGAACCTCGGGGCACCCTGGTTTGAAATCTGGGTGCTCAGAACACTACAAATCCTTAGAATTTGAATCTGGTATGGTCGTTAAGTATCTTTGAGTACTTACTATCTATCTTGATGGATTCGTTGGATGAATTGGAGAATGACCCGTAATGTTAGGATAAGTATCAAACCCTAGAAAAATGAAATATGCATATGAATGGATCATATTGACCACAACCACCAAGCTAATGGTCTTATTGCTGAGTGTTGCACTATATTTCAGACCTGGATGTAGTTCTTGTGTGTGTGTGTGTGTGTGTGTGTCATTCCCTAGGTGCTCTTGTCTCAGTCACACTTTGTGAAGTAACCAGCAGTAGTAACTATAGAAATGTAAGTTGTGTGTGTGTATGGAATAGAATGGAATCCTTCCCCCTATGAAGTATGTGTTATGTAGATATCCAAGCTTGAATGTATGGAACTATGTGGATGTAATTGATGTAATTCTAGATTGGGTGATAGTAGTGATGAGATGCAATGACCTAGGACCCTTATTATGGTCTTATAACTTTATATTTATAGGGATCTCAAGATTATTTTCATAATTAATCCTGACAAGGCCAACTGAGAAGAAGATAAGGATGACCAACAACTAGAAATGAACCCAAAAGAAGTAGAAGAGGTTGTGTATAGACCGGTGCACCCGGAATGGGACTAGGGCACCTCGGGGCAGCCCAATATAGGATGGGGTGCCCTGATTTCAGGTTAGAATGTAAGAAATGTCATAAAATGTGCTAACAGGTATCAGGAAATATGCGGGAAAGACAAAATAAAAGATAATAAAAAGGTTTCCAAAATGTGGGATTAATTAGTACTTTGTACACTTGAGCACCTTCTAAATAGTAGCATAAGGCCGGGGTAAATATTGTCTATTATGTAATTTTTATGTCTACACTTACCATTATTTCTTCCACTCCTTTGATCACATCTTATTTGGTTCCTAAACCTAATATTTATGCAGCTTCTTCTAATGAGTCCTTTATAGTCAAAACTCATGCCCACGTTAAAACCAATCCTTTCCTTTACCATCATTAAGTCCCTTCTAGACAAAATAAACCTCCATCTCTCATTTTTTTTGGATACCCTTGGTCCTCCCATTATCTCGCGTGGATTCTTTTAGTTCAAGGAGCTCCCTGATGCTTACCTTGTTGCTCTTCATGACTACCTTCTCTATAAATCAACAATCATTCCCATTTATGGACCCCCTCTTACAAATATATATTCTTACCACTGTCACCACGAATAAACTCAATTCCTCACCTCGCAACTTTCCATTTTCTTCTCTAAAGCTATGAATGATTTGGTCATAGTGCAACATGAACTAGGTTCCCATCAATCTTCCATGTCGATCCCCCAAAATCATCAATTCACTCAACTGGTTTATTAACTAAAATTGGAATAAACTAAGTGTATGCTAATATAGGTAACCTAATCTAGGAGGACGTAAACGCTATAAATGTATGCACTAGAATAGTATAAAGTAATTAAATAATTGACTTAATACAAATGAAACCCTAATGTGTAAGATTAAAGTGAGGAAGAAACTCAACTGACTACATATGACTTTTATAGAGTGTTGCAGGTCTAGCAAGAAATTATAGAAGCAAGAACAGGTGCACAGAGGTCCTGAAAAAGGTGGATCCAAAATATTTGACTAGACTGGAGTGCCTAGGAGGGTACTAGGGTGCCGTGGTATGCAAAACTAGGCACCCTGATCTCTAAAACATTTCTGTGGATGGTCTTCTCACGGTTTAAAGATGACATGTAACCCTTGCCGCACTAGATTTTTTGAACTATGCCAAATGTTCCAAATGAAAAATATGATGTTGAATACCTGTAAAGGAAAAAATAAGTATTAAATCCCTAAAAATAAAAATTCCAGAATGAATGGGTCATACTGGCCTCAGCTACCACAACAGTGGGCTTGCTAAATTGAGAGTTGCACTACATTTTGGACCCAAATTTAGTTTTGGTCTGTATGAGCATGTCGTTACTTAGGTTCTCTTGTGCCAGTCACACTATGTGAAGTAGCAAGCAACAACTAAATGTAGAAAATGTAATAGCATGTGTGCATGGAATAGAATAGAATCCCCCCTATGAAGATTTGTGTTGATGCAGATCTCCTAGCCTTGATGCATGGAACTATGTAGATACAAGTGATGCAATGGATGAACTCTAGATGGAGGGATAGTATTAAATGACTCTAGGACCCTCATTATGGTCTCATAGCTTTATATTTATAAGGTTTTTTATATAATTTCATAATTAACCCTGACATGGTCAACTCGAAAAAATATAAGGTTGCAAAAATGGCTAGAAAGAGCCCAAAAAAGTGGCGAGAAATTAGAAAAACAATTGAGGTGCCCCAGGTGGGGAAAGGGCACTCGAGTATAGATGTGGGTGCCCCGATTTAGGCTAAAAATATGGGAAATTACCGAAACAGACTGGGAATGTATTTTAAAATGTGTGGGAAAGATGAAATAAAAGGTAAAATAAGATGGCCAAAATATGCGATTAATTAGTACTTTCTTCACTCAAGAACCCTTTAAATACTAGTATGAGACTAGGCTAAACAATGCCTAAATTGCATGATTTTATGACTACATTTTTCCCCCACTTTATGCTAGTGAGATGAAATCTTGGTAACATAAAGTAGAAAGAAGTGTGTACCTGATATCCATGGAGAGTGTAGTAGAAATGTGCCAAAGGAATAGATTTAAGAGTGGAATGAAAAAATGAAGATGGAGAATCATGGATTTTAAAGATGAAAAATGTGCATAAAAAAAGTGATGAGAGTGAACATAGTGCAGAACACATGCGTAGCTGTTGCAGTGTGTAGTGTACCTGCATGGTTAGTAAAGCATGTGTTGTCGTGGAATTGTGTTGTTAATGTTGTCATTGTTGTTGTTGTTGTTGACCCCAATTTGATTTCTTGTTTCTCATACACCCAGACATGCAAGGAGAAAATGATCAAGTAGTCAAATATGTATGTATGTAAAAATGGTATGTAGAATACACATGTATATGAAAGTGTGTAAAAGACAAAAATGTAAAATACACTAAATGGAAAGTGTAAATGAAACATGTGCACCTGATCCATATCGAGAGAAAGGGTGTACAAGGATATCATGTACTGCTGCGAGTTTTTTGGGTGATCTCATGCCACCCTGGTTGAAGAAGTGTGGGGAGGAAATGCTCTGTGTCCTTAATAATCTTATTGCATTTGTTGAAATGTTTGAAGAGATCTCTGTACTGTCCTGATTTTTTGGATGATCAAACGCCATTGGCCAAAGTAGTGTAGAGAGGCACACCCACTGTAACCCCTAACCCTATCATTTCTTCCCAGAAATGCTAATGAAACCATGTCCTATAAAAACCACTATGTATAACAATCATAGACTAGTCTAAACCCACTTGCAATATGTAAGCCCACAATGCCAAGGGAAAAGAGTGCACTGTACTGAACTGATGTAGCTGCATTTTGTTAGTATGTAAATCCCCAAATGATGCCCGCCCTCTCTAGGGGCACATGTGATATCACTCATGGGAGAATGTGGCCCAAAAAAGAGGATCAACCACACTTTGAATTTTGTACCCTGGAAATTGCTTGGTAGAAACCAACGCACACACAAACAAGAAGGATAGCCAAATAAAAGTGTAAAGCAAACAATGCATGTATATAGAAAACATGCATAAGCTACACAAACAATGTAGTAAATGTAAACATGCAAGAAAATAAGTAAGATGTAGAAAGTGGGTTGCAAACATAGGACATCACTCATGATGTCGTAAGTTAGACAAGGCTGTTATGGTTGTAAACAAAAAACAAGTTTCCAAACAAACATAGGGAAAATCCCGCATACAATGGAGAAAAATAACATACAATAAACAAAGTAGTCATGGAAACATGTAATCCTAAACAAGAAGTGTTGCACATGGAACACCTGTTAGCATGCTAGATAAATAACTAATATGTCAAAGCATGTATGATCAGGTTGTTGATTCGTAATCACATCACCCCTAAATGTCTGCAACTCGATGGGTTGAGACTCTCAGTGTGATTGCATAACATGGAGGTTCTCCCAAAGTGTGGGACTTTACAATCAGGAGAGCTCTCTGGATGAAGGCAAGATGTTCTTCCTCTATTCAGGTACACACATACAATTTGGAGAGGATCTAATCTAAAATCTACTCTAACTTGTTAAGGAGACAGGGTTAAGAAGATGCAATAAAATGAAATCCTAAGCTAAAGAGGTGATAAAACTAAGAAAACGGACTAAAATATCCTACTAACAGAGAGTAGAGAAGAAAAATGTAGTTGAAAGAAGCCAGACAGATGTGACATAGTCCCAAATCTCCATTCACTAAAAAATCTCCTTAAAACACACAACATCATAAACCTGTAAAATGAAAGGAAGTATGCACAAAATATAACAAAACTAATATAGAGGCAAGGGAATGCAATAAAATAAATGCAAGGGTTGAGAGAACACAAAAAACACAAATTTTATTGTTCCATGAATATGAACAGTGCATTACATTTGTATAATAAAGGCACAATTTCATTTATAGAGCCCATAAGAAGGCTTGCAGTTTACAGATTAAAAAATGTCAGTTTTCCTATCTCCAGAATATCCCCCTCTCAAATGAGAATTGTTTACAATATATAGAATTGCGGAGAGAAGAGAGAAAGAAGAGAAACTCAAATTTATGCTCCCTCGCACCAAAAAAAATCATTAAATTATCTAGAGAAACCCTGAGAACCTCTAAAAATCCATTCCCCAATCTACTCTAGCTTACTGGAGAAGAAATCAGACCATAATGTATTAAATTCGGTGATTGGGATCCTTGGAACTATACTTTTTGGATCTGAGTACATTTTCCTATTTTTCACCCACCTAACCTTTCCATAATTAGTATTTCAGGATTAGATGGCATAGAGGATGTCGAGACCTTTCCAATGATATAAATTTGATTGAATTTTGAGCACCAGTTCAAAAGTTATGCCCATTTGAAAAATTGCATTAATGCGCACAAGAGATGGCAAAAATAAAAGTTTGCAAAATGGGCCCTAGGGCCTGAAATTGTAAAATGCACCATTTCCAAAAATTGTGAAATTAAAAAAAATCCCCCATGGCCTGAAATTTTAAGTTTGCAAAAAACCCCCAAGGCCCGAAATTACACATTTGCGAAAAATCCCCCAAGGCCCGAAATTGCAAGTTTGTAAAAAATTCCCCAAGGCCCGAAATTGCAAATTTGTAAAAAATCCCCCAAGGCCCATATCTTGCAAAATATGAAGAGTTAGGACTTCTTTATATTTTTGGAAAGGTGAAGAAATTTCCTATCTGATGAAGATGTTTTTGGGAATCCTTAAGTACTTAAAATATATACAAAATCAGATTTGAAGCACTAAAAAGGGGGGGAATGGTGTTAGTTGACCAAGATTAAGCATGAGCTTATTTTGGAAAACAATTTGGCAAATCATAGTGGACATTTTCCTTCTAGATGAGATGATCAATGGCCTTGAAGCATCTATTGGGCATGTAGTCTTCCTGGTAGTCTCATATTTGATCTGGTACTGCCTTCCGCTGCTTGCACTCTTATCCTTTGTAAGAAAACCTTGAAGTTGAGGTTTGTGAGAGTAGAAAATTGCCTAAAACTTGGAAGCTTTTCCCTCACTTGACTTTCTATAAATCTGATTTGTTAGAATGCAATGAAAACATCCAAACCTACTCTGATATGGATACTCTGCTGATTTTATTCTCTTATGGCTAAAACTCTCTTTCGGGAGTGATATGAACTGTATACAAGCATACACTAGAAGTAATATAACATGTGCACCATCATTTTTGGAATCGAAACCTATTCTAACAACAACAAAAATGTGCACAAGCACTTGGAGGAATTGGAAATCCTAGACTAATATGTACAAGGGTGAGAAATTGTCCTTCTAATAGCAATGTTTGAGATAGATTCCATTGACTGGAATTTGTAATTCTTCACCATCCAACTTAGCTAGCCAAAAGGAATTTCTACCTTTGCATTCAGTGATCATGTATGGACCACTCCATATGGCATCCAACTTGAAATGTTTTCTTGGCTTTGCACGATCAGCATCCTAATTCAATACCAAGTCTTCTGCTTAGAATATCCTGGCCTTAGCTTTCTTGTCAAATCTCTTCTTAATCAATGCTTGATCCTTTTCCATGGTCCACATTGCATGTTCTCTTACTTCTTCTAATTCAATAAGCTATGAATAATTGATTTCCATGGGCTCATACACTGCTAGTTCCAATTGTTTCATGAGCTCCAATGCCAGAAACCCAAGTGATATAGGTAGAACTACTTCTTTCCCGTATACAAGCTTGTATGGATAGCTTCCTATAGACCTCTTGGGTGTGATCCTATCAGCCTATAGAGATGATTTGATTTTTTTGTTCCAACTCCTCTAATTCTCATCAAGAGTCCTTCTGATGATTCTTAGTAGGTTCTTGTTTGTGGAATCTATTTGGCCATTACCTTGAGGGTAATATTTTGATGAAGTACTGAGGTATACATCATTCTTGATAGCCCATTCAATGATCTTTGTACCAAGAAATTCCAATGCATTATCTAATATGATAGTGGTAAGGACTCTAAACCTAGTGACTATCCCTTCATAGAAATCCAAGAAATTGGATTTATTTGCCTCCTTAAGTGCCACTGCTTCAGTACACTTGGTGAAATAGTTTATTGCCATAAGTATCCACTTGTGGCCTTGACTTGAATTTGGTTTGATCACTCCAATGAAGTCCAATCCCCATTGCATGAATGGCTGATCTATTGAAATTGAACAAAGGGACAAGGTTGTTAACCTTTATTTCCCCATGAAGAATGCACATTTATTGCATTTCCTTATCCATGAGTAGAAATAATTAAACACAGTAGGCAAATGCTAACAAGACTTCATGATCTTGAGAGTTGTTACTCATTGAGTGAAGTGGCCTCCTTCTTCACTGTCATGGATCTCATGTAATATCTTCTCAACTTGACATGTTCCAATGCATCTCTATAGAACACCATTGATGTCTTTTTTAAATGAAACACCATTAATAAGAACATATGGAATGTCTTGTAATATAAATTATCTCCTCTTTGTTTTGCTCATTTTTGGAGGGCACAAACTTGTTTGTAGATAACGCACCAATTCTTGAGTCTAACATGGAATGGGTGCATCGTTAGCTTGTTGTTCTTGCTCATTCTGTAGTAGTAGAACAACCTATTCTTCTCCTTTTGAATCATCATGTGGTTTAGAAGGGAGTTTCTCACATAGACCTTTTCCATGAACTAGATTGGTCACTTTCATTTCAATATCATATTCCATTACCCGAGTGATCCAACCTACTCTCTTCTCATTCGAATCCTTGTTCAGGAGAAAGTCCTTCACACCAGCAAATGAATCTTATTATTTGAGACCAAGTGTCTAAAATTCTTCAAACTCCTAATGACAGCAAGGACATGCTTTTCAATGAAGGAATACCTTACTTCATAATCTTCCAAGCTTTGGCTAAAGAATGTTATGGGTTGTTCTGAACCTGTTATCCCAAATTCACCCCTCAAGGTGAATTGGATAAATTACATGATTCTTCAGGCTCACATAGGTTGAAATGGTTCAAGGGCCGAAATTTGGATTTTTGGGGTACCACTTCTCTTTTCTCTAACTACCATGTCCAAGAAAAATCCAAGGAGTTAGTAAAAAATTGCAAAAATACGAGAAAACGAGGTCACGGGCCTATTATCATGCAAATCGGGTCTAAGAGCTACAGATGAAACCAAGGCAGATCATACCAAGGTTCATCATACCAAATGTGGGCCTAAGATGCTAAGGAAACATTGAAATCTGGCAAAGTAAGGTTTTTTGGGCCCAGGTGGCATAGGTTCAGTCGGGACATCTGGGACCGGAAAACCCAATTTTCCTAAAATGGCCAAAAATAGTTAAAATCAGTAAAATCAAGTATTTTGTCCTGTGCGGTCCATGGGACATCGGGACACGAGTTCTTCATAGATCTAAAATGGCTGATTTACAAGGGAATCAGAAAATTTGGTTTTTTAAGGCCCAGGCCGCACTGGTACGCAAGGGATGTCCAGGACCTAAAAAGCCAAAAAGGCCGCAATCCAAGAGTGAATCAGCGAAGTCAGGTTGAAATGTCCTGCATGATCTGCGGGGAATTTGGGACACTAGGACACGTGGGGCCAAAAATTTCAAAACAACCAATTACAAAGGAGATGTGGTGAATGCAGGAGTCAACAGCCCTCATGGCCTGGTCAATGGTAGTACACGCGGGACATGAGTTCCCTGAAAGGCCAATTTTCCTAATTTACAAGGTCGACTAGGTGTGATGCGGATAAATCAAATTCTTCTCATCAACCATTGATACAATGGTTCATACTTCCAAAATTTAGGCAGCTCATACAATTGGTAGACTCTAATCTGATTTAGTAACTTCTCACCAGCATCGTCATACATTGTCATACCTTTTGTTGTGCGCTTGTTCATATTTTTTCTTAACAATGCATCGATATCCTTCTTATTATCTGATGTTCGATGGTTATTATTACTGATTTTACATTGACGGATGTGGGAATCCCATTCTTGTCCCATGAGCACACCCTCTAGATACTACATTTCTGAGAAATTACTATCAGGAGCAATTTCTTCTTCCACTTCAACCTTCTTCTTCCTTTTTACTCTTGCTATGTGTGCTTTCTTCGATGCCATATTAAAAATATCTCTTTTCTACCCTCTGTAATCAAGAAAGTTGAAACCCTAGTTCAAATATTCATGCTCGAGTGGAAATTATATGCCCTATCTTGTTTGTAACGCATCTACTTCACTCAAACCCTTCAGCTATGGGAACAAAATCTTCTCCTATGCACAAACCTCATCTCCATGTTTAGTTTCACACTCTTCACACCTCAACATGATTTCTCGTCTCTTTCGCACTTAGCTCTTTTAAATTTATCTTAATTGCAATGGTAAAAATGAACTCACATCCCATCCTTAGATATATTTTCAAAATGTTAGTGCATTTATTGCTCCTCCACCTATAAACAATCCTCTCATTAATTGAACATTTTCGTTCCTTCCATTCGATACATCTTCACACCCAAGCTATAACCTTCTAGCACACCTTCTTACCTTCTAGACACATACTTCTCTTCAGCGCATCTCCATGTGCCTGAGTACCTCATCATTGTGCCTTCTTTTGGTATTTCCCATGGCCTCTACTTACAACACGTTATATTTGTTTCTTCATTCATCTCCATCTATGGTTTTCATTTCCACAAGTAATTTTTTTCAATTCTCCATCTTGAATAACACCTGTAGCAATTAGTTTCTTTCATGTGTACTTATTTTCATCAGTCCTGTACCTAGATATCAATAACCTACCCCACTCCAAGGGTATGTGCAATCCTCTACGCATAAAAATTATCCAAATAGTAATTAGCTTCTGGCGCATAAACACGCTTATTATACAAACTCACCAACTAAATTGAAAAAGCATAATGATAAAGAAGGAAACACATTAAGGAAATGCAGAATTGAAAACCTAATCTAAGTGCCAACACTACCTTATTACAAACACCAAGAAGACTTATTTATAGTAGGGCTTAACCTACTCCCATTAAAGTATCTGGGTAACCATATTCAATCAAGCACTTGTTTCAAGTATGTGAGTGATAAAATATGGCCCCAACCAATGTACTTTGAGTTTACCTGGATGGCGGAAAAATTTAGAATCATAAAGGAGCATCATATGTCCTGTCTCAAGCTTTTTATCCCTGATGTTCTGTCATGCCATGATTTCTTCCTGGCCTTTTCTTATTTTTGACTCCAACGTGCTATTTCTCATCGCTCATCCAGCGGGATTAACTTTGCAATATGTTCTTCTAATGCTTACTCATTAGCTAGACCTCTAGCGCATGCAATACAGAAAGATGGTAACATGAATTCTATAGGAAGAGATGCTTCTGTGCCCAACACTAACTAAAATGGTGTGGATTTTTTCATCCTTTTATATGTTGTTCGATAAGCCCAATGTACTACAGATACTTTATCATCCCAATCCTTTCTTCCAACATCACATATTTTATTCAATGTCTTGCTCAAAATTTTGTTGAAAGCCTCAGTAGTCCCATTTTCTTGAGGATGATATGGTGTAGTCTTATGGTGTGTAATCATGAATTTATCCAATAAAATTATGATTTCCTCACTCATAAAGTGTGTGCCCCTATCACTGGTCAAACTTAAAGGACATCCATACTGTGTATTAACATTTTCCCATATAAACCTGGTTGTTATAGCCATTGTACAATCCTTTTTAGGTGTTTCTTCTGCTCACTTTGTCAAATAATAAATGCAAGTTATGATATAGCATGATCTAGTTCTGTGTGCAGCTGGTGAAATAGGACCCACAAAATCTATAGTCCATTTCAAAAATGGCTCTGCACTAGTCATAGGTATCAGGAGCATTTCATCTCATTGATAATGTCTACCAAGACATTGACAATGATCACATGCCCTACAAAATTCCATATAATCTTTATCAGGGATCTCCCACCATAATCCAATGAGTAGAATATTACACGTAGTTACATCACCTTCGTAGTGGCCACCTGTAATACCACCATGAGACTCCTCCATGATATCTATGTGCTCATGTTCCAGTACACAACGATGCAATACTATATCCCAGCCTAACTTGTGTTATCCCAAATTCACCCCTCAAGGTGAATTGGATAACTTACATGAGTATTCAGGATAAAGAAGGTTAAAATGGTTCAAGGGCTGAAATTTGGATTTTTTCAAGGTACCACTCCTCTTTTCTCTAACTCGCATGTCCAAGAAAAATTTGAGGAGTTAGTATAAAATTGCAAAAATATGAGAAAACGAGGTCGCGGGCCTATTATCAAGCAAATCGGGTCTAGGAGATATGGATGGAACCAAGGTGGATCGTACCATGGTTCATCGTACCAAATTTAGGCCTAAGATGCTAAGGAAACATTGAAATGTGGAAAATTCAGGTTTTTTTGGCGCAGGCTGCACGGGTTCAGTCGGGACATCTAGGACCCGAAAACCTGATTTTCCTGAAATGGCCGAAAAATAGTTGAAATCAGAAAAACCAAGTATTTTTATCCCACGCATTCCGAGGGATGTTGGCACAAGAGTTCACCACAGATCCAAAATGGCTGATTACAAGGGAATCAGTAAAATCAGGTTTCTTGTGCCCAGGACGCACTGGTACGAGGGGGACATATGGGACCCAAAAAGCTAAAAAGGCTACAGTCCAAGAGAAAATTAGCGAAGTCAGGTTGAAAAGTCCCATGTAGTCTATGGGAAAGTTGGGAAACTGGGACGTGTGGGGCCTAAAATTCTGAAACCACTGATTACAAAGGAGATGTGGTGAATGCGGGAGTCAACGGTCCTCACATCTGGGTCAACAGTAGTACACATGGGACATGGGTTCCCTGAAAGGATGATTTACTTGATTTACAAGGTGGGCCAGGTGTGATGTGGATGAAACAATTTTTTTTGGCCCAAGTCACACAAGGGACAGGTGGGACACCAAGACCTAAAATTCCCGATATAGCCACATGCAAGGGAAAGTAGTGCAAATCAAACCCCGAACTTCAAACGGCCATAACTTTTGACCCTGAGCCCTGATTTTCATGAAATTTTACTTTCTGGAATGGGAAAAACATCCTCTAAGGTAGTTATATGAAAATAAAGGAAAAATATTTAGCCCTAGTCAATCATATGCTTATTCCTGTTAAATGACATAAATGCCTGACAGACCCAAAATAGTTGTCCGCACTCATAAGGCCATAACTTTTGCATTTATCAACGAAAACACACAAAATTTGTACCGTTGGAAAAGTGTTTTTGATTCCGATGCACAAAAATTTAGAAATTCATAGTTTTATGAAGAATTAATGGTGATTATTTAGAAAACGTACCCAGGTTCATAATAGTGTTTTACTTGGTAGTTGGGATGCATTCAATGGAGAATGGGATGGCATTTCTCACTGTTGCAAGTCATGGGATAGTATGGGGAACCTTTTGCAAGAAAAAGAACATCATTTTACTTCATTTAATACTTCTTGCAAGTGGTTGAAGGATAGATTTTAGGATTTCCATTTTCTCTCTCTATATCTTCTCATATTTCTATAAATTGGAGTGTTGGGCTCATTGTAAGGGGAATATTGTTTTGAATGCATTTGCTGGAATGTGGAGAACTATTATCACCCCTCCTAGTATGAATTTTTCTTCTAATTTTCGGACATTGGAATACTATTCTCACACTATCCTTTTCTGGTGTATCACCGCTTTAGCGTAGGCTTTGTTTTCATGCATTCGCTTTCCTTGGTCCCTTGGAAAGTCAGATTAGGATAAGATAGTTTTTTCCTGCATTGAAGTAGATTGTGGCAGGTAGTTTAGGAACAAGAAAAAACTTTCTTTGTAGGTCTATCTTAAGTATCAATTCCCACAACTTGGAGATATTACCCATGTTAACCAATCACACTCCGAGCTCAAGCACACACACTTGTGGAAACCATAGGGTGTTTTGATTCAGTGATAACAGAAATTTCTTTATTCAGTTGTACCAAGATAGCCAGGATTGTTTCTAATCCTCCAAAAGCATACAACATGAATTCCTTTGAGAATTTTGGGTTGATAAGAGTTGGGGCTTGTGATATTGCATGCTTGATGGCCTCAAAACTCTCTTTTCCTTCTATTTTCCATTTGAATGCAAGAATCTTCTTCAACATCATTGTTAAAGCGCAAACACTTGTACAAACCATAGGGTTTTATGACTTGGTGATAACAACTTGTACAGGTCACCGTTAATTAACATATAGGGTTCCGCACGTATACAAAGTTATTTTTTTCTAAAGATATCATTCCTTATGGGTGCGCATGCATTTTCGTAGAAAGGACAAAAATGTCCTCTAATTCCAATGGCGCTCATTGTAACTTATACAACTGTGCATCTAGGATGGTAGCTTTAATGGCTTGTGCTTCTTCTCCTTACTATATTTTGGATAAATGGTCTTGTCTAGAATTACTTTTCCCTAGTTTTACCACAACTATGAAATCAAATTCATGAAATAAGAGTATCCATCTGCATATGCGTCCCTTTAAAATGGGTTTGTTTACAAAATACTTCAATGCCATGTGATCTGTGTAGAAGAAAAATGGTGTAGCTAGCAGGTACTGTCAGAATTTATGTAGCACATAAATAATTGATAAAGCTCTGCATTTTGTAGTTGTTAGTTTTGTTTTGTAGGAGTCAGCTTTCTACTAGCCAAACCTATAGGATGATCTATAATACCTTCTTCAGGATGAGCCAATACTATGCCAATTGTCATCCTAAAGGCATCCACATGTACATGAAATGGTTGGTCCAATGAAGAAAAACACATATTATGCGTGGTAGTAAGTTTATCCTTTAATGTCTCGAATGAACGTTGCAATAGTTCTCCCCAATATAATGTACCTTTCCCTTTTTGTAACTCCTCCAGGTGTGACAAATTTGGGAATATCCTTTAATAAAAATTTTGTAATATCCTGTATGACCTAAAAATCTGTGCACCTCACTCCGACTGGTAGTCTCTTTTAGGCCTATAATGAATGCAACCTTAGTTGGATAAACAAACAAGCCTTCCTTGCAAATTATGTTTCCTAAGAGTATTCCAAATGGTGTTATAAATATGCACTTCTTGATGTTCAAAGAGATACTCAATTGTATACATCTTTCAAACATTTAACACAGATTGTCACAATGATCCTTAACTAATACATACACTGTCCAATCATCTAAATAAACATGTAAGAAGCTGTGAATAAACTCCTTGAACACTTGAAAAACTATGTGCAAAAATACAGCAGGCTCATTTTTCAAACCAAAAGCCATCATAGTATCTAGGTGAAGCTACCCCATTCAGTAGTAAAAGTAGTATTTTCCTAACCCTCTTAGGAAATCCTAACCTGATGATACCCAGAGAACCCATCCATAAACGAAAATATTTCACGCCTTACAATGCCTTCTAGTATTTCCTCAGTGAATGGTGTAGGAAAGGGATCAGTCACACATGTAGCATTCAGCTCCCTATAGTCCACACAAATCCTAATCCATCCATCCTTCTTGATACTAATCACCATTGGACTAACCCATTTTGACTCATCGAGAGGGTTGATAATGCGAGACTTCAACATTTTTTCAATCTCTTCTTTGACATTTCTACACAAGTTGGGGTTCATCCTGTAGGGTCTCTTTTGAACTGGGCATGCACCCTCTTTAAGATTTATCTTCATCTCCCCTAATGATTCATGCATGCCTTTAAGTTCTTGGAACCCTCGAGGGAATACGTCCTGATAATCCCATAGTAACTCTATGATTTTTGCCACTTCACAGTCTAACCAATAGTCTCCAATTGTGGCTTCCTTAGGCTCATAATTTGATCCAATATTCACCTTCTTTGTCTTCATAGGTTCATGATAGGAATGCATGGTCTTATCTACACTATCCAACAACTCACGCCTACTTGTTGAATGGTTTATATCTAGATCTTCTACTTCTTCACCATCCACCAAGTAGACCATTTTTCCTTTATATTTCTCAAGGAAAGAACACTGAAGTAGTGTGGCATCAACCTCTGTCTCTTCAAAAAAATGTTCTCTTGAGGTTCCTTCATCCAATAAATCCTGAAAGAGTTCTTCAGTCTTGTCACTATCTCCCATAGTTAAGCACTTTATGAATTTTAATGTTTCTTCCACTTGAGGCTTGGTAGAGAAGAAGTCAAATGTCTGTGTCATTCCTGCAATTAAATTCTACCCATTTCCAGTCTCTCTATGGAGTTCAGCATATACATACCAAGCACACACGCAGCCTTGTAAAGTGGAATAAAACTTGTGCATCCAAAGCGAAGGTGGTAAAGCTTCCTGCCCCTCTGTCTAGAGTCTCTCACACTTCTAAACGTGATGTTGAACAGGTTGATTACCATGATAAGTACATATTTGAGTAGATGCATTACTCATGTAGAACCTAGTGGTAAGAGCAATCCTAATTTCATTCCATCCTACAAGATTATCCTTATGGACCACACACCAGTGCACTATTGTCCCGCGTATTGTATATGCTATCATATTTCTTCTTTCCAGCAGTTCTATGTATTGTTCCTCCATGGTGTGCAAGAATGCCATAGGATCTCCTTCTCTAGTGTAACAAGGCACCGAGTTGTTACCTATTCTCTTGAGATAACGTGGTTTGTTTCCCTTAGGAATTATTCTCTTTACTTCTCGCCCTACTAAATCATAAGTGCTATGAGCCCAATTATCACAAGAAACACTTGTAGTATCATTGATAGAATGTACATCCTCCCACAAAATTATTCCTTCTTTAGATGGCTCAAGCATCTCTAGATCTCGGATGGCCCATACATAAATCCTGTTTAGGTATTCTTCACTCAAGGGCTCAACATATGGCACAAATTTTCCATCTATTAAAGGGATAATGACTCTTTCATCCTTGTTTTAAAATTTGATATAACCTTTGTTGACACGAAGATCAACATTATTTGCATAGCACCAAGGATTCCCTAATAGAGCTGAGAAGCTACTTGACTTTGGCAACGTTAAAACCTCAAAATCCTCAATGAAGTTGGGTCCTTATATGGTAATGGATGCATCTTGTAAAACTCCAATGGGAGTTTCCTTAGTCCGATTAGCCATGAAAAATACATTACAAGATGGTTTCAATGGGGGTCTCCCCATTTGTTCACATGTATCTAAGGTAAGAACATTGAATTCCACGCCAATATCAATCAGTATATTACTCAATATCCACCCATCCACAACATCATTCAGAGTTATTTCCTTGTCATAATCTAGGTTATGAGGGGGAAGATTTTCATGCAGGATATGTCATCCAGTCTCAGTACTTGCGTGTGAAGTATTTCATTTTAACCAAATCCCCAATAGTGGAATGATATTCTCCTGGTGCAACAATTTACACACTTCTCTCAAGTCATCTATATCAGTTTGGATCATCTCTGATGCTTTCTTTTGCTCCATCTTCCACGATTGCTCCTTTAAATTTGGTATTTCACCCTAAAGATCCCTAAGTACCTCCATGGTTTCCTAGTAAACCTCCTTCTGATGAATGATCCAGGTACCATGCATGTAGAACCTCCTCCTTAGTGATGGTAGGCTTCTGCTGTAACACTTCTCTGGCATGCACTGCTTCAACATGGGTCATGATATTTACCTACAATGCCTTAGATTATGGTTCCAACTTGGGCATCCACTAATTCTCCATAGCACGTTGTATCCTAACCATCCATGCACCTTTTTTTCCTATTTACGCTGCTTGCTAAGATTCTCATATAGGTCAGGGAATTCCTCATAGCTATGATTCTTTCCACAAAAAGAACATGTAATATTCTGAGGATATTCATGCCTGTAGTGTTCAGGAGATCTGCATGTATAACACATTCCTCGAGGGAACTCACTTCTTCCACCACCACGGCCTCGTCCTCCAAATCCACCATGGTATTCTTGACCTCGACCACGTCTACCTTCAAAATGCCCTTCATTCCAATCATAGCGTACCTAATTTTGATCCCAATCCTGATGCTTGTTCTTGCCTTTAGATTTATCTGAAATTCCTGTCTATCATACACCAATACCTATAGCATCATGGATCTTACAAATAAACTGGAAGTCTTCTGTGTTATGAGTTGTGGACCTACATATTTTGTAGTAGCAAGAAACTTTCTTCCTTATCATGCATTGTAGTAATGGAAAGTGGCTAGCATCATGGTTTAAATGGCATATCTCATTGTCTAAAAGCAATGAGTGCACTAATTTGTGAGGACAACTATCCTTTATGTGACCTTCAACTTCACAATCTATGCACCAAATCCTTGTGTGCGGCTCATGTGTTGAATTTTATGATAGTTTCTCCAACTTCTTTGCCATAGCTATGATCTATGCTTCTAAAAATGGGCTCACAGTCTCACCCCAGTGTCTATACTTCCAACTTCCTCAATGCATAAGGTTGCTTCAAGTGTTTAACAAGGATCAGTGTATGTTTTATGTAATAGCACCCACCTAAAAGGTGTAATCAGGCCTCCAACAAAGCATTGTGCATGTTGGCTTACGTGAATATCATAAGAAATCTTAGATAACAACATTTTACAACAGGCATCATACTCTCTGACACTCTCAATAGTGCCTTGCTTAATAAATTTGAGCGCACTTATACTCTTTTACTCAAACTCATGGATATAAAACTCTTTAAGGAATATATATTTTAAAGTTGGAAAGTCTACGTAATTATGATCATGGTATAAATTTATATACCAACTATGTGTGCACCCTTATAACGTACTAGAAAATTGACTTGCCCTATGCTCAGAAGCCGTGATCCCTTTTTTGTGCCATAGTATTTAACACAGATATACGTTTTTAGCAACATCTTCTATGCCCCTATACTCTAGAAGTCAAAGAGACATCTCCATGTAAATATTTTGGGGTTGGTATGGACCTTGCCCACCTAATCTAGAACCTCCTGTGTTTCCACTGCCTCCTGAACCACCAAATCCACCGGAGCTAGAGCTACCTATAACTCCCAATCTCAAACCTGTAGCTGGGGTTGGACAAGAAGATGTACTTCCCTGTGTCCCAACAGTAGTACTAAACTATACCCCAACAGTCTGTGAAGTGTTAATGCTCCCAGAAGATAGTCCAAATATTTGTGCACCTAAATTCTTTGTAGATGATATACCTGGAAAGGTACTCCCATATAATAACAAATCCATTTTCACTGCCATCGTTGTGCCTCTTATAATACTTGATCTTGCTATCCCACTACTTAAATTAGCTTGTTAACTGTTTGTTGAACTAGATGTTGTAAAATCGAGTATAAGGGCAAGGTTTCCAGGTGGATTCAGATGCGCACCCATGGCCCAGGTCATCTTTGTAGGTGTGCTTCTATGTGAGGCCGAGGAGGGTTCCCTGTCATGCTTTCCCAAATGGGGGAGTTCTTGATACTCAAGTTCCATGTCTTCTTTGTGAACTTCAACTCCTTCTCGAATTATCTTTCTCCACAATGCCATTTGCTCTTCAACCTCCCGCTACTTCTCTACCCCCCTCGTATGCTCCACATTATACTTAAGCCCCCTTTCCTCTCTCTTCCTCTCTACCTCTAGGTCTACCATCTTTTACCAAACCTAATCTTGCCCCCGCACGTGGTGGGGTTTAGTTAGCCATCGGTTTGGTCTCCAAGTTCAAACTTACCATTAGGATCTTGCTCGCAAGTGGAATACCTTGTAAGTAAGTTCCCTTTGGATAACTTAAAAATTGAAATTCAACTACCTCTGGGAACGAATAAGTGGAGATTGATTACTCTAAGATAGAACTGTTCATAACACCACGGAACCACGTATCCACAATGTGAGTCCAAATTAGATCAGCATCATAAAGGGTCTAAAATTCTTCCTGCATCTAGACAAGTGTGTGATACCTCCAATTCCATTTAGATGCATAAGCAATCAACCACTCATACAATTCTATTGGAAAGATAGCGAAGAAAATCTCATACAAATAGTCATACAAATTATGCTCCACCCATGTGCATGAATTAAACTCAGATTCGGTGTTGAACCTGTTTGTGTATTCTTCTTCTAAGTCATGTATCCATTCCTCAACACTTTTTTGGGTCAACCGGTATGTCTTCATCGCAAACTATCCTATAAACAACTAAAAAGAGTTCCAAGCAATGGAACCAATGATACAGCCTAGAATTCACCGATAAAAGCCCAAGCACCCTGGCACATCACTCAACCTAGACTGAGCTCTCACCCAAAGTGTAAAAAGGTACAAGGTACCTCTTTAGGGTTGTTGTTGCAGGATGTTAGCATGATGAAGACTTAAGCATTCAAATCTATGACCAATGTATCATTCTACAGTACATATTAAGATCTAGGTCTTTAAGTATCATGAATCAAACAATAACCATAGTGAGAACATTCATGCAGTAACAAACTATAACCATGATTAACACCTTGATTTAGTCAATAACCTCCATTATATTAAATGCATTAATACATAAAAGCTTCTTATAATAAATAATACCATGGTCTATGGACACATCTAATTTTGCAGCATAACCTCACAATAACTCATTTCTTACATGTCATAGTATGCTACATAGTCCACTACATATTTATAAGGGTGGGGACTTTCCCTTCACTGCTTATCTAATCCCAAAATAGGTCGCATGCTATTATTAGCCACGCGTCGTTACAATAATAGCCACACACGCAAGTGCGCTAACAATAGAATTCTTCTAGTTATCTGTCAGTAGCAAATCTATTCTCATCTTGTAGTCATGCAAAGCGCTTCGTAGCCGATCCTCCAAAAATAGCCAATACGTGTTGCGCAATTCTTTAACCGATTTGTGTGCTCTGCATGCCATCCTCCAAAACTAGATCCTGATCGTGAAAACATCTAAATCCCTAATCTGTCTATGTCCTTAGCACGTGATTCCTTCCCGATCCTCCCATGCTTTTTAATGTGCTCTGCTCTTCCATGTGAACCTTTTGTATGCTCTTTGCTAAGTTCCATACTTTAACTGATCAACACCAATTGATCAAATATAAAATGATTTTATCTATTTGAATTCATATTAATTCTTTTGAATTAACTGAATTTATTTTTATGTCATAGACTAAGTGAAATTAATTCAATGGGAAAACATTAAGTCAGTTAATTGTGAACTTGAGTTAGATTATGCCTTCGGTTGATTTAGGTCACAAATTCATTATATTCTACTTGAGGTATATTAGTCTCTCATTCGTAGATGGCTTGCTGCAAATAAATGTAGATTATAGTTATACTTTCATGATTTGATATCAAAAAATAAGAAAATACATGAAATTATTATTTTATTGATTTTTATATTTGTTAATGAGATTTTCATTATGTTTCATGGATAAGGAAAGCTATCAAAATACATTATACTCCATGATCATGTGTAAAACTTCAATGTATACAAAAAAAATTTCAAAACCCTTAAATGTATAATTTTTACTAAAGACCTAATATGATAATTGAGAAGATTTTATGGTCTCAAGATCTCATTTTTTTAATGTTTTTGTTCTCATGTTTAAAGAAATAATATGACATATTTATATTTAAGATTATTTATCCAAATAGTATTTTACATTTGTTCCATTCTTGGTTTCTCCCTTTTCTCTATTATCTATTTCATCTATGTTTCTTTTGTATGCGAAATTGTCAAAACCCTCAAGTTACTGATATCACATAAGTTAGACCCCCCTCTCAAATACATAGTAAAACCAAAAAAATTACGATGATTTTTCTAATATTGAAAGTTTATGTCACTTTTTGTTAGGCATAGTGATATAACAATTGATTAAACTATAATAGCATAATAACTTGTCGACACCACTATCGTCCATAATTGCATAAAGAAGTCTTAGAGCCAACAATGAACATATAAAAAGCCATTTAGACATTTTTCTCCAACAAGATCAATTTAAATTTATTAAGTGGGAGATATGAAATTTAATAACCTAGAAATTAAAACTCCAAAAACATTTGACACATTGATCGTCCAATCAAAATTAGCTGTCCAAAATTCAAAACTAATAAAAATTTTGGAAGACACAAACCAAAATAATTAAAAACAAGCCATTTCACATATTTCCATATGTGACACAAATGTGTTGCTTTTTTACACTAGGTTAGCATCACAGTTTGAAAGATAATTTTAATAAAATAATATTCACACAATGACATAAAATTGATTGAATTAATAAAGTAATTACACTTTGTATTTAGTAGTTGTTAGTATCTTCATAAGGTAGACACCGGAACACTAAGCCTTGAAGCACATAACGATTCCCCACCACAACCAAAAACTAATAATAAAAACATGCATTGTACATCGCAAAAAATAGAATATTACACTATTCATTATCTAGACAAGCTTCTGTTTAAGATTAACTTGATTAAAATCTATGTTCCGATTCATGGCCCAGTAGTTTTTAATAAAGAAATGAAAAACTGCACACTTTTTCGGCAATAAGAATGTAGCAAGTTGGCATTTTTGGCAATGGTAGGCCTGAAATGCCTAACTTGATAGCGGCTATATTTCAAAGCTACAAAGCAATCTTGTCTGGATATGACATCTATTCCATAATGATCATTAAAAGTAAAATGTTGTCCACAACATAAACATGAAAATCTGCACTGTTGATAGGCAATTTTTGTGCCGAGTTTTTCTTGACAAAAGTAAGTGTACAACTAAATTAGTGATCACTTTCAGCTTAAGCAGTTACCAGTAAGCGCCATCCACGCCCTCAAAGTTATTCAGGGCACTATCCTGATCTCAATCATTTGTATTTTCCATACCAAGTATCTCCAAGACTTAAGTTGGGCAACACTTGGTCCCTGATAAGCTTAATGACTTTTCTGATTTAAGTTTCTTTGTACTTAAAAAAAAAATGAACGTTTTTTTAACAGAGTTTTCTGGCAAAGTTTTTCTCACCGAAAATTCCGAGTTGAAATTCTCAAGCCACTTTTTACCAATTTATTTACCTGAAACAATTTTTGAGAACAATTTTTTGGGAATGAATTCCCAGATTGAAAACATCTCAACGAATTTATCACAATGACATGCACTTATAAAATTGCCATCACGTAAAAAGAGAGTATCAGCATTTTTATCATGAGATTCTGTCTGTGGCATGTTAATAATATTTTTCTCTGTAACTCCATTACGAGGTGTCTTACCTTTCCCTGCAAAGTGATTACTCAATACACGCGCAATGCACAATTCCACACATGCCACCTTTTTGTTGTGTTTTATATATAAAGATTTAAGAAATGGCATATATTCCATTGAATTTAATACAACCAATTATTGTAAGAGCAAGAATAAATTGGTGCAGCCAACTTATTTTGGTTTTTATTGGTATGCGTCCTATGTTGTTTATTGTCTTTTAATATGTTTTTTCTCGAAATTTTGTCATTTTGTTAGCATGGTTTTTCAAAACACTTTTGCTATGGTTGTTAAGGTTTTTTATTTATTTATTTTGGTGTATTTGTAAATCGGTGTGTATTTATGGTGGTTTATTTTAAATTTAACGTGTTTATATATATATATATATATATATATATATATATATATATATATATATATATATATATATATATATATATATATATATATATTGAATTAATATATTTATGACAATAATACAATCAATAAATTATTAATATGAGTGATTGAGAAGTGTTCCTTACTAAAATAAATTAAAAGGATTTTTAATTATGTGTATTTAACTTTTTCTTTTTTTATTGATTAGATCATTTAAAGTGATTTGAATTGTGTAATTTCAAATCAATAAAGTGCCTTGTTAAATTTTATCTAAACTTTTCTTCTAAGGACCTAATAATAATGGAGGAATAATATGGGCCCCTTAAGAAAATTCTTCTACATTTCTTTTACAAGGTGTTGTTTCTACATTAAAGTTTCAAGGAAGGAAAACGATTTCATAGAGTTTAGTATCTAATTATTGAAAATCTTGCGAATTTTTTTTTGAGCTCAAGAACATATAGACAAAGTAAATTATTTATATTTTGTTAATTAAGAGCGGATAGACATGGTCATTTAGTTACATATCCTATTAATTTGCAATTGTCAAAACACATGCTAGTATTAAAGAAAAGGGTATGGTTATGGAAACAATATTCCTTTTACACTCATTTTTTTACTTTTGTCAATTTTCTATGTCCAGTATTTATGACTTTATACTCTTTTCTTAGATAATTAGTTCAATATTTTTATGTAAGTTACCATGTATGTCATAGTTGTAATACACCACTTATGTAAAAAGCACTTTCTACATCTACATTTCAGTGAAGATAAACATCAAAGCTATCTTTATTTGGGTTTCATCTTTTACTGAACCCACACAATTTTTAATGTTTATGGCCTTTTAAGTTATATATATTCCTTCATTTGGAATATATCTTATTGTATTAGATATTATATTATTACATATAAAATTACTCTTACTCTAATTCTTGTATGTTTTTTGTAGAGGCTTTCATAGAGAAATATCCAATATAGCTAGAATCCATAATTATAATAATTGTCGTAAAATTAATTCTTCTATACATGTAATTTAGTTATTCATTTGTTTACCGTATATATGTTTTTTCATTGTGACAAACTTTCGATGTTTTTTAACATTCCAATGACATATTCCTATGATCAAGTGTATATTATATTGTTTAGATTGGTGATTTTTTTTATAAATTGTGCATAATATTCATAATAGCTAAATTATTGTTTTCATTAGAATATAATATATACCTTGTTAATATCGGAGTTTCATGGAGTAGGCCGCGGACGCGGAGGATGGAACACGAGCTAGAAAGAACACGTAGGCCCAGAGCATGACTGCTAGATCTATTTTTCCCCCTCCATCGTCAACATGGGCAAAGAGAGTTGTAGGCAACATATGCAATGGTAAGCGATAGTAGAAGGAGCCACTATAGAAGCTGTTTCTCGAATGGAAGCAAGAATCTCCATGGCTGAAGGTACCGAACGCGGTGGTGGACAGAGCCCACGGGAGATTCAACTTCACTCTGATGGGATGTTTTGTAGGAATTCGGATTAATATTTATCAAGTTTGAAGTTGGATCGGGAAGAAATGGAAGATTGTGGGGAAATTCAATATTTTTTCCTTGTCTAGAAAAGCTTCTTGTTTGTCTTTTCCCTTGAAGAAGACCTGGTCCGCGTTATGTGGCGTGGACCATGGTTTGAACCACTCTCACCATTTTCAGATAGAAACTAGGTTCTAAAACTCACATTCCCACTTGTTGTCCGGTATGGGTAAGGCTCCTTTGGCTACCCCTCAAATTCTGGGCAATAGATGTTTTAGTTGGAATAGCTAAAGCAATTGGATATTTATTAACGCTGGATCCAACCGAAGCAGCCAGGTGCAGATTCATTTCGGAAAGGATGTATATAAATGTCGTTGCCGGTTCTTCTCCTCCGGAAGCCATAAACCTGGTTTCCAGAGATGGGATTTGGAAGAAAAATCTCATATATGAAGATTGACTAGTCTTCTGTAGAAAACGTGGGAGAGTGGGCCATGAGACATTTGGAAAAAATAACTCCCCCATAGCAGCATTCTCAAATAAGGAACAACAGGACGAAAACTCTATGAAACAACTGGTTTCCCTGTAAGTGGATTCGAACTCATGATTGATTTGAAACTACAGGCTTGAGAAACGGTTCAAGATCGGTCCAAGCAGGACCTGCAGACCGTAACTCCCTTTCCCGACGTGTGAAATTGGTAAACAAAATTTGGAGACAATGGTTGTAACGCCCACTAATTCAGACACACAAAATAACATTGCAAAGTACAGGATAATTTTTTTTTATTTTTTTTTACGTAGAGTTTACATGACCACACAGGAGACCATAACAGGCTACGACCAAATCTCAATGAGCTGGACACAACATTGGTCACATAGGCAATAAGGAAACATATACACCCAACATGAACAAATCAATTTTCTCTTTTCGACACGACATCATATACTATTCCAACCACAGAGAAAACTTACGGTTAGGGTACCCCATGGTGAAATTATTTTTAAGGTTTCTTATTTACTAAAACATCTTTTACTTCTTAACTTGCATACTAGAATATTCATGCTATACGTATCAAGCAATCATATTTCCTCTTGCTAGGATTCCTCAAATCTATGAAACAACTGGTTTCCCTGTAAGTGGATTCAAACTCATGATTGATTTGAAACTACAGGCTTGAGAAACGGTTCAAGATCGGTCCAAGCAGGACCTGCAGACCGTAACTCCCTTTCCCGACGTGTGAAATTGGTAAACAAAATTTGGAGACAATGGTTGTAACGCCCACTGATTCAGACACACAAAATAACATTGCAAAGTACAGGATAATTTTTTTTTATTTTTTTTGCGTAGAGTTTACATGACCACACAGGAGACCATAACAGGCTACGACCAAATCTCAATGAGCTGGACACAACATTGGTCACATAGGCAATAAGGAAACATATACACCCAACATGAACAAATCAATTTTTTCTTTTCGACACGACATCATATACTATTCCAACCACAGAGAAAACTTACGGTTAGGGTACCCCATGGTGAAATTATTTTTAAGGTTTCTTATTTACTAAAACATCTTTTACTTCTTAACTTGCATACTAGAATATTCATGCTATGCGTATCAAGCAATCATATTTCCTCTTGCTAGGATTCCTCAAATCTAGTTAAAGTATTCTTACGGTAAGTCCCATTTAAAAGATTCATTGAAGTTACAATATTTACTTGTTTGATTTGTTCATTTATTGAGAGGAAAAGATTACACACAAGACCATTTACCCACACACAAACTACAATATCTTATCTTATATTTCTGTTGCACAAGGAGGCGAGTGAAAGATCAACTATGGCAAAATGCCATTATGGTTCAGAATAAACGAAATTCCTTTGGGTGGGGATCATAATGGTTAAGTAACTCAAGAAAGGATTGTAATACACCTTCACAAGGGGAAGGGGCATGAAGGTCAAAATGCATTCATCTTCATGATCTCACAAGACATTAACCATATGTTTGTTGTGACTTATAAAACAATAAGGATTAAGTAGATACATCATCTAGTCATCTCTTGACTATATTCCTAAAAAGTTGCAAATCAGGTTTTATAACAAATAAGTTGGCTTTATTGGTTCGTTGATCATTTATCCCCATTTAACAAAACCTTGTACTATCAAAAATTACTAAACATTGGTTTACATTCTAAAATCATTTAACATCCCATTGACACTAAGATTAATTTGTAAGAATAGATTAAGAGAAAATAAGGTACATCCCCCCCTTTTTTCACAAGAAGATAGTTTCCTTTTTATTCCATTTGAAGAATCTTTGCTTCATCTATAAGTTAACAACATCATAATATTTTCTCTTCAGTGTAACCTTTTTATGGATTACAAAACCACTCGGTGATACCTAGTATTATGTTATTTCTGAAATCAGAAGGGTTTTCTAACTCAAGGTTATAACTCAATTTGCTTCCATTATCCTTTTGGTAACTAGACATAGAAACATAATTTGCAACCAAAGATGACACACAATCCAAAGATGGCTTAAAATTCTAATGTAGTTTGACTCAGGATTAAATAGATAAAAAAATGTTGGTCATATCGAGGATAAACTATCTTTCAACAATGCAGTCATACATTAAGATGCTCGTAACAAAATCAGTGTTCATTTTATTTCACTCACAAAATGTTTCATAAGTTTTAGCTTCAGTCCATAATGGCAAACCTACTCCACAATTACAAAAGAAAAAATAAGGTATTGTCCTTCTCAAATTTTCTCCACAATTACCATTCCAAAGTCCTACTACACGTTAAGCATTCATACAAAAGCACTTTACAGGAAAAAACTGAAGAAACTTCTAGTAATCCTTTCTCTCTCTCTTTTTCTACCCGCAAAATCCATCTCCACAAGTATTAACTTGATTCAGTTCGCGAGAAATGAGCATGATAAAGACTACACATAGGAATAGAATGCTACCAATAACAATATCATTAAAAGAACCTTTTATTTAATGAAGGGGTGTCAAGTTTTTAAACTAACAACACCATTACACATGATAAGAAAATACCATGTCAAAATTAATAAGGGAGCCATAAAAGTACAATAAGAACATTGTTTGAGGACGATAAAGCTAAATCAACATATAATAAGTAGGGGTCAAAGACCCGATAAGTCCGAAACAAAGTGTCGAGTGTATTGGGATTTCAATCACATAATTGAATAAATCATATGATTGAAATCCAATACTCCAACATTATCAACATTTTCACACAATATCCCAAGATCCAAAAGATTAAGGGTTCAAAAAACAACATCATGTGTTAACCACCTTTTACCCCTTCCAATGGTAAAATCTACCCCACAACAATCCTGCCCCTAATTGCTTGCCAAGGACACATGAAGTGAGTTCAAAAGGAAAGTTCAACATCTAATCATCTTGTCATGCTATGAACAATAGAAAAAATTATGATAAAGGAAAGAATCCATATTTAGGAAATCAAACAATTAAAATAGTCTAATGCCACCACCTTGCAAGGATATAAATTAATGTCCGATCAATTTAATTACCCCTAAAACTATATCAATAGAATTTAAGTAAACCATCCCAACACGACCAGATTCATATAGGGATCGATCACTTTAACTTGAATCAAGTAAAACAATTGTTGAACAATATTAATCCTTAATTCATAAGCCAACACCGATGATAATTGGTCCTGTTAAACTTGATATTGGTAGCAATAATACAAGTTAGATGTTAGTATAAAATGATATTGATCAATAATTCTTACATTCTCCTCAATGATATCTTATCCTTCCCATTTATAGATATACAGGTAACTTTAATACTCTACATAATAGGTATACCCTTGTTCTTACTAGAGGTGTAGAATTGCACGTTTCAGCAGGATTCCAACCCAAACCCCCTAAGCTAAGGTTCGTTAACCATGGGGAGAGATACAAGACTTGTCATACGTGTAACAACAATAAAAAAATTATTCCCTTCCACATTGTGAACATTTTCAAAAAAAAAAAAAAAATCAAATTGTGGCCAAAACTCAAACCAAAACACCGAACCTCTAAGGTGTGGCTTTCTATTAAACGATAGGTTTCGAATAAAAAACACCAGAGTACAATTTGGGTAAAATACACATTGACTCCTATTATAATAGAAATATTTAAATATATTTTATACCCATTTCATAATTGTTTCAACTAAACCCAACATGATTCAAAAACAAGTTCAAAAATTGGAGAATGTTAGTTTTAAAACCATAACATGACCATCGATAGTACATATGTTTATCCTATCATTTTGTAATGAAAAGAGAAGACAGTGAGAGATTTAATTCCATGTAACCATTGACATACAGGTAGCAACAAGAACAGTGAAAAAAAATCAAGTACCAAGACCATTTACAGAACCAAATCTAGTAATAAATCATCCTAAGAAGTCGTTAACACAGAAATGCAACTAACACATAGCTTGGAGGATGAGAAACAAATGCAAAAACTACCATATAACCCCAAGCAACAACCACTTCATCAATTAAAAGCAATTTCCTTTCATGATATGGCTAAAGTTAGCATAGTAATCAGATGGGTAGAAATTATCATGGTTGTGATGAGCTCTCACATTTGCAAACAATGACCACCAAACGCATGCAACAGAAATCAAGAATCCCTCTGAAACCCTAGCTAGGTGTCCAAACCTCATACACATCCATGTTGGGCACTGACAAGGAGCTCCATTCCATAAGTGACCTATGTCTGGAGGAATGGGGTCTCAAAGACCTTTATTTTGGGGCTCCATTTATCAGTGATCCATTCATGTTGATGAGAAAGTTTGGGAAAAAAATGGTTGAACCTGCAGATGAGACCCATCCTGCTATATACCTCTTCCCAATCCAAAACCTTAAAGAGAACATTATCTTCCAACTTCGGGATAAGGGTGTCATTATGAGTGGTTTTTATTCAAATGGGCAATATTGATAGGTCCACTAGTGGCCGCATAAAAGGATTTCCCTTGTATCCTTGGCTTCTCTCGACCACACCATGCATAGGTGTGGCTATGGAAATAATTTTCCCCGTTTTTGAAACAAAAACCCTCACACCTGCTGGTGACTTCACCACGTGGAAAGGAGTAGATCCAGTCATTGCAATGGTGCACTATTGAGGATTCAAGCACTGGTCACTATTTTCTTTTACACCAAATCTCAGACCTCCTTTGGACGAGCCACCTCCAAACTCGCATCCTTCACCGCCTGGGCGAGTACCTCCATCGTTGTCTTCATTGATGTGTCCTCCACCACTTGTGCAAGTTCCACCGCCACCATCTCCATTGATGTATGCGGCTCCTAAATGCAGATCCTTTACCAGAAAATCTCACACGGCCAAAGTAGATTAATTGAGGCATAAAAAAAAGGTCATAGCAGTTTGTAAATCAAAGTTAATAAATGAGAGAGGGTGTGGCCACCCACAAGGCAAAGTCCAACACGGTAGCATTAAAGAGGATTAAGGAAATGGAAGGTGGCCATCAAATCCACCCACCTCCAGCCAAACATGGAAATAAATAATCCAAAGACATCAAATGGAGTTCACTTCTCCTCACGCCAAGCTTATCACATCAATAATCCAACGTGTGAAGCAAAACAGTGGAAGAGACAATAATTTCACCCTAAAATTAACAATTGCATCAAGGAATGCGAGCAGGCTCCGTCAGCCAAGGTGGGAGCTGCTGGCTGGAGTTTTCAATAAAATATAAAACATGAAAAGCACTTCCAAAATAATGGAGCCACAACAAAATAAGCTCCTCTTTTACGCAATTGAGGATCACTCTTTGGGAATGATCGAAAAGATACAATAAAATGAAATAAAGAATTAATATTAATGTCGACAAAATTTGACAATAAAATAATAAAAAAAAAAATTGCCGATCAAAAAATAAAATAATAATAATAATATCATTATTATTATTACTATTACTACTCACAATAATAATTAACCACGTTAATAAAGATCACCAGTCAAGCTCAATAACAAAAATAATAATAACCAAAAATTGAAAATTCAATAAAATTATTATTATATAGATATCCCTTCTAGTCAAACACGCCCTAAGAACACCAAGTCATCATTCAAGCCACCTATAGAATTTGAGAACATAATTTTCCTTTAATAGGATAGTCGTAATGGGTGCCACAAGTTCCACAACTAGAGGCATCGAGAATGACATGAGGAGGCAAGACGGAGAGGAAGGATGCTAATCCTTCACTTCAACAAGGTCGAAGTCAACCAACGGTCAATGGGGCACACACAACCATTCCACGCTTAGCGACATGGTCACCGAGGAAAGAAATGAGGTAACATCGAACAGGGCATTACAATGGTTTGGGAGTTGATGGAATCCTGCCCATTTCAGACTCATCACCGGTGGGTGTAGCATATGTGGAAACCACAAACATGGCCCTACAAATTAGTGACGTAGAGGCCAATTTAAAATTTGAACAGGAGGATCTTATTGCATAAATTATTCGAGAGGAGGTAGCGGTTAAGAAGATCTGGCCCTAAATCTCAGCTAGGATACTGCAGTCAAAAGGTTTGGGAAACATAGCATCAACACAGTCAATAGATTTGACAAGTATAGCCACGATGCAATTTTAGTGGAACAAAACATTAATTATTTAGGTGGATTAATTACATAATTGGATCCCCTTGCAAAACCTATGAGTAATGTAATATCAATGATTTCCAAAAACTTTAGGTACAATTGAGATCTCATCTTGTACATGAGGGGAAGATGTGTTGGTACCCAAATTAATTCTCCCTCAAATTCTGAGAAGCATCACAAGTTTTGGCAAGAAGATTAGAGACAAATAGATCATGGCAATTTGTTTTTTAGTTGGGGATGGGATCTAACTGGCCCTTTGTCACTTAGATGTGGAGAAATGGATAGCACCCTCAAGAGGATTTGATCTATCCTCACTATTTTAGGTTGTGCCTTTCAACAAAGGTAAGCGAACCCTTTTGTAGCCTATTGTTTATGAAGGAGATGGAGATTTCCTTCCTAATGAAGTTGTTAAGGAGACCTTGAAGAAAATATGATCAATGTAACAAAATATAACTCTCACAAGTTGTCACTCTAGATAGTGGAGATATTCTCTAGGCAAGGTTCAGGCTACTAAAGACATTTGGAATCCTAATTTTTTATGTATGTTTTGGTAATAAAATTCATGCATTTGTATACACACATGACAAACAGGGGTAGTATGGGTAGGATTAGTTGTTTTTAAATAAGTTTTGGTGGGAGGTGAGGCAGACTAAACTTGATTTGCCAAATCTTTGAGAACTCTTACAAAATGGAAAGTCTAAATAATAGAATAGCTAAAATGTTCCTTTAACAAGAATATTTACTTCAATGGAGGCCCAGATTAGCATTTTTTCACATAATCTATGAGATTTTAACATGAAGAATTGAGTTAGAAGACCCAATAAAACATCAAAATCTAAGACCAGTCACGCCTGAGGTACACCCAGAGGCTTACAAACAATATCTGTCAACAAATGAAACAAAAGTGATTTTAAATCATTTATTTCACTACCAGATTAAAGATCTTCCGAGAAATGAGATTGCAGATGCCACTAAAATGTCACAAGGATTGAGACCTATGTGATTAAGATAGATTTTGATATGGGCTTGCAGTAAGAACAAGAAAAGCTATTTACAAACATTTAGAAATGAAACAAACACATTTTGCTCAAGATCAACACAAAATAACTCGAGTTTGCTTAAATTTATTAGCAGGGGAAAGTTTCTCAAACAATCTCAAAGCTTTTCAATGGCTATACATTTGCAACCACCTTGACAAGATCAAACTTAATACAAAAGAGATATACAGGCTTCTCAAACGGCTTCTCAAAAGATAGGCTTTGTCAAATTTTCCTCCTGGGAATTTTCTTCGACCTCTAACACTCCAACCATTAGCATGAAAAATTTGTGCCATTTATAACATTTACAATAGAGCCCCTTTTCCCCCAAAAAATCTTTACATTGAGTGCTACCAGTGCTTGTCATGATCACGATCGCGATATCCAGAATCAGATCTGTAAAAATTCGTCAGGTGCTCAAGGGGCAAATCTTTTCGAATATCTCCCGCATTTAACTCCTCCTTCTGGTATATCACTCTTTCTTCCACTCCCCAACCACTTCCACCCCTAATCAGTCAAATATGGTTCCTTGCATGCTCAGGGGAAGAAAAATGGAAAATCATATCGAGCCCGAGAGTCAAACCATTTTAATAGTGAAAGATGTCTCCAGATTTTCCCCACCAAACTCAAATATTAACATTAACTCTCCCCTCTGTTTGGAATCAAGAAATCATGAATACTCACACTTCTAGGTGTGCTTCAATAAAATGGGGGGAAAATAAGATTCAGATTCTTAGATATCGGTGATCTTTACTTTGAATTTGGGTCGTCTAGATGGAAGATTCAATTTAAAATGGGCCTGGGCATTTCCTTTGACCTTTTACAAACTTTTGAAGAAATGGAAAAATTTCACATTTTGTTTCGCACCTCTGCCCTTGAGAAATGAGCCTGACACATGTCCTACGGTGGGTTCTAATAGAACCGCAGCCAAATTCTACTATTTCACCTCATTTTTGGAAAAGGGAAAATTTTCCAAGTTTTCCCCACAGCTTCATCCATGAAAAATGGACCTGACACATGTCCCAATGTGGGTCCTAATGGAAATTTACTTCCTTTTTCACTTTTAACTCTTTTCTCCCAAAAGGAAAATTTTCTAAATTTGCCCCAAGAGTCTGCACCTCCGTCATTGACTGGAGCAAGCGTTGACCTTTCCTCTATCGAGCTTGTGGGCCATTTTTGGTATTTTAACCCTTTCAAACATAAAAGGAAAAAATTCTAAGTTTCCCCCAATGGTCCATGTACGTACCCAAAATTGTAGGGTACTGTACCACCAGAACGATGTTACACATGCCCCAATGATGATATAGGTTAACTCGTAAGGTGTTTGGGGTCCAGAGAAGTCTCACGAAGTATATGTTAGCATCCCAAATGCTTTATCCATGTTCCTTGTGCTTTGTTTTATTCCTCTACCCCTTTCTTTTCTTAGCGCTTTGACCTTTAGTGATGAAACTTCCACCTTGGTAGAGTGGCAGTCCTATAACCTCCGCCCTAATCAGGGTGGTGGTCCTGTAACCGCTACCCTGCTCAGGGCGGCAGTCCTTCACGCATTTTCCAGCACATTCTTTTGATCACGACTTACGTAATTTTCAACTTTTACTAGCTTTTCTCCACCGCCTTGGCTCGTATTAATGTTTTGTGTCCCCTGGAATAGTGTTTCTCCATTGTTTAATGGTAAAAGAGTTCCAGTTCCAAGTTACCTTTGGGTGAATGTAAATTCTATAAATAGCCAGCTTGTTTTCAAGCAAAATGGCCCCTCAACTTCTCATTTTTCATTGTTTAAGTCTGTCAATTTATTGTTTAGAAGATCATTTTGTTTTCATGTTTGCATCCATGCTAGTTTTCCTTTTGTTGGTAGAGGCCATTCAATCTTCTTGCTTCAGTCTTGTTCATTGTTGTCCATACAAATTAGTCTAGAGCAGAGTAGTGTCAGTTTGTAGATTGAATTCATTAGAGTTACAGGTTGTGTTCTTCACAAAAGGTAGATTCTAGAATCTCTTGGTACACTTGTGTTGTATTCCCGCAATAAATCCCGCTAGGAATTGCATACGCCAAGCTCTGTCACTTGTTTTATCCCTCTCCTACTAACATTTTATTTGGTCTATATCCAAAGTTGTCATTGTTCAAAATACCTTCTTTTGTTGATGCTAGCATATACACGCTCTTCTGGATTCATGTGAACACAAAGGAATGAGGAGATCATTCTAAGGGGAAAAAGTCATACACTACTAGATTCGCCACTATTATGCAAATTCCAGGTTTTATCTAGTCAAAGTTCTAGTTAAAACATATCAAATAGAGTAGTGAAATATTTCATTTTAGTTAAATTTCATTCTCGATATTGCCAGGGAAGCTATGGGGATTGATAGTTTCTGAGAAACTATGATTCATTCCTCACTTCTGAGGTAGGATCGAGAATCTTTCAATTAAGTTAATCAGCTATCTAGTTATTTAGGATAAAACTCACAACTGCACAGGCAAGTAGCTACACCGGGCTACCTTGTTTGTTTTAATTTTGTTATTAGATTAGTTGTCATTTTCTGAATATATTAGATTAGTTTCTCTTTCAATTCCATTCAAAATCTTATCAAAAATACAAAAATAGAGGAATATATATATATATATATATATATATATATATATATATATATATATATATATATATATATGTTGTAGATATATCTCGCATAGTTAGTTTATTTCATTTCAGTTAGGCTTATATTGATCTTGTATGACAATCATGGGACCTAGGGAGCCCAGGGAATACGTTTTTGAGCCAATCGTGCCTCAACCAAATATATTGCAGCAATAACTGACATAGACCAAAATCTCAGAATTCAGGTCTTCCGAACAACAACAGACCTACAAGAAATCAGCTCACAGTTAAGGGGATTAAACATAGAAGACGACAAAGCACACATGTTCTAGTCAAATCAGACAAATTATAGATTGCCTTGATAGATATCCATATGATTGTAGAAGGACCTAAAAGAGGGGCAAGCATTCGATTGTGATCCACTAGTCCCACAGCCAGACGCAAGAGACCTCCTCGTTGATATAGGACACTAGCTTACGTATCCAAGTTCCAGAACACCTGTTAGGTACTCTGAGAAAATTGTGCAACTTCTAGTTCTAAACATAGAGGCTAAAAAGGCATACGACTACTGGATACTCAGAATTAGGAATTGAATTCTTCACATGACCATAGGAGGTCCACAAAAACCACGAACTTACGGTTGTGATCCACAGGTCCCACAACTCAACGGGCCTACAAATCAATCCAAAATTGACGCTGGTTTGTGAACATTAGTGTTTAGATCCTCTCCACTCCCACCAGACATTATCACACAACTATCATTATTAAACTTAGCAGCTAATCAAGCTAAAGATTTTATGGACTAGACCAGAAGAATCGTCCATAAAACACCAAAAGATCCACTGCATATTTAGCCATTCCATTTTCATGACCTTGTTGGGAGACATATACGAAGCACCCAAAGGTTATCTTCCACGTATTCCACAACCCATAGATCAGATCATGGTAGAGCTCGATATTGATTGGAGCCTTTGAGCAGCTATCCTCGCCAAATGATCTATCACACTGGTTTAGGTTAGGAGGGCCTTCTTTGCCTTAGATTCGCAGATCCCACCATTGTGTGTTGAAGACATAAGATTACCTAACTAGCTTATCTGCATCCCACGTGTATTCCATCCCTACCGGCTGTCTCGGCATGACCTCAGGAGGTCAGGTGCGAGGAAGAGTCACTTGTAGATTCCCATGCTTGCATGTCACTTTTCCATCATACAAAATTGGTGAACCCGACGTGAAACTTTCTACCTTCTGGTTCAGAGTCTTATTTCTACTTGTTCTTCCAATTAGTATACTTTTCGTCTTTTCCACCGCATTAGCCTTCACATCAGCTTTACCAACAAAATTAGTGAAACTTACGTAAAAGGAACAATTGTTTCACTTTCACACTCTTCTTTTAATTTTATCCACCTTCGCTCTTTCCCATTATTCTGTGGGTATTCATATACCCCCCGAATATGTTAGGATACGATGCATATGGCAGCCTCTCCTAGGTCTTGAAGCATACTATGATCAACTAAATAGACAACCATCACCCTCACTCTCAGCATGGGGTGACAACTATTCAACTAACCAATTTTCAACACAAACTCCACCTCAAAGGACTAGATATAGTTCTTCTTTCCAAATAGAGGAGTTGGATCAGCTCACTCAAACACAACAAACAGAGCCTTCAAGCTCAAACAATATGATGCTCACTGGAGAATTTGGTTCATCTCCTCAAGTGTTGCTTAGACCACAAATTAGTAGACAGTCAGATCCATATCTGTTGTTAGATGACGAATACTTAGCATGTTATGCTAGGAGTGAACAACGCTCTCAAAATATGTACCCATCTATAGGAGGTTTGCAAACACAACCTGAGGTCTCATTCCAAGAAAACACCCCCATCCCTCCACCTATAGGAAATGCCCTCAGTGAAACTTGGTAGGGCACTCAATCAATTCATAGCTGGGTACCATATGCCTATACAACCTCAAGGTATACAACAAACACCACTAAGGAAAAATACTGTGTCTTCACCAAACGAGGTCATCTCAGCCTTAGTTGAGAAAGTTAGAGGGTTGGAACTTGCTCAAGCAAGTCAAAATTTGTAATTCATGCAGGCAGGAACTTCCAATCCTCCACATCATCCTAGCCAAGTAGACCTCCTCACAGGGAACAGGCACGTTGGGCATGCCTCCTCAGTATTCACAACAAACACCAACTAGAACCGTATGTTTTCTAATGCCGCTCTAGTGGAAAATATGATACCTCCCGGTTTAGTACAAAACAATCCATTTCTAAGCAATGCTCCTCCATACTTAAACATGTATTCCAAATCACCACAGGGAGATATGTTCTCTTCTCCTGGCATATTCACTCAACCACAGGGATTCCCTTATGCCCCTACAAATACATATTCTATGCCATATCAACAACCCATTCCACCTCCACCCCCTCAGCAAACACCATCAATGGTCAAAACCTATGCAATAGGAACTTATTCAGAATATTTGAAAGAACCTTTGGACTTCACTATACGAAGCATCATGCTTCCAAGACCTCTCCCCAATCTACCCAAGTACAAAGGAGAGGGAGACCCAAATGCACATATTAAGGCCTACGCCATAGCCATTTGAGAACTACTCCCTTGGGATGGAGTTGTTGCTAAAATATTCCCAAAAACTTTAGAGGGTATTACCCTCGATTGGTATTACAGAATACCTGAAGCCTCAATACATTCATTTAAACAACTCATTTCAGAGTTCATCAAGGCGTTCGACATGAACAAATTGTTGAGAACAGGAATCAGGGAATTCTTGCATATTAAACAAGAACACAATGAATCTGTTGCTCATTTCATCCAAAGATGGTGTACAGTCCTCTATTCTTCAGCAAGCGCTCCAAACATGGATCAGATGGAACTATGTGATTTATTCCTTCATTCTCTTAGCAGAGAGATAAAGGAAGAAGTCCAGAAGTTCCCACTAAGAACTTATGATGAAGTACTTGAGAGCGCTCTCTGAATAGATCAAGCTGCAATAGATAGCGGTCGCAAGACATATGGAACAAATGGGAGGTTAATCATCCCCAACCTAAACACTACGACTTATCCTACTACCACAAATGCCAATCAAGGACCTAAAATCCTTAACAAAAACTGCGGAGTGACAAAAGATGGAGTGACTGACCAAACTAAAAAAGCAAACATTGTAAATGTTCCACCACTAGTTAACAACCAACGAAACAACAATTTCACCCCAACAATCAACGCGGTAGATTTTAATCATCCCCAACGACAACAACAACAACAGCAACGGCAGATCCAGACACAGGGTCCAAGTCAAAACTCAACTGGATATCAAAACCAAAGACAACAAATGCAAAACTTTAATCCTAATAGTCAACAGTTCAATCAGAATTTTGGACCACAACACATGCCAAACCAACAACCTAGGAGTTATAATCCCAACTCGTATTGTGGTTTCCACAAAATTTGAGGCCATGACACTAGGACTTGCCGTGATTACAATAAGTTTATGCAACATTTTCCAGAAGAGAAAAGACAACTCTTCATAGATATGTTCTTAACAGATTCTGTGACACCGATGCCAAATACTTTCACAGGGGCAGTTTTCCCTCAAAATGCACCTCTTAAGATCTTCAATGATCCACTTCCAAATCACAATAGCAATAATAAATTAAATCCAAATGGGATGAACAAAGGTGTAATGATAGGAAATAATGATTATGAAGCCTCAACTTCACTAAATCCACCTTTCGCACCACAATTAGGAAATCAGCCACGAACCAAGATAGTTGGTCTAGTGGAGTTAGATACTGAGCTGCACGTAGAAGCCATAACAAGAACACGAGAATATTCTTCTCAACCAAATCCAATCTATCCACTAGAACTAGATAACATTCAACAAACATTGGTAAAACCCGTGGGTGCTTATGATTTAATTAATGACTTAACAAAGAACTTCTCTCACATCTCCTTTTTAGACTTATTGAAAAATTCTACTCTAGAAAAAATTCTCCCCATAGGGCTACTCTTTTAGAAGCACTAGGTCTAGGTCATTTAATTAACATCACTCCACCTCCCGAAACACAAGTAAACCATATAGACTTCAATATCCACCCTCCAGGGCAGCCAGATAGGGATACCGAGTTTATATTCGACATAAACAAAATGCCAACAGATGTTGAAATTACACGTAGAGGCAATCTGACCTTGCATTTACAGGTGTGGGTTTACAATAATTATGTTAAACGTGCAATGGTGGATGATGGGGCAAAAGTTAACATTGTCCCCTTCTCTTTCCTTCAAAAGCTAGGATATGGAGAAACAAACTGTTCCACAACAAGAAATACGCTAAGAGGTTATGATAGCCTTAAAGCTACTTCAATTGGGACTATAATATTACCAGTCACCTTAGGACCCAAGACAATCCTCACCGAGTTTTATATCATAGATCAGGAAACCAACTATAATATGATCCTCGGTCGACCATGGATACATCGCATGAAAGCAATCCCCTCTACGTTATTCCAGGAAATAAGATTCTTACACCTAGGAAAGATATTTGTAGCAAAAGGTGACCCAAAACCATTTGACATACACCTAGTAGACCTGAAGAAAAGACCAGGCATTCACTCTGAGTTTGAACTCCCAACAAACCAACTTAACAAACCAATTGACTCAAAACCAAAAGAAAAATTAATACCTATAATAGAACTAGAAATTACGAACCTAGTCAAGGGCATCCCAGCCCTCAAGGATGAAGCTAACATTGTAGAAACTGTGTCATTAGGAACTACTACAAAAATTGTTGAGTTATTGGAACAAGATCTACCAATTTTCCTACCATTTGATTCTGCATGTATGGGACGTACCCTAGGAGTTGGTTCTCTTCCAGCAGAGTAACTTTGCATGGTAGAAGTAACCGAAATAAAAGAAACAGACGCAAAGAATGTCCTAGCATCCATCTTTCCTAGTAAGTATTGGACTCTCCATTTTGATAGAGATAGATGTCGCTATGGAGTCGGGGCAGGGGCGATCTTTACTTCTCCTAAGGGAAAGATCCTACCTTTTACTTTTAAGTTGAAATTTGAATGTACAAACAACGGCGTTGAGTACAAAGCCCTCCTCCTTGGCCTCATCATAGCCAAAAGGATTGGTGTCAATAACATCAGAGTATTAGGAGACTCGTAGTTAGTTGCAAACCAAGTCTCTAAAGTATATGAGACTAAAGCTGAGCACTTACAGCTTTATAAAATAGTGGTATTAGATCTAAGCAAAATATTCGACTTCATATCCATTGAGGAAATCCCATGAGAACAGAACCTTCTTGCAAATTCAATAGCAACCTCAGCTTCGTGTTTTACCCCAAGTAATGAGTTGGAAGATACAAGTTTCAAGGTATCACTTCGTACTGAACCATTGGTGAGGAAAATGTCAACAAACCCTCTGCTAACACATATAACTAAGAATGAATCTCCTATTTTACATCATGTTGATAGTGATAAAGTCACTCTCAAATATTAAACACCTATGCAGAGCTACACCTTGCTCACCCTATAGTTGATCTTTCCCTAATACCACACTCCTCTTCCTACTTTGGAAATCCCACGGTAGATTCCCCTCCACAGAAGGATCTCGATATCTACGAGGTAGAAAATGGAGAAAGCTTGGAACTACCTCCAGCCCCACTTGAATTTGAAGAACGTAACGCTTCTTTGATAGAAGAAACCATTGACATAAACATCAGAATAGAGGAAGAACCAAGAATTTTGAAACTAGGATCTTCGCTAACTCCAGAAGAAATAGAAATACACACTCAAATTCTCAAAGAACATCAAAAGGCTTTTGCATTTAGTTATAAAGAAATGACAGGTATCGCACCACAAGTTCTGGTACATAATCTTGTCACTAAACTAGATGCAAAGCAAATTAAACAGAAGTCAAGACCAATGAAGCCAAAAGTGGCTCTCATGGTAAAAGAGGAAGTAGTGAAACTTCTCCAGGTAGGATTCATCAAACCCATTGACTATTCACAATGGGTGTCTAATATCGTCCCTGTTCTCAAAAAGAATGGGAAGATACACATTTGCATAGATTTTCAGGATATTAACAAAGCTTTTCCCAAGGATGATTTCCCATTACCATCCATTGACGTCATCGTTGACACAACAGCTGGATTTGAGCTTCTATCTCTCATGGATGGGTTCTCAGGATATAATCAAATCAAAATACCCGAACAAGACCAAGCCAAAACCACGTTTATACCTCCCTGGGGAACTTATTGTTATGTTGTAATGCCATTTGGTCTTAAGAACGTTGGCGCTACATATCAGTCGGCAATGACGTACATATTCTAGGATCTTATCCATAAAATTATGGAAGCATATGTGGATGACTTGTTGGCCAAGGCCAAGAAGCATTGTGATCACCCGAAGGTGCTCCGTATCATCCTCTCATGACTAATTGAGTATGGTGTCACATTAAACCCAGAGAAATGTGTTTTTGGTATAACAGGAGGTAAACTTCTAGGATACATTATATCTTCACGGGGGATTGATGTCGATCTAGCTAAAATACGGGCTGTTCTCGAAATGATCCCACCTTCAGACGATTCTGGAATCAGGTCATTTCTTGGGAAACTCAGTGCAATCCAAAGGTTCATCCCAGATTTAAGCTTTGCCATTCATCCAATCAACAATCTACTCAAGAAAGATTATAGTATCGATTGGACTAAGGACTGCAATAAGGCTTTCGAAGCAGTTAAGCGCTTCTTGTTGTCACTACCCATTCTAATGCCTCCTAATCTAGACCACCCTTTGATCTTATACTCACAGGCCACTCATGTCTCGTTGGCCTGCATGCTGGCTCAAGAAGATGATGATAAATGAGAACACACGATCTATTTCATTAGCTGAACATTACTCGATTATGAAATGCATTATACACAAGCAGAAAGAGAATACCTTGCCATAATCTTCGCCACAAAACATTTAAGACATTACATGTTAAATCAAGAAACAAGGGTCATTGTGAAGATAGACCATTTACGAACATTCCTCACGCAAGGGTCCTTGTCTAAGAAGGTTGGACATTTCATAACCCTAATGGGAGAATTTGAGTTAACATTTGTAAACCAAAAATCCGTCAAAGGACAAATCATTGTAGACTAGTTAGCTGACAATCCACTAGATGGAGGTGAATAGGTAGATCTAGACTTTCCCGATGAATTTGTATTCTTTGTCAAAACTAGACCCCCCATCTCTACCTATCCCTGGTATACTTATATCATCAATTTTATCATGGACCATAGGTACCTAGAAGCTTCCACGCCACAGCAAAGAAGGAGGTTACGCATTATCGTCACTAAATATGTTGTTTTAGACCAAGTACTCTATCGTAGAGCCTTCGATGACATGCTTCTAAGATGCGTCGACATAGAAGAATCCAAGAGGATTCTTCATGAATCCCATAGTGGGATATGTGGGGGCCACTTCGGTGGTCACGCCACCACTCACAAAATACATCGGATGGGCTATTTTTGGCCCACTCTCGAATATGATGCAATGGAATTTGTACGTAAGTGCCACAAATGTCAAGAATTCTCTCATGAGATTTACTTGCCAGCACAATCCCTGCAGCCAATAGCAACTCCATGGCCCTTCTCCACTTGGGGTCTGAACTTTCTAGGGAAATTCTCTCCCTTATCAACTAATGGCCATAATTTTATAATCACAGCCACGGAATATTTTACCAAATGGGTGGAGGCCATGCCTCTCACCACTGTACCAGGTTCTGTGATTGCCAAATTCATTTTGAACCAAATTATCTGTAGGTATGGTGTCCCACAAATCATTATCTCAGATAATGGCACATCCCTTAAGAACGACGAAGTTTGTGAGCTATGTAGAAAGTTCAAAATAAACCATCACATAACCTCTCTTTACTACCCTCAAGCCAATGGGCAGGCTGAAGCGACAAACAAAACGTTGAAAGCTATTCTCCTCAAAATGGTAAAAGAAAACAATTGAGATTGGCATTTAAAATTATATCCATCCTTGTGGGCCCACCGAACCTCAATAAGAACACCAATAGGAGAAAATCCTTTCTCACTGGTATTCGAGATAGAAGCGATTTTCCCACTTGAGGTTGAAATACCCAGTCTCCCCATCTCACTACAAGGGATTCTAGATGAAGAAGCTTATAGAGAGGGACGCCTCTCCCAACTAGAAAGCCTAGACGAGGCCAGGTTAAATGCCAAACAACGGCATAGAGCCTGTGTTGACCGAATGTGACGGTAGTATAACAAAAAGGTCTATGAGCGAGAAATATTTGAAGGAGATCTAGTTTTAAGACTAGACAGCCGGATAAATAAGAAAACTAACGAAGGAAGAAAGTTCCGGCCCAAATGGTTGGGCCCATATCGAGTCATGAAGGACTATAGTAACGGTGTGTATCTCTTGTGCACATTGGAGGGTGAGGAATTTAGTGAATTGGTCAATTCCTTGCACCTTAAACAATTTTATGCATGAAGCATCAACACTATTTGTATAGTTATTTCTACATTACATATTCATTTAGATAGGTTAATTTGGTTCACTCGTTTTGTAAAATTTGGTGATCAAGTGACTTATTCTTAAGTAATTCATTACAAACTTCTAATAGTATTAATAGGAGCTTTCAAATCATACTTATTCATTTTCATAACATCATCAACTGTTTCAAAATCATTTCATCAATTAAAGCTAGATATGACAAAGTTTTAATAGTAGCCATACCAAGGTCTGCATGCTTATTCTCACTTTTTGTTTCTTCCTAGGGTAGGTGTCTTGCCTATGGTCTGTTCTAGAAGCTTCATGGTGTCGCATCTATCCCACATATATATATCTCTTTAGAAATAAGAACATACTGACATTTTTCTCAAGTAAGTAAGTGAAATATAGATCAAATAGAAAATTTTAATTTTACACATTTCCTTGCCCTACCAACCTTCAGTGATGAGCTTGCATCTCCTACTAGTGATGTAGGGTTGGGAAAGGATGGGAATGCCTTTACTCACCTATGCCTTGTCCATGGTGATAAGCCCATGCTTCCTACTAGTAACATGGGGCAAGGTGTAGGGGGTCCACTTGACAGAAAACATTAAAAGTCATAAACAAATAGTTCAAAAAAACTTTTGAAATCTTGAGTCAAAACAAATGAATCTGATGTCCAAAATTCCAAGAGATTTCAAAACCCTGAAAACCATATTTTTTCAACCAAGTGGCCATTTACGGATCTAAGTTTGGATAAACTGCAAAGCAAGTTGCATTCTAAACTATGGAGTCACTTGAGTAAGATAGGTTTGTAGCATCATAATTTGGTTCCACCAACTCTTTTTCTATCTCCCATCATTACCATTTCAACACACCTCATAGCTTGTGCCCTTTCTAGCTCTCGGTGGTGAGCCCTCACATCTTACTCTTGCGTGGAGTTAGGAGTAGGGTAAGTTCATCTGCTCATCATACCATCTTATCATCACATTTTGTCAAAAAAATATGAAGTACCAGAAAATTACTTATAGAAACTAAAGTTCAAGATCACATAGTGTCCACATCATCATACATCAGCATCACAAAATACAAAAAAAAAAAACATTTGTGATTTTTTTCTCCATTGCATACATTCTGAAAAGCATATAAAAACAAAAATTTTACAAACATCTAATATACATGTGAAAATGAATCACAAAACTCTAGGTACAAAGAAATCTAGATCCAAAAAGAGATGTATATATATATATATATAACCAAGTTTTATGTACAATGCCATCATGCACTAGGCATGGTCAAAACGCTCAATGAGCCCAGAAAATATAGAATGGGCGTATAAAAAATCTAGTAAGAGTCACTATAAAAATAACCAAGTGGCCTCTCAATGCCTATGGGATCCCTCAGAAGGTGCACGATCACATCTAGGACTTCGGCTACGCCGGCGCTCTAAGTGCACTGAGGGCTTGTGATCCTGAATGGTAGCTGTAGCCTCACTATGAGAGTGGCTCCTCCTTATCAAGTGCTTTGCAACCCTATACTTGGCTACCTCGGCATGGAGGGAAGTCACCATCTTGGCCACATGCCAGATGGGGGAAAAAACATCGGTATGCCTACCAGCTGCTGAAGGCTCCCCTGCATCCGCGGATAGCTCGACACGAGTCTTCTTCATGGGGAGCATCAGGGTATCAGTACATACCCGGTGAATCAAGTATTGCCACTCATCAATAGTCTCTGCAAGCAAAGGAGAAAAACAAATTAGAAAGTGATCAAAAGGTAAAACCAAGGATGAACAAAAAGAGAGGTAGCAACTAAGGCAATTCTAGCTAAATTAAATATCAAAAGAAGAGTGGCAACTCACTTGGATCTCTGGGCCTCCAAGAAGGATCTCTGGGATCCGCACCTACCATGGACGCCGCTGCTAACTGATGTCCTCCTCCCAATTCTGGGACAACATGGCGTCCTACCATGAACTCGTCCTCTCCACCTAAGTCTTGAGAAAGTAAATCCTCTGAGACTAGAGTCACCCTCTCCGCGCTCTACTCTGCCCTCTCGTCCTATAAAATCTCCTGAGTGTCATGCCACTCGGGATGACTATCCTCTCCCCCACCCAACTCTCTGACCTCCATGTCCTAGGTATCCTCCTCCATATCTCCCCTTGTGAACTCCTCAAACTCAGAGTCTACATCAATGGGGTCATCATTGCTATGGGTAGGACCACCCTTCTGGTTGTAATAGGGATGCCTGGAGTAACAACTGTCCAACCCCAGCCTCTAAGACCTCCCCTAGCCTCCTCAACTGATCTGAACACTGACACCACTGGGGGAAGCATGTCAATATAAGCAAGGTCGAACTATTGAGGCACTCGATCAAAGGGGTGTGTCTCTACCTTCCCCATCCTATCCACAAGCTGCCTTGTAGTAGAACAGGAAATCAAAGTAAAGGTCTCCTCACCCCACAAACCTATCATGGCCTGATAAGGTGCGGCCTCCATATCCTTAGTAGTCAGGGAAGCAACTGGCTGGTGGGGTGTGTCGACACTAAAATTTTCCTCCAAAATTTCTATTTCATTAATGTATGTATTAGAAATAGAATGTTCTTAAGTGTAATTAGTAGTAGCGTCCGATAGAAGATAATGGCGCCGTCAGTACGGTGCCGCCAATAATGTGGAGTACGGTAACAGTCAAAGTACAATAGGAATGTTGTAAAAAGTAAATATTTGTCGTAAGTGGTCCAAATGTCAAAGTTTGGGTAATTAGAGAAGTAGGGTCTACATGATTAGGAATTAGAAATAGAATATTGGTAATAAGGACAAGGAGTGAGGTCATAAATATTTTGTGTATTTTATTTGTAAAAATTCTATAAATGTGGAACCCATGTAAAATGATAAGGTTTATCTTATCTTAACAGATAATCTTACATGTACAGATAAGAGTTAAGGTATGGAATATGATTCGTCAGAGTGGATTTCTTATCCTATCTTAGAGATAGAATGGATAAGCCTGGAAGTTCTATAAATAGAGAGGCCACCCCCCTCATTTAGCATAGAAAGAAGTAGTGAGAAATATTGTAGGAAGTGTGCAAAGGAAGCCATCAATTAAAGGTGTGTTGAAGAAACCATCAAGAGGTGTAATTGTAAAGTTTCTCCCATAGTCTTGTTGAAGTATCTCATGGGTGAGATTGTAACAGTTTCATGTTAATATTATAATTTATTTTGATATTTCAGATTTTTCGTCATTCTGTCTTATCATAGTCAATGGTATTCTTGTGTTATGTTGTTGTTTTGTTTCTAGATTACATCCACCAAACTAAAGGCTGTGCATTAGTAAATAATCATAGCACGAGGAGTTCCCGGTGAAGAATTATCATAGTGCCGGATTGCTGATGACATTTTGGTTCCGTTGCCGGGACCATTCCTCGTTGGTGGATTTTCTGGAGAAATATTCCCACTTAGGCAAAAATTAATTGGAGGGTAACCTTTTTTTTACTGTGCATAGTAGTTACCATGGTAAAGTCATTTTTACCGTGAATAGTAGTTACCATGTTAAAGTCATTTTTTCCATGAATAGTAGTTACCCTGGTAAAGTCCTTTTTGCTGGGAATAGTATTTACCGCAGTAACTTCACTTTTTACCGTGAATAGTGTTACAGTAAAGTCAGTTTTTACCGTAGTAAATCAAGTTTTACCATAGTTTACCATGGTCATTTCTATTTTACCGTAGGAAGGTGTAAAGTCACTTTCTAGTATAGTGATTCCAATTATTTGTGCACATAAGTCTTGTTAATTGTACTTGTGGGTTGGTATTTCACGGTGGTTACTTTTGAAAATGGGAAAGATTCCTGTTTTTTCAGCTCAATCTAATGAAGATGCTTCTTCTTTCATTCAAGAGTTTAAATGATCTTGTATTTGTAATGGCCTTATAAGAAGGGAAGAATGGACTGAATTTTTTCCTACATTTTTGGATGGTTCAGCACTTAGGTGGTTTAAAACACTAGGTGATAATGTGAAAAATTCATGGGATTTATTAACCGAAAGTTTTCTTGAAGAATTTGGTGAACAACAGAAATATGCAGATCTCGTGATCGAGATCACAAAGCTATCCCAAGGAGAGAGGGAGAAGATAAGGGATTATCATGCTCGTGTTCTAGAGCTAAGGAGGAAGCTCGATGCCCAGATCCGGAAGGAAGGACTAGCGGATGGGTTGATGAATGGCGTGGATAATCTCCTCTGTAAGCACTTCATTCTTGGGATGAAGCTGGAGATCAGACAACGAGTGAAGTATGACCGCCCAGCTACCATTGAACAAGCAAAGGAGATTGCAAGAAGGCAAGAAGAAAGCATGGAAGAAGAGCCCAAAGAAATTGTTGCTAAAGTAGAGCCTACACCAGCACCTTTGGTCCTGAATCCACAACCACTCCCGGTGAGCACAAATATTTCTCCTAATACATCTACTGAGTATGAAGATCTGCTTAAAAAGATGGGTCAGTTAACTATTAATCTTCTTCAAGGAAAGGAATTTAGTTCTCAAGGAGGAGATAGAGGTCCAAAAAGAAATATTTCTGAAGTTGTTTGTTATGGTTGTTATAAAAAGGGTCATTATAAGTATAATTGTCCAGATAGAGCTTCTACATCTGGTAAGGGAGATAATGATAAAGGAAAAGCACCTGTGAATTCTTTTGATGTAGTAGATAAGAGCAGAAATAATGAAGTAGATGTGTTTGTAACAAAAAGAAAGAAAGAAAAAGATAATCAAGATGGAAATGATCCTAAGAAGATGAAAGAAGAAACTAGTAAGAAACATAGGAGAAGAAAGTTGGGTGTGCAGGATTTTCTGATTTCATAGGGGCAAGGACCATACTCCATCTTGAAAGATCTATCCAAAAGGCCTGCAAATATTACATATGGTCAACTCTTGGCTATGTCTTTTGAGAAGAGGCGGGAGTTGCGAGGTGGACTCAATGCTCGAAGAAGGAAGGAGGTTGAGGTCCCTGTTTTGGAGGCAGAGGTAGATCCCTATGCTCCATAAGCTGAGGTATTATGTAATGGTATTTCAATTCATGATGTCTTAGTTGATGAAGGTGCTGCAGTTAATGTAATGACCGAGTCTATAATGAATATGTTGGGTTTAAAAATTGATCACCCTTCAACACTTATGTTAAGGTCATTAAATAAGGGAAAAACTAAACCAAAAGGTGTAGTTTCAAATGTGGCAATATCTGTTATGGGTGTTGTATGTGTGATAGACTTTCAGGTGATGAAAAATGGTATTGTTGCGTACCCAATGCTGCTGGGAAGACCATGGCTAAGGAAAGTTCATGCAAGAAACTACTGGAATGAAGGTTTCATGATACTTGGACATGGTAGAGAGAGGGTGAAGATAAACGTGATCCCTCGACATCATAAAGTAGAACCTGTGGATTCAAGTGATGAAACTGATGATTAGACATCCTCTGATTACTGTAGTACCAGTGAAGTGGACACTGAAGATGAAGAAAGCGAGGTGGATGTTTTAGTCATGGATATCCTGCCAGTCACACCAACTCATGACCCCATAAAATTATCTGAAGAAGAAGTTGATGATCATCTCCAACAAATAAAGATTGGTGATGCTGTGATGGAGAGTGAGAAGGAATCCTACCTCCAGCTCTTTCGAAGGTACATACACCTATTCACTTTTGATTACAAGGAACTCCATCAAGTAAGCTGGGTAGAACATTGTATTGAGCTGGTAGATGGTGCTAAGCCTATAAAGCAAATGCCATATAGAATGAATCCTAATTTTTCCAAGACCGTAAAAGAAGAAATAGATAAGTTGCATGATGTAGGATTCATATTTGCTGTGGAGAATTCAGAATGGGTTTCTCCCATTGTGATCTCAATAAAAAAGAATGGGAAGCTACGCATTTGTGTTGATTACAGGAAGCTCAATAAGGCAACAAAGAAGGATCATTACCCTCTTCCATTTTCAGATCAGATCTTGGACGAAGTAGCTGGCCAGGAGTGCTATAGTTTTGCTGATGGATATAGTGGCTACAACCAAGTTCGTATAGCAAAGAAATATCAAATGAAGACCACGTTCACCACTCCTTGGGGAACGTTTGCTTATAGAGTTATGCCTTTTGGGTTGTGTAATGCTCCAGCAACATTCCAGCGTTTGATGAATAGGGTGTTCGAACCCTATATTGGGACCTTCATCAGAGTATTTCTGGATGATTTTTGCATCTATGGGAGCAAGTTGGACCACCTACACCAGATGGAGACAGCATTTCAAAGGTTAGATGAAGCACAAGCCTCACTAAACCCTACAAAGTGTGTCTTTGGATGTTCTAAAGGCGTTTTGTTAGGGCATGTTGTATCCAGAGATGGTATTGGTACTGATCCTGATAAAGTTTCAAGAATCAAAGATTTACCATTTCCTATGAATAGAAGTAAGTTGAGATCATTTTAAGGCCATGTGGGTTACTATAGAAGGTTCATCAAGAATTTCTCAAAGATTGCACAGCCACTAACCCAGTTCTTGAAGAAGGATGTTGCTTATGAACCAGGAAACAAGGCGCATGAAGCTTTTGGACAACTGAAGGAAGCCCTAGTGTCTTCACCTGTTTTGAAGAATCCAGATTGGAGCAAGCCATTCATTGTGTACACTGATGCCTCAGATGCAGCACTAGGTAGTACTTTGAGCCAAAAGGATGAAAATGGGAATGAACATCCAATTTACTTTGGGAGCAGACAAATGAGCAGTGCTGAGGTAAACTATACTGTAACTGAAAAAGAGGCTCTGGCTATCATTTTTGCTGTAAAGAAGTTTAGAAATTACTTGCTAGGGCAGAAATTTATAGCTGTAACGGATCATCAGGCTCTGAAATATATTGTCAATAAGCCTAACCCATCAGGGAGGATAGCAAGATGGATAATTTTGCTACAAGAATTTGAATTTGATATTATAGATAGGCCAGGAAAGAAGCATGTCAATGCAGATGCACTCTCTCGAGCCTATGATGGTTTAGGATCCTCTTGTGATGATGATGATTTTCTCTATGCATCATTGTTCTCCCTTGACACAATCCCTAGTGAATACATACTTATTTGGAATTATCTGAATGAATTCAAGTTTCCTGATGGTGCCAATGCAAAGACTAAGAGAAAGATTACTCAAGTCAGTCGTCCATATTCTATTATGCATGGAGCATTATTTCAAATAGGACCTGATGGATAGTACAAGAGGGCAGTTGGATGTGATCAAGGAAAGGAGCTGCTAGAAGAATTCCACAATGGTACATGTGGAGGGCACTTATATGGACAACTTACAACAAGAAGGATCTTGGATGCAGGTTATCACTGGCCCACTCTTTTTAAAGATTGTTATAATTATTGTAAGACATGTGATATTTGTCAAACACATGGTAACCGTAAGACTTCATCAGCTCCATTATGTCCTATTCTTCCACTTGGTCCCTTTGAAAAGTGGGGAATAGACATTGTAGGTCCACTTCCAACTACATCACGTCAAAATAAGTATATTATAGTTGCCACAGATTATTTAACCAAGTGGGTTGAAGCTAGGCCATTGAAAATAACTTCCATGGATGAAGTGGCAAGGTTCATATATGAACGCATTGTCACCAAATTTGGTTGTCCATTAGAAATTGTAACAGATCAAGGAAGTCACTTCATTAATGAGGTGGTAGAAGCCATAGTCAATAAGTTTTCTATTAAGCACAGGAAGGAAACAACATACAAGCCAAGCACAAATGGACAAGTGGAACGAACAAATTTTGTGTTGTGTCAAATTCTAGCAAAAGATGCAGCCTTGCAGGTACATAAATGGGATAAAAGGATTCATGCAACATTGTGGGCATATAGGGCAACATCAAAGTCAGCAACAGGATACTCCCCATTTCAGTTGGCCTATGGCATTGATCCAGTTCTTCCTATTGAGTTTGATATTCCCACTGTGAGAGTTATGAAAAATTAAAGGATGGATGAAAGTGATTCAGTAAAAGAAAGGTTGGTACATCTTCATTTGCTAGAGGAAATGAGGGAAATAGCAAAGGATACAAGCCATAAGAAGAAAATGAAGCAGAAGGAATACTTTGATCAAAAGATTCCAGATGGTCTCCATTTCATGTGAATGACTTGGTCCTAGTATATGATTCTAGATACAAAAAAAGAAGACAGAGAAAATTTCTTCCAAAATGGATGGGGCCCTACAAAATAGCAGCTGTGCATGAAAATGGTACGTACTAACTGGAGGAATTGGATGGCACTCCCATTACGAAATGGGTCAACCATGACAATTTGAAGATTTTCCAAGCACCAGAATAGTCTACTCCAGGGACGGAGTAGAAGCTAGGAAGGGGGAAGATGTCGACACTAAAATTTTCCTCCATAATTTCTATTTCATTAATGTATGTATAGGAATAGGATGTTGTTAAGTATAATTAGTAGTAGCGTCTGATAGAAGATAACGGCGCCGTCAGTACGGTGTCGCCAATAATGTGGAGTACGGTAACAGTCAAAGTACAATAGGAATGTTGTAAAAAGTAAATATTTGTCGTAAGTGGTCCGGTAATGTTAAAATGTCAAAGATTGGGTAATTAGAGAAGTAGGGTCTACATGATTAGGAATTAGAAATATTATATTGGTAATAAGGACAAGGAGTGAGGTCATAAATATTTTGTGTATTTTATTTGTAAAAAGTCTAAAAATGTGGAACCCATGTAAAATGATAAGGTTTATCTTATCTTAAGAGATAAGCTTACATGTACAGATAAGAGTTAAGGTATGGAATATGATTCGTCAGAGTGGATTTCTTATCCTATCTTAGAGATAGGATGGATAAGCCTGGAAGTTCTATAAATAGAGAGGCCACCCCCCTCATTTAGCATAGAAAGAAGTAGTGAGAAATATTGTAGGAAGTGTGCAAAGGAAGCCATCAGTTAAAGGTGTGTTGAAGAAGCCATCAAGAGGCGTAATTGTAAAGTTTCTCCCATAGTCTTGTTGAAGTACCTCATGGGTGAGATTGTAACAATTTCATGTTAATATTATAATTTACTTTGATATTTCAGATTTGTCATCATTCCATCTTATCATAGTCAATGGTATTCTTGTGTTCGGTTGTTGTTTTGTTTCCAGATCACATCCACCAAACTAAAGGTTGTGCATTAGTAAATAATCATAGCATGAGGAGTTCTTGGTGAAGAATTATCATAGTGCCGGATTGGTGATGACAGTCCCAAGTATATCGGCTCCCTAGGCATAAATCCGACCATGTGCCTCAATCTATGCGATGATGGGGGCTCAACAGTAGAGAAAAGTATCCCCTCCCTTGTCCCCAATCAATCTCAAAGCAAGGATTCCCATAATGGCCTAATGGATCAGAGGGATGGGCAAGCCAGGAATAGAATGGACCTTCACCCCCTTCTTCAAACAAGTGGAGACAATTGCGTCTCCCATATAGGTGGCCCACTGAGTAACTTGAACTCTGGATACTGCTTTATCAAATGAAAGTCTGCTCCTAATAATCAGGACTCCAAAAATGTGGTAGACATCCTCTAGGGTGATAGTCCACTCACCTCTAACACCTGGAAATTAGAAGGTGTTTCAATCTGCATCCTAGTAAGAAAATAAGTCACATAGTATGTGACTGGTAGGTGCAACGTGGGGGACCCGTGTAATACTCAATATACCTGCCCTCTAGAGAGTATCCTGCTTAACCTGAGAGAGTGCATCTAACACTACTGGAAGCCAATCACACTCCCTCTCTCAGCTCCATCTAATGTACTCTTCCTTATTCTATAAAAATACTCAAAAACACGCAAAAATAAGCAAGTTAGTGCCAAGATTGCATTGGAAAAATCATTAAAGCAAGTAGGAACCCTAGAAATGCAAAAATAAACTCAAAATAGTGTTGTTTTAAACACTCTATAGAGGACCGCCGCCCTGAGAAGGGCGGCGGTTTTCGTAACCACTGCCTTAAAAGGCAACGGTCATGTAACTACCCGCCCTGCTCAGGGTGGCGGTCCTTTCCTGCAACTACAAATGGGTCGCATTGCCCTAAAATGCTTAAAAATGTAAAAAATTGACCATTTTAGCTAAAATGAAAGCCTACCCATTAGGCATCCCCCTTAAGAGACACATTTTAAACTAACATTTATAAAAAAAAACCCCCACAACAAAGATTTCATCATTTTAACATTTTGGGTGCAAAAACGTTAAATCAAGAAGAACTAACCTAGGATCTCGCAGGTCAAGGTTCTACTTGCGGAGGCATGATTTCTGTCTCGATATGAATGTTTCGACTATACTCTCATTGAAAAATGACATTGTGGGTCCCATAGCTCAAAAACTATCAAATCGACACGCATAAATGAATAGGAAAATAAGCCCGTTTTATATATATATATATATATATATGGTGTTTTGACTCATTTTGAATGCCCCTTTCACAGGTTTTAGAGCGTCGATGGAGGTAAGTTCTCATCCCCACGCAAATGGTAAGTCCTCATTTCATACTAATTTAGTATTTACTTTTTGATTTATTTTATCTATCTACACTTGAGTCCTCTTTTCATTTTGTAGGTAGCGAGGAACTCAGATAGTGACATTTCAACACTATGGGCATGTCAGGTATAATTTCTAGCTTCCCATTTTGGGACCGCCATACTCAGACCCACCATTTTACGCCTCTTCATGGTTTAAAATGCTTCTCCAAGGGGGCAATATGTACGTACCCAAAATTATAGGGTACTGTACTACCAGAACGATGTTACACATGCCCCAATGATGATGCAGGTCACCTTGCAAGGTGTTCGAAATCTAGGAAAGCTCACCAAGTGTATGTTAGCATCCCAAGCATCTTGTTTAAGCTTTGTGTACTTCACTTTATTCGATGCCTTTCTTTTTCTAAGCTTTTTGACCTTCAGTGACGAAACTGCAGCCTTGCCAGTGCAGCGGTCCTGTAACTGCCACCCTGCTCAGGGCGACGATCCTTAACGCATTTTCCAGCATGTTCTTTTGATTGTGAATTGTATAATTTTTTGACGTTTACCATCTTTTCTCAACCGCCTTAGCTTGTATTAATGTTTTATGTTCCATGGAATAGTGTTTCTTCATTGTTTAATGGTAAAAGAGTTCTAATAGGAATCACCTTTGGTGTGAATGTGAAAATCTATAAATAGCCAGCTTGTTTTCAAGCAAATGGCCCCCTCAACTTCTCATTTCCATTGTTTAGTCTTTCAATTTCTTGCTTAGAATTCATTTTGTTTTCATGTTTTGCATCCATGCTAGTTTTCCTTTGCTGTTAGAATCCATTCGATCTTCTTGCTTCAGTCTTGTTCATTGCTGTTCATACAAATTAGTTTAGAGAAAAGTAGTTTTATTTGTAGATTGAATTCATTAGAGTTGCAAGTTGTGTTCTTCACAGAAGGTAGATTATAGAATCTATCGATACACTTGTGTTATATTCCCGCAATAAATCCCACTAGGAATTACATACGCAAAGCTCTGTCACTTACGTTGTCCCTCTCCTACTTGCATTATATTCAGTCTATATCCAAAGCTACCATTGTTCAAAATACCTTTTTCTGTTGATGTTAGCATATACATGCTCTTTTGGATTCACGTGAACATGAAGGGAATGAGGAGATCATTCTGAGGGGACAAAATAATACACTACTGGATTCGCCACTGTTTTACAAATTCCAAGTTTTATCTGTCAAAGTTCTAGTTAAAAACATATTAAATAGAGTAGTGAAATATTTCATTTCAGTTAAATTTCATTTTTGATATTGCCGAGGAAGCTGTGGGGATTGATAGTTTCTTAGAAACTATGATTCATTCCTCACTTCTGAGGTAGGATCGAGAATCTTTCAATTAAGTTAAAACAACTATCTAGTTATTTAGGATAAACTCACAACTACATAGGTAAGTAGCTACACCCGGGCTACCTTGTTTATTTTAATTTTTTTATTATATTAGTTTTCATTTTCTAAGTATATTAGATTAGTTGCTCTTTCAATTCTATTAAAAATTCTATCAAAAATACAAAAATAGAGGAATATATATATGTTGTAGATATATCTTGTATAATTAGTTTATTTTGTTTCAGTTAAGCTTATATTGACCTTGTATAACAATCACGGGACCTAGGGAGCCTAGGGAATACGTTTTTGAGCCAATCGTGCCTCAACCAAATATTGTTGCAGCATTAACTGACATAGACCAAAATATTAGAATTTAGGTCTTCCGAACAACAACAAACCTACAAGAAATCAGCACACAATTAAGAGTGTTAAACATAGAAGATGACAAAGCACACACATTTTTGTCATATTAGCCAAATTATAGACTACCTTGATAGATATCCGTATGAATGTAGAGGGACCTGAAAGAGGGAAAACATTCAGTTATGATCCACTAGTCCCATAGCCAGACGCAAGAGACCTCCTCGTTGATATAGACACTAGCTTACGTATCTAAGTTGCCAGAACACCAAATAGGTACTCCAAGAAAATCATGCAAAACGTAGAGGTCGAAAAGGCATACGATTACTGGATACTCGAAGTCAGGGGTTGACTCTTCATATGACCATAGGAGGTCCACAACAACCATGAACTTATGGTTGTGATCCACAAGTCCCAAAAACCCAACGGGCCTACAAATCAATCAAATATTGACACCAGCTTGTGAACATTGGTGTTTAGGTCCTCTCCACTTCCACCAGATATCATCACACAACTATTATTATTAAATGTAACAGCTAATAAAGCTAAAGATTTATGGACTAGGCCAGAGAATCGTCCATAAAACACCAAAAGATCCACTACACATTTGGTCATTTAATTTTCATAACCTTGTCAGGAGATACATACGAAGCACCCGTAGGTCATCTTCCATGTATCCCACAACCCATAGATCATATCATGACAGAGCTTGATATTGATTGGAGCTTTCGAGTACCTATCCTCGCCAAACGATCTATCACACTGGTCTAGGTTAGGAGGGCCTTCTTTGCCTTAGATTCACAGATCCCATTATTGCATGTGTAAGACATAAGATTACCTAACTAGATTATCTGCATCCCGTGTGTATTCCATCCCTATCGGCTGTCTCGGTACTACCTCGGGAGGATGGGTGTGAGGAAGAGTCACTTGTAGATTCCCATGCTCGCATGTCACTTTTCCATTGTACAGTCCACTTCCCCACCCCTCCTGAATTTTCAAACTACCACGTGTCCCTGTCCCACCAAACTGTATTAGCTGCATAAAAAAATTTCTAAATCTAGGCAAAGCAGTGGAAACTTCCACATGTCCTCTCGGTGCTACTCCAAGGCTAAACCAAAAATTAAATCTTCAAATGAGTGTCGTTCCTCCACATGGAAAAATTTCTAAGTTGAGGCAATTCATAAAATTTCTGAAGTACCCAGTTGAGCCGCATCCTACCAAAAGAGGCCATGTTTCCTGATGATGCAAAGATGCAAATTTGACTGGGAGAAATGCATGTCAAACCATAAAACATAGAAAAACAATCATTTCATTCTGGAGATGAAATTTTCTCTAAGGACAGATAATTCTGAGATGTTACAAGGCTCAAATACGTTCTTCAAAGCTAAATCTATTCTTTTTCTTCAAGTGTTTAGGGAAAAAATGAAAAGGGCAGCAAATCCTGACTGTAAAAAATGGAAAGTACGGGAGAGCCTGAGTTTTTAGATGAACAGAGAATGGGAGACCCAAAGTACAGACCTTTAAGTCATCATCGGCCCAAGGAAATATTAATTATGATAGAAAAATGAAAACAGATACCTTTCGGGCACAACTCAAGGGGATAAAATGTGACAATGGCTGTAAAAGGATAGATTTCAAAGGCAAAATGGGGTGAAACTATTTTGAGCACTAACATTAGTTCTAACTTGGGGATGGACACTCCCTGTGAGTGCCATAAGAAAAACAGTAGACCAAGTTCCAAAAATATCCACCGGGTGACAGAGTCAGCTTGCAGAGCAAAGAAACAGAGGCATCTCACAAAAACAAACTTGAGAAACCAACAAAAATAGGTAACCAAGGACCAGAACGAGTAGAAACACAAAAAATAGGAAACTAACAAGAAGTTATACACTATACAAAAGATGTTTACCTTGATTCTAGGGAATCAATCCAAGAAATTATTCAAATGCCTTCCATTAACAGGAAATTCAAGCAAATCACCATCCAAATCCTTCAAGAAGAAAGTATGTTCACCAATCCTAATATGAATGGAGTAAGGGCCCATCCATAGTGAGTCAAATTATCCATGCTTGCCCTTATCTTCATGCCTGTTAGCCCATAGTAGCACAATATATCCAACATTGAAAGCTCTCGGAGTGACCTTCTTGTCAAATAACTTCTTCAGCTTTTCTCTGGAATTTACATGCCTCTAGTGGGATGCCCTCCTTTCTTTATCAAGTTCATCAATCTGGTTAATGTGGGCATCATAAGGACCTACTTCTTGATCCTCCAGTTATTGAATGAACTGATATGAGGATAATTGCATATGCAAGGGCAGCAAGGCCTGAGTTCCATACACTAACTCAAATGGACTCTTTCTAGTGGCTCTTTTAATAGTGATTCTATCAGCCCAAATAGCAAACTTCAACTATTCACCCCATTTTCTCTTATTCAGCTCCAAGGTTCTTCTGATAGTCTTCAACAAGTTTTTATTACTGGACTCAACTTGTCCATTTCCTTGGGGATTGTAATTAGATGCATATGTCAAGTTGATCCCATACTCTTGGCACATTTCCACTAGAGGTTTATCTCTAAAACTCATAGAATTATCAGCTACAATCTTGACCGGCACCCCAAACCTACAGATGATGTGGTTCAATAGAAAATCCATGACAATTTTGGTGTGTTACTCTTTTGGTGGGGATTGCCTCTACCCAATTGGTAAAGTAATCAGTGGCTATAAGAATCCACTTATGGTCAGCACTTGAAGGGTCTGAAATCTCACCAATGAAATCCATTGCTCATTCCTTGAATGGAGCTTCAATTGATACAGGTTGCAAAGGAAGGGAGCTTGAAGCTTTCAGTCTTCCATAGAAGCACTGGAAACTTTCACATCTTCTAACCAACAAGTTTTTATCCTTGAAGAGAGTTGGCCACCAATAACCAAGCCTCAGAATCTTGTGTGTTGTGACTCTTATAGAAAAATGCCACCCAAAAACTCCTCCATGGAGATCAACAATTATCCTGGGGGCTTCATCTTCAGTAATGGGCCTTAAGAGGACTGCCTCAAGGTTCTTCCAAGCTAACCCATAATTAGTAACAACATTTTTATGGGAAGCTAACTTAAGGGCCCTTTTCTGGTTCTTACTCAAATACTTAGGGAAATTTAGATGTCTGAGATAGAAAATCATGTCCTTATACCACTCAAAATTCATTATTTTATCAAAGACATCTACCCTACCTTCTTTTACCTCATTTACCTCAATAGTTTGCAAGTTTCTCTCAGCCATAAGCCTAGCCAAGCCCAAACCTCTCACTAGCTTCATGGTCTGGATATCCATATCATATTCTTGCAAATTGTTCACCCACCTACACCTTTTGCTTGAGACTTCCATCTCTGATAAAATGTCTTTTACCATGGTGTGGGGAACATAAGAAACCACTTTAAAACTTAGAATGTAAGGTCTAAAAACCTTTTTTAGTTTTACCAAGGAAAATTTCTATTATTCCATGATAGTGTACTTCATCTCATCCCCCTGCAAGGCCTTAAAGAAGAAGGTGATTGGCCTCTCAGCCCCTTCATCAACCTTCTGCAGTAGGAAAAAAATAATAGTGTTCTCTGAAGCAAAGGAAAATAGTTGGAAAGGTGTCTTATAATATGGAGCTACTAAAACAAGGGCATGCTTTAATTTCTCCTTGATCCCATTGAAAGCTTGGATGCTCGTCTCTTCCCACTTGATGACCTGGTCCTTCTTTAGCATGGAAGTGATTAGAATGGTCAACTCAGCAAAGTTTGATATGAATGTCCTGATGAAGTTTATCTGTCCAAAGAAATACTGAATTCCTTTCTTGGTCCTTGGAATAGGGACCTTGCTAATGGCCTCTACCCTCTTTGGATCAATCATCACCCCTTCTTGTCACACAATGTGGCCAAGAAATTTTTCCCTCTGCAATCCAAAATGGCACTTCTTTGTATTGATGGAGATGCCATATTCTCTACATATTATCAGCATCTTCTCCAAGTGCAGCAAGTGATCACTTCTCTTACTGGAAAATATAGTTACATCATCTTGATAATTTTCAATAAACTCATTGATGTAACCAACAAAAGCAACATCCATTGCTCTTTGAAAGGTTGCTCCAACATTCATCAAACCAAAGGGCATCCTGACCTACACATACGTCCCCCAAGGAGTAGTAAAGGTTGTCTTCATCCTTTCTGATTCCTTCGCCACAATCTGGTTATAACCAGAGAAACCATCTAGGGTGGAGAGCAATTCAGAACCATTCACTAACTGCAGCATTTTTTCCATATTTGGTAAAGAATAATTATCCTTCATCGATGCTCTGTTTAGATTCCTGAAGTCTACACATAGCTTGATATCACCATTCTTCTTTCTTACTAGTACTAAGTTTGCATCCCAAGAAGAATACCTTGTGGGCTGAATAATCCTTCCATCTCTTAGCTTCTTCAGTTCCTCTTGCATTTTAAGAGATAAGAGTGGATTGATTAGCCTTTATTTCTACCTAAATGATTTTGCATTGGACTCCAAGGGAATATCATGTTGAAACAGATCCTCTCTATATGCTTTTAGTTCAGAATAGGTCCAAGCCATGTAATCTTAGTATTTCTTCAACAATTGGATGTATGATTGCTTCTCCTCTTTGTTGAGATTATTGCCTAACCAATTTTTTCTTGGCTTCTCCTTTGTGCCAAGGTCATTCTCCTCAATATCCCTAGAGGTTGTCATGCATCTGTTAACAATGCGATCAACATTATCAAAATTAGACTCAAGAGCAACCATCCTTCTAGGAATGGTATTAGTATTTAGTTGGATGATGCCCTTGCCAAACAAGGTTTCTTTCCCTTCTGCTACACACACCATTGGCTCCCAATCAATAATTTGATCAGAAAACTCTCCCTTGTTCTGCAAAAATCTTCTGATCTGAGCATCATTATCAAAAACCTGTCAATGCTTAACATTATCAGGTATAGATGGCCTTCTTAACACCTCAACATCATATTCACAATATGGGGATATTGCACAATTGTCAAAACGACACCCCAATCCTGCAAGCTTGTTTTCTAAGTCATTGAACCTCCTATCATGTTGCACAATGTTGAATGAATCAAGCATCTCAATGAGATCCCAAACTGCATGCTTGTATTTTTCTGAGTCCCCTTTGACAATGATGTCTTTGACACCATATTTCCAAGCAATTCTTAAACCCAACAACAATGCCTCATACTCAACAGTGTTGTTAGTGCACTCAAAGTTGAGTTTGAAGGAAAAAACAATTTTTTCCTAACCTGGGGAAAGCAGAACAACACCAGCACCATTCCCAAACTCAGAGCAAGCCTCCATCAAATAATAGATTCCAAGTAGAGCCCGCTTCTTCAAGACACATTCATTCCTCAATCTTGTGCTCCTTTCCATCAACAATTCCTACAAAGTTATCAGCATCAACATTTGTGTGCAATACTTCATAGGATGCATTGTTGGGATCTTCAATAAGATGCAACATCTTCTTTTCCCCATATAACTTGACAAGGTTTTCCCTCAACTGGGGATGGTGGCATAGGACATATCCATTTGAACACTCCCACCAACACTTATATCCCACCTTCTAGATAACACCATACCCCACTTGGCTGGGAAGTCAACAATAACTACATCAAGTTTCAAATTCCTACCTAGGTAGGCTGCAAGTTACACCACCAGACCCTTCAGACACCCCAACACTAGCACCTCTTTGGAATACATAGTAGTGCACTTCCCATATGCAACTATTACTTCGATATTTAATTCATTCATAACTTCTAAAAGCATAACATTACATGATGCCCCGGAATCAAACATACAGTTATGCAGTTCAATCTACACTTAATGATCAGGGTAGTGAAGAATGGGTCTACATTCAACTAAGAATCTACCAAGGATGTTCCCAAATAAACCTTGGGTGGTTCATCTAGCTCTTCTAATGCTGGCAGTGCCTCTAATTCCTCTATGACTGGTGGAGTCTCCACAATGTTTATGTTTTTTACCTGGGGCAATCTTCCCTTCTTTAAATCCCAAGTAATCAATTACTCTTTTCTTGTGCTTAGGAATCCTAAGCAACTCAACAATTAGAACAGAAACTTTGATTTGACTTAAAACTTGGGAAATGTCATATGGGAAATTCTTTGGCAAGGTAGTGTTGGAAGGAAAGTTGACACACTCACTAAGTGGTACAAGATTTTTGACAGTTTGGGCATGAGGGGTAAAATTTTTGTTTGGAATTGTAGGGATTTTAGCAGATGCATCCTTCTTAGTGGCCTCTTTAGGAATGTTTGAAAGTAAGGGAGCTTTTGGCTTAGCTTGAGGCCCTGTCATTTTAACACCCTTACTTCTTGTGTTATATTCCCTCTCAAGAGTAACAACAACATTCATCAGTGACTGTCTATCTTCCTCAGATGGGATTCCTCCATCATACTTCTTTATCATTAAAGCCCTTAAATATTCAAAATCATTATTGGGTAATTAAAAATCTTGTATAGTATCTACTTCTAAAGTATGAGAGGGAGGAAGAGTAGGTACCCTATGAATGTAGTCCCAAAAAGTGGCAATAGTCCAGGCAATTACCACTTCAGTTGAAGTTTCCCCTTGTTGCGAGATTGTGAAGCAACCCATCATGTAGACATCATCATCATCATCATCATAAGCTTCTTCTTATTCTTTTTTATCTTCCTTACAATGAGCATGGGGCATGAGACATCTGTCACACCAATCAATGACATTTGTCTCCTCCACAACATCAACTCTGGCAGCCAAAGGATCAGGCACCATTATGTTTTCCCTACCTTGGGGCTGCCTATTGCCAAATCCAATAGGTCCCTTGCCTCTGTCATCAAATCTTTAGTGATTTGTGAACTTGTCTTGGCCTTGTTACTTGTGTTGACCTTGTGAACTGGCCCAATCCCCTTCTCTATCCGTTCTAGTTTGTATGATATTTCCTTGATAGCCCCTGCCAAAGTTTTCACAACTTCCTCCAAATTTGTAGCCTTGCTTGTCTAAGGTTTTTCTAGGTTAATTAGTTTTACACCCTCCCTTTTTGGAGGCTTTCCAATTGCCTTGATGTTGTTCTCTATTTACAAAGTCATGGTGAAGGTTTGCCTTAAATTAGCAGGGTTTTGTCCCTCAAGTAGTAAGCAACCTTTTTATCAAATGCATCTAAATATTTGATCAAACATGATTCATCACATGGCCTTATCCTAATAGGAAATATTCAAGGTATTTTTAAACCTTGTGATGAAATCCTGTACTGACTCATTAGGATTCTTTTTGATGTTTTTCAAATTCTGTCAAAAGAAACCTAGGGTCAGTTCTATCACCATACTACAATTTAAATGCATTTCTCATCTCAGTCCAAGAATCAATAGAGTTATCTAGCAAAGATTTATACCAGTCCCTTGCATCCTCTTCCAAAGTATGGATAAAAAACTTGATATATACATCTTCATGTTCAATCTCAAAGTCTTCCATCATATTGATAAAAAGATTCAGATGTTGATCACCATTTATAGCGTTGTTTCCTTGGAACTTTAGTAGTTGGGTTCTTACATCTTGAGGAACTACATTTGGATAACCATTCATCCCTACAAAAAATTATTGGTCCAAAGGTATTTACAACAAATGGAGGTCTTGGTGGGGGCAGGGCCATGTTTTTTTGACAAGGTGACCCTGGAGGGGTGAAAGATTGATAAGGGGCAGAGGGTCTTTGAAACACAGGGGTATAATTTTCAAAGTGGATATCCCCTAAAGGCCTTGTTTCTTGGAAATCCCTATCAAATTTTGATAAGACAGGGGCAGAATGAGAAGTAAACTTCTCAAAATCAAATGAAGGCCCCTCTCCAATTGGATAATTCAATTCCACAAAAAGGCTACCTGATTGAGAAGCATTTGAATAGCAGTCTTCAATGATACGCTGATCACTTTCATCAATGGAGACCCCTCTTCTTGTCTGTTGATTCCCCACAACTCTCAAGGATTTTCTTCTGTCTAATTTTGCTTTTCCTAGCTCTGGAAATAATTTCCTAGAAGGGTCCCTAACAAAGAAATATCTTCTTCCTTCCAGTTTTGCAAAGGTTAGTAACAAATCTCACTTGATAGAGGTTAAGATAGTGGTATTCGTTAAGAATCAGATCAACATGGAGTCACCACTAAGGATTTACACCTTAGTTGTGCAGATGCACTAAACATGTTGTGTCAAATGTTTGTCAACACTAGAAACTAGAAATGGAAAGACTCTGACTTTTCTTTACCCATATTTGTCAATGAAAGCTAGTGCACTCGGTGTAGGAACTGAAAGAATTACACACAGCACTTGGAATATATAAGAAGTGTTTTAATTAGGGTCTGAACAAAAACTTCAACCAATATGTCCCCAACAATGGCGCCAGTAAGGTGTTATTGATGGGCTAAATAGATATCAATTGGCATTGAATCAGAAAATAGTCTCAGTAACTCAAATAAGTCCCTGACAATGGCACTAGTAAGGTGTTATTGACGGGATAAATAGATATGAACTGGTAGTGAATCAGTAAATAGTCTTAGCAACTCAAATAAGTCCCCGATAATGGCATCAGTAAGGTGTTGTTACCCAAATTAATTCTCCCTCAAATTCTAAGCATCATCACAAGTTTTGACAAGAAGCTTAGAGATAGATGGATCATGGTGAGTCATTTTGTAGTAAAGGATGGGATCTAAATGGTCCTCTATCTCTTAGATGTGGAGAAATGGATAGCACCCTCAAGAGGATTTGATCTATCCTCACTATTTTACGTTGTGCCTTTCAACCAAGGTAAGAGAACCCTTTTGTAGCCTATTTTTTATGGATGATATGGAGATGTCCTTCTTAATGAAGTTGTTAAGGAGACCTTAAAGAAAATATGATCAATACAACAAAATCTAACTCTCATGAGTTGTTACTCTAGATAGTGGAGATATTCTCTAGGCAAGGTTTAGGCTACTAAAGACATTTGGAATCTTGATTGTTTCTATATGTTTTGGTAATAAAATTTATGCATTTGTATACACACATGACAAACAAGGGTAGTATGGGTAGGATTAGTTGTTTTTATATAATTTTTGGTGGGAGGCAAGGTATAATAAACTTGATTTGCCAAATCTCTGAGAACTCTTACAAAATGGAAAGTCTAGATAACAAAATGCTTTAGAATAGCTAAAATGTTCCTTTAACCAGAATATGTACTTAAATGGAGGCCTAGATTAGCACTTTTTCACACAATCTATGAGATTTTAACATGAAGGCTCAAGTTAGAATACCCAATAAAACATCAAAATCTAAGATCAATCACTCTTGAGGTACACCCAGAGGCTTACAAACAATCTCTATCAACAAATGAAAGAAAAGTGATTTTAAATCATTTATTTCATTCCCAAATGAAAGCTCTTCTAAGAAATGAGATTGCAGATACCACTAAACTGTCACCAGGAATGAGACCTGTGTGAGTAAGATAGATTTTGATACAAGATTGCAATAAGAACAAGAAAAACTATTTGCAGACATTCAAAAATGAAGCAAACACATTTTGCTCAAGATCAATAGAGAATAACTCGAGTTTGATAAAATTTATCAGCAAGGGAAATTTTTTAGAACAATCTCAGAGCTTGTCAATGGTTGTACACTTGTAACCACCTTGACATGATAAAACTTAATACAAAAGAGATATACAGGCTTCTCAGATGGCTTCTCAAAAGAAAGGCTTTGTTAAATTTTCCTCGTGGGAATTTTTTCTTCGACCTCTAACACTCCAACCATTTGCACAAAAAATTTGTGCCATTTATAACATTTGGAACAGAGCCCCTTTTTCCCCAAAAAATCCCGACATTGAGTGAAACTAGTGCTTTCCATGATCATGATCGCGATTTCCAGAATTAGATCTTAAAAAAGTCACCAAGTGCTCAAGGGGGAAATCTCTTCGGATATCTCTCACATTCAACTCCTCCTTCTAGTAGATCACTCTTTCTTCAACTTGCCAACCACTTCCACCCCTAATCTGTCAAATCTGGTTCCTTGTGTGCTCAAGAGAAGAAAATAGAATATCATATCAAGCCTGAGAGTTAGGCCATTTTAATGGCGAAACACATCTCCAGATTTTCCCCACCAAACTCATATATCAACATTAACTCTCCCCTCTATTTGGTGTGTAGGAAATACCAAGAAATCATGAAGAATCACACTTCTAGGCATGTTTCAGTAAAATGGGGGGGAAATTAGATTCAAACTCTCAGCTACCATTGATCTTTACTTTGAATTTGGGCCGTCCACGTGGAAGATCCAATTTAAAACAAGCCTGGGCGTTTCCTTTGACCTTTCACAAACTTTTGAAGAAATGGAAAAATTCCACAGTTTTTTTCCACATCTCCACCCTTGAGAAATGAACCTGACACATGTCCTAAGGTGGGTCCTATTGGTGCTCAAAATAGTCTCGATCCATATTACCTTTGAAAATCTATTGATTTACGGCCTCTGTTACTTTCTTTTTTCCCCGTGTTGGGCCTGGTTAATGCTTGTTACCATTTTTATTTATTCCTAAGTCGTATATCACTTATGGGTTCATAGTTTGCTCCTAGTTTCTTTGTTCCTCTGAAAATATCTATATTTTTATTCCCCCGTGCTCTGTTCCTTCAAAAATTCACGTTTTCCAGTTCTCTCTATTCTCCATGGTCGGAATTTGTTTTCCTAATAATTTCTTCCCTAGGTACTTAGAGAAGATGAATGGATGTATCCCTTAAGAACGTATTTGAGCCTTGTAACACTTCTAAGCTTTTTGTCCTTAAAGAAAATCTCATTTCCAACCTCAAATAATCATTTTTCTATTTTTTATGGTTTGACGGGCGTTTCTCCCTATCAAATTTGCATTCTAGCATCGACAGGGGACGTGGCACCTTTTGGTTGGATGCAGCTCAACTGGGTACTTGGAAAAATTCATGAAAAGCCTCAACTCAAAATGTGTCCACGTGGAGGCATGGAACTCATTTGAAGATCTGCTTTTGGGTTTTTCCTTGGAGTAGCGCTGGGGGGCAAGTGGAAGCTTCTGCTGCTTTGCCCGAACTTAGACAAATTTTCATGCAGTTCGAGCAGTTTGGTAGAACAAGACACGTGGCAAGCTCACGCTCATTCAGGGTCTTCACTTGGGGCACCATCTTGAATTTGTGCCATGGAGACACATGGAGGAACCATGCATGTTCGGGGACCGACCTTTGAGTTTCATTCTAAAGAAGCTCTAGGATGACATGTGGAGTCCTCTTCTCACTTGCATTTTTCTTAGACTTTTCAATGGCCAAAAGGAGACTTCCTCGAAGCATGACAGGTGGTGCATTCTACTAAGCTTTAAATCATTCAGACAAACTTCACTAGAATAGGACATGTGGTGAGCCCATGCTCGTCCCAGGTATTAAATTTTTGGGACCATCTCAAGGGGCACCATGTTGACACATGGAAGTTTGAAAAGTCAACGAGGTGGGGGAAGCGGACCATTAGAGGCAACTTGGATTTTTTGCCTCTTAAGGATTAAAACATCAAAATGGCCTACGGGCATGATGAGGGAAATAGTCAATAATTTTCCCCAGTCGACAGCAGGGGTGTAGACTCTTGGGGAAGTTTGGAAAATTTTCCTTTTGGAAAAAAGGGGATCAAAAGTAAAAATGGAAGCACGGTTCCGCTGGCAATCATATTTGGACACATGTCAGGCCCGTCTTTTCAAGGGCGGAGCTGCGGGAAAAACTTGGAAAATTTTCTTTTTCCAAAAGGGGCATGAAAAGGAAGAATTTGGCCACGGTCTCGCTGGGGCCCACCTTAGGATACGTGTTAGACTCATTTCCTAAGGGTGGAGATGCGGAGCAAAATATGAAATTTTTCCAAAAGTTGTAAAAATTCAGAGGAAGCCCCCGGGTTTGTTTTTAAGTTTGAATCTGCCATATAGAAGGCCCAAATTCAAAGCAAAGATCAATAGTAGCTAAGAGTTGAAATTTGATTTTCCCTCCATTTCTCTGCAACACATCTAGAAGTGCTAGTTTACATGATTTCTTGGTTTTTTCTACACGCCAATCTAAGAAGGAAGCTAATGTTGATATCTGAAGTTCAGTGGGGAGATCTAGAAGGTGTCTTTCACCATTAAAATGGTCTGACTTTTGTGCTCGATCAAATTTTAATTTCTTCTCCCAAGCACGCAAAGGGCTAGATTTGATAGATTAGGGGTGGAGGTGGCTGGTCAAAAATTTAAGGAAGAGTGATCTACCAGAACAAGGAGTTGAATGCGAGAGGCATTCGATGTAATCTTCCCCCTCAAGCACCTGGAGACTTCTTGCATATTTGATTCTAAGAATCACGACAGAATCATGGCGAACACTGGTGCATTAAACATTTTTGTCTATTGAGGAGAAGGGGCTCTTGTGTAAATGCTATCAACAAATGGCACGAATTTTTCATGCAAATGGTTGGGAATTTTTGGAAAAGTTAGAGACTGATTTTTCTAGCAGAAAAAGCTTGATAGAGCCCATCCCTTTTGAGAAGCCATCTGAGACACCTGTATATCCCTTTTTGTATCAAATTCAATCATGTCAAGGTGGTTGCAATTGTATAGCCATTGACAAGCTTTGATATTTTTCTAAAAACTCTCCCTTGCTGATAAAATTTGATCAAACTTGAGTTATTTTGTGTTAATCTTGAGTAAAGTGTATTTATTTCATCTCTGAATACATCCAAGTAGTTTTTCTTGTTCTGTTGCAATCGTGTACCAAAATCTGATCCAATCACATAGGCCTCAATCCTTGTGATAGTTTAGTGGCATCTTCAATTTCATTTCTCAGAAGAGCCTTCATCTAGGAGTGAGAGAAATGGTCTAAAATCACTCTTCTTTCATTTTGTTGATAGAGATTGCTATAAGCCTTTGGGTGTACCTTAGGCATGGTTTGATTTGAATCTTGGTGCTTTATTGGGTTTTATGACTTGATCCTTCATGATATAATCCCATAGATTATGTGAAAGACTACTAATCTAGGCCTCCATTTGGGCACATATTCTGGTTGAAAAAGCATTTCCAGCTTTTGTGGTATTTTGTTGGCTAAGTCTTTCCATTTTGCATAAGCTCTCAAGGATCTCGTGAGTCAAGTGTATCTTGTCTCCCATCCCAATAAAATATATTTAAAACATTCAATCCCATCCATACTACCCCTATCTTTGCTCTTTATACCCACATAAGACCAAAATCCATTCAAGAGAAAAACCAAAGTATACATGATAGATCAAGGTCTCAAATGTCTTTAGTAACCTTTTCCTTGTTGTGAAAGTATCTCCATGATGTGGAAACTGACAACTCATAAGAGTCGGATATGGTGTGTTGATCATATTTTCCCCAAGGTCTTCTCTACAAAATTTTTGCAAAATAAGGGTACCTATATCTCCTTCCAGATATCAGAGGTTACAAAATAGATTCTCTTACCTTGGTTAAAAGGCACAACCTAAAATAGTTAGGATAAGATCATATCCTTTTAAGGTGCTACCCATCTCTCCATAAATCCAAGTAAAAATGGGACAGTTAGATCTCCTCCCTGGATACAAAATGACGTATATTTATGATCTGGTTGCCTCTGAGCTCCATGTTGAATCAGTGTTCTTGCTTGGCTTGAAAAGGACAAAAAAATGGGTACCAACAGGTCCCAACGAAACCGCGGCCAAATTCTGCTATTTCACCTCATTTTTGGAAAAGGGATGATTTTCAAAGTTTTCCCCATAGCTCCACCCTTGAAAAATTGGCCTGACACATGTCCCAATGTGGGTCCCAGCGGAACCGCACTTCCTCTTTCAATTTTAACTCTTTTCTCCCAAAAGGAAAATTTTCCAAGTTTCCCCCGAGAGTCCACACCTCCACCATTAACTGGAACAAGCGTTGACCTTTCCTCTATTGGGCTTGTGGGCCATTTTTGGTATTTTAACCCTTTTGAGCATAAAAGGAAAAAATTCTAAGTTTCCCTCGATGGTCCACTTCCCCGCCCCTTCTGAATTTTCAAACTACCACACGTCACAATGGCACATCTTAAGATGGTTCCCAAAATTTGAGACTTTGAAAGAGCGCGGACTCGCCACGTGTCCCTATCCCACCAAACTATATTAGCTACATAAAAATTCATCTAAGTCTGGGAAAAGAAGCAGAAACTTCCACATGTCCTCCCAGTGCTACTCTAAGGCCAAACCAAAAAGTAAATTTTCAAATGAGCATCGTTCCTCCACATGGACAAATTTCTAAGTTGAAGTAATTTAGAAAATTTCTGAAGTACCCAGCTGAGCTGCGTCCAACCAAAAGAGGCGACGTTTTCTAATGATGCAAGGATGCAAATTTGACAGGGAGAAATGCCCGTCAAACTATAAAATGCAGAAAAACAATCATTCAAGCCTAGAGATGAAATTTTCTCTGAGGACAGAGAATTCAAAGATGTTACAAGGCTCGAATATGTTCTATAGAGCTACATCCATTCATTTTCTTCAAGTATTTAGGGAAAAAATGATGAGGGCAGAAAATCCTGACTGTAAAAAATGGAAAGAATGGGAGAGCCCAAGTTTTTAGATGAACAGAGAACGGGAGACCCAAATTACAGACCTTTACATGATCATCAACCCAAGGAAAGATTAATTATGGCAGAAAAAGGAAAATAGAGACCTTTTGGGCACAACTCAGGGGGATAAAATGTGACACAGGCCATAAAAGGATAGATTTCAAAGGAAAAATGGGGTGAGACTATTTTGAGCACCAACAAGATGGATTGACGAGTGTAAATAAGAAAATTCCCCTCTCTTTGTGTCATCCCCTCGAGAGTGACTAGGAGTTGAGATACTAATGAGAAAATCTATGTGTCCCTTGTTTTCAATTCTAGCCCAGGTTTCATTATGGTTTTATTCTAGTTTTTGGAAGCCACTGGGCTATATACTTCAGTTGTTTCACATTTTGTTCTTTGTTATTTCTTTAAATTCTCAATGCTTTATCTAGATGTTTGATCCTTGTCTATAACAGGGTTGGGAACCTCACAAAAACCTCCATTTACAAATTATTAAAAAAGTATATCATGTTATTTTAATTTTTCTAAAAATGTCTAGAGTTTATGTAATGATAATATTTCGTTTTGATTTCTTGTTACCCTTACTATTTATATGGAATTAACAACTTTCCTTGTTAAGATATATCACGTGTTTTCATATATATGACAGGAATCATTATGAGGTGAACCATGTTCTGAAAATGGTTGAAAAACAGGTTGAAATAGTTACTCATGGACGTCCTTAACCTGAAAGGAAATCAAATCAAACCTAGATTAAGCTCACATTCCTAGCTTCTATTTGGACTATGATATCATGGATCAATTTACAAACCATTCATGAAATACTATTTACCATTAAGTTGGTTAAATAAATCTAATGTGTATGAGGATATAATATTATTTACATAACCTTAGAGGTAACCACTTTAACTTGAATTGACATTGAACCCTCTCAAATCACTTCTAGTTTTTTTATATTTATGAAATATATGGATAGGGTTGTAACTATTAGAAAGCATGTTATAATGTAATCACATTTAATCATATTATATTCAAGATAATAACTAAATTATAAAAAAAAATAACAACAATATTTATGATAATTTATGAGTTGAATGGATAAGCCTAAAATCTATATGGCTTTATATACATAAAATGTTTGTAAAATGAAGTTAGAAATATAGAAATCAATGGAGAAATGCGATGAATTGAAATGTGCAATACTATGCAAAGAAAAAATTAATCATAGTGGAGGGAACACATCATATAAAAACAACAATTAAGGCTAAGGGGATCTAAACATTGATGAAAAATTGCCCTAGTATAATTACGCCAAAGGTGTTCCCCCTATGGGAAAGACCCTTTCGGACGTTTCCATGACTATCCTAAATTTGACGGTTTGACGTCCATCTGGACGTTTTTTCTTTTTTGCCTATTTTTAATAGTTGTTTTTTCGGAGCATGATGCATATGGGGGATATTTTTAATAATAATTTTTCATGCATGTTGAATGGGAGTTTGCAATAGCCTTCAAATACTTGACAACAATGATGGATTTTTAATCAAACAACCACTTTTATGAAGTGTTAACTTTCTGGAAAAAAAATTCACAGTCACTGCAAAGCTCTACTCCCCGTCTTCCCTCGAACAGTCGTTGCTCCTAATTTTTTTAGAGATATTTACAATTATAATTACATTCTGAAGCAAAAGAATAGAAGTAGTTCCCAGGACTAGGTCTATTTTTCAGGTGAATGATTGAAACTGTGCGGCTCTTTTCAAGTTAGATCGATTGTTCTCAAAATATTCTAAAGTACAAAAATAATCACAATTTATATTGTGCAAAATCAAATTAATTCTAAAATTATGTAATTTCACTTGATGTGATGAACCTATAACATATTACTGAATATTAGCAAATATAGGTCAAATAATATCATGCCTCATTAAAAACCTCAAATCATGTTTTGATTGTCAGACTTTAATTTGAACCGAAAAATATCTTTGTAATTATGTATAATGGACAGATAGTATACTATTATGAATTTGTACATACCCAAATCTCAATCTCTGAATTTTTGGATACCGGAAACCTCAATCTCATCTCATCGTTCATGATTTCATGTACTAGATTATGGCCACAATTGTCTATGTAATTATGTATAACTGATAGGCTATGTATTATTATGTATTGTAGGTTATGCTTTTTACAAATTCTTTTGTTAATTTTCTTATCTTTTTACGTATGGTTTTGAGTTTAATCCGGTCATGCACAAGGCTTATTATATGCCCAATTTCAACCACCTCTTTGTATCCTGTAAGAAGTTTTTTCATGCCTATCCAGACATTGGTTGAACTATGACATTTTTTTTCTAATAATATATTCTACAGTTCCACTAAAAAGTATTCTTTGTGTTCAAATGTAGAATTTCTTTCTCCCTTATCCCTCTGAGAAAATTCAGAAACTGCATGTTCTGCATCTTGTGTCATATCAAGGCTTCCTGAAAGTTCTTCCAATTGTGCTGCACTTTCCACCTTTTGAGTGTTTTCTCTACCATCAACACACAACTCCTTGGAAAATTCTAAGATAGAGTTACCTGAGGGCATTGTGCCTGTAGTTTCTTCTGAAAGCACTTCCCCAATAAAATCAGACATACTTTCATCCCCATTCTCTTGAAATTCACCTGATTTCCCATTCAGATGCTCAATTTTTTAAGAGATCGTATAAACAGAAGAGAAAATATGGATATAGAATTCTTATACTAAAATGGATTTATGTGGTTCAAATACTTAATTTTAGTGTGGTTTGTTAAGATTCCATGCTATTTCTTATTTTTTTATGGTGGTATCCAGCCTACTAATTACCTATTCCTTTAAGATGTCATTTTACTTAGTAGGCTCAATGTGGAGAGATGGACGGTTATATTTGGGTTCCTTTTCTCGTTTCTTAATGTATTGGTGCTCACTATGGAATCAACCCTGCCCCTCATCTTTGTGCACACTGGATACATTATGGGTGCAAGTATAAAATTTAGAATGCAAACCTTGTTGTCCCCATTCTTGTTTGATCTAGTGTACTTGAGTTTCCTGATGGCCATGAATAAAAATGCTTTTCCTTTTTCTTATATTACACATATCAAACACTGACTTTATCATTTGATAGGAGCCTCTACTTTCACCTTCTGTGTTTTATGTTCTTCTATAGGGTGTTCTGAAATAGAGAAAAATGGGTGCATAGTTGTCTGTAGGATGGGATGAAGGGGAGAAAATGGGTGTTTATGCAGGTAAAAATGCAGGGCATTTGGGAGAGTAGTTTGTAGTGTAGCTATATGTTGTGATTTTATTTTTTTTGGGTTGAAGGCCTATTAAAGCTATTTCTTTTGAAACAACATATCTAGGAGTGAAATTAATTAGCAGATGGGCATTGCCATAGGATTCATCAAATCCTAAGAGAAAATAGATTGAGTCCTAAAAGGTATACAAAACAATAGATATGAAGCCTTGAAGGTGAGGTTACAATATGATATGAAGTGAATTGGGTATTATATGTGGGTTAAGTTACAACCAATTGGGTTTGTAACAAAATCAAGTTTCAGATGAATTTGAATGATATAAATACTTAATTAGGACAATTTAGCTACTTATATTGGTTTGGGGCCCTTTTTTTACTCTTTTGTGCCCCAAATACCTTGTTGTTCGGTTCTATTTTTGATTTCTTATGGGTGAATGACTTATGATGTACTCAGATCACTCCATATCATTTATTATCCCAGTTATAGGCAGATATGTTATGTGGTAGAGGTATTGAGCATTGTTGATCAATTTCAAATTTATGACTTACATCATCTTTGACTGCAGAATCATTCCCAAGTCCTCAAAAAAGCTTTGTGGAAGATGGGTATTACAATTTTCCAAAGATGAAATAATAACACAGATTTAAAAATATCCAAGATAAAAAGTATGGTGTTGAAGCTAGCATGGGATGACTTTGCTACATTGGTAAGCAATGATTTGAATTCCCATAAAAAGCATCTGGATTCTAATTAGTATATCAACTAAGGGTTAAATCTTTGACAAACAATTTTGCAGTGTGAAATGTAGATAGATATTTTAAGGAAGAAGATAAAATATGAGGAAAATGTGCATAGAGCATTGGAACAAGCATTCACAAGGCCTCTTGGTGCTCTTCCCAGGCTTCCACCCTACCTTTCTTAAAAGCTATAGATAAAACTCTTTGTATTTAAATTACAATTAAAACATATCCTTCCATAGACACTATCTTCAAACTGTCTAGGAAACTAGAAAAAAATTCTAAAGACATACCTAATAGGAAATTGATGTTTACCTGTCCCTACAGTAATATTTTGAATCACCACATTCTTAAATTGATGTATATTAATTCCATCATTGTTTGGACTATCATGAGGAGCAATGATGTTCAGTCCATGTGCTTTAACACCATTGTAAAATTAAAATTTTATCTGAACTCTCCAAATTGTAAGGACTACAAATATACATGAACACAATTCAATCATTAGACTCTATCCATGTACTACCACAAAATAGTCATTTATCAAAGGAAAGATAAATACAAAATATTTCCTTATCTATTTATCCCTTCTATGAAATTTTTTAGATGATATTTTATGAGTACTAGGTGGAAGAATTATTTGTAATTAGATCCTTGCCATAGCAAATGAAGGTTTTGCAAAAATGTAGTTTTGCATATCACTATTTGGTGAATTTCCGTAAACCATTGTTGGTGAATTACGAGAAAACACTATTTGTAAATTGCTAATAGAAACCGCCTTATTTCTTTACTTTCATCCATGAGAATCAATTGGTATTTTAAAATAGGATATTACTATTAATTTAGGTTTTTGTCCCTCTTAGAAAGACGCATCAATGAATTGAATTTGTTTCCTATGAATAGATTTTTTTTAGTGTGTTCATATAATGTTATTGAATTGCACTTTTCTTCATGTTTTTTTTTAAGTTATGTTGATTAATTGTGTTGTTTTAATTTTACATGAAGAAACAAAAATAGATTTGTTATTGCAAGGCACTAGGTTATCCACTTTCCTTCATGGCTCTATTACAAAGCACTAGGTATTTGACTTATATATAGATAATTTTATTGGAAGGCACTGGGATACGCACTTTCCTTCATGGATCAATTGATAACCACATACATTCGGTTTTATTAATTTCTTCTTTTTCTTTTTTGCAGGATATTTGTGATTCTCTTTCTCTCGCAGTAAAGAAAAGAGTGTTGTCTATAGACAAGCTTTAGGTGGGTTTCTATATTGATTGAAGTATTTATTCAATTGTTCTATTTATTGCATGTTATGGACTAAAAAAATATTTTAGAGTGTTTTCATTTTATTTTCGTTGGATTGTTCCATTTATATTTGGAGTTTATGTACATTGGTAATTGAGCAAGAGATGAAGCTTACAGTTCACTTTTGATCATTCTAAAGCAATGTGGAAACAACCATGCATAAAAGAAGTTCCAATGCATGAATACACTCTTTATTTGATGCGTGACCATGATGGGAACTTTGGTTCCCACCCAATATTTCATTACATCCTTCTAAACCTCATAATGTAGCACATGAGCCCGTCCACAGTAGAAATTTTTATGAAACAAAACCTTGAATCTAGAATCCCTCCGAAAATCAAAGATCTGTGAAGATAATTAATGAAATGCACCAAAGAAAACCTCCCACATAGCTTAATGAACTTTAGATCAAGATTTTGAGGGATACGTTCATTCTAGGAAAAAAGTAGAATCGATATTTCAGATATGGTGGAACAATTGGGGACACCAACCTTATTCTTCACTCTAAGTGTTACAGACACTAAATGGCCATATCTCCACAATATTATGTCTGGTGAATGCCCAGATGATCCTCAAGCCACACATCATTGGAAAAGACTTAACATTGTCTCTAACCCTTATCGAGTATTAGCATACCTACATCATAGATTCACAATATTTCATGAAGAAATATTTCAAAAGGAACTTGGAGCAATATACTTTTGGTATAGGTAATCAAATCTACTTATTTTTAAAAAAAAATCCAAACTACATAGATAGTATTTATGGTCCCTCATCTCATAGGTATGAATGGTATCATAGAGGATCCACACATGTCCATGGTATATTGTGGCTCGAGAATGTGCCTAAAGTTGACGAAATGGACTGGGAGGATACAACAGTTATTAAAGCAACAAAGCAATACTTTGATAAATTTGTGTTTTCTTGGAACCCCGCCTGACTTGCAAAATCTTGGATTTTGTTCACATGTCACTCCTAGATTACCCTTGTTTGCTAGATACAACACAAATTCTATCCTCCTCCCTATTAGGAAATAAGAGATAAACTATGCGGAATAATCCCTTACAGAATTGCAACAATAGAAACTAATGTGCAAAAAATATTACAGATCTCAAATAAAAGTGCAGAATAAATAACACAACATAGAGAAACAAGATTTAATGTGGTTCACCCAATTTGGGATACATCCACTAAGAATCGATTGCTCATATTTTATTACAAGCCTCCACTCTCTTAATACAATACCCAGATCCGTTTGGAGCTATGCTCAACAAACTGTACAGAATTCACACCGGAATTCAAACACATTTGCAATACATTTTCTTGTGTATATATCATATGCATAAGACCATATAAATAGACAATTGCTTAAGTAGTTTGATACAAAACCGTGGGTATCAAAACCATGGGCAAAAAAATGTGGGTATCAAAACAATAGGTACCGAAAAACCATGGGCCCAAAAACAACCCATAACAGTTACCCATTACCCATGGGTTAATAAACCACCCATGAAAATTTGCTTCAGGGGCTTCACCGCTGAGCCCCCATCCATCGAGGGGCTTCACCCCCCCTAACCTGCTCACCGACGAGTGGGACTGCCGTAAAAATACTCGAGTGTAACACATAGAAGGTGTACCACACTCTAACATGAAAGTAGGCTCCACAAACATAACAATCTCCCACTTGGAGACTGATTTCCATTGAGCAAGCTTCTTAACCCTTCACTCTCATCCACAAAGGCCAACCAAAGCTGAACATAACTTTAGTTTATCCCTTGTGACCACCTTGGTCATCATGTCTGTAGGATTCTGACTGGTATGAATCTTCTCCAGCTTCAACTTATCTTCTTCCAAAGTTGTCCTAATGAAGTGATAGCTCAACTATATATGCTTCATCCTGGAGTGGAAAGAAGAGTTCTTAGCTAGGTGTATAGAACTCTAACTATCACTATGCAGCTTACATTCCTTCTTCTTATGCCCCAACTCCTCAAGAAATTGTTGTAACCAAATCATCTCTTTGCTTGCCTCTGTGGCAGCAACATACTCAGCCTCCATGGTTGATAAAGCCACCAGCTTCTGTAGTCGTGAAATCCAGCTCACTTTTGTCCCACCTATAGTGTAAATATAACCTGTCATTCTCCTCCTGCTGTGAACATCTCCAGCCATGTCTAAATCTACATAACCACGTAAAGTGGTGTTTGATCCACTGTAGCACAAAATTGTCCCCATAGTCCCTCTCAAATACCAAAGGATCCACTTTACTACTTGCCAAAGATCTTTACCTGGATCACTCATAAATCTACTCACATCTCGCACTACATGGCCAATATCAGGCCTAGTGCACACCATAGCATACATCAAACTACCAACTGCTGATGAGTAAGGTACCATGGACATCTGGTTTCTTTCTTGCTCTATCTTGGGACACTTCTCCTTTGATAACTTAAAATGGGCTGCCAAAGGAGTCCCAACTATTTTAACATCCTGTATACTAAACCTATCCAATACCTTCTTAATGTACTCTTCCTAAGATAAAGTCAGCTTCTGTTCCTTCCTATCCCGAGTTATCCTCATACCAAGGATTTATATGGCTACCCCCAAATCCTTAATATCAAAGGATTTACTTAGCTGTTTCTTGAGTACTTTTATTTCATGCATGTTTTTACCTGCAACCAATATGTCATCAATATACAAACACAGGATAATATAACTTCCATCCTCAAATTTCTTTGTATACATGTAATGGTCATAATGACATCTAATATAACCTTGCTCCATCATGAAGCTATCAAACTTCTTATACCATTGACATGGAGCTTGTTTTAGGCCATACAAGCTCTTCTTCAGTTTGCACACCATCTCCTCTTCACCTTTGACTTCATATCCTTCTGGCTGTTGCATATATAGCTGCCACTATTTCGAGAGAAATTCTGGTAGAAGTCATTTTTACTACAGGAGAAAAAAATTCATCAAAATCTATACCTTGTTTCTGTACAAACCCCTTGACAACCAACCAAGCCTTATATCTTTTCTTTCCTCCTTCTTCATCTTTAACTCTGTACACGCACTTGTTTTGTAATGATATTTTGCCTTCCGGTAGCTTCACCAAATCCCAAGTCTGGTTCTCCATGAGAGACTTATGCTCCTCATCCATGGCTTGCTCCCATTTCTTCCTAGCATCTACCTACATTTCTTCATCAAATCTCTCTGGCTCTCCACTATTAGTGAGTAATAAATAATAAAGAGAAGGAGAAAAACGTTTAGGTTCTCTTCTTACCCTAGAAGACCTCCTCACTATAGCAGTCTGGGGTTCTTGTTGAGGGGGTTCATGAACTGATTCATTTATCACTTTCCCATCTGGAAGATCCTCTACCGCTGCATATTATTTCTTGGATTCTTCCATGTTTTCCTGCAACTGCTGCTTATACATGACTTTCTCATTAAAGACCACATCCCTAGATCAAATAATTTTCTTGTCCTTAATACTCCAACATTTATATCCAAATTCATCACCACCATAACCAATGAAAGTACATTTTTCTAATTTAGCCTCTAGCTTGGTCCTATCATCCTTGTCTATATGAACAAACACCTCACATCCAAAGACTCTAAGAAATAAATAATCAACTTTCTTACCATACCAAGCCTCCTCAGGTATGCCTCCACCCAAGGCACTAGAGGTTCCTCTGTTTATCAAGTACATAGTTGTGCTCACCACTTCTGTCCTAAAAGAAAGAGGCAATCCTACATGTATCCTCATGCTCTTAGCACATTCCATTATTGTTCTATTCATCCTTTCTGATACCCCATTCTACTGTGGGGTTCCTGGAACCGTATTTTGCCTACGGATTCCATTCTTAGAACAATAATCATCAAATTCATTACTGCAATACTCCCCTCCATTATCTGACCTGAGACATTTTAACTTAAGACCTATTTCATTCTCTACCAAGGCTTTCCATTTAAAAAAAGTATCAAATACATTAGATTTGTTTCTAATACAATAAACCCAAAATTTCCTTGTTGCATCATCAATAAAAGTAACATAATAACTTGAACCCCCAAGAGATGATACTTGAGCTGGCCCCCACACATCAAAATGTACCAGCTCTAACTTACTCTCTTTCTTCCTAGGTCCAACCATTAGAAACCTTACTCACTTTTGTTTCCCATATATGCAGTTCTCACAGAAATCCAAACCTGTTTCTATATATCTAGGAAAATTCTTCTTTATGATGTCCATGCGCTTATGGCTCATATGATCGAGCCTATAGTTCCATAATGTTGTATCTACATTTGAAGCCACAATATTACAATCATTAGTACTATCAGTGGATAAATGCAAGGTTCCAACCTTCTTACCTCTTGCCACCACAAGAGCACCCTTAGTAACCTTCCAAGAGTCAGCTGTAAATATCACAGTACAACCATCACTTCCCAATTACCCCAGCAATATCAAATTTCTCCTTAATGTAGGCACATGTCTGACATCCTTCAATAGCCAAGTATTCTCATTCTACATCTTAACCTGAATAAAACCTTTTCCAACTATACTGCAAGGCTCATCATCACCAAGAAAAACATGCCCAAAATCCCCTTGAACATAATCAACAAAATAATGCATATGTGGAGTAGCATAAAAAGAAGCCCCTAAATCTAAAACCCAAGATTCAGTAATATTATGCAAAGAAAAAATCAAAGCATCCTAACATACATTACCCAATGCCACATTTGCCTCCTTGTTTTCTTCCTTTTGTTTCTTCTTGTCTCGAAGCTCCCAACAGTCCTTCTTTGCATGCCCAGACTTTCCACAATTCCAACATACAATCTTGCTCTTGAATTTTGACCTTTCCTGATCTTTCAATTTTCCATGGTTTCCTCTATTCTTTTGTCTCCCTCTAGTTTCCATTGTCAAAGCATTCCCTAAAGTAGAAGATTCCCTAGAGCTTTTTCTTCACATTTCCTCACTTAGAATCACCCCTACAACATCCTCAAACTTTAACTTTGAGTTAGCTAGAACTGAGTTTCTTACCACCATTACCAGGCTATTCAAACTTTCAGGTAAAGAGCACAGAATTAGTAAAGCCCTAACTTCTTCATTAAATTCTATTATAACCGAGCCTAGCATATTCACAACCGTATTGAAATCATTTAAATGATCTACTACTGAACTATTCTCAGACATCTTCATATTAAACAACTTTTTCATTAAAAATATCTTGTTAGAGGCAGAGGGTTTTTCATACAACTTCCCTAATGCATCCATTAGATCTTTTGTCATCTTTTCCTTTGAAACATTAAATAATACCGAAGATGCAAGACATAGCCGAATCATTCCAAGTGCCTTCCGATCCAACAAATCCCATTCCACATCTGTCATACTCGAGGGTTTGTTCACCTTCTCAGACAAGGGAGTATAAAGGTCTTTCTGATAAAGGTAATCTTCCATCTGCATCTTCCAAAGACTGAAATTCTGCCTGTTGAATTTATCAACCCTAGATCTTCCATCATCTACCATAGCTCCCACTCAAGCTAAAAAATTTCCCTACAATTCAACACTTCAGCAAACCAAACAAAGCTCTGATAGCAATTGTTAGGAAATAAGAGATAAAATATGTGGAATAATCCCTTACAGAATCGTAACAGTACAAACTAATGTGCAAAAAATATTACAGACCTCAAATAAAAGTGTAGAATAAATAACACAACACAGAGAGAAAAGATTTAACGTGATTCACCCAATTTGGGCTACGTCCACCAAGAATCATTTTCTTAGATTTTATTAACAAGCCTCCACTCTCTCAATACAATACCTAGATCCGTTTCGAGCTATGCTCAACAAACTCTACAGAATTCACAACCGAATTCAAACACATCTGCAATACATTTTCCTGTATATATATCATATGCATAAGACCATATAAATAGACAATTTCTTAAGCAGTTTTATACAAAACTGTGGGTATCAAAACCATGGGCAAAAAATCGTGGGTATCAAAACAATGGGTACCGAAAAACCATGGGGCCAAAAACAACCCATAATGGTTACCCATTACCCATGGGTTAATAAACCACCCATGAAAATTTACTTCAGGGGCTTCACCCCCCGAACCCCCCTGACCCGCTCACCGGCAAGTGGGACCATCGTAAAAATACCCGAGTGTAACACATAAAAGGTGTACCACACTCTAACATGAAAGCAGGATCCACAAACATAACAATATCCTCAGGAGGATACAACAGTTATTGAAGCGAAAAAACAATATTTTGATAAGTTTTTGTTTTCCTGGAACCCCCAGCTGGCTTGCAAAATCTTGGATTTTGTTTGCATGTCACTCGTAGATGACCCTTGCTTGCTAGATACAACACAAATTCTATCCTCCTCCCCATATGCAGACCTTGAAGAACTTATTAATCGTGTTTAGTGCCACACTAAATTTTGAGAGAAAACATGCCTACGGAGAAATCAATCACAGGTACAGTGCATGTACAATGACCCCTAGGCCACGCAACCTACTTCTTCCTTGCACATTGAAAGTGATGGGAAAATTAAGTACCTCCCTTCCAGAAATGATGACAGATTAAACATCCATAATCAAACTATGATATAAATATGGGAAGAAAATGTCGATTGTCATCCGGTACTTTCATGTCATTCCGTTCTTAATTATATTGCAAAATATACTTTGAAAGCGGAGCAACATTCAGAAACATATCACCAAATGCTATCCATATTTTCATGAGATGTTAACGCAGATTCTCTAGCACATATTATGATCCAAAAAATGCTCACATAAAGTGTTGTAGAACATGACATAAGTGCATAAGAAACATTCCAAATGTTGTAAAAATTTCCACTTGTTATGGCAAACCATTCATTTCTATCATTAAATGTTGGCAACAAAATTATGAGACATGTCGTTGAAAGTGATGTTGATGCAAAATAAACAATCACTTTCTTAGATGCATATAAAGTTCGTCCTATAACCATGAAACACCTACCAATTATTCAAGTTGCTCGAGATTGGAGCTACATTAAGAACTGTAAAGGTGATAAATTGAAAAATCGACCAAATCAAGCAATTGTTTGGTTCCACCCGAGATTTTTGGATGTCGCAGCTCGGGATTCAACATCATATGACCTTTTCTATTGGTCAAAAATCCTTTTATACAAGCCTTTCAAAAATATTTCCTCTGACTTTAGCTCAACCCCACATGACATCAACAACACTTGGCACATGTTCAAGCAAAACTACAGACTGTGGCATGTTTTACACACTACCATAGATAGATGACTTGCTACAGATGTTAGTTCTGACTCAGAGGCTAAATGCAGTATTTAACACAAACCAATGCAATAATGGAAGGTCTTTGCATAACTTCATCTAGGAAACAACACGGTTCTTGATAGTCTTGATATGTTGGGGAAACAAGATTTTGACATACATAATAATTGGATCTTACATGATGTTCCACAAAATTTGCAAATAACTAGCTCATCATTCATCGAGATAGAACAAGAAAACACAATTAACAACAACATGCAAGACACACCACTATATTCCACACTTCATTGGTCTTCGGAACAACAACTAGCGCTTGATACCATACTACACCATTGAGTAAACAAAACCCATCTACCTCCACTAAAATCGATAATTCAAGGAACGGATGGCACAGGAAAATAATTTCTGATAAATAATATCCAGAATACATTCTCAGAATCAACCACATCTCCCTCACCTATAATTGTTCTCACCCCTACTAGTGTTTCAACATTCAACATCTCTGCATCCATAATCCATGCAGCCCTAAGTATTCCAATCAAAGAACTGAAACCCCTGGAAGGCAGTGCATTATCATCTTTTCAAGAGTCACTGAGACATAAAGAATATGTTCTTATTGATGAAATGAGTTTCATTTACCCAATGTTACTAAGAAAAATTAACAGTACTCTATGCAAAGCTTTCCCACACTCAAGAACATCTAAATTTGGGATAAGATCAGTCATCCTCCTCGGCAACCTCAGCTAATTAACACCATTTTCTGATAGTTCTCTTTATGCAAACTTAATTCCTATGGATTAAACCTTTGGAAGGGATTCCATTCTTCCATTACATTGCAAACAATATTTCGGTAACAAGGAACAATCAATACATAAGTTTCATCCTAGAATTTACCACTCCACATGCGAGATTCAACCCCTCTTATTGAGGATTGGGAACTTTTAATGTCTCACACATACACACACCTAGCTCCAAAATATATCAACATTTTAAGGACGCACCACATTTGTTTACAAAAAATGATCTGGTGGACTCCCACAACCTTTAGATGTTGAAGGCATTGAACATTCCGATTGCCCAATCCATTGCTGAAAGTAACAAGCAGACTGGACTAGGAAATCCTGATGATGATTATTTGGAACACAAATTTCTATTGTGCAAACAACAAAAAATCATGCTTATTTAAAATCTATGGGTTGACGCAGGCCTCATAAATGGTTCTATAGGAACAATCATTGAAATTGTTTATGATGCATCAATGTAACCACCATCATTACCTTTATCTGTTGTTCTCAAATTTGATAGATACAATGGCCCATGTTGGGATCCCTCCAAACCGTTAGATATTCCCATACCGCCTATTTTGAGAGGGAATCAAAGAAAAATTCTAATTAAAATGTCTTAGGGATTAACTATCCACAATTCCCAAGAACTTACTTTATATAGAGAAACCATCGACACTAGAACCACTGAAAGGTAGGATCTGATATTCACGGCTTTTCCCAGATTTCCCTCGCTTGCAAATCTACACATTTCACCTTCTTTTTCATTTGAGAGATACTCAAATATGGTGCACGTACCAGCACTTAGAGCAACAATAAAGGAGGAAGAAAGCCTACTATCACTCAACCCATCGTAAATACTACCCTCTGATTTGATATCACCTCCATTAATACTATACTTGACATGTCTTGTATCCAAAGTGGCACTTTCGTTCAAGGGGTATCAATTGTAATCATGTTTATTGTAATCATTTACAAATACAACCTTTCAATGTAACGTTTCATATATATTCCTACACTACCACTTGTTGGTACCCAAATTTGTTCTCCTTTTCAATCCAAGCAACAACACTGATTCAACATGGAGCTTAGAGGCAACCAAATCATGAATATATGACATTTTGTAGCCAAGGAGGAGATCTGACTATCCCTTTGTTACTTGGATTTTTGGAGAGATGGGTAGCACCTTAAAAGGATATGATCTTATCCTAACTATTTTAGGTTGTGCCTTTCAACCAAGGTAAGAGAACCTATTTTGTAACCTCTATTATTTGAAACGAGATACAGGTACCCTTTTTTTGCACAAATTTTGTAGAGAAGACCTTGGAGAAAATATGATCAACACACCAGTTTTGACTCTTACGAGTTGTAAGTTTCCAGATCATGGAGATACTTTCACAACAAGGCAAAGGTTACTAAAGACATTTGAGACCCTGATCTATCCTGTATACTTTGGCAAATGGATTGTGGTCTTATGTGGGTATACAGAGCAAAGACAGGGGTAGTAAGGATGGGATTGGTTGTTTTAAATAGATTTTGGTGGGAGGGGAAACAGGATACACTTGACTCACCAGATCCTTGAGAGCTTATGTAAAATGGAAAGAATCGGGCAACAAAGGTTAGAGTAGGTATTTACCTTAACTCATGTTCACTTAGGTACATTATTTACCTTTATTGTATTTATCCTCACCCACTTATGTGTGTGGATATTTATTTTTATTTATTTAGATATTAGGAGATTTTATGTAGTTGTTAAGTATAGTTCTTTCCTTGATCTATGGTATCGAATTGATCCTTGATGTCTAGTTCTCTCATAAATCTATGGACTTGACTAGTTCTTTCCATGATTTATGGCTTGATCCACGACCTTGACTAGTTCTTAGATTGGTATTCCTTGCCTATATAAGCAAGGTCCATTCTCATTGTATTTCATTGAGTTCCATAATAATATATGATATTGTTGCTCATTTGTTTGCAAAGGTTTTGTGTAAAGTTATTCTAGTGAATTTCTTTCATATTATTGATCGTAGTATTTGATTAGCATCTATGTTCTTGGCTTGGTACGATCTGGTTATCATTCCTTTTATGGTATCAGAGCAGGAGATTGCTATTGACATCCATCTATAAGTTTCATTTTGCAAACATTTTATAAAATATTCATATATTCAAGATTTGTCTGTATTTTTTTGCTGCGTGCATTTTTATACAAAACAGAGGCTTTCATTAGATCTGAAAGGCAGCAAAACCCTAAGATCAGCTATATACTCGACCATTTCGGGAGGCAGTCGATTTTTTGGTTTTTTTTTTGTGCAGAGAAACATACTAAATTCGCCTTGGGATTCATGCCATATGGAAAAGGAAAGCAAGGAAAAAAAAATTTGGGTTTTGTTGGGTTTCTAGAGATCCAATCTGGGTATTTTTTGTTGCGGGAGAGCATCCCATTGAAATCCTTAGCCCCTGGTCATATGGTATGGTCATATGAGGGCTTAAAGCTTATGATTCCTACTAGTAGGTACTTAACTCCAGCCCCATTTTATCTTATTTGTGTGGTAAAGGCAAGAGTATTTTATTCTATTTTAGTGGAAACTAAAATAAATAGTAGAGCATAATATTGAAAAACTTGTATCTTTTGATCGGTAACTCGGTTTTGTATGCCGTTTTTTGCAAAACTGCGTAGTTTTGTATGCTCTTTCCATTGGAAATATTTATTTTGAGAATCACACTATAATTATAAAGTGTCATATTGTAACACACACTCATTATAAAGTGCCAAAAATTTGGGGGACTCTTATTGCATTGTTTGGGGTTCCTGTTGCATTGCTTGGTTCTTGCATTTCTTTTGGTGATTTTTTGAGGATGGCATCTTTATCTACTTCTACATTAGATCATGTTGAGCCATTAACAACACATAATTACCACACATGGAAACCAAGAATGGAAACAATAATTAAGCAGAAAGGATTATGGGCTTTAACTTCTTCAGAACAACCAGTGTTCACTAGAGAATATGAGAAATTTCAGTACCAGTGCAAATTTTATGAGTGTATGGGTTTGATAGGAACTTATGTAAGTGATAGTCTTTTATTTCATTTGGAAAAGTGTGACTCTCCTTTAAAAATATGAGAGAAATTGGAGGATTTATTTGGTAAGGTGGATCATATGAGAGCCATGCAACTTGAAATTGAGATCACCTCTCTTAATCCTAAATATTTTCCAACAATTATAGACTATCTTACCAAGTTCAAGTATTTTTTGACATAGTTGAAGGGGAGTGGAAGAGATATGAAAGATGAAGAGTGTGTTTACTTGATTCTATCCAAGTTGAGAGGACCATTCCAAATTTTTGCTTCTATCTTTTTCTCTAGCATGGATGCCTTAGGTGAAACCTTCAAAATGCCTAACTTAGAAACATTTTGTGAAAGACTTACTAGGGAAGAATCCAAATTATCTCACCTTGAGTCTTCCACATCTCAAAACGCATTAGTTTCATTTAATCCTAAGGGCAAGGGAAAACCAAACAGTAAAACTAAATCCACACCTTCTCCATCTCAAAATTCTCCTAAACTCAAAGAAAACAACTCAAAACCCAAGGAGTCTTCTAAATCCAAGAATAAGTCTAGTCGTTCATGCTCTTTTTGTGGGGGTAGTAAACATGAAGAAAATAGGTGTTATAAGTGAATGCAATCCTTAGAGGATGCAGTAAAGAAACACAAAATTTCTATCTCCACTCCACCTCCTTCTAATCAGCTTGGAAAAACACTTAATGTTGTTGGAAGATCTCAGTCACCATTTACAGACAATTGGGTTATAGATTCTGGTGTTTCTCATCACATGACTTCTTCCAAGGAGTCTTTTGTTTCTCTAGGTTTGATTTCTAGTTCCAAAATTGAGGTTGGAGATTCTTCCTTTCTTTCTGTTGAGGGAAAAGGTGATATACAACTTAATGGTGGAAATATTCAAGATGCACTATATGTTCCTAACATCACTACAAATTTACTTTTTGTATATCAAATTTATCATTCTGGTCAAGAGAAAACAGTGACTTTTACACCACATTGGACAGAAGTAAGAAATTTGTTGGAGCCTTATTCACTTGTTGCTCAGGGTATTGTTGATTATATTTCAAGACTACATCACTTTGAGGGTTTTGATGACACTTCTTCTATAGGGGCAGGATTGGTTTCTCATTCACATTTAGAGAGGAAGCTTTGGCATGAAAGATTTGGACATCTCAATTATAGATATTTGAAGGAGTTGAGCACTCATGGTATAGTAGATGGTCTTCCTAGAGTTTCTTGTCTTGAGGGAGTTTCTCATGGTTGTGCATTAGGGAAACAACACCAAGATACGTTTCCTAAGAATTTGTCTAAGAGAGCTTCTTCACCACTTGAGCTTGTGCATAGTGACTTGATGGTTCTTCTTACCCCATCTTTCAATGTACCTAAGTATGCACTTACATTTATTGATAATTTCTCGAGCCATACTTGGGTTTATTTTCTTAAGTAAAAAAGTGATGTTTTTTCACACGTCAAAGTATTAAAGGCTTTGGTCAAGAAACAATCTTCTAGTAGCATAAAGAACCTTCACACTGATAATGGGGGGAGTATTTCAATAATGAGTTTTTTGAATTTTTGGCAACTCAAGGCATTATTCACTAGCATTCTATTCCTCATACTCCACAACATAATGGATTAGCAGAAAGGAAGAATAGAACTTTGAAGGAAATGGCTAACTGTATGATGCATTCTAGAGATATACCTCCTATCTATTGGGTAGAAGCAGTTAATTGTGCTAACTATATTCAGAATCACACACAACACAGAGCAATTGAGCATTTGACTCCAGAGGAAGCTTGGTCCAACACTAAGACAGATGTCTCATTTTTTTGTCTTTGGGAGCCATGCTTGGGCCTTTCATGCCAAAGAAGAAAAGGAAAGCTTTGGATAATAAGAATAGTAAACCCTTGATTTTTGTAGGGTATTGTGAGGACATAAGAGCTTATCACCTTTTAGATTCTGATACACATGATGTTCTTTTTCGAACACATGTTCAGTTTGATGAGCGTTTCACTCCTCATGATTCTTCATCTTCTTCCATTCCTTCTTCTTCTTCATCTCATCTTGAGGATCCTTTCTTTGAGGAGATTAATGAGCATGTTATAGATGCCATTGAGGATTCTATTCCCATTGATGTTGTCACTATGCCTAAGTGGGCTCGTACTACAGTTTCTAAGGAAACACCTTTCATAGAGGATCTTCCACCCATTAGGCATCATCACACACATTCTACTAGTTCTGGACTTTTGTGTCAGGTAGTTTCTGAGGATCCACAGTCCTTTTCAAAGGCTCATTGGATACAAGAGTGGGATGATGCGATGACAGTTGAGTCTTCTTCTTTGATGAAGAAGCATACTTGGGATTTGGTATCTCTTCCTAAAGGAAGAAAGATGGTTAGGTGTAAGTGGGTATACCAAACCAAATACGCAGCTAATGGGTCCATTGATAAGTATAAGGCTCATCTTGTTGCAAAGGGTTTTTCACAAGTCGAAGCTATTGATTACTCTGAGACTTTTACACCCGTTGCCAAGATGGATTCTATAGGCCTTGTACTTGTTATTTCTATATCACAGGGGTGGCCAGTATACCAGATGGACATGAAGAGTGCCTTCTTACATGGAGATCTACAAGAGGAAATATATATGAAGCAGCTGGCTGGATTTGTTCAGGATTCTTCTCTTATTTGTCAGCTCTGAAGGTCTCTCTACGGTCTCAAACAAGCCCCTCTGGCTTGGTATGAGAAGATGGAATCTTTTCTTCTATCTACTGGTTTTGTTCATTGCCACTCTGATCATACAGTGTATCTCTAGCATGTCAGTGAGGATATTGTGATACTTGTCTTGTATGTTGATGATCTATTACTTGCTGGCAGCTCTTCTTCCCACATTCAGAGTATCCAAAGGGCTCTTTCTACACAATTTAACATGACAGATCTTGGGCTATTGCATTATTTCCTTGGTTTGTATATTTCTCAGACAAATTCAAGGATTCATTTGAGTCAACAAAAGTACACCCATGATCTTCTTAGGTGCTTTGATATCGCTGATTGCAAGCCAAGTCCATATCCTTTTTAGTCTGGGGTTACTCTTACATCCACATGTACCACACCACTTTGTGATCCTACATTGTATAGGCAGTTGGTTAGGAGTCTCATGTACTTGACCCATACTCACCCTGATATTTCATTTGCAGTACGGCTTGTATCTCGGTTTGCACATTCTCCTCATAGTAGTCACTGGCAGGCTACTAAAATGATTTTATACAATTTGCATGGCACTTCCCACTTTGGCCTACACTACATTAGGGGCTCTACTCAGTTGGTTCGGTATACAGATTCAGATTGGGCAGGTTCTATTGATGACAGGCATTCCACTTTTGGCTATCTTTTCTATCTTGGTTCTTCTCCAGTTGCTTGGGCATGCAAAAAGCAATAGGCTATTGCACTTTCATCTTCAGAGGAAAAGTACAGGGCAGCAGTTATAGTGAGTCAGTAGATTTTTTGGCTTCGCCAGTTATTGACAGAGTTCAGATTCCCACATGATTCACCGACTGTACTTTGGTGTGACAACCAAAGTGTAATTCAGATTTCTCGCAACCCAGTTGCGCACACAGCGGACCAAGCATATCGAGATACACATCCACTTCATTCGGAAGCACATTCAGGATGGAGTTATTTGCTTGGATTACCTTCCGAGTCAACAACAGGTTGCAGACATCTTTACGAAGCCTTTTGCATCACCTCACTACCTTGAGTTACGTGGAATGTTTGGTGTTTCAGAAGTTGTTGTTGGGGGGTATTCGTGAGAACATCTTCCTTATTTTTCTTCTTTCTCTTTCCTTATAACAGGATTCTTTCCTTCTTTTGGTTCGAGATTTCTTCATGGATATATTGTACATGAGTACCTCATCAGGCCTAGTTGTCGGGACTCATACTGTGGACATGCCACTTCTATTTTGGCCCCTAGCTTCACTTGAGGGGGGTGTTAGACTAGGTATTTACCTTAGCTCATGTTCACCTAGGTACATTATTTACCTTTATTGTATTTATCCTCACCCACTTATCTGTGTGGATATTTCTTTTTATTTATTTAGATATTAGGAGATATTATGTAGTTGTTAGGTATAGTTCTTTCCTAGATCTATGGTATTGAATTGATCCTTGATGTCTAGTTCTCTCATAAATATATGGACTTGACTAGTTCTTTGATTACTAGTTCTTTCCATGATTTATGGCTTGATCTACAACCTTGACTGGTTCTTAGATTGTTATTCCTTGCCTATATAAGCAAGGTCCATTCTCATTGTATTTCATTGAGTTCCATAATAATATATGATATTGCTACTCATTTATTTGCAAAGGTTTTGTGTAAAGTTATTCTGGTGAATTTATTTCATCTTACTGATCGTGGTGTTTGATTAGCATCTTTGTTCTTGGCTTGGTATGATCCGGTTATCGTTCCTTCTAACAAAATGCCACAAAAGCTAGAAATACTTCTTCAACTAGAATATTTTCCCAAATGGAGGCCTAGATTAGCACTCTTTCACACAATCTATGGGATTCTGTCATAAAGGATTGAGTCAAAAAACCTAATAAAGAACCAAGATTCAAATCAAACCACGCCTGAGGTACACCTAGAGGCTTACAGACAATCTTTGTCAACAAAATGAAAGAAAAGTGATTTTAGACTGTTTATCTCACTCCCAGATGAAGGCTCTTCTGAGAAATAAAATTACAGATGCCACTAAACTATCACAAGGATTGAGGCTTGTGTGATTGGATCAGATTTTGGTACATGATTGCAATAGAAACAAGAAAAACTACTTGCATGCATTTAGAGATGAAATAAATACACTTTACTCAAGATTAACATAGAATAACTCAAGTTTGATCAAATTTTATCAGCAAGGGAGAGTTTCCAGAAAAATCTAAAAGATTTTCAATGGTTGTACACTTGTAACCACCTTGACACAATTGAATTTGATACAAAAAGAGTTATACAAGCTTCTCAGATGGCTTCTCAAAAGGGATGGGCTCTGTCAATCTTTTTCTGCTAGAAAATCAGTCTCTGACTTTCCAAAAACTCCCAACCATTTACATGAAAAAATCGTGCCATTTATAGTATTTACACTAGAGCCTCTTCTCCTCAAAATACAAAAACGTTTAATGCACCAGTGTTCGCCATAAATCTTTCGTGATTGTCAGAATCAAATCTGCAAGAAGTCTCCAGGTGCTCAAGGGGGCAGATTTCATTGAATGCCTCCCGCATTCAACTCCTTGTTCTGGTAGATCACTCTTCCTTCAATTTTCCAACCACCTCCACCCCTAATCTTTCAAATTTGGCCCCTTGCATGCTTAGGAGAAGAAAAACAAAAATCCGATCAAATACGAAATTCAGACCATTTTAATGGTGAAAGACACCTTCCAGATCTCCCCACCAAACTTTAGATATCAACATTAACTTCCTTCTCAGCATGGCATGTAGAAAAAACCAAGAAAGCATGAAAACTCACACTTCCAGACATGTTGTAGAGAAATGGAGGGAAAATCAAATTTCAAATGTCAGCTATCGTTGATCTTTTCTTTGAATTTGGGTCGTCCATGTGGCAAATTCAAACTTAAAAACAGACCCAAGGGCTTCCTCTAACTTTTTACAGCTTTTGGAAAAAATCATATTTTGCTCCACATCTACACCCTCGGGAAATGATCCCAACACGTATCCTAAGGTGGGCCCCAGTGGGACCAAAACCAAATTCTACCATTTCATCCCCCTTTTGGAAAAGAGAAACTTTTCCATGTTTTCCCCGCAGCTCCGCCCTTGAAAAAATGGGCCTGACATGTGTCCAAATATGATTACAGTGGAACGGTGCTTCCCTTATTACTTTTGATCCCCTTTTTTCCGTAAGGAAATTTTTCCAAACTTCCCCCAAGAGTCCGCACCCCTGTCGTTGACCGGGGCAAAACATTGACTATTTCCCTCATCGGGCCTACAAGCCATTTTGATGTTTTAATCCTTAAGAGGCAAAAAATCCAAATTTCCTCTAATGGTCCACTTCCCGACCTTGTTTGCTTTTCAAACTTCCACATGTCACCATGGCACACCTTGAGATGGTCCCAAAAATTTGATACTTGGGACGAGTGTGGGCTCGCCACATTTCTTGCTCCGACGAAGTTTTTCTGAATGCTTTGAAGCTTAGCGGAATGCACCATGTGTCATGCTCCGAGGCAATCTTCTTTTGTCCATTGAAAAGTCTAAGTGAAATGCAAGTGAGCGGAGGCCTCCATGTGTCAACCTAGCACTTCTTTAGAATGAAATTCAAAGGCCGGTCCCCAAACATGCGTGGTTCCTCCACATGTCTCCATGGCACAACTTCAAGATGGTGCCCCAAGTGGATACCCTAAATGAGCACGAGCTTTCCACGTGTCCTGTTCCGTCAAACTGCTCCAACTGCATGAAAATTTGTCTAAGTCTGGGCCAAGCAATGGAAGCTTACATGTGTCCCCCTAGCACTACTCCAAGGAAAAACTAAAAAGTAGATCTTCAAATGAGCACCGTGCCTCCACATGGACACATTTTGAGTTGAGGCTTTTCATGAATTTTTCCAAGTACTCAGTTGAGCCACATCCAACAAAAAGGTGCCACGTCCCCTGCTGATGCTAGAATGCAAATTTGACCAGGAGAAACGCCCGTCAAACCGTAAAAAATAGAAAAATGATTATTTGAGCCTAGAAATGAGATTTTCTTTAAGGATAGAAAGCTTAGAAGTGTTATAGGGCTCAAATACGTTCTTCAGGGATACATCTATTCATCTTCCCCAAGTACCTAGGGAAGGAACAGTAAGGAAAACAAATCCCGACCGCGGAGAATAGAGAGAACAGGAAAATGTGAGTTTTTAAAGGAACATAGCACGGGGGACTCAAAATATAGATCTTTTCAGAGGAACAAAAAAACTAGGAGCAAACCATGGACCCATAAGTGATATATGACTCGGGAACAGATTAAAATGGTAACAAGGATTAATTAGGCCCAACACGGGGAACAAAGAAAGTAACAAAGGCCGTAAATCAATAGATTTTCAAAGGCAAACTAAGGTGAGACTATTTTGAGCACCAAAACCACTATCGATCACACACATTATCAATTTTTCAATAAATTTTTTTCCAACAAAACACCAACCAAACAACCGATGCACAACTAACAAAATTAACCCGAATTAAATACATACAACATCAACTATAGAATTAATTAACTATCAAAAACGGTATAAAATGTATTCATGTATATATTTATAACAAGTTCTAAATGTATAAACAACCTTAAAATTACGTGGGTCATCTATATTTCTACACTTACAAAAACAATCAACTCCCTTATCAACATCAACTACAAAAGTAATAACTATACCTCTAAATCAAATAACATATGTCATTCGAAGTTGACATTCCATTAAACACATGCGATTGCTAGTCATATATCACTAAGGAATACATAGGTAACCTTGAGAGGCTATATAATATGTAAGATAATATTGATTCACCCAAAAAACTTCTAGGTTTAACATGAACATGCATAATAAAAACCCATAAACGTCTCATCTTAAAATGGTAAATCAATAATACTTTTCATAGTAATAAATGAAAAGATATGGATTAAAAATACTATATTGTTTTGTACAAAAATTGCAAACATGGTGTGACATTCATACTAAGCAAGGAACGTCTAGATGATGACATGAAAAGAACTGGGAAATACGGCTAGTAAATGGGTAATTACATCAATATGGGTTACAAAAATGAGGTCTTAAGTGAAGATATTTTTCCTAAAAAAAAATTGGAAACTTGTAGTTTCGTTGATTATTCGAGGTACTAACACTCAAAAATTGAACAAGGTGTACAAAAAAATGAATTGTTTCATTTCAAGCCTAGTTTTCATTCCACTATTTTGTTTCAAAAATGGTGAAGTATAGGTGGTAGAACAAAAAAATAAATTGTTACATTTCAAGTCTAGTTTTCATTTCACTATTTTATTTTGAAAATGGTGAAATATAGGTGGTAAAAAAAATTAAAACTCAAGTACCCCTATTTTGTAGATATAACATCATTGTTAACTGAAACCTCACCCCTCAGTGTTCTAAGAACCTTATTAATTTATTTTATATCATTTAGCGAAATGTTGGATAAGGTTATCTAGTATGTTATGGATGTTTTGTAAAAAAAAATATAATAAATATTTTTTTTTGAATTTTACCAATAAATAGGTCTTGATGGTGATTATAAATAGATAGTTTATTATTGACCCCCATAACTACATCAAGATTAATATAAAATTAGATATAGTTTATTGTGTATAATGTTTTTTCCAATTTTGACATGGGTATCAAAAGTTACATACAAAAATTTATTCATGTGTTTTTCTTCGATATAAAGGCATAAGAGGACATATTTAAAAATATTTACAGTTAGTATCGAAAAATAGTTGTCAAAAATTCAAAAAACTTATATCATTAGAAAGTGGATGATTTCCACTTTTTCTTAATCATGACTTGAATAAATTCACATGTAAAACTAAATGGACTCCATGCTCGAAGATGAAATTTGACATTTAAAAAATTACACACTATAAAATGACAGCTATACATTTTTCTAAGAAATCCAAACCAATTCTAAACCTAAAGGGTTGTGAAGGGAAACTACTTGAAGGCAATGCATACGTGTTATAATTTGTATGAGTTGTATATTAAATGAAACAAAATACCATTTCATATCCGTCAATAATGTGTATGCATTATAGGCATGGCAATTTCCAAGCCTTATCAATACAACATGTATGTGTTACTAACGAAAACATGTATGTGTTATTGTTATTTCGAAAGTGTGTCGAAAGTATTGTACCCCATCTTTAGGAATGTACCCAAATGAAATATACATGAATAAACATGAATGAGGTTATTTTTAATCATATCTAGGGATCTAAAACATTTTTTTCTTTCCTAAATTTTGGTATAGATATTTTTAAAATTATCTCCTTCAATATCTTATTAGGAAGTTTTCCAAACAATTTTAAAATGATCTATTTTTGGGCTTGTGGTGCACTAGATAAAAGTAGATATTCTACAACATTTACCATGTACCTTAAGAAGTATAATATGGGAAACAACACATCAAGTATACTACATATTGAGTCAAGAATCCAATGTGATGTATTATCTCTATATCAATTTTAGTGGTAGATTGAATGTTTGATGAAATAATAAAATTATTAAATGGTGTATTTACATTTTTTTAATTTTTACTCTCAATGTTTAAATTAATTGCTAAATGAAACATTCACACTACATTTATAATATGTGTAACATTGAAATTTTTTATCGTGAATATATATATATATATATATATATATATATATATATATATATATATATATATATATATATATATATATATATATATATATATATATATATATAGGTTTCTTGAATTTAAATTTAAACTTCATTGGCAAATACACCAACACACAAGAAAAATTGACATAAAAGAACCCACAATGTATATGAAACCTCGAAAACAAAAGTTAGAAAGGCTGAATTCTAATATTATACGTTATATACTTTTATATAATGAATATTAAAATCATAGATTGGAAAAATAATATATAATAACTCTAAAAAATGGAGTATCAAAATTTAAAAATAATTATAAAAATATATATCCAATATAAACAATTAAAAATTGTATAATTTTTAAATAAATATACAACATATTTCTAACATTAGTAAAACAAAACAACAAAGAATAATGTTTTACTTATTGTAATATATGGATTCTGATCCTTTTTGCTAGTCTCTCTTATTTATCTGGCTGTTGAGCCTTTTTTGTATCAGAGTATAGTCCCTTCAAAACTATTTTCCAATAAAAAAAAAACAACAAAGACGATCATAATTTTAATGTGTAAAAGGGTGATATACGAAAACAATCACCTTGTTCAAAAGTAATTGGAATTTGACACCATTCATAGAAATTTATGTTGATACTTTAATCAAAGTCTTAAAGATTGTAAGGACTAAAAAGTTGATATTTTTATAAAAAAAAATGTCAAATGCTATAACAAGTTTGAAAGAAAACTTGTGTATACAATTGGAAAGCAATCTTGTGGACTATGCCAATTAGACGCAACAATCTAGATTAATTTTTTAAAAGAACTATGACTAAAATAAATATGTCCCACACCACATCCTTAATATATGCTAGTTGTATAAATTACTACACCATAGGAATTTTTTCATTAAGCGCCTCTTTCCCATTTTCGTCGACAAGCTTGTGGACGCCATTTTTTGCCAATGCCTGTTTTGTTGTCTCTTCGCCGTTTTTTGTGGTTGACTCAATTTTCTCCTCGATTTCTCTATTTAGTTACAAGCACCCCGGTAGACATGAATGCAAAGTGGGGATGAATATAGAAGGCACATTGATTGTTTGATTGAAGAAACGTGTCCCATGGAATGTTTGTCCTGTTTGCGGTGAGTCTCTGACTGAATAAACTTAGACCTATGAGGCATCACTTTATCTGGTGAATGGAAAACTCGAAGGTTTCTTCCAAGCGGGCCAAGGTTTGAGACAAGGAGACCCTCTCCTCGCCCTTTCTTTATGTTATTGTGGTTGAGTCTTTAGGTAGGCTTTTTCAACAAGCTTTTTATTCCAATAGTATTCAAGGTATTAAAATCTCTAATGGCCTTCCACCTTTTTGTCTTAATCCATTTGTTGATGATAATTTCCTGCTAGGTAAAGAATATTTCCAGGAAGCCTCTAACTTTAAGGTTCTTCTATATGACTATGAATTGGTCTCGGGACAATTGGTTAATTTTCATAAAAGTTTTTTTTTTTCATTAATGTGGAGCATCCAATCCAAGTTGGATTAAATCATATTTTGGGGGTGTCGTATTAAGAAATTTCCTCACTTCTATTTTGGAATGCCCGTTATCTAAAAAAACCTGATGTATCTATTTGGAATACCCTATTGGAGAGAGTGAACAGAAAATTATCTTCTTGGAAGGGTATTCTTCTCTCTCAGGTAGGTAAGATTCAATTACTTTGAAGTTCCCTTCAAGGAATTCCTATTTATGTCATGTCCCTCTTTAAGCTTCCTTCCAGAATAATTGGGTCCATGGAAAAAATTTAGAAAATATTCCTTTGGGCAAGAAGAGAGGATAAGTTCAAGTTTCTTCTTATGGCTTGAGAAAAATGTTACTAAACCCAAATTATGTGGTGGCCTAGGATTAAAAAACATCAATCTCGTGAATGAGGCATTGATAGCTAAAGCTAGTTGGAGGATTATTAGAGAAGAGGGTCTTTGGGTGGACATCATCAAGAAGAAATACTTGCAGAGTATAAGAACATTGGACTCCTTTTTCAACCAAAATGATTTTCCTGGAGGATCATTATTCTGGAAATCCTTTGTAGCTTCTAAGGACATACTGAATAAGGTTTTGATCTGGGAGATTGGTAAAGGTAACAGAATCAGTTTCTGGAATGATAGTTGGCTTGAAGATTATCCTCTGGATAGCATGGAGACTTGGGAAATGGTAGCACAACACTACGAAGATAAGGGAAAAATTTGTATTGGATTCAGGGCGGCCATCATATGGGAGGTCATTGTTCCCCCCTACAAATTATAATGGGGACTACCATCTTTTTTTGGAGCTCAACAACAAATTAAGGAATTTCTACATACCTAATTTACGAACCAAGTGTTATCTCAATTTTTCCCCCTAAAAAAAATTGATCAAACACGACCCTGCCTAGGAAGAAATCCAAGGGACGGTTCCGTCGTATGAGCCCATATTTCAAATCCAACAAACAAGTAATGGGTGAGCTCCATAATGCAGTAGCAAGGTCGGTGAAAGGCAAACAACATTAAGGAGGCCAAAGGTTCTTAGGAGAGAAACTGAGAAAGGCTCAAAGTCTTTGGGCTTCACAAATGATTCAGAACGAGCTAAATTTGGCAAAGCATGGGAGAGACGACAGAAGATGCCACGTATTTCAATGGCGCACCTTCAAGGGTCGAGGCCAAGGGCGGTTTACCTAAACAAGTGTAAAGTCTCCACGTGTCCCAGGCCCAAAAAGGGACAGATTCAGATGTTGAAAACTCCAAACGAGTGGAAGGAACCATGTGTCAGCTCGGTGTAATTTCAAAATTGAGCCTAAAGGCTAGCCTCAAACTAGCGTGGAGCTTCCACGTGTCCAAAATTTAGAAAGGGGATAGAGCCAACTGTTTAAATAAACTAAGTACAAAATGGTTAGCGGAAGGTGCCACGTGTCAGCCCAACGAAACTCTAAAGGGTAAAACTCAAGGGGCATACTCAAATGTGCGCTGAGCCTCCACATGTCCTAGGTCAGGCATTTGGCCCCGCCAAACAAAAAGACTTAGTCAAAATATAAAGAAACAAAGAAAATATATGGAGGGTGCCATGTGTCTCTTCAGCACAACTTCAAAACCAAAATCCAAAAGCGGTTCACAAACATGCGCCAGCTCTACACATGGCCATGCTTCAAGTTAAGGTAGGTCAATGGAGGCAATTCGAACTTTTTAGCTCGAAAAGGTGTAAAGTATAAAAATGAGCTGCACGTCTGCTGACACCCAAGGAGCCATGTGTGTTCCTAAATTCCATGTGGGTCAGCGGACCTGGGGAGGAATTTTTGTCCAAATGGAAAATGTAGACTAGCCAGCCCGAAAATGTTTTTTGGAAAAAGTAAATTATGGGGTTGCAGGGCATTTTGTGCATTTTTGTATTTTTGTGAAAAAGGCACAAAGTAAGTTTTGGGCCCACATACCCGTTCAGCTACACTAGTTTCCACCATTTTTGCACGGACCCAACTCAAATATTCAAATGGACATATATTTGGATCCAGTGCCTGAAATTCAACAAATTTAGCACCATTAGAAAGGTCTCGAATTTGTGTACACTGTGGAAGCCTGAAACTTTAATTTTGATGAGGTTAGGTGGGTGAAAATGGGAAAACATCTTCACGCCATTAATATGCAATCTAATTTCTCCCAAAAACTAGATCAGATTTGATTTGATCTGCCATTCTTCCTTCTTCAATGTGCTGAGAAGACATAGAGTGGCGGACTCGACATATTGTGGGTGGATTTGTAGCAGAATTGATGGCTTGTATCTAAGCTCCAAATCAGGTTTCCCACCTCTTTTCTCCTTCTCTCTTTGTTACATCTATAAAGGAATGGGCTTGGCTCATTGTAAAGGGTTGGACATTTCTGTTTTGAACCCTCCCTTCCTTCCTTGTCTGCAAGTGAATTTGTGGAGTTTTCCTAACCTCCCATTCAAGTTGTAATACAAATTCTTTCCTCTTAGCTACTGTAATGTACTGTATCAACTTTTGAACAATAATATATGTCTGTGGATGATCCTCAACCCTCTCATGTGTTCATTGTTGTCTTCTGATCTCTCATTGTAGTTTTGTTATCTGTGTATGACAGTTGTGTTGCATTTTTATGGTCTGTGTTGAATTTCAAAATTGGTGTTTAACATTCCTTTGGTGCTTCACCTTGTTATCTTAGGTTTATTTTCTTGCATCTTTTGAACCCTATCTCCTTAGTAAGACAGAGTAGGTTTTACATTAGATCCTCTAAAATTTATCTGTGTGCACCTGAATAGAGGAATAAGAACCTGCCTTCACCCAGAGAGCTCTCTAGATTTCGAAGTCCCACACTTTGAGAGATTCTCCATGCTGTGCAATCACACTGAGATTCTCAACTCATCTAGTTGCATACATTTAGGGGTGTTATGATTATTCACTAACAGTTTTGGCACGCCCGGTGGGAGAAAGAGGTCTCCATATTTATTGCAGAAAGATTGGCGTACACTTGCTGTAAGTTTTAAGCCTTTAAGAAGCTATAAAACTGCACATCTAGGGAGTCCAAAGGATCAAAATCCACTTGTTTCAACAGTCCAATATTTTCAAGTTCATGAGAAGAATACAAACAAGGTCAAGAACTAGAGAGGAGGGACTATTTGTCTTTCTGCACTTGTCCCCAGACAGAGGGAGAAGAGGGAGAAGAGGGAGAAGAGCCTAGAGGTCTCCATCTCCACCAAACAGAACCTTGTCAACACCTCCTCCTGGTAGGTCGTTGATTCAATCAACAAGGGTTATCAAGCCAATTATGATGGCACAACCACTCAACCCCTATGCCAACTTCACTGGCAGTAGCCCACTTACTCTTAATGCACAAAATCCAATCCCGGTTGTAGCATTAAAGAGAATCCCATATTTCACTGGAGAGAACCAAACTTCTCTCAGTGACCACATCCAAGACATTGCAAATGTCTACGCAATTCATGAGATCACTGAGATGGACATTGTATTCAAATTGTTAGCCTCTTCACTCAAGGGTAAATCTTTGCAATGGTTTAAGAGTCTAACAATGGGCTCTATTAAGAATTAGGACCATCTATGTAGAGCTCTTCACAATCAATTTGGAGAAAAGGGAGATAATCTATCACTGTTGGAGTAGTTGACAACCATCAAGAGGGCTCCTAATGAGTAGATGACAAATTTCAACTTCAACTTCCAAAGGACATGGGATAGGATTCCATTGGCCGTGAGGCCCACAAATGAAGGTGCTTTCTTATACTTTCTTGGAGCTTTAGATTTTGATATTTCCTTAATGATTCAATCAATGGGAGGAACAACCTTACCTGCAGCCTATAACATTTCCATTAGAGCTGAAAATTGTTTAATTTAGGCTAGTAAACTTGCTCCTTGCCCACCTATGCCCTTGTATCCAGAATTAGGATCTCCAAGCACTAGTCAAACACCCACATTAGCTCCTCATACGTACTCTAAGGAATCGGAGTTCAACTAAAGCTTCCACCTCATCCTCTAGCACTTCAAAAGAGCTACAAGAGGCTATGAAAAAGCTGCAAAACCTAGGGAATGAGCTAGTTACTATCAAAAGAAAGCAAGCTCAGAGTTCTAGGCCATATTAGCCTCAAACCCAGTACATGGCTAGACCCTCATATCAGCAAAATAGACCACCAGCTCAGGCTGCAGGTCAAAACCAATACCAAAGAAAACCTCAAGCTACTAGGCCTTTACGACAATATGAGCCAAACACAGCTTCAACATCAAATGCCTTGGTTCCAACACAAAACAATATGGCACAAGAATATGATTGGTCTTTCCCATGCAATCAACCCCACAACCAATCAATGTGTTTCAATGGTGCACTGAACCATGCCTTGGTGGTACAAACTATTGGTGTGTCCCAAGAATCTTGTCAAGAAGAAAATCAGCAGCAAGAAACCCAGAAAGAGGCACCTCAAAGTGAGACTATGTTTTTCAATTGGCAGGATAAGGACTTTTGTGGAGTTAACCAAGCCCCTTCTCAGAGTGTGGCTGTCAATACACAGTCTGAGAAAAGGAATATTAAAGAGGGACAATCATCAAACTCAGGTAATCCTCAACCTTCTATTATTCCACAGGGTATTGAAACTCAAAGTGCAACTCCCAATATGCAGAGTCAGCCTAAGACACCTTCCAGTAATTGGATATCCCAAGGCAAACAGACCTGTTGCAGGCTACTATAGCCAATTGGTCAACCTCAAATCAGTCCCTCAACCAACAAGAGAAAGTTCTTACCAATGTGGCTCGGCCTGAAGAAAGCCATGGAGGACAACAAGGTAATAATTTGAAACCCCCTTTGTTCTATATTTCATTGATCATTGGAGACAAATTGGTAAATAATTGCATGATTGATTTGGGGAAAAGTAGCTCTATAATAACAAAATAAATAGCCGAATAGCTAGGTCTTCAATACAAAGTATTCTCTAGGGGTGTAGTGCAATTGGATGGGACAGCAGAGTAACAATGATTAGAGTCATCAAGGATTTGACCCTCATATTACACGCATGCCCCAATGTGACTATATTGCAAAACATATCATTCATAGACATGTCGCCACATTTTTCATTGTGTTTGTCAAGAGACTTCACTACTAAGACTGGAGGCTATTTGTCTGCCGATTGGTCACACATGCTTTTTAGAACAAGGTATGGAGCTAAGGCTACGATCAGATCTGAGACCATTATGGATTACCATATTAAGCCTCGTGCACCCAGCCTAATAAATGCGAACTATTCAGCTTTCGATCAAGAAGACCTCCCAATAACTTACAAGGTAGATACCAAGGTTGGGTGTATTCTAGACTTGACCCTCAATGAGTGGGTGAACAAGAGGCATGCATTTGAAACTTATAAGGAAATGGAGGAATCTGTGCTAGGAGTCTACTATTTGTATGAGGAGAATCATCCTCTTCTTGAAATCATTAAGCCAAACCACAAAGATGATAATGAGGTATGGCAGTTATTCTTTGATGGCTCAAGAAGTAGACAAGGAGCCGTAGGAGGACCTATGCTTGATTTGCCCCAAGGTATAAAATACTACTCATCTTTCTATTTCCAATTTGCTTGCTCAAACAACACAGTAGAGTATGAATCCTTGATCCATGGACTACATTAGGAAAGGAAAAGAGGAATCAAGAACTTGTAATTTTTTGGTAAAAGTGAGCTAGTAGTGAATCAAGTTTGAGGACAAAACACTGTCAAGAACAATCTGTTAAGAAACTACAAGAACCGGGTATGGGACCTCATCGAAGATTTCGACGCATTCCGAATCAATTCCATCCCAAGGAAGAATAATGAAGCAGTAGATAGACTGGAAGCGATTAAGGGAGCATTTGATGTTGTAGAGAGTATCAAGAGTCATAAATATAAGCCCCATATCAAATTGGTTGTAGGACCAGCTGTCCCTGATAATAAAACAAGTTTGCAAGTCTTCGAGAATGATTAGCCAATTGTCAATTTTCTACAAGAAGAAGATAAGTCCTCCTCTAGAAACCAAGATAAATTGGAACAATAGTATGGCGACCAAGTGGTACAGCTGAGAACCAACAAACTACCAAAGGGTCTTGTAAGTTTGGAATCAATCTTCAACCCAAATGTTCAATTCCAAAAGGAGAAAGAAAATATTCAGGTAAAGGGTGAAGATTCAGAGCCCATTTCCATAGAAGAAGGAAAAATGTTGTTAATCGGCAAGGTAAGTACTCAACAAGAAAAATATGAATTCATTCAAAATTTTCAAGAATTCCCCGATGTCTTTTCCTAGACATACAAATGATTTAAGAGGTTTCAAACTCAAAGTTGGCACAACACACTATCAAGCTGGATCCAGGAGGAAAGCCTTTCAAACAGAAGCAAAGGCCAACAAATCTTCACACTTGAGCCTCTAATGAGTAAATAGTTGAATAAGCTGATTGAGGCCAGCATCATCTTCCCTATCAAGTACTCGATTTGGGTTGCAAACTTGGTGCTTATAAGGAAAATAAATGGATAAATCATACCATGTGTGGACTTTTGTGATCTAAATAGAGAATCACTCAAGGATCAGTATCGCACTTCCATCAATGGAATATATCCTACAGTTTGTAGTTGGCTCTGAAGAGTTTTTCATTGTTAGATGGATACTTAGGATATAATCAGATAATGGTGAAAGAGGAAGATCAGTTGAAGATAGCCTTCACCACCAAATAGGGAACACATGACTTATGAGAAGATTTCATTTGGACTATCAAATTCCAGAGCAACATTTCATTGATTTATGGTCATGGCATTCAAACGCTTAATCAACAATATTAGTCTTGGTGTATCTAGATGATATCACTGTTTTCTCAAAGGATTTTGTACACCATCTCTTCCACCTCAAATAGGTATTATCAGAGATGTATAAAATTCATGGAGTGTCATTAAACCCAAATAAGTATGTGTTCTTGGCACATGAGGGAAAATTGTTGGACCACATTATGTCTCAAGATAAGGGATAACAATTGATCTTGAAAGGGTTGAAGCCATCCAAACACTTCCATTGCCACAACACATAGAAATATCTCCAAAGCTTCTTGGGGAGGATAAAATTTGTTTACAGGTTTGTGCTTGGATTTTCCACTCTTGTGAATCCTTTAACAATGATGTTGAAGAAGAGACTTGAATTTAAATGAACAACAGAAGGCAAATAGAGTTTTGAGGCCATCAAGCTCGTAATATCATAGGCACCAACTCTTATTAACCCAGATTTCTCAAAGGACTTCATGCTAAATAATTTTGGACTGTCATATTTAATCTCAATTATCTTGGTTCATCTGAACAAGGAAGGTTTAGAACAGCCCATAGCCTTCGTTAGTCATAGCTTGAAAGATTACAAGGTAAAGTAATCTTTCATTAAGAAGCATGTTGTTGTTGTCATTAGGAGTTTGAAGAAGTTCAGACACTTAGTCTCGAACAATAAGATTCAACTGCTAGTGTCTCATGCTGGTATCATGGATTTTCTCCTAAACAAGGACTTGAATGAGAAGAGATTCAGTTGGATCACTCGTGTAATGGAGTATGACATTGTGATCAAAGTGACCAAACTGGCTCATGGCAAGGGTCTATGTGAGCAACTTGCTTCCAAGCAACAAGCTGAGTCAGTGGATGAAGAAGAGGTTGTCCTATTACTACAAAATGATCAAGAGAAGTTAGTTAATGATGCACCTATTCCATGTTGGACTCAAGCCTTGGTGCATTATCTCTGAACATATTTGTGCCCTCTAAAATGGAACAAAGAAAAAAGGAGATACTTCAAACTACAAGCCATCCCATATGTACTTATCAATGGTTTTTTGTTCAAGAAGGATATATCAATAGTGTCTTATTGAGGTGCATTAGGACAGGCCAAATTGAGAGGGTATTGCATGAGTTCCATGATGGAGAAGCAGGGGGCCACTTTTCCCCTCAAGTAATAGCTCTCAAAATCATGAAAGCTAGTTATTATTGGCCTACAATGTTTACGGATTGCTACTCATGGATCAAGAAGTGCAAAAAGAGTGCATTATTCTTAGGGAAGGAAAATTTAGCAGCCCTAGCCCTGCATCCAATTTCACTAGATCATCAATTCATGCAATGGGGACTAGACTTCATTGGAGTGATTAACCCAAATTCAAGCCAGGGCCATAAGTGGATACTTACAGCAACAGACTATTTCACTAAGTGGACTGAGGCAGTGGCACTTAAGGAAGCAAATGAATCCAACATCTTGGATTTCTATGAAGGGATTGCCACCAAGTTTAGAGTCCCTTCCACTATTATATCAAATAATGCATTAGAATTCCTTGGTACAAGGATCATTGAATGGGATGTCAAGAATGGTGTATACCATAGCACTTCATCAAACTCTTACCCTCAAGGTAATGGCCAAGTAGAGTCCTCAAATAAGAACCTATTAAGGATTATCATAAGGAATCTTGATGAAAATCAGAGAACTTGGCATACAAATCTCAAATCATCTCTATGGGCTAATAGGATCACATCTAAAAGGGTCATAAACCACTCCCCATACAAGATTGTATATGGAAACGAGGCAGTATTGCACATATCATTGGAGTTTACCACTTTGGATCTCATGAAACAGTTGGAACTGGATGAGTTTGAACCTATGTCAATCAGGTATGCAGAGCTAATGGAAGTAGGAGACGCAAGAGAGCATGCAATGTAGATCCTAGAGAAGGATCAAGCATTGATCAAGAAGAGCTTTGATAAGAAAGCAAGAACAAGGACCTTTCAAGAGGGGGACCTAGTTCAAAAGTGGGATGCAAATCAGGCAAAACCAAGAAGGCATTCCAAGTTTGATGTCATTTGGAGTGGCCCCTACATGATCACAAGGTGCAAAAGTAGCATTGCTTTCCAGCTGGCTAAATTGGATCGCAAAGAATTACATATTCTAGTCAATGGGATCCATCTCAAACATTACTACTGAAAAGGAAGGTTCCACCCTTGTAAATATTAGCATAGAACCTTACTTTCCCTAAGTGTGTATGCATGTTGTCTTGTTGTAGCATAGGTTATATTTCCCTAAGTGTTGTGGTACATTTTTTTTGTTTCTCTAGTTTTGCATCGTTATACAATTCGATGTGCCTCCAGGTGAATGTGCCATGCCCTTCAGCATTTACGACAGGGAGACCCGTGGTCACCATGACAGTTGCTAATTTTAAAATACAAAAAATACAAAGCAACTAAAATCAGGTCTCAAAGGGTTCATTTCCAGAACAGCAGGGCAAGTTACAGGTTGCCAAATGAAAACTATGGATTCAAGCTTTAAGAACAGGACCAACATCAGGTCACCACCCATAACTCAATGCCCAATGGATACTTCCTAGGATAATGTTCCCTTAATCTAGTAGGAAAATGCCCCCGTGAGTCGCCAAAATTGTTATCTCAATTTTGCTCCCTAGAAAATTTGATCAAACATGACCCTGCGCATGAAGAAACCCCAGGGACGGTTTCATCGTACGATCCCACATTTCAAATCTAACAAACAGGTTACAGGTGGGCTCTACAATGGAGTATCAGGGTTGGTGAAAAGTAAACATCATCAAGCAGGCCAGAGACTCTCAAGAGAGAAACTGGGAAAGGCTCAAACTCTTCGAGCTTCACAAACGATTCAGAGTGAGCTCAAATTGGGTAAGTATGGGAGAGACAATGGAAGCTGTCATGTGTCTTAATGATGCACCTTCAAGGGTCGAGGCCAAGTGTAGTTTCCCCAAACAAACACAAAGTCTCCACATGTCCTAGGCCCAAAAAGGAATACATTCGTCCGTTGAAAAGTCCAAACGAGTGGAAGGAACCACGTGTCAACTCAATGTAATTTCAAAATTGAGCCTAAAGGCCACCCTCAAACCAGCACGGAACTTCCACTTGTCCAAAATTCAAAAAGGTGATAGAGCCAGTCGTTTGAATCAACTAAGTACATAAGGGTTAGCGGAAGGCACCACGTGTCAACCCGACACAACTCTAAAGGGTAAAACTCAAGGGGCAGACTCAAATGTGCGCTGAGCATCCACATGTCCCGGGTAAGGTATATGGCCCAACCAAACAAAAAGACTTAGCCAAAACATAAATAAACAAAGAAAATCTGCGGAGGGTGCCAAATGTCTCTTCGGCACAACTTCAAAAAATAAATCCAAAAACGGTCCCCAAACGCGCACTAGCTCTACACATGGCCATGCTTCAAGTTAAGGTGGGTAATTAGAGGCAATTCAAACTTGTTGGCTCGAAAAGGCCTAAAGTATAAAAATAAGTCGCACATCCATTAACGCCCAAGGAGCCACGTGTTAGGCCTAAATCGCATACCAGCCGGTGGGCCTGGGACGAAGTTTTTTCACAAATGGAAAATGTAGACCAACATGCGCGAAGATGGTTTTTTGGAAAAATTAAATTGCGGGGATATGGGGCATTTTGTGCAGTTTTTTATTTTTGTGCAAAAGGCACAAAGTAAATTTTGGGCCCTCGGACCCATCTTGAAAATTGGTTTTCACCATTTTTGTACGAATCTGACTCAAATATTAAAATGGACATATCTTTTGATTCGGTGCCAAAAATTCAACAAATTTGGCACCATTAGAAAGGTCTCTTCCTCGTCCACATCGTGGAAACCTGACACTTTAATTTTGATGAAGTTAAGTGGGTGAAAAATGGGAAAATGTCCTCACGCCATTAATATGCAATCCGATTGCTCCCGAAAACCAAATCAAATTTGATTTGATCCATCGTTCTTCCTTCTTCAATGCGCTGAGCAGACATTGAGCGGCGGAATCAACAGATTTGTGGGTGGTTTTTTAGTAGCATGTAATGGCTGGTAGTTGAGCTCAAAATCAGGTTTCCCACCTCTTTCCTCCTTCTCGTATTTACGTTGCATATATAAAGGAGGGGGCTTGGCTCATTGTAAAGGGTTGAACAATTTCTGTTTTGCACCCTCCCTTCTTCCCTTATCTGCAAGAGAATTTGTTGAATCTTTCCTGAACCTCCCATTCGAGTCCTAATACAAATTTTTTCGTCTTGGCTACTGTAGTGTATTGTATCAAATTTGGAGAAATAATATATTTCTATGGATGATTCCTCAACCCATCTCATGTGTTCATTGTTGTCTTCTGATCTCTCATTGTAGATTGGCTAATCTATACATGGTAGTTGTATTGCATTTCTATGGTCTGTGTTAAATTGCAAAATGGGTGTCTAAAATTCCTATGTTGGTGCATCACCTCATTAGCTTAAGTTTACTTTCTCTCATATGCATCTCAACCCTTTCTCCTTGGTAAGATATAGTAGGTTTTAGAGTAGATCTTCTGCTATTCATTTTTTTACACCTGAACAAAGGAATAGGAACCAACCTTCACCCGGAGAGCTCTCTTGATTTCGAAGTCCAATACTTTGAGAGATGCTCCATGTTGTGTAATCACAATGAGAGTCTTTACTCATCTAATTTCATACATTCAGGGGTGTTGTGATTCTTCACTAATAGGAAAAATTCCATTAAATGGAAAGTGGAAGAATCTAGAATTTATTCAGTTAAATCATCCTATAGACTAAATTTTTAATATTTTATTCAAAAAAGTTTTGGGGGCAAACTCTGGGTGAAGTATATTACTGCTAAAGAAAATATCTTCTATTGGTTGGCGGTCCAAAATAGGATCCTTACGGTGGATAACCTCAAGAAATGTTGTATGAATCTCCTAAATAGATGTTCACTTTGGAGGAAAGGGAGAGAAAATGTCAATCATCTTCTCCTTCATTGCCCCTTCTCTCAAAAGGTATTTGTTACTATCTAGGAACTGTTCAAATTTCAATGGATCATGCCAAAGACTTTTAAGGATTTTTTCATACAATGAGAGAGACCCTTAAAGTTCCCTATTTTGCTAATGGCCTGGAAAATTTCCCTCACACATCTATTTTGGGGTTTATGGAAAGCTAGGAATGACTGTGTCTTTCGTGACCAGAAGGCTAATCTCAAGAAAGTCTGAAGTAGACTCATAGCATCCATCAAAGAAAATACAAAATTGTTTAAAGGTAAGGCTAAAAAACCTTGTCCGAGATGGGAGGAAGAAGTTCTTAAAAAAATTTCCCTTAGTCCGGTGGAGATCAAAAGACCAAGAATTCACACCAGATGGACCAAGCCAGAAAACAATGTGTTTAAGCTAAAATTTGATGGTGTGTCAAAAGGGAATCCAGGTCCTGCTGAGCAGGATGGATCATTAGAAGTAGTGATGGTGATTGGCTATATGCCTATGTTGCTCAGTTAGGGAGACAAACTAATAATATGGTGGAGGCTAGAGCTCTTTTGTGGGGTATCAACTTGACTAAGGATAGAGGGATCAAAAATATCCAGATTGAGGGGGAATCCCTCATTATTTGTAATGCTCTTAACAATAACAACACTATTAATTAGACCTTAAGAAATGTTCTTAGTGACATCATGGAAATTTAAAAAAAAAAATTATGAGGTTTCAATTAATCATACTCTGCGCCAAGGTAATACGTGTGTGGTTAATTTAGAAATTTTTGGTGTACAACGCCATGATTACAAAAGCTAGAGAAAAGGTGATGATTTTCCCTCAACAATTAATGAAGCAATTGGTAGAGATAGACTGCACTAAAATTGATGATTCTTGCACGAGTGAGCTTTGGTGTCACTTGAGTCAAGACAATTTACTTAAGGGGAGCAGTTTCAATTTATGTCTCAATATTTCTAAAATGTTTTTGAGCATTAGAGGTGTGAGCGGGTGTGATAGGTTTTACATTGCTAACATGGGTGGTGACATAATTAGGGATTGAGATAATAAGTCAGGGCATCGAGGATTTTAATTGGCCTTTGTGGAAAAAGCTAAGGATTGGGGGTTTTTCCAATTTTATCTCTAAATTGCATGGTTATGATCCTTCACTGTCGAAGGATTTTGGCATGGCTTGGAATGAGGGAAATTTTATGGTGAGAGGTATGGAAATTAAATTCATAGAGAGCACCATTGCTCAAGCTATCGAGATGCAGATGGAAGGGCTCAAGATTTTTAAAGACAGAACCCGCAAGGAGCATGAAATTGGGACATTTTTTTCACTAATGGCATTGTCATATCATGTATTCCGAGCATTTGGAAGGAGATGTGTCTCCAAATTATGAAGTACATTACTTTGGAGGGAAAATATCATAAAATTTACACACATCATCTGTCTTTTCTTAACATGTTTAGACATAAACTCATGGTGACCATTCCATTTTTCCTTTTTATGTAGTTGACTTCTTCTTTGAAGGCTTTCCAGAATGACAAGGTGGAGATGCCTTTCCATGAAGGACTCATCCTTATGATGTATGAGAATGGGAAACTCATTCATGTCATTTCCTTGAAAGATAAGGAAGACGAGGAGGACATCACCCTGGCGGAGTGCCTCACCAAGATGAGGTCTGGTAAAATGTCTATGTATAGGAATGTTGTGGAGGAAGAAGGACTGGATAAAGGGGTGGGAGGCTGAGGTGAAGTTATCACTTCCAAGAATAAGGGTATAGACGGTGGTGACAGGGATCTTGAGGGGTTGATCAACAACGTTTAGTATTTGGATAGGGTTATACAGGCTATGGAGGAGACAAATGAAAGCTATCGGGAAACCATGATGGAAGTCATTCGGGCTCCCAAACAAATCTGTTCAACCCAGGTGAACTCCAAGAAGAAGATTATCATGTTGGAGAAAAAGTCAAAAATTTGAGCGACAAGATGGATGCGATGGGGGAGGGCACGAAAAAGAGAAATTCCAATTTGTGTATCAGCAACTCTGAGGAAGATTTGGAAGAAGATATGACTGAGATAAGAAAAGAGGAGGCACTCAAAAAAGATAGTCCTATTGACAACAGGGACACTTCCCCTAAAAGTTAAATGATCTTCTTTTCTTAGACTATTTGCTGGATTTTTGCGAATTATCTCAGCCTGGTTTTTTCCGGTTGTTTCATTTAGTGTCTCTAGTTTTTTTGCTCATGGTCCGGATCTCATTATAAGAGTTAATCTTTTTTAACTCCTTATGGACCTTTCTATCTCTGTTTTGTTGGTTGTTTTCTGTTCCTTTTTGTTTGTTTCCTCCTATGTAAGACCCCTGGGAGCCGAACCCTGTTTTTACCTTATCTAATAAAAACACTTTTCCTGCAGGGATAAACATGGACCCAATCTGGATGCCCTCATAATTCAGCTGCAAGGTGTTGTCGTAGTAGTTAAAACTTTCCCTGTTTGGATTCTTAAGCATCAAATAAACTGAGATGGTGAAATTTGCAGAGCTGTTTGCTGGATCTGGGTAGTCAGATACATGGAAATCGGGGACCTGCAGAGCCTTGACGGTGATTTTGGTATCCTTGGCCTTGAATACAAAAAATAAGATAATTAGTAGTATGATGCTAATAAACACCAGAAATCATGCACCCAATATAAAAGATGAACAGTTGATGGAGCCTTTTTGCATTTCTTCCTTCATTTTTACGCTTAGATCAGATTTACTTATGTGCAGAATGAATGATAGGTAAAACTAGAAAATTGTTGGGGATTTACTCGTTGAAACCAGAAATGGTTAATCGCATCGGACAATACTGGACTGAAGTAAATACCCTTTGCTTGATGGAAGGTTCCTCATTTCTGTTAGTGATGTATCTGGCCGGAGTTTTCATGGATTGGCTCTATCCGGGCCATGATTACAACGCCACTGCCTTCACTGTAATACAGTGCATTCAAAACTAGAATTGGTTTTTTTTTTTTTTTCTTGGGCTCTGCTTCCGTCTTCCAGTTAGATTTATCCAAGGATCCCATCACCATTGGAGCATTCCACACTACTCGGAAAGGAGTTGGTGTGGTCTGTTCTATAGGAAACGATGGCCTTGATTCTTATTCTGTCGTTAATAATGCTCCCTAGATTTTGACGGTGGCTGCAACAACTGGCAGAGATTTTCAATCAAACATAGTTCTGGGAAACAGGAAATTATTCAAGGTGATCCTACCTTTCAATAAATAAATTTCAATCTGAAACCACTTCCCTAACACTAATTCTTTCGTCTTTGTTATTTCCTCAGGGGAAGCTATAAACTTTTCGAATCTTATCCATTCCGGTGGGAGGTGTTTACTTGATTGATGCTTTCCAAGGAGGCCAAATTCCCCGCAGCATTTAAAAAACCCAACATGTTTCCTCTATTCATTTAATAGATACTTGTGAGGTGTTTAACTAAATGCCTGAACGAGCTGGTTTTCTGTTCACGGTGTATTTTAAATATGTTTGTTGTGACGTTGCCCATAGCATCTCTGTAATTTTTTTGTTGATTTGTGAGGTGATCTATCATGCACATATTGTGTATGCCTCTAGAGCAATTTTTATATTTGTAATGGTTATTGGGGCATGGGAGATTTATCACTACAAATCAAGGAAGTACAAAAAAACCTCATTACAAAAGGCATTGGAATGATATTTTGTTGGAGCCAAAGGAGTGTGTGAAGGCCTTGCCACCATTGTCTAGTGATTCAGTGGGAAGTGAACACTGGACGTTGGGGCAATATCACAAGGAATTGTAGACAGAGCTCAAAGGAATGGCTCTTTCAAACCGGTGTGTTGTATTTATTTTTCGAATACCATGTGGTGTCTTGTAGGTCACATGGAAATTTGGGGCCCTGAATAGCTCTGAAAATCTAAAAAGTAGTAAATATGAATGACAGGGGGGATGCCATCAGAACTGATTTGGAACATAAATTGAGTATTGATTATATAAATTCGAAGACAAATGCATTGGTTGGTAAGATTTTTATTTGGTAAACATCAAGATAATATTTTAATATTATTTGTAGTGTGTTTTCAATTGTGAAGTATGCCAAAATTGTCCCTAGATTAATCAGACATATGTCCATGCTTCGGGTTTACCTTATACTGGAATTCCTTTGAATTGATAGGTGCAATTTGTTTAAGGACGATCTTTTATTCATGTTTTTGATTTGGAACTGAAGGTATATTTAATCATTCCCATGTATTTAGTGTACACTAAATTTTTACCGCCATATGTCTTCATTTGGAGCGAGCAACACTTATTTCGACCTCGATGTAATCTCTTTGTGCGTCCAAAATAGACATAACGTTCAATAAAAAGGTCAGGTTAATTTATTCTTTTTTCGGTCTAAATTTTTAGTCTTTTTCTACACATAGTTTATATCATAGCTCAATGTCTAAAACTAGATGTATTTATTTGTATAAATGGCAACACAAAAGTCTAATATATGAATATTTATATATATCCTTCACGTTTGTTACTTAGACCTGTGATTTCTCTATTACTTAGATCTGTAGATCTTTTTTCCTGGACTATTATATGTATGATGCTATTATGTAAAGAATTAGCTTGCCAAACTCCTGGTTCTTTGGGTATGAATTTGGAGGTAGGATGCAAAACAATGGAGAAAGAAGGGGCAACAACCATCATTACATACAAGTGTAGTTTATATGAGAAAGGAGAACGTTGACCATTGTGAGTGTTTGCATTTTATGAAGACATTTTGATATGGGAGGTGTTGTTTATGGAAGACGCTGGAGCCACCCAACTATGGTTTGAGAGGTGTCCATCCTCTTTTCTAAGCTCGCATTTTGGCACGGCTTGGAAGGAAGACATAGGTCTGCAAGGAGGTCGGCTGGAAATCACGTCCGTTGAGTTACCGTGAAGATGCAAGGTAAGCTAATGAGGAGTAGTAGTAGTAGGAGTATTAATGGAAGATTCAGTTGGATATTGATATTCCATTGTTGTGTATTCCTAGTAATTGATATCTTGGATCCCTGGATCCACAAAAAGCCGAGGATAAGATTGTGGTGTGTTCCAACGATTACTCCATCTCGAAACGGACGAAGAAAGCTGCAGTGTGGAGCTCAAGAGGCAGAGGAATGATTGTGGTTGACGATTTCGGAACGGTTTGGTTCCAGCATTATCTAAACTCAGCAGTACATCTTTATTTCCTCTGATATCTGTTTTTTGACGCCGTTCCTTTATTCAAATCAAATGAAAACTAGTGTCGAACACCATATCTTATAATTTGCAAGGCATTTTAATGATCTATATTTTCTTGTGCCACTGATTTGGTTTTCTTTTGGCAGATTTCAAGCGCTTGGTTCCTTCTCTTTACGTTATTATCAGTGTCTGCATATGCACAGTGTAATCGAGTTTATCATGGCGGGAGGCTCGGTGAAAAGGTGATGGAACGAGCAGAGGATGTCAATGATAAAGGCCACATCATTCGATCTGATTCGATTCATTCGAGTTGTTAGTAAATTAATGGGTATTTCCGAAGTGGGTTTCGAGGTGACGAGCAAAGTGTCAGATGGTGAAGAAGCCAAAAGATACGAAGTGGAAGTGTTTGAATTCTGGGTGGTGTCTACAATTTTTATTCCTCCTGCAACTTTGGATAAAATTTAAATTAAAGTATTCATTATAGTATTTTCTTTATATGGGTAAACGATTTATCTTGTTTTTTTAAAGGAACTTATAACATGCAACCAAGAAAACCCACACAAGAACTTTTTTATATATACCATGTTGGAAACTATACAGCCAAAAATAGCTTTATTTTAAATTTCAACAAATTTGGTAACATGTAAAATATATGATTATGTAACAAGTAAGTAGCCTCCAAAATGTTATGCTTAGAGGAAAGAAGTTTAGAAGCAGTGAAGGAAACTAAATCTTGGTGAGACATTTAGTTGATCTTTTGATGTGGATCCTCCATGTTGGCACATTTAACATGCATATCCCCAAGGGTGACTCAACACAAACAAATCGGATCGAAACCCATGGCTAATTATCTGAAAAAGAATTTTTGTACCCATTTGTTATGTTAAACTGAAGTGAAATAATATAGTAGTTAATGAATTGCAAATTTAGTGTAAACTACATATAGAGGAATGAGTATATGCGCAAGAGAATATGAGAAGCATATTTATTTTGGTAGCAATTTGTGGAACACAAAACAAAAAATTAATTGTTGGCTTCGGCTTTCAAAAAAAAATATGTTCTTTTCATGTGTTTTTCTTTACACCATTTTATTATTTCACAGTATTTTCTTTTATAAGTTTTACTTTGAAAAATGCTTCTCACAGTATCTTTGTATCATTTATGCAATGACAAAGGAAGACAGTTGGATGTAAGAATTCTTAGGACCCAAGCAAATGGAAGTACACAGTATGGCATAAACCCACACGGAAACCATCACAAAACCCAAAAAAAACATGTAGCTGCAACACCCGCCCATGCAAACACCACGATGTATTCTTGCTCCACCCCCTAGGTGGAGCAACTGCTAGTTTAATGGATATCAAAAATTTTGAGAGAAGTAATAGTAGAAAGGTGGTGTGCTTTTTTAATCAACTTGTTAGTACCAATTGAACTCACAACAAACACAAAATTCATTTTAACTTATTAGGTTCCTATGAGGCTTACTAGTGTGAGAAGTTTATTATCATAGTGCGATTTGAAGATTTTCATGGATTATGGATTTTTTTTACTATATTTTGAAAATTAAATGTCTTCATTATCACATTCAATAATTCATGAAAATACAAAATATGTTTTATCCAAATTAAATATTTTTTCGAGGTTAGATATTTTGTTTTCAATTTGTTTTTAATATGTATATAGATAAATGTACTAAATTTTAATAATAAGTAATGTGGTAATCTCATTATTTATTCACAAAATACAAATTCTCATATTTATTTAATGAATTTTCTTTACTCTACAAATGCATAAGTGTTTTTTAAATTAAGACTTTTAAGTTATATATTTTTAATTAAATTTTAGAAGGTAAGAAGTTATGGATTGTTATTAACAATTTTATAGATTAAAAGACCTACAAAAATGAAAGAATACCAAATCCAACCCTAATTTACTAAACAAGTAATGATAAACTCTAATTGAATTATGAGTATTTAAAGAACAATGAAAGTATAACCGAACCCCTTTTGCAATGCAACTATAAACATATGGTTATGATAAAAACTAAGGAAGGACTCACCCACTCCGAAGTACTAACATATTGCATATAAATAAGAAAACCTACTAACACACAAATAAAGGTTAAAAAGTTTTCAAATAATGCCACCCACACATTATAGGAAAGCTAATTAAATGGAATCAAAATTGCTAATATTATGAAAGATCAATGTAATTTTATATGATATCCATTAAAATAACAATAACAATGTCAAAACATAAGCTTTTAATTGTGTTTTATATTACTTACAAAACATCTAAGAAAATACAATATAAAATTATTAAATTTGAATATATTCACTTAATATAAATGAATGCTTACTTTTATTCATAAATTAATTATAATTTTTTTCACAATTTCATTGTTGTTTATATATAATATTTATAATCAAAGTGTAAACATATAGTAGATGTAATTATATTATGGTTTATTGTAAATAAAATATAAATATCATGTACATTTTTAAAAATGTTAAGAGATTGTGTACAATATTAAGTCATGTTACACATGGTTAATGTAAACTTGTATCAATCCTAAATTATTTTAAGTGTGATTTATCTAATTAATTTATATAAAGACCAATAAATTTTACATGAAATCGATCAATTCATATTGCATTCAATTACATTGTATTTATGAAAATTGAATGAATTGCAAACATGAAAAATTAATCATAAATTATTAAGAGTGCCATTAAGGTTGAGAGAAGAGATGAAAAAACATATTGTTTTTTTCAATAAATAATGAACTTTTGTCGAGCATGAAAACTACTTAAACAATTATATGTCTCTATGAATGTCAATTGTTAAGATCATACAACCATGTTAGGACCATACTCTACTAAGAAATTGAATTGTAGAGGCTTTGACGTTTAGAAATGGTGTAGATTCTAGGTTTTACTATATTTTTTTTATGCTTCCCATGTTACATTTTGATATGTTTAACTTCTTTGTAATCCTCAATTTCCAACATGTAATTGTAAATAATCTTGGCTTCCTAGAAAGGCCCTCAAGCATACATTAGATAAAAAAATAAATACATGAAATCTTTGATATAGAATGAACTTAGTAGTCACCCTCCATTTTTTTATTCACAGAGTGATGCAGTAAGTATTGGACTCAATCTAGTTCTCACATCCCTTAATGCAAGTTTGCATGTAGCTAAAACTCGTGACCTATATTTTCCCTTTTTCTCACACAATGATGCCAGACTATATTTCTTGTTCATAATTAAAACTCTTTTGTTTAGATGTAGAAATCATATATATGTCCCATTGTGTTATGTTATGCAATATTACATAAGTAAAATTTTCGTAACTTTTCTCAATATACGGTGGATATATATCTTATTCCTAGATTTTAAATGAATAGAGTAGTTTTATATATAGGATTCCTTTTATTTAAAAATTTAAATTCTAGTGGAATTGTAAGGACGACCCAAAACATGAGGCTTGAAAGTGAAAATAGTAATTAAGGATCCCATTGGAAAAAGAAGACCCTAAGGTGAAAGGGACACCATTTGTCTAAAGTGATTGACTGTAATTATGGTTCTTGATATAATTGTGTTGTCTTTTGACTAGAGTCAATTGATATAAGTTAAATAGTAAATTGAAAATGCCAAAGATCTTTGTGATATGACACAAATGTATATGAAAAACTAAAATAAGTTAAAATCCAAAATATGATCAAACATTATAGGGGTAAAAAACTAGGAATTACACTACTAAGATCTAGTTTTATTGGTCAAGAGAAACTTCAATTTAAAGTTTTCCAAAATAATGATGTAAAAACGATTTTGTTCCAGTTTTTTATTTTACATTTACCCCCTATTTATTCTAGTGAATAATTTATTTTATGTTGTAAGTATTGAAGAAGACATAGCTATAGGATCATTGAGATAATAACAATAGTGTGTGTGAACAACTAGGTCATCAATTGACCCACATGGAGATATGAAAAATATATAATTGTTGAAAAATGGGTGTGATAGGTGTAAAATATGTACTCAAAAGATATTGGAGATTACATTGGTGTTCATGAAGAATTAGGGGTGATTAATCCCCAACAAGTGATTCAAAACTAGTAGGAATTGGATGTTTTGACACAAAGGGAAGAATATTCTAGACATTTTCAGTGATCCTAAAAATAATTCTTCTGAACTTCCATAGCCACACTTTTGTAGAAAAATATAGGTCCTAAAATTTGAAAATCCAAAAAAAGTTTGAATGGGAAATTCCAATCTCATATGCTCAGTTATGCATCGTATGTGTGTTGGTGTTCTATTAGTTGAACTTGTGAATTTGATAATAATGTTCCCCTACATTTACTGAGAAATGCAATTTTTATTTCATTTGTAACTTGGTAAATTTATTATTCAATGTAGCTTTGATGCTAGAGTTGACAATTGAGTCATTATGTTTGTGTATTGATTCATATAGAAGAGGGTGGCCTTGCATATCTAACCATATATCTTAATCTCTTTTGATGAAATGGATGGCATGAATTGGAATTTTGTTATTTGAAAATTTATTGATAATAACATTGTGAAATATTTAGTTAGTTGTGATTGGGTATGCCGAGAGTCCATATTATTGATTGAAATAGTGTGTAGACTAGTAGTAATATTAGTAAATATGTAGTAATTGTTGAATGAAATAGTAATAAAACAAAAAAAAGAAAAGTTATGAATTTATAGTAGTTGTGGATGAATACATTATTTAAGTGATAGAATAGAGTAGCATTGGGTTTTATAGTAGTGAATAAATAGTAGTGTGGAGTAGGAATTTTGCTTGTTGAAATTCTCTAATTAATATTATAATTGGACAACACAAAGACTATAAATACCATAGTAGGTAAAAATATGTTACACAATTGGAGTAGGTGTGAGATATATTATAATCATACAAAAATGTGGAAAACACAAGAATAATGATCACAACGCCACAAATGGGACATAAAATTTATTGGAAAAGATCAATATATTGGTTGTATATGTGGTTGTTGTGGATTGTCCTGCTAAATGGGGGATGTTAGTATCCATAAAGTGGGCAGCTAGTGTGGGTGGAAGTGTGCAAATGGACATGTCTTATACAACCATACCAATTGAGGGTAGCCTTGTGAAGTTATATGGTGAAAAGAAAATTTTATATCTCATTTAGGACCCCAACAATGTTTCTTATGAAGTATTACACACAGACATTGATGTTGATAACTTTGTGAGCTATGTTGTTTTCAAGGAGTATGAAACTGATTAATACAGATATCCTGAGCAGGTTGATTTTCCTGGGACTTTGATGTTTGATGCCAGCCTCGAGACATGTTGAAAAACTTGACCTAGGCACAAAGGATAAGCCTAAAAAATGTGGTCAGATAGCAACTTGGATGGAAAAGAGAAATAATCATATGAGTAGTTGTTAAAAATGTATCAGGTCTACTTAGCAAGGTCATATCCAGAATCGAAGGCACTTGAAAAATTTTCTTAATTGTTTTCTCTGAATCAAGGTGTGCATCATTGTATAGTGTATAGTTTTTTGTTTTTGTTCTGTTTTTCTGTTTCAATTTTTTTCTCGTCCCTGGTGACTAGTGTTTTTTGGTTTCTCAGTTCATCTTGAGGGTTTGGTTATTTTTGTATCTGCACTGCAAGCTTTTTCTTTGACTCCGTTTTCCCAATGGTTTATTTTTGGTACTTGGTATACTATTTGTTCTTATGGCACTCATTGAGAGTGCCCATCCCCGAATTGGAGCCGATGTTGGTGCTTAATTTAATCTCGCCCTGTTTGCTCTAAAAAAATTTCCAATCTGTCTGGTTCGTCGTATTTTCTATCTCCCCGTATTGATTCGTGAAATATATTTCCTTCATTTGGTTTCCATGATCAGTCCTTTCCTTTGGTCGAGGATCACATTAAGTCTAGATATTGTTTTCCATTTCTCTATCCATGAGAAAGAATTTGTAATTTGAGCATAAATTCAGGTTTTTCCCCTTCCTTCTTTTTTTTCCATGGTCATGTTTTATTTTCCCTGTCAATTTTTGTCCCAACATCCCTGGAAACGTGGTCCTTTCTGATTGGATGCCGCCCGATGGGTCTTTTTAGTGAAATTTGCCACTTTGGTCACATTTGTAAAAAAACTACAAATTCGCCCCGTGGCCCCAATAGTCTCTTATTTGCTATTCAGCAAATATGAAGTGGCAAGGAAAAAGTCTTAATTTGACCCTGAAGAAGGACATGTGGTAGTTTTTTATGTTATAAGTGGGAAAGTGGGTCAACGGAACATTTTGAAGTTTTTTACCTCTTTATACAAGGGATCAAAGTTACGAAATAACGTGCAACTCCAGTGGTGCCCACATCAAAAGTTAGAAGCAGAAAGGCAGGTCATCGGGGCCTTTTAAAACTCTAAAGCCCGCTTCAAACTCAAAGCTTGGACACATGGAGGGTTGGCATTCATTTAAGGATCCACCTCTTAGTCCTACCTTAGCAGTTGCACTAAGGAGACACGTGAGGCTTCCGTTGGCTCCTCTCTATACTTTAATTTCTCAAGAAAATTTGTAAGCCTTGGGACACGTGGAGGGCATGCGCCTGTTTGGGGATCTACCCCTATACTTTACTTTTGAAGAAGCATTGAAGGGACATGTAGAGGTTTCTGAGGATCCTACCCATACTTAGAACCTTTCAACAGCCAAAGAAACTTTCTTGGACCCTAGGCACATGGCACCTTCTATTGGTCCTTAAATTCTTTCATCAAATTTTTTAGATTGAGACACGTGGTGAGCTCCTGCTTGTTTAGGTATCTCCGATTTCGGGCACCATACCAAAAGTGTGCCAAAGAAACATGTGGAGGCTTTCGCTGGCTCCATTTTATACTAAGACTTTTTCAAAGGCCAAAAGGCAATTTTCTTGGGCCCAAGACATGTGGAATGCCCGTGCTTGTTTGGGAACTTACCTCTATACTTCACCTTTGCAGTTGCGCCAAGGAAACACGTGGAGGCTTCCGTTGGTTCCCTCTTTGCACTCTGCTAACTTGGACTCGTAGCATAGGTATGTGGAATAATCCATGCGTGGAAACTCATTTATGAGTGGCATGAATACAAACATTCATGCGAGGGGAACTCATTTCTCAAGGTGTTTCCTCGAGGATGAAAAGGATTGCTTTGTCAGATCCAACTATACATATCCACCTAAAAATGATTTAAAATGGAAATTTTTGCATGACAAAATAAAAGAATGATTAGAAGGACTGTCAAAAAGAAATGGCATGGCATCCCATTCATGGTTGAGGGTCTGAGAAACATGATCCAGTTCATGATTTTTTCCACCTGGCAGCTTTGGGTGTGGAATTTGTTAAACATCACTTTCCGAGACAATTTCATAACAAGAAAAGGATTCCTCGAATATCCTTCTTTTGGGGGGGAAATTTGGGATGAGTGAGAAAGTGAATTATATAAATGCAATGAGAATACTCTTGCAAAGGGTCAGGGGTTTTTAATTCTTATGAAAAAATTTGAGAAAGCCCATATTCCTGAGAGACTATCAGATAAACATCTTAATCTCTTATATTTTAGATTTGATCATGTCAAGTTGGTTGCAAGTGTACATCAATTCACAAGCTCTGAGATCATTCAAGAAACCTTCCCTTGCTGATGAATCTAATCAACTTTGAATTAATTTGTGTTAATCTTAGGAAAATTTGTGTCTGCTTTTATTTCATAATGTTTTCAAATGGTTTTGATGTTCCTATTGCAATATTGTGTTAAAATCCCTCCAAACCACACAAGATCTCATCCTTGTGATACTTTAGTGGCATTTACAATTTCATTATGAGAAGAGCCTTCATCCTGTAATGAGATAAACAATTTAAAATCACTTTACTATCATTTTGTTGATAAATATTATATGTAAGCCATTGAGAGTATCTTAGGCATGAGGAACTAGGGGTCTTTAATATTTAATTGAGTCTTTAGCTTGAGCCTTCATGTTGAATTCTTAAAGATTGTGTGAAACCGTGAAAAATTGGGCCTCCAATTGATGCACACCTTCTGGTTGAAGGAATTTTTTAGTTATTCTGAAGAATTATGTCATTTAGTTTTCCAATTGTTTGTGAAGGTTCTCAAAGATCTAGAAAAAATAAAGTTTATCCTACTTAATCTCCCACCAAAAATTATTCAAAAATAATGAATCGTACCTGAACCTTTGTATGTCCACAAATGAATAAATTCTACAACTAAAATATGCAGATGCAATCAGGATTCCATAATGTATTTAGTAACCTTAACCTTGTTTAGAAAATATCACCATTCTTTAGAAGTGACAACTCATGAGAGTTAAATTGTGGTGCATTGATAAGATTTTCTCAAGGTTTCCTTTCAATTTTTTGCAAAGAAGGATATCTTCATTCTGCTTCACCAACAGAGGTTACAAAATGGGTCATCTCAACCTGTTTGAAAGGCACAACCTAAAGTAGTGATGAGAGATAAAATCCTTTTGAAGGTGCTATCCATTTCTCCAACATCTGAGTGACAAAGAGCTAGATGAATCACCTCCCCAGCTACAAAATGACATACATGATGATTTATCTATCTCTAGGCTTCTTGTTAAAATCTGTGATGATGCTCAGCTTGCAAAGGAGAATCAATTTGGATACCAACACTAGATTGGCACCACTACCAGGGACTATTTGAACACTGAGACCTATTTATGTTGTAACAACACATGATTGGCATTGTGGTCGGGGACTATTTCAACACCATAGGGACCTATTTGTGTTGCAATAACACTAGATTGGCACCGTTACTGGGGAATATTTGAACACTGATACCTATTTATGCAGCAATAACACTAGATTGGCACCATTATTAGGGACTATTTGAACACTGGGACCTATTTTTGCGGTAATTTAAAAACACTAGATTGGCGCCATTGCTAGGGAATATTTGAACACTCCGGGACCTATTTTGTGAAATAACAACCCTAGATTGGTGTTGTTATCAGGTATCTTCAAAGTCATTTTTATATTTGGCCCTAGTAATGTTTCTTACATGCTCTAAGTGCAAATACATTGTTTAAACGTCAGCTTGTGTTGAGATTTGTGAGAATTGTGTGAAGTTACAAGTTCTGTGTGCAATCTTTCCAATTTCTAATGGGTATTAAACTAAATTCACCTTATCAATGTTTTAAATGTGTGTAAAGGAAGGTCATATCTGTGAATCTTTGCATGAATTTAGTGTTGACAGACATTTGACATATCATTTTTTGTGCATTTACACAACTAAGGTGAAAATCCTTAGTGGCAACTATGTGTTGAATTAATCTTTGATAAATGCCAGTGTCTTAACCTCTATAAATTGAAATTTATCACTAATATTTAAAGCAAATCTGGAAGGAAGAATATATTTCTTCATTAAAGACCCTGCTAGAAAGTTGTTTCCAGAACTGGGGAAGAAGAATTCAGAAGGAAAAAGATTCTGGAAAATAGTTGGAGATAAGGAATCAAGAAAAGAGTTATCAATTGTGGAAACTGATCAGCCTGTTCATGACTTCAATACTAGGTTCAATAAGATCTTGAATAGGCTACCTATAATCTTGAGGCAAAGTGATGTTTCCTTTCTAATAAAATATTTTGATGCTTTTGACAAAAAGGCTGCCTATTATTTAAGGGAAAAAACCTCGGGAACATTGAGGTAGGCCTTCACCATGGCTTTGTAGATTGAAAACAATATCAAAGCATTTGGTAAGCCTCCTTAGAGTCAAGGTATCAAGTTGATCAATCTAAAGAAGCCTCAGTCGAGTAAGTCTGTTGATTTAGAAGAGGTTGTAAAAACTTTGGCCAAAGTTGTTAAGGAAATATCCTATAAACTGGCCATAGCAGAGAAGGAGATCGAACAAGGTTCCCAAGGTCAGCACAAGCCACAAGGTCAAGAAAGATTTGCAAATAATCCTAGAGGTGATCATATATTAGATGATAGGGGTAAAGGTCCCATGGGATCAAGAAATAGATAGCCCCAAGCCTGTGAAAATAGAATTGTGCCTGATCCTTTGACTGTCAGAGTTGCTACTATGGAATAAGCCAATGAAATTGAGTGATGTGATAGATGTTTCTTGCCACATGCCCCATGTGATGAAGAAAAATAAGTTGAGGAAGCTAATGATGACACTGATGATGATGTGTACATGATGGGGTGCTCTCCAAGCTCACAGCAAGGAGTAACTTCGACTGAATTAATCAGTGTCAGAACTATTGCATATTTCTAGGATTGCATTCACCGGGTATTACCCCTTCCTCCCTCTCATACTTTTTAAATAGATATGGTACAAGCCTTTCAATTTCCTAATAATTATTTTGAATACTTAAGGGCATTAATGATTAAAAAGTATGATGGAGGAATCCCTTCTAAGGAGGATAGGAAGTTGTTAATGAAGGTTGTGGTTGCCCAAGAAAAAGAATATAAAAATAGGAGTAAAGTTTTCAAAGGGGCAAGGCCTCAGGCCAAACCAAAAACTCCAATTCTCACCAATATCCCAAAATAAACTCTTAAGAAAGATACATCTAGCAAAGGCCTTGTTTCCCCAAACAGAACTGGTATCCCTGCCCATGCTCAGACCGTGAAAAATCCTTTGTTGTCAAATGAGTTTGTCATTCTTCCTCAAAATGTTGCCTTGCCCAAAATACATTCCTTATGACATTTCCCAAGTCTTGAGTCAGATCAAGATTTTTGTTCCAATTGTTCAGCTGCTTAGGATTCCTGAGCACAAGAAAAGGGCCTTTAATTATTTGGGATTAAAAGAAGAAAATATTAACCAAGGCAGAAATGTAAACAATGTTAAGACTTCTCCTACAATTACAGAGTTGGAAAAACCCCAAGTACTAGAAGAAATAGGTGATCCACCTAAAGTATAATTGGGAACATCCTTCATTAAGTCCCAGCTAAATATAGATCCATTTTTCACTACTGTGAATATTGGGGACAGGCTGTTATACAACTGTATGTTTGATTCTGGAGCATCATGCAATGTTATACCTCTTGAGGTCATGAATGTATTAGATATCAAAGTGAAAGTAGCTTATGGAAAGTGCACTACCATGGATTCAAGAGAAGTGCTAGTATTTGGATGTTTCAAGGGTTTAGTAGTGTAATTGGTAGCATATCCATGAAAGTACTTAACCTTGAATGTGGCCATTATAGATTATTCTACTAAATGGGGGATTTTATTACCCAGAAAGTGGGTAGCTAGTGTGGGTGGAAGTGTGCAAATGGACATGTCTTATGCGACCATAACCAATTGAGGGAAGCCTTGTGAAGTTATATGGTGAAAATAAAATGTTATATCTCATTGAGGACCCCAAAAATGCTTTTTATGAAGTATTGCAAATAGACATTGATGTTGATAACTCTATGAGCTATGTTATTTTTTATGAGTATGAAATTGATCAATGCAGATATCCTGAGCAGGTTAATTTTCCTGGGACTTTGATGTTTGATGCAACCTCAAGAGATGTTAAAAAACTTGACCTAGCTACAAAGGATAAGCCTAAAAAATGTGGTCAGATAGCAACTTGGATGGAAAAGAGAAATAATCATATGACCAGTTGTTAAAAATGTATTAGAACTACTTAGCATGGTCATATCTAGAATCGAAGGCACTTGAAAATTTTCCTTGATTATTTTCTCTGAATTAGGGAGTGCATCATTATATCGTGTATAGTTTTTTGTATTTGTTCCATTTTGATGTTTTTCTGTTTCATCTTTTTCCGGTCCATGGCGACCAGTTTTTCTTAGTTTCTCAGTTCATCTAAGGGGGTTTGGTTATTGCAAGCTTGTTCTTTGACTCCATTTCCTAATTGTTTATTTTTGGCACTTGGTATGTTATTTGTTCTTGTGGCACTCACTGGGAGTGCCAATCCCCGAGTTGGAGCCAATGTTGGTGCTCAATATAATCTTGCCCTGTTTGCTCTAAAAATTTACTAATCTACCTGGTTCATCGTATTTTCTATCTCCCTGTATTGATGCATGAAATGTTTTTCCTTCATTTGGTTTCCATGATCAGTCCTTTCCTTTGGTCGATAATCACATTAAGTCCAGATATTGTTTTCCGTTTCTATGTCCATGAGAAAGAATTTGTAATTTGAGCATAAATTAAGGTTTTTCCCATTCCTTCTATTTTTCATTGATCATATTTTGTTTTCCCTGTCAATTTTTGTCTTAACATCCCTAGAAACATGGTCCTTTCTAATTGGATGCGGCCTGGCAGGTCTTTTTGGTGAAATTTTCCACTTTGGTCACATTTGTAAAAAATATTAAATTGGCCTCGCAGCCCTGATAGTCTCTAATTGGCTATTCAGTAAATATGAAGCGATAGGTAAAACGTCTTACTTTGACCCCAAAGAAGGACACGTGGTAGTTTTTCATGTTACCAGCAAGAAGGCGGGTCAGTGGAACATTTTGAATTTTTTTTCCTCTTTGTACAAGGGAGCAAAGTTATGAAATAACCCACAACTCCGTCAGGGCCCACATCAAAAGTTAGAAGTGGAAAGGTAGGTCCTTGGGGCCTTTTAAAACTCTAAGGCCTGCTTCAAACTCAAAGCTTGGACACATGGAGGGATGACACTCGTTTGAGGATCCACCTCTTGGTCCTACCTTAGCAGTTGTGCCAAGGAGACATGTGGAGGCTTCCACTGGCTCCTCTCTATACTTGAATTTTTCAAGTAAATTTATAAGGCCTAGGACACTGGAGGGCCCGCACCTATTTGGGGACCTTCCCCTGTACTTTACTTTTGAAGAAGTGTCGAATGGACACGTGGAAGTTTCTAATGGATCCTTCCCATACCTAGAATTTTCAACAATAGAAGAAACTTTCTCGAACCCTAGGCACGTGGCACCTTCCACTAGTCCTTAAACTCTTTTTAAAAAATTTCCATATTGAGACACGTGATGAGCCCATGCTTGTTTAGGATCTTCGCTTTCGAGCACCATATCAAAAGTGCACCAAAGAAACACGTGGAGGCTTCCACTACCTCCTTTTTATACTGATACTTTTTCAAAGGCCAAAAGGAAATTTACTTGGGCCCAGGGCACGTGGAAGGCCTGTGCTTTTTTGGGAACTTGCCTCAATACTTTCCTTTGCAATTGTGCTAAGGAAACATGTGGAGGCTTCCGCTGGTTCATCTTTGCACTCGGCCAACTTGGACTTGCAGCATAGGTATGTGGAATAATCCCTGCATGGAAACTCATTTCTGAGAGGCACAGATATAGGCATCCATGCGAGGGCACTCATTTCTTAAGGTGTTTCCTCAAGGGTGAAAATTATTTCTTGTCAGATCCAACTATACAAAGCCACCTAAAAATGATTTAAAATGGAATTTTTTGCATGAAAAAATAAAAGAATGATTATAAGGACTGTCAAAAAGCTATGACATGGCATCCCATTCATGGTTGAGGGTTTGAGAAACATGATCAATTCATGAATTTTCCACCTGGCAGCTTCGGGTGTGAATTTGTTAAACATCACTTTTCGAGACAAATTGGTAACAAGCAAAGGACTCCTCAAATATACTTCTTTTGGGGGGAAATTTGGGATGAGTGAGCAAGTGAATTATATAAATGCAATGAGAATACTCTTGCAAAGGGTCAGGGGTTTTTAATTCTTATGAAAAAATTTGAGAAAGACCATTTTCCTGAGAGACTATCGGGTAAGTGCACGAAGTTGGTGGACAATTCTGTGGACATAAAAACATGAAATAAAGGAACCGCAATCGCGGTATACATACTGCGATTGCAGTTTTAAAACCGCAATCGCAGTTCCTGAATTCTAGGTTCGGTAATTACCGAACCTTAAACTGCGATCGCAGAACTCTGAGACAAAATTTAGCAGTCGCGCGACTCCTTATTTTCCTCATTTTTCATTTCAAACCGTAATTTTTCCTAAAAAAAATTCACTCACGCTTTCAATACCACCTCAAAATTGCTCATCGGACTTTTGGATAGCGATAGATTCAACCATGCCGCTAAGATGAGGAGGTAAGTCCCCGATTGTAATCATTTTTTTGCATTTTAGGTTGTTTTTTTGCATTTTAGGTTTTTTTTTTGCATTTTCATGGGTTTTTTGAAATGTTTGTTTATGTATACAATTTTCTTGTTTTATCAGTTGGTCGGCAAGCTTGAAATCATGAAAACCATCAAAACATTCCTCAAAACCCACCGAACATTCCTCAAAACCCTCCTCCAAACATAGATCCGCCTCCTGTGGCTCTTTCTGTCCCCACTGAGCCAGCAGGAATGCAAGATAATATCACTAGAAGAATATGAGAAAATAAAATTGTCATTGAGAACCTAATTCAAACTATAAGACAAAATCATGCTACAAATCCATCCCGCATGACTTTAGCCAATACATTATAAACATTGATTGGTGAAGTCTAGTCTGCAACCAACCAAATAAATACATGGAACACCTTTAGAAGTGACTGTAGGTGGTGGTATGCGGATAAACTATCCCATGCGGCTGTCAAAGACAAAAAAAATTGGAAAAGACCTCATTTGTGCATTATTTACCGACCCTAGAACCAATGTCCCCCCTGCAGTTACTTGCAAACAGTTCCCAATCCATTGGTGCCATGATGACAGAATCAAAAACAATTTTTGGCATCGATTATGGATGGTTTTTTATTATCCACCATGCAACAACAATGATGTTCCTCTTTATTTTTTGAAGAAATTATATTGCGAGTTCGTGCTCAATGAGGTCCTGAATTATTTTGAATTTTTTGGTCGAGGAGGTGGCTCTGCACAGAGCAGACCTGGTGCACACGTAGGTCAGCCTAGGATCCCCCATGCCCTAAAACCCCCACTACCTTCAGTTATCCCTCCTACAGTGAAGGAGGTTGTGGAGATTGATACATTGCATGCATTGAGGGAGCTCACTGACACTCTCACCTAGCATAGTGACCAGATTGCATTTGGTGATGTTGGTGGAGGTGCCAGTTCTAGTGCACCACACCACTGTGGATCATGTGGTGCCGTATGCACTGTAGGCGAGACATAATTTGCTGGTTCACAGGATTTCTTTTCTATAGATGAGATGTTGGGGAATGTTTTTGGAACTGGTGCCACTGATATTGGTCTTTCACAGGTAAATTTCAAATAAATTTAAATAATATATATATATTATATATATATATATATATATACAATAGTTTAATTCACATGTTTGAGATATATATATTATATATATATATATATATATATATATATATATATATATATGATTGTAGGTCATGTACATACATGTAAAAAACTAATTTTTTATTTTATTTTAAATAACAAGAGCCGGTGAAGGAAACATCCGGCATTGACATGCTAGCTACTGCGGTTGGGCATGTTTCAAACGTAAGTTTCAAGTTGTACAAAATTACATTTTTAATTTCATTTGATTGCACTAGATTATTATTATAATGTTTCACATGTATGTTGTACATGTATTAATATTTATCTTTTATACACAAGAGCCTGGCAGGTCATCATCTACTCAGGGAACTGAGGCTACTAGCATGCCTCACATGAGTTTTACACAGGTTAGTAAATCTCTTTACACTTTGTTTCTAATTACTGGAAGTTCACGTGGATTACATGCTTTGGACCTCTGTTATGTGGTGCACAGTCATGTAGGTTTTAATATTGATTTGTACATGTTTTTTGTATAGCTTATGACTGCTAGAGAGACTCCTCCATATATGTAGACTATGGAGGCTGCTGTAGATACTGCCATAGCATCTGCAGATCCACTAACTGAGGTACAATTTTTTAAATTTGTTAAATTTTGGAGGTTCATTATTTCTTATTAAACTTAAATCTACAATATCAAATTTTGTATGTATATGTGAAATATTTAATTTGAAAATTAATTATTTGTATGTAGCTTACCCCTCGTGAGTCTATTGTTGTCCCTGCGACGCGTCAACAACAAATTGATAGGGATCATGACACTGTGGTAAGATTTCACATGAATTTTAACTAAATTGTACAAGTTTCTAAATTTTGAATGTATTTTAAAATTTTGGGTGTTAAAAACTTGTTGTTTATGAACGTCCAGGTTAGGTTGCAGGCATGCTTAGAGACACCTAGGACCACACGGATGAAATCCATAGTGGCATCTCCCTCCATTACATCCCCAGGTCGTGGACGTGCTACTTCTAGCAAGGCGAAGAGAGGGAAGATGTTTCATGAGTAGATTTATAGTCCACCTGGATGTACATATGTGGTCATGAGTAGATTCATAGTCCATTGTATATATATAGCCTTTTGCGACCGCATGTGGTCCCATATGTACATTATGACACATGCTTAGTTCGAGATGTACACATAAATTATGAACTTATACATATATATTTTCAGAGACGTGCGTCTGGAGCACACTTTGTTTGATTCTATATATATATATATATATATATATATATATATATATATATATCCATGTGTGTTGGTTTTCATAACGATAAATCTGAACTATACATGTTTGATTTTATTTCATTGCATGTATGATATCCTTCTATTTATATCATTATAGAATAAATGGTTGGACATTGAAGAAAGATAATAAGAGTACTGTAAACTGAACAATTGATAAATAAAGAACATGATTCTAGAATGAATTGTGTTTTTGAGTACACATTAGTAACCAGATCAGAGGGAAGGAGCAAGGGCCACTCCTTTCCGATGTGAATGGAAGTTTTGTTTATTTCTTGTTCAACTATTCTAGTGTTTTTTACTTCTAGTATTAATGTGCTTGAATTATCTAGACAATATTTTCATTCATGTATGTTTATGTTTTCATGATCATAGAATTAGAAGTATTGTCCCCAGTTCTTACTATCTTAAATAAATTTAGAATAGATCCTTTAATCATGTAAGTTGTGTTATTTTCAGTTTTATTAAGTTTACATTCTTAATATGTTCCAAATCATCTCTTCATTGGAAATAGGCTTGGACACAACATTGATATTGAAAAAGTATTAAATTATTAAAGCATGAGTATGATCCAAAAAATAGATCTAGAAGTACCAAATTATATGTATTTAAACTTTTTGAAACTTGGAAAATATACCCTCAACATGTTCATCGTTATGGAAAATGGCGAAGTAGGCACCAGCAGTTACGTAATCACCGCGGTGATTATGCAAACACCTCCTATAGAAAGTAGTGATTTTGTCCTTGACGATGCCAAAATGGGAATCTAAATAGTTGAAAATGTTTGGACTTCCCAAACCAGTTTGTTTCTCGTCTCCTTTCATCCTTGGATATAACAACTATAAATGCAAGCACATAAATAATCATTTAAGTAAGTAATTTGGAGTGAATTCAAGTGTGAGAAAAGGGGGAAATCTCAAATTGTTCAGGTTTTGTTCATAGACAACTAAGTTCTTTCTCATTGAGGGTTATAAACAAGTGATGCAAGTAGAGAGATCTTAAATCCTTGTTAAAGGACATCTTTTGGTAGTGATCTTGTATTGTATTGTATTGGAGATTTATATAGTGAAGTGAATAAATTTCTTACCTAGCTAGAGTTTTTCCCACATTGGGTTTCTCTAGGATAAAATTCTTGTCTCCTTGTCTTGCATATCTAAATTTCAATATTGTATGAATGATTATTTCATAACATACTATCCATAATAATAACTTTGGTAATTGTTCATTTATCATCACTAAGATATAAGATCCATTTATTGTTTAAAAGATGCAATTTATGGATCAGAGATTTTAAGATCAAGTGTTTTTGTGTGGTTTAACTTATGTTGACATTTTTAGTTAGATACCCCTCACCCAGAAGGGTAGTGAAAGTGATGAAGGTATCCTCATTCCTTTTGAACAAGATATTTCCACCAAAAAGTGGAAGCAAGGAATACGAAACATGGCTCGTAGTGAGATGCACATGAGACTGAAGAAGAATGTTTCTACAAGATGGAGATAGATGTGGCAAGTCTATCCAAATACGTGGGAAATATTTCCTTGCCTATGGGAAATATTTAGTCCATCATGGGAAGAACAACCCCATACCAAACTTACTCCTCCTCCATTCAAAGAGAAGGTGAAGATATAAATTTAGCCTTATCATGGGGACATGAATGCTGATAAGTTAGACCATTGGCTAACTCAAATTGAGGTATATTTAAATTTGCATCAAATCAATGAGAGTCAATAAATTTCATTTTCAAGGTTAAAATTAACCATTCATGCTTTAACCTAGTTTGAAAGCTATGTTCATTCCTTGGTTGTTAAGAATATTCCACCTATTTCTAAGTGGGATGAATTTAAAAGGTCGAATCAAAAAGAAATTCTATCATATTTGTTATGATGAAGAGAGGTCCATGTATTAAAAATATCTCAGGAAAAAACAAGGCCAAGATGTACAAGAGTACACTGACGAGTTTTGGAAGAAAGCTGTCTAAATGGGAAAATATCTCCAAGTACATTGGTGGAATCCATAACCACACAAGAGGAAACCCATTCTCTTGGCCAAGTCGGTGAATGTAGATGAGACTCAAGTTCTCAAGCCCACTATCTAGAGAACACCAGTTGAACGCTAGAGGAGGCGGTGTTTCGGTGCGCAAAAGGGTCGTTGCTTCCGGGCTACTTCGTTCGGGCGTAGTCCCTTAAGAGCCCTGAGACCAAAATATTGTTCAACTTCGATGGGTGACTACTAAAACTCCATAAAACCCAGTGAGGCCTCCTCTAATCTGGAACCTTGGTCTAGGGACCCTCAACAATATGCTCTCTTAGTTTTTTCCTTCTCATTTCGGTGCTCTGGCTGTCCTATTGTTTGCAAATGCGTGAAATAGTGCAGTTGGAGCCAGTGTAAGGTTGTCAAACGCTATATTTTGCAAACGGTGGGTTGTGGCACCAAACTGACTGTGCCAGCATGTCCAGGTGGATAGGTGAACGCTAGAGGAGGTGGTTTTTCAGTGCCCGAAAGGGTCGTTGCTTCCGGGCTACTTCGTTCGGGTGTAGTCCCTTAAGAGCCCTGAGACCAAAATATCGTTCAACTTTGACGGGTGACTACTTGGACTCTGTGGCACCTAGAGAGGCCTCATCTGATCCAAAACCTCAGTGTAAGGACCCTCTATAATAGCCTCTCTCAGTTTTTTCCTTCTCATTTTGGTGCTCTTGTTGTCCTACTGTTTGTAAAGTGCGTGAAATAGTGCAGTTGGAGCCAATGTAAGGTTGTCAAATGCTATATTTTGCAAACGGTGGGTCATGGTACCAAACCAACTATACTGGCACATCTGAGTGGCTAGGTGAATGCTAGAGGAGGTGGTTTTTTGGTGTGCAAAAGGGTCATTGCTTCCGGGCTACTTCGTTTGGGCATAGTCCCTTAAGAGCCCTGAGACCAAAATATCGTTCAACTTCGACGGGTGACTACTCAGACTCCATGGCACCTAGAGAGGCCTCATTTGATCTAACACCTCAGCATAGGGATCCTCTACAATAGCCTCTCTCAGTTTTTTCCTTCTCATTTTGGTGCTTTCGCTGTCCTATTGTTTGCAAACGTGTGAAATAATGCAGTTGGAGTCAGTGTAAGGTTGTCAAACACTATATTTTACAAATGGTGGGTCGTGGCACCAAACCGACTATGCTAGCACATCTGGGTAGCTAGGTGAATGCTAGAGGAGGATTTTTTTTATGGAAAAAAGGGTCGTTGCTTCTGGGCCACTTCGTTCGGGCGTAGTCCCTTAAGAGCCCTGAGACCAAAATATCATTCAACTTCGATGGGTGACTACTCTAACTCCGTGGCACCTAGAGAGGCCTCGTTTAATAAAGCACCTCGATGTAGGGACCCTCTACAATAGCCTCTCTTGATTTTTTCCTTCTCATTTCGGTGCTCTGGCTGCCCTATTGTTTGCAAACGCGTGAAATAGTGCAGTTGGAGCCAGTGTAAGGTTGTCAAATGCTATATTTTACAAACGGTGGGTCGTGACACCAAACCAACTACACTGGCATGTGTGCATGGCTAGGTGAACTCTAGAGGATGTGGTGTTTTGGTGCGCGAAAGGGTCGTTGCTTCTAGGCTACTTTGTTTGGGCATAGTCCCTTAAGAGCCCTGAGACCAAAATATCATTCAACTTCGACGAATGACTACTCAAAATCCGTGGCACCTAGAGAGGCTTCGTCTAATCTAGAATCTTGGTGTAGGGACCCTCTACAATAGCCTCTCTCAGTTTTTTCCTTCTCATTTCGGTTCTCTCTCTGTCCTACTGTTTGCAAACGCATGAAATAGTGCAGTTGGAGCTAGTGTAAGGTTGTCAAATGCTATATTTTGCAAACGGTGGGTCGTGGCACCAAACCAACTATGTTGGCACATCTGGGTGGATAGGTGAATGCTAGAGGAGGTGTTTTTTTAGTGCGCGAAAGGGTCATTGCTTCTGGACTACTTCGTTAGGGCGTAGTCCCTTAAGAGCCCTGAGATGAAAATATCATTCAACTTCGACAGGTGACTACTCGGACTCTGTGGCACCTAGAGAGGCCTTGTTTGATCTAAAACCTTGGCGTAGGGACCCTCTACAATAGCCTCTCTCAGTTTTTTACTTCTCATTTTAGTGTTCTCATTTTCCTACTGTTTACAAATGCGCGAAATAGTACAGTTAAATCCAGTGTAAGGTTGTCAAACGCTATATTTTGTAAACGGTGGGTCGTGGAACCGAACCGACTATGCCAGCATGTCTAGGGGGCCACATGAATGCTATAGGAGGTGGTGTTTTGGTGCACAAAATGGTCGTTTCTTCTGGGCTACTTTGTTCGGGTGTAGTCCCTTAAGAGCCCTAAGACCAAAATATTGTTCAACTTCGATGGGTGACTACTCAGACTCGATGGCACCTAGAGAGGCCTCATCTAATCTAGCACCTCGGCATAGGGACCCTCTACAATAGCCTCTCTTAGTTTTTTCCTTCTCATTTCGGTGCTCTCATTGTCCTATTGTTTGCAAACGTGTGAAAAAGTGCAGTTAGAGCCAGTGTAAGGTTGTCAAACGCTATATTTTGCAAATGGTGGGTCATGGCACTGAACCAAATACATTGAAACATCTGAGTGGCTAGGCGAATGCTAGAGGAGGTAGTGTTTCAGTGCGTGAAAGGGTCGTTGCTTCTAGGCTACTTTGTTTAGGCGTAGTCCCTTAAGAGCCCTGAGACCAAAATATCATTCAACTTCGATGGGTGACTACTCAGCCTCCGTGGCACCTAGAGAGACCTCATCTGATCTGGCACCTCGGCATAGAGACCCTCTACAATAGCCTCTCTCAGTTTTTTCCTTCTCATTTCTGTACACACGCGTAGGTATGGTCTTGTAAACACTTGGGGAGGAGTCGTTTTCAAAATTTACAACATTTTCAAAATTTACAACTTTTTCATACAATGAACAATGAAAGCTTCTCTTAGCTTCGAGAATTTAAAATTCTCTACTAACAGTGCCAATCATGTGAAGGTGGAAGCTTTTTTTGCACCACTAACCTAAACATAAAAGTGTTAGTCAAAAAAAATTTAAGTTTCAAATCAAAACCATATACTATCTATATATGTACAAAATACACAAATTTAAAATAAAATATATTCAAACTTAAATCTAGATCTTTAAACTAAAAAAATTATATATATATTGAAAAGAAATTATATATATCAGACATGAGCATTGTAAATTCATTCCAATGAACCATCAGGATCGGATCTACTCTGAATAGCAGACAAGATTGCTTCATGATCTGACTCTCGAACCTTCCAAAGAATATTTGTCGCTAGAACTAGATGTGAATATAAGAGTATTTTCCTGTGTGTCTCAAAGTCTTTAAACACCCAAACAGAGGAGTTTTTTAATGGATACCATCGAAGCCAAGTTCCAGTAACTACCACTGACCCTATAGGATACTCAATATCTTCGCCATCTATAATAGGAGAAGTGAACTTCTTTCTTTCCTCGATGCAATGACATAAGAAATAGTATGTTCCTTCTTCATTGTCTTCTGTCGCAATTACTGCAAATACATGTCCTACAAAAAAATAACCAAGGTTGAACAACTCAAATTTAAATTACATATTAAAATTTCAATGGACATAACTCAATACAAAAATTAAATAAATAACCATAAATACCTTGTCGCACCAAAATTGAAATTTCGTCAAAGTCCTTGGATAATGTAACTTCATCTGCAGAAACAAGTCATAATGCTTGTGGAGGTTGATAACTAGGAAGTGGAGTTAGAGGCCTACAAATCCATCCTTCCACCCATTCTTGTGAATCACACTCAGCAGTGACAAATTTGATATAAGATGCACAAAAACATGTCAACTTTCTTGTCCATACAGCCCACGAAGTAGCGTCTGAGCTACAAAATGAGTGCATATCACTGGACCCAGTGAGTGTCATACAATCCTCATAGTTAGCAATATGTTGTTCCTCTATCAACCAAAAATATCTGCGAACTGTGGAATTTTCTTGAGAACCTCGGGCCATGTTGTCAGTACACCATTACACTATGCTCTTTACATATTTTAATTTAACACCATCTTTTTACTTCAACTCTTCTCTTACAAGAGTTATTTTTACACATGCCCCTGCACCGTCATGCTCTCCTTTTCCATGTCCAGCCTCAGTGAAACTCCAAATATGTTGCACACCCATCTTGACGTGCATTCTACTCATCCAATAAAACATTCATGCATTTTTAAACTAAGACGTGCAATTATCTGACCATATATAATTTTGTTTGAAGTGGATGTCCCTATCAGACAAGTTTCCATAAAATAACTGGAAACACCCTTGCACAAATTTAATAGAATGAGTACGATCATCACTGATATAAAAGTGGTACTCTCTTAAAAAAATTGATCATTCTCTGTACTATCAGGAGAATGTAGAAATGTTATATGCACAAAATGGCAACTTGTACAGAGTTGTAATATTGCGATTGAACCTCCATTTGTGGTTGCAATGTGTAATTCTCTGCAAAATCAACCACTGAAACAATAGTACCAATAGGAAATGTGTCTTTGCATAGCTTGAATTGTTCATCCAACCATCGAGCTCTATGTGTATGCCTCGCATACTCATAAACAATTTCATCCTTAAATTTTCTCATAAATTGTAAAATGGGCATTTGTTCTATAACTAGCTCACACTGTTTCAACTCTTTTCTATCTTTTAACTGGTATGCAACTGATTTATATTTATTAAAATAAACTAAATTATGTCCTATTGTACCTTCAATTTGCTCATGGATGAAATTTTCCAATTTAGGTAATCTGCCGCATGTACTACAACTTCTATCTAAACAATCCTGACTATAAAAAAATTGTCCAACTTCTTTTTCACAAAATATAGTAGGAATGAAATCCCTAGAAGATATTGGTGGAACTTGAACACCACATTTAGATAACATAGTTTCAGAATGAAAATTAGAACGAATACGTAAAAATTTAGCATAATGCATCACAAATGCAACATGTTGCCTACAACAACAATTTGTGCGAGCATGGTTGATTTTCACATAGAATGGTTTCAACATTTCAAAAAAAATGTTGACTAATTTTAATTTCCAGATTCTCTTGTTCAAACTTACGAAAAAATTGAGTTTGAGTCATAGCTAAGAAATGCTTTGGATGTGGTTCACCATTAGTAGAACCAACTCTCCGTTTTATAACATCTCTTGTATTAGGCAAAACTCTAGTGTTATCATGCCAAAATTTAATAACGTCTCTTATAGCAGCAGAAATATTTTTGTCCTTACTCGGTGCTCTAGCAGAAAATGCCCAAAAAATCATCATTATTGAGTGATTGAAGGATATTACGTCTTTCAATTTCTTTCATTAGAGTTTTTCGATTAACTTGCAACATTCGACTTGTTTGTGTAATCAAACGTTGTTTTTTTATTGATTCACTTACAACACTAGTAGCAAGTACACGACGCACAATATTACTATCCTTAGTGTGTCTCTTGACACCAACAGTATGATATGCATCATGAAGGTTTTCAATAATTGTAGAGGTTTGACCACGTATATTAGATGTTGTCAATCCTAAGGTGTTTAATGTAGGTCTCATTTTAATCAATTTCATCAAATTAACCAATAACTGAAATCTTTAGGAATCATTTAAAATTTCAAAATGATTATCCCAAATTTCAGTGGCTTTTCTTCTTATTTGTCATTCAGAAATTTTGTCAGACATTGGTTTCAAAATGTTTTCATCAATTTAAATAATAAAATTAGGTTTCTTACGTAAAATCCTAGGAGGTGTTTTTGTCAAATTTTGCTTGTCTACAGTTTCAACATGAATTTCCTTATTCACATTTTCATTGTCTCCTTCAATTTCAACATTTGCTACATCATAAGTATTTAATTCTTCTTCACCATTGACAGTAAAAACTTCTTCATCACGAGTATTTAATTCAACATCAACATTGACAGTAGAAACATTACCTAGTTCTTCATTGCTTGCAATAGTTGGGATTGAAGATGAACCTCTTCTAGATTCATGAAGTTTCTGCATTCGCTTAGCATTTTGAATTTTGTTGGCCTCTAATTCGTTTGGTGTTTTTTTACTTAATGACTTCATTTTTTGTCTCCCATGATGTTTTGCTTCCGGTGATAAGAAAAATGTGCAGAAAAAGACAAAATTTCATAGTAATTCGTACGGTAAGGTCAGAGAGTAAAAATCACATGGTAATTCGGACATTGGGATGTGTGTAAATATGATTTATGAACCTTGAGCGTGCTTTATAAAACGTGAGCGCGGTTTATAAAGCACGCTCGCAGTTTATGTTAAAAAATCATGATCGCACTTTATAAACCATGATTGCAGATCTATCTGCTGAACCTAAGCCTCGGAAAATTTTTGTTTTTCCCCAACCAAAGCTATGGAAGGTCATTATGAAGTGTAAAAGGTCAAAAAACCTCAAATCTTCTCTTCCAAAGACTTGAACCATGCTAAAAAACTGTAAACATTTCACAAAAATGGTTCCATCACGTAGGGGAGACTCTTAGCTTCATAGAAATATTGTTTTTAAAGTGAATAGAATAAGATAAATATCATTTTATAATTTTTTACTAACAATAGGTCTTTAAGAAATTTTTTCCCGTAAATGTTCATGTCTACATTTAAGACTGTAACTTTTGTTTCGCTTATCAAAATATGATAAAACTTATACCATCCCAAGCGTGGACAAATTCTATACATGTTATATTTATATATATATATATATATATATATATATATATATATATATGATATATGATATATTTTGATATAGTTATGGCGGGAAAACGGAAAACGCTTCGTTTTCTAAATATTTTCAGACCACTTTCACGGAAAAAATCATTAAAAAAAATATTGCTAAAAAAAATACAAAATAAAATCCATCCCAAGATAGACAACTACATCTAACGTTTCACCAAATGAAAAAAAAAATAACAAGATTTGGTCATCCAAAATGCGGGCAAACGGACTACAATCTTATAAGTTTTTTCAAGAAAAAAAAACTAAGTCATATAATTTTAAGTGTTTAATATATCTAAACTTGTCTGTTTTTTTTTTTTAAATATTTTAGAAACTAGATTCTTGAATGCTACAATTCATATTCATATAAATTTTTCTAATTTAGAGTGCGTATATAGCTAATAATCCCTACAAGTTGAGATTTTGCTATTTTTTGCAATATGACATCCACGGATGACTCTATATTTTTCCATCAACTTCCTGCACTTACCCTATCAGATAAACCTCTTAATATCTTATATTTTAGATTTGATCATGTCAAGTTGGTTGCAAGTGTACATCAATTGACAAGCTCTAAGATCGTTCAAGAAACCTTCCCCTACTGATGAATCTAATCAACTTAGAATCAATTTGTGTTAATCTTGGGCAAATTTGTGTCTGCTTTTATTTCATAATGTTTTCAAATGGTTTTGATGTTCCTATTGCAATCTTGTGTTAAAATCCCTCTAAATCACATAGGATCTCATCCTTGTGATACTTTAGTGGCATTTGCAATTTCGTTATGAGAAGAGCCTTCATCCTGTAATGAGATAAACAATTTAAAATCACTTTACTATCATTTTGTTGATAAAGATTATATGTAAGCCATTGATTGTATCTTAGGCATGAGGAACCAGGGGTATTTAATATTTAATTGAGTCTTTAGCTCGAGCCTTCATGTTGAATTCTTAAAGATTGTGTGAAACCATGAAAAATTGGGCCTCCATTGATGCACACCTTCTGGTTGAAGGAATAGTTTAGTTATTCTGAATCATTTTGTATTTTAATTTTCCAATTGTTGTGAAGGTTCTCAAAGATCTAGAGAAATCAAGTTTATCTTGCTTAATCTCCCACCAAAAATTATTTAAAAATAATGAATCCTACCTGAACTACCCATGTTTTCTCTGTATGTCCACAAATGAATAAATTCTACTGCCAAAATATGCAGATGTAATCAGGATTCCATAATGTCTTTAGTAACATTAACCTTGTTTAGAAAATATCACCCTTCTTTAGAAGTGACAACTCGTGAGAGTTAAATTGTGGTACATTGATCATATTTTCTCAAGGTTTTCTTTAAAATTTGTGCAAATAAGGATATCTTCATTCTCCTTCACCAAAAGAGGTTACAAAATGGCTCCTCTCACACTAGTTGAAAGGAACAACTTAAAGTAGTGAGGATAGATCAAATCGTTTTGAAGGTGCTATCCATTTCTCCAACGTCTGAGTGACAAAGAGCCAGCTGAATCGCCTCCTTGGCTACAAAACAACATACATGATGATTTATTTCTCTATAGGCTTCTTGTTAATTTTGTAATGATGCTCATCTTACAAAGGAAAATCAATTTGGATACCAACAGTATAGAATCAACAAATTTAATTGAAAAACCAGATTTAAATACCTACGGTCAATAATAATAGGTGAAAGAGTTTATTTACTATGATTAGTAAGTTAGAAAATTAAAATATCATTTCATTTGCACCTTCATTGATTAAAATTATTGTTCTAAGCAAGATAGGATAGCACATGCTAGGGATGTCTTACACATGTGATTTGATTGATCCTAAAATTCCATTTAGTCCTTGATAGGTGACAACTTTATAAGCTCTTGAAAATTATTATTTTAGTTTCAAATAGTAAGATATTTTAGTATTTTTTACCAAAATTTTAATTTTGACAAAATTGAACACAATACAATATATAGTATCCAATGGTTTAGTTAAGTAATGAAGGGTAGAACCGTAAATTTTGGTATACCTATGTATCATTTAAGTTTCACCTTGAGTTCAATTATGTCTTGAGTTGATTTAGGTCAAATATTAGATATGTACTACTTAAGGTATGAAAGTGTCTCATCTCTAAAGAGGGTTTGTTGCAACTTTATGTACAACAAAATTCTACTTTCATGAAATGATAATGGAAAACAAGAAAAGAAATGATATTATTATTATTTTGGTTTCTAGTATTATTTTCCAATTATACTTTCATTGTAGCTCATAGATAAGTAAATATATTAAAATCAAGTATAATCAATGATCATGTGCAAATCCTTAATGTATACAAAATTTTATTTAAAGCCCTTAAATGAGGAATTTTTACTAGGGATCTAATATTAAGAAATCAAATAAAATAATAATAAATTACACAACGAAATGAAATTGACGTAATTTATAGTGGACATTATGTTTTATGTAATAGTGTTATGAGTAGTATATTAATATAATAGTTGTTGGTGGCCATTTTTATCCTCTTCCATTTTACCATGTTTCCCCTTTGCTCTTTGTGCTCTGAAACATTATTTCCTCTATTTCCTCATGAAATCGATGATGTGAAGTTGTAGCTCCATTCTTGTGCATTGGATTGTTTGCAAACTCATTAACTTGCCTTAATTTGCTAAGGGGAAGTGCATTTTTTTCCCTGTTTCTAAGAAAAAATGGCTTTGGATCCACCCATCCTTTGAATTTGATGAAAAAAAACTCGTATTTGTGTTTAAATGCTTTGATTTGTTCATTTTTTCTCCATTCTTGCACCATTTTGAGGAATCTAAGTTTTCCCTACATTTTGACCTAGTTTTTCCCGTTCAAATGCCTCTGTCATTTTGCCCATGTTTTCCCAGCATTTGGAGCTCAAAATTTTTCATTTTATACTTGTATGCCATTGAAAATCCAATTCCATGATCAAAAATTCTTTGAAAACATGTCTCAGTTTGTTCAATTTTGAGAAATTTGTCATCCTTAGCGAAAAAATCAAATTCTAGGGCATCCCTAGCATTTTCTATGTTTTAAGGGTCAAACAGGCATCATTTACCCATCAAATTTATCTTAGGCATTCTAGGGCATCGCTGGCAATTTCCGTGTTTTTTGACGGTCATACAGGCGTCCTTTTCCCATCAAATTTTAGCTCAAACATCTTCTTATACGTGGTTGTTTGTGGTTGGACATGATTCGATGGGTCTGCTCAAGTAACTTAGCATTTTTGTGTTTTTGGAAAAAGGTTTAAATTGTCCCCGTAAGTCTTAAGGACCTCAACCAATCATAGGGTGACATGTGGTAGTTAGAAAAGTCAAAATAGTGGAAGTGCGGAGGCACAATGGAAAAATTTCCTTTGGTGAAAAGGAGTTAAGGTAAAAAATTGGAGTGCAGGCCCTCGACCAATCAGAGGGTGACATGTGGCAGTTAGAAAAGTCAAAACAGTGGAGATGTGGAGGCAGGGTGGAAAATTTTCCTTTGGTGAAAAGGAGTTAAGGTAAAAAATTGGAGTGCAAGACCTCAGCGAATCAGAGGTGGACACATGTCATGTTTTCATCAAAAGTGGGATGAAAATTTTTACTTTTTGGCAAAAGGGAACAAAAGCTATGAAAAGGGTCATAGGTCCACCAGGCCAATCAGGAGTGGACACATGTTAGGGTTAGAAGCGGAACTTCAGGTCTTGGAGGAAACTTGAGATTTTTCCCATTTTGGTATAAAGGATTAAAATTGCAAAATGAGGCCACAACTCCATCAATGGTCATGATTAAGCCACATGTACGGCTCAGATCAAAAGAAGGGATTCCAGACCATCGGATCTTTGTGGGAAATTTAGGTTTTATCCTATAAAGGTAAGAATTCAAAAGGAGGAACAAAAGCCCATAGCCAATCACAGAGAGACACGAGGCAGGGAATGGCAGATGGTGTAGGATGGCGGAGGAAATGTCAAAAAATTTCCTTCGTAAAATATGATTAAAATATGAAATGAGAAGCATTGCCCCTCAACCAATCATATGAAGACATGTGTCTTATGGGAGGGCGAAGCCATGGAGGAAAATTGAAAAAAATTCCTTTTTCCAAAAAAGGTACGAATTTGTGTACAATTGAGCCACGATTCCGATGGGACCCACATTGGGACACATGTCAAGCTCATTTTCAAAAGGCAGAGGGACGGAGAAAAATGTCAAATTTTTACATTTTTTCAAAAAGTGTTAATATGTCAAAAAATGATCCCAAGCCCACTTCTAACCACATTGTGACACATGGAGGGCTCAGATTGAAGGGAGAAAGGAAAATCGATGGTAACTGTGCATTTTTTAGTTTGGCCACCATTTTTGCTTCAGGAAGTGTGGAAATGCATTTTTTGCATCGATTTTGATTGAATTTTTGACAAATTCATGTCATTTGTGCCTGCAAGGACCAATGAAATCATTTTTGAGGATCAATTTGAAGATCAGAGATGTTTCTGAAATGAAGTTTTTCCCTAACCTGTCCAAAAACGTAAAACATCAGATCCAAAAGTTACAGAGTCAAATTTTGGAGGGATAAGGATGATATAATGAAAGGAAGGGGATCTGCATGCTTTGAAGATGAAAAATGTGCCTCCACAATGGATAATGATGTGAATTTTGCAATGATTCATCTCTTTTTGAGACAACTGGTAACTTTTTGGACGTGTTTTGTTAAACGTCCATGTCTGCGAATCATGAGGAATTTTTGTAACAAACTAAGATGCCATCAGATATTATTTTCTTAGGAAAGAAGGATCAAATGTAATAGAATGTTATATAATGCATGTTTTTTGACATGCAAAAGGTCAGGAAATTGAAAATCATGAGAAAATTTTGAGAGAAGCTCATCTTCTAAGAAACCCTCCAAAAAACTTGGTTAATGTCTTTTGTGTTAGAATCTTCATTGATGTTGAGTTGGTTACAAGTGTATATCCATCACACAACTCTGAGATTCTTCCTAAAACTCTCCCCTACTGATGAATCTCACAAGCTTTTGAATTAATCTATGTTATTTTGGGCAATATGATGTTTTTTATCATGTTTAAATGTCTGCAAACAATTTTTCTTGTTCTTGTTGCAATCTTGCATTGAAATCTTCAGGAATCACACAGATCTCATCCTTATTGATAGTTTAGTGGCATTTGCAATTTCATTTGTTAGAAGAGCTTTCATCTGGCATTGAAAATAAGAAATTTAAAATCACTTCACCTTCATTTGTTGATAGAGATTGCTTGTAAGCCTTTGGGGGTACCTTAGACGTGATTTGATCAAGGATTTTAATGTTTAATTGAGTCATTTAACTCAAGCTTTTGTGTTGAGATCTCAAAGATTGTGTGAAGAGTGTAAACCTGGGCCTCCATTTGTGTATCTCTTCTAGTTGAAAGAACATCTTGACTGTTTTGAAGCATTTTATCTTATAGTTTTTCAAATGTTGTAGAGATTGTCAAATATCTAGCATAGTCAAGTTTGTCTTGTCAATATCCCACCAAAAATCATTCAAAACAACTTAATCCTACCCCATACTACCCCTGTTTTGACATGTATACCCACAAAAGATCAAAATCCAACTGCTAAAGTATGCATAACAGATCAGGATTTCAAAATGTCTTTAGTAACCCTTGCCTTGCATTGAGGGTATCTCCATAATCTGGAAGTGACAACTTGTGAAAGTCATATTCGGAGTGTTGATCATATTTTCCCAAGGCCCTTTTCATACTATTTGTACAAATTGAGGGATATCTTCATCTCCTTCACCATTTGAGGGTTACAAAATAGGTCCTCTTACCTTGGTTGAAAGGCAAAACCTAAAACAATTAGGACAAGATCATGTCCTATTTGAGTGCTATCCATCTCTCCACAAATCTGAGTGTCAGTTAGATAACATCCCTTCCTACAAAATGACATACATCATGATCTATATGTCTTCAAGCTTCATGCCATATCTTTGATGCTGCTCAAACTAAAAAGGAGAACAAATTTGGGTACCAGCAATAGGTATTAAAACCATACACTAAAAAGAAAACACATAACAATTCTAGGAAAGAAAGCGGACATAGATTATACAATCACTTTTAGACAAATTATGTAGTAGCCATTTTGTATAGTGTATATGGGAGAGATGGTAATTTGGGAGAGGTGGTAATGGGAGAGATGGTAATCTAGTTTTTGGAAAAGTTTGGGATTTTCAATTTCACTCTCTTCTCATGAAGCCATGGTTCCTTTTGTTTAACCTTGTGACTGACACTTTCAATGTTAAACTTGTTTGAGTTTGTTTGTTATATTTTTATCTCTAATTTTGGGCTGAGAGTTGTTTACTTTCTATTGGGTATACCTTGTGAAAATGCTTAGCTATTGACCCAAAAAAAACTTTATATGATTATACCTATTATACCCCCATTTTGGTAGACATGCATAATTATGTTGTTTTTCCATCTACTATTGAGCTCAAGTTTGAGGAAAGAATAAGGATTAAAAAATTATACTATGAAGGGTTCCCCTCCAAATGTAATACTTTTTTCTCTCTTGGAAACTTAGCTTTGGATTTTTAGATAGGGAAGAAACAAGTTAATAGTATATCTTCTTGGTGGAAGAATTCAGATCCTAGTTACTTGGTTGCGTATAGTCACTTGGATAGAGATTTGGAGGAAGATTCAAAGAATGGGGTTGTTTTATATTCTAAGGATTAGGAGGATATTGCTTCTTCTTCATAAAAGGTTTCTCTCATGAGTCTTGAATCGAATGCAGAAACTCATTCTCTTCCTTTTTTTTCATTGAAGTTTCAAACTCCTGTGGATAAGGAAAATTTTAAAGATGTGATTTCGGTTGACATTATGAAAATGTGAATCCATATTTTTGAGATCGTTGGACTATAGTTAGAAAAAATAATAAACTGAAAAAAAAATCTCTTAAGATTCATTTAAGATCCCATGGGAAGGTGTCTCAGGGATAAACTAGTCTCTTGTTTAATTTTTTGTTTTGTTGTGTTGTTAGTTTGGTTGAATTTTTGTTGTTCATCCTTGTTGTTGGAAGAGGCAGCCCCATTTTATCATCATTGATATATCTTTGTCTCCATCGGGACATATTGTAAGCGTGTAGGTTACACTTAACCCTCTATTACTCGAAATAAAATAAAATAAATCACATTCACTATAGTTTAAATCGGACTACCTACATTTCCTACAATTTATAGTGGTCACACCTACTCTAAATAACATTGATTTTTGTAATGTTTTTTGTGAATGATTAAATTCTCTGCTATTTTTCATGTATTCCCCCAGAGCATATTTTTCTAGACACAAAATTACACACTTACTACTTACAAAATGCATTTAAAGATATTATTATATGTATTAAAAGTAAGAAAACTAGGCATTAACAACACTTGTTGTTCCTTTTATATTGATTTATATTTTGCATTCTCTTGTTGTTTTCTTTTCTGGAATGGCCACTTTACTTGTGAAGATTTGATAATGTGTGACGCATCTCTGTATTCTATATTTTATCCTCTGAGCATACTAGAAATTACTGGCCCCTTTAGGGACATGAGCATACATGCACTACTCTCCCCTTTGGGTGCTTCTGTCCTTTTCCCTTCTTTTCTCAAATTGTAATTTCCACATCATTTATTCTATTTTCTAAAATACTACCAATCAATTTTAGTTGGCCAATTTGGTTGTATCAAAATTCAAACAAGGGAAACATAGATATACATGAATTCAAATTATTAGGGGTTGGATAATTTTTTCTATTAATTATCATCTTCTACTTGGGAAAAGAAAATAATTTAAAGACTACATTTTGGATGCACTATTCAATGCATAGGAGGGGCTATTTCTAAATTCCATCTCACATAATCATCTTGGGGGAATAGTACTTATAGCTTGTTATCTTGGTGTGACTGACATAAAGGAAACCTGGATTCAAGGGATACAACTAAATAACACCAAAAAAAACTACATGGAGTCTAAAATTTAGTAAAATTCTTAGTGATAATCACATTAGGATGACCAACGAGGCCAGTCTAAATCAAGCATATGCATTGTTTATTTCATTTAATGTTTTCTTGAGCCTTATACAGATAGCTAGTGTTTTTTCTTGCAAGTTCAGGTGCGATATTATAACCCTAAAATGAAGTAGATGTGATAAAGAGAGAAAGGAAAAATATAAGTTCATACCTTGAAAAGATCATAAGATCATTTTCCAGGACACTAGCACTCAAGAGGTTTTGTCTCCATCTGTGTGATTTAATAAAATATGAATATTAAATCTAATTTTAGAGTCACTATAATGATATACAACATGATACAAATGTTAAGTACTCTAAAGATGTAACCATGTAAAAAATGAAAGAGATAGGGCACTTATCTAATTTTTACTTATCCTAAAGTATTTCTAAACTCAAAATTATAGTGAATAGAATGAGAAGAGTGTTATAAATTCTCACTATAAATTCTATAAATTACAAACTGGCATGGACAAGGGCGCTTGGGAAAGGGCGAGGGTGCTTGGGTGCCACAAACCTTCTGTAGGGGCCTATGACTATGTAGAGAGTTGGAATCTAAATTTTCCTATTTCGCTAGGGTTTCACTATCCTTCATTTTTTTCACATGTATGCCATTGTATGATCACCGAATTTAATGGTAACCTAAAAAAGAAATGATATCCTGTGAAACCCCTAAACTACATCAAATCCTAAAAAAGAAAGATGAAAATGGGGAGTTGCAATGAGTAACCGATGACAGTAAGATTGTGGAATATAGCTAGATAAAATACAAATGTGTGAGATGGAATTCAGAAATTCCGCTTTCTATGCAGTGTATGCATAGTAACAAGCCCAAGAGTACAATTGCTTTAATAGTATGTAGTTAAGATAGACCTTGATAAATTGTCTGCCATTATAATGGTATGTGTGTTTTGTATATATCGGGATCTCTTTCTTTAATTTCAACACTAGTAACATGACTTGATGTGTCGAATAGGACCTAAAGATTTGAGTACGAAAACCAAAAAGGATGAACACAAATGTCAAAAATGTTAACAAGAACAAAGAGGACAAGCACACCCAAGGTGGACATGAGTGTGTGGGCACTAGTGTCCAGACCGAGGCATTGGTTTCTAGAGTCAACTAACGAAAAATGTGAGAAGAATGAGATACATCAATCCATGTGACCTGACCATAACTAGGAATAAAAGTGATATAAATGAGAGAGAAAGAATATAGAAAAAATCAAAGAATACATATGGACTAGGAAGTGTGTCACCAATGAATAATTTTCTTACTTAATATCCATACATATAAAAACATACTTGGTGGTTTAGTAAAATAGTAATATGTGTATGATTTTGTGTCTACATTTACCCCTCCATTATGTTATTTGAATGAAATTCAAGTAGTGTAAAGGAAGTAAGGAACATACCCATGAAAAGTCTAGAGAAGGCCTATTTTCAGAAGTACGCAATGAATAAGAGCACATAGCATGACGAACCATGGATCAAAGTGTCAATCCATGTGGCATAAATAGAGATAGAGAACCTTTATAAGGATAAATTTGAGAAATTTATGATTTGATTTGGAGATTTTAGATATTTTCAAAAAATTTCGATGGAGATTTGAAGGGATGGGGAGTGATCGAATCACAAACTAATTTTATATGTTTTAAAAACTGAAGCATTTATACATCCTACTGCTAGAGGACAAGTGTTAGGGAGAGGGGTCTAGTTTTATCCTCCAACTATGAATACATCCTCAAAATCTCCAGCTATTGCAGACAGATAAAGACCAAATTTAGTTCCATTTTGATCTCTGTTTAGTTCTTTGTTGAATAACCCATATACGAGAAGTATACGAATGGAAATGATATCTCATTTCCCCCACTCTGTGGTTGTTATGATATGTATAGTGTTAAATGGCTTCCATGTTAGGTCATCTGGAAGTAATTGTAAAAATGATTCACATGTTAGGTCATTTAGGAAAGTATTGATGTAACTCCTAAGCTAGGTCATCTTGGAGGAATAATGCAGTGATTTTATGTGGTACCGATTGATTGACTTGATTTGAATAGTGAATGTATGTGATAGATTACTCGTGGCAATATTTTTCACTTTTTCACCCATATTAGGTCATTAGGGGGAATAGATAGAAAGTAGTAGAAAATGTCAAATTTCAATAATGATGTGAGTGATCGTATAGTAGCCTGAGAGGGATCGTAGGGTGACCCGCATTGTATGCACCATCTTTCGATGAAAGGGGGATTGGTAAAAAGAAATAATTTTGAGCCAAAATTATATTTGAAATGATATAATGGTGAGAAATATGTAGTATAGTAGATGTCAAAAAATTGTGTGTATGTTGAGTTGAAGATGTGCTAGATTGGGATAAAGCATTATAGAATGTATACAATACAATGGTAGGATAAATTCTTAACCGAATGGCATAGACACTGAATAAAAATGGACTAGTGAAGCTTAATATATGTGCCAAATCGTGTGTCGTGTATTAGTTTGAATAAAAAATGTGAATGGTAACTATTCTAATTTGGAAATTGGGAAAAGTTTTATATATAGTAATGGTAAAAATCAAATAGTGACTTCATTTAAACCTTGATTGATTGAGAATTTGAGCTTTGAGATTGTGAGGATGTCATAGATTAGGCAAGTGAGGTTGACTAGGTTCGAAATGGTGGTAGCGGTCATGGCATAGTAGATGACAGATGAGTTAGTCAGTATGATTATTTTTGTAAAAATTGTTAAAATTGGTTTTATTTTTTCAATGTTTTAAAAAAATTGAATTTTAAAATTTCTAGGTGTTTCTGAGCTGGGCGGGAGTAGACAATTCATTTACATCTTTTGGGATGCTATTTCCCTATTCCAGGTGTTGATGACCTATTCGTAGGTGCCTGCATCTTACTCCTGGGCATTGGTGACCCAAAAGGCTTGTTTTGACCACATAATGTGAAATATTGGAATTTGGTGACTTTTTGTAGTATGAGTGGTTTTTTTTTTCATATATATGAGGTGTTATGTTACAATTTTTTCCATGTTTGTGTTTTTAAGAGGGATATTCATTTAATGGATTTCCGTAGAGGTCATCATTTTAGTACATTGTTGACTTTGGGTTTATCCAATGTTGGGTGGGATATATTAGATCGCACCGAGCTAAGGCACATATCAAGATTGGGGGAGGCACCCCATAATATGTCGATGATTATTACATTATGTGAGATTTGGTAGACATATACATGTATGTTTTAGTTTCCTACTAGGGAGATAACTGTGACCCTAGAGGATGTATATCGTATATTGTGATTACTAGTTGTAGGTGAGAGAGGATAGATTATGACCGTAGTGGATGCTCAGAGGAAGATGAGGGCACCTAGATGGTACTTTAAAGGGATAAGGGTACAAATGGAGACCCATATAATTCTATATCCCATACTAAGATTAGATGTTTCATGATTGTGGAAGTTCATTGCATTGATTATTGCGTCATTAGTGGTAGTGGAGGGTGGTGGTGTGGTCATCTTTTATAAGATGAATAACATTTTTTAGCATATAGAGGATTAATGGACAAGTTTTTCATAGGCACAATGTGTATTGGCACATTTTTATAGAGACCTATAAAGGTTTACAGAAGAGCACCATGGTGGTGGACTTGGAGCCACCACATTGTTATATTAAGGCCCCTTGGTGGACCACAAGCGGAGTGGGTGAGGGCTGATATACTTTCCATGAAATGCGTAGGTACTCAAAGTAGGAGGTTGGAAACCACTACTTATAGATCCATAATTGATCACATGGGCCCAAGGGCCATCATATGGAGGCCATATTGAGACTATAGTCGATGGATAGAGGATGGATTAGAGATATAGTGTATTCAACGTACTATGTGGTTGGATGATTGGTCCCTAGGGGTACCTAAGCTATTTTAGGAAGAGCGAGTGTCGCGACAGTTTGGTATGGCTTTGGATGTGCCCCAAGTTCCATATGTATGGGTTTAAGCCACTACATCACTGAGGTGGCCAAAAGCGTGGACAGGCCCCACATGAGAAAAGTTAGTCCCTCCTAGCTAGGATGAGGTAGATACGGAAATAGAGATGCTAAAGGTGGGAAATATGTAATGTACTCAAGCCTAAAGTGTGTGGTGGGCATCACATCAGTGGGTGTTATTGTTTCTATTTTTTGTATATGTGGTAGGTGCATCATCGGTTAGAGGAGCAGAGGGATAGGAACTTTCCTTTAATGTAAATGGTATAACAATGGCACTAGTAAAGCATAAGTATTGTTTGTTGATAGTTTTCAATTTTCATTTAGTTGTTTTATGTTTGTAAGTTAATGTGATAACTAATGTTGTATTGGATGTTGTGGGGTGTTTCTTACTTTTCCTTGATCATGGATTCATCGATCTACATGTTCATGTAAAATGTACCACCATATGTGCTCGTGGGAGGTGGGATGTTGGAGCGAGTAGATGTTATTACAGGAGAACATGCATCCTTTTTTGAGCGATTGGAGATAGCACCAGCTACATGTAGCGTATTATTAAGTGACCATGACAAGGCATGTATGAATACTTAGCAAGCCAAGGAGGTTGTAGGAGGATGAACCCTAGCAAAGGATGTGTTGACAAAGTATGTAGAGTTAAAGGGCTGCCGATTCATGGAGCAATTCGTTGAAGCACCTATATTACACAAACAAGTGGATAGATATAGGGGTTATGACCAACGACGTAGATTCAGTGGTGAAGCATCTAGTTCTAGAGATCCCTCAATTATATATAGTGATAGTGATGATTATGTATGGCATATATGGATGTAATGATGTATGGGTGCTTGCCCCCCTAGCGATTGTAGTTTTGTAACTCATGATTTTTGGTGATATATATATGGATGATTGGTGTTATTGTGTTGTGTTGATGGTATTTGTTATGTGATGTGATGATTATTGTTTGTATGTTGGTCTTGTGATGATTGACTTGAATTCTACGAATGATAGGTGATGATGTAAATAGCAAGTAGATGAGGAATTCTTGAAAGTTATATTATAAGATTGAATGAATATGTATAGTAGGTGATAATTAATAATGAATTTATGTATGAAATGTAAAATTTTAGATAAAAATGTGATTGAAATGAGAGTAAAAATGTATGTAATGACCTGTGTAAAGTATGATGAAAAGGGGGAGAAGAAGATAGTTTCCCCCCATTGTATGCATAAGAAGATGAGGTTCATTTATACAAGACCCCTGGACAATAAAAAATGAACTATAGAACAAGAGTGAGACATCATGAAATGGTTTGAATAGTGTATGCTAGATAGATAGATCAATGAAGTGTATAGCCCAAATATGGAGTGGGGTTCTTATTGCAACATATACCTCAATAATCATTTAAGAACCGTAGCAACACAAGTGCATCATCGGGTAGTGAGGTGAGAAGAAACACCTACCAAAGATGAAGAGGCCTACAAGGAGTGGTGGAATCACATGAATTGGTAGCAGCATGAGTGTAAGAGACAAACTGAATGTTGGATGATATGGTGCCAATGATGGGAGATGTAGTGGTAGGAAGTACAGATGTTGATGACTTAGGAAGAAAATGTGAAGTAATAACACTGTGACATGGATGAGATGATGTTGCGGTGGATGAGAAAAGGTGGAGGATGTGGATGAATGATGATCTTAGGAGATCCATGAATGAAGACCTTAGAAGTGGGTAGAGGAGACAAATGAACCAAAGTGGAATTGCACTTATGTGGAATCGGAAAAAGAGACCACTCATAAGAGCAAAATCAAAAGGAAATGAACCCCTTGTCTTCTAATTGTTGTAATTTATCATGAAGGGAACAACATTCATTATCTTGATGGCCATTGATAAGGTGTAAATTGTAATAATGGAAATCATGTTGGTGATGCAATAGATGAGGAGGGTGATTCTAATTAGATGGAAATCAATTAAGTTCTTATCAAGTAGAGCATGCAAAACATCATGAGGGTTAGCAGTATGTGAGAAATGCAATGGATGTCACATAGAGGATGGAGACGAATTAGGTAGAGAGCGACGTGGTGGTGGATATGGAGACATTTATGTGGTGGAAGGGATGGAAAATTATTTCTAGGTGGAGTAGATGGAGACCTTGGAGGATGCTTACAAGATGGAAGAGGTGAAGAAGTGGAAGATGATGCAACAGTAAAAGGACTATATGGGGGATCTATAACATATGTATCAATTAAATATTGTTCTAGATCAATGATGTTATAGCATAAAAGTGTAAATGATTCACATGTCTCATATTGCAATCTTTCTTTTAATGCATAAATCAAGTCATGACAAAAGATAAATTGGTTTTCTAGATCAATGTGCTCAAATACTAACTGATGCATGCAAGAATTTAAGTGTAAAATGTAATCTATAATAGATTCTTTCTTTCCCTGATGTAATTTAGGTAAGTGATCATGTCTAACTCTAGGGCCATTTTTTAAGCATGAAGCATCTAAGAAAAGCATTTTCCATTTCACAATATGTACTAATAAATCCAAAAAGGAAATGATTCAACCATTAAAGAGCATCATCAATAAGACTACAACGGAAATATTTTACTAACAATTGATCATTTGAATAATAATCCATAGCTAAATGATAATACTTAAGATGAAAATATGGATTTTCTGTCTCATTGAAAACCATCAAAAGGTATGCAGATAAAACCTTTTAAAATTTTCTGTGTGTTTTGAGCTTGGCTGAGTGACAATTCAGTTACATCTTTTGGGATGCTATTTCCCTATTCCAGGTGTTGATGACCTATTCGTAGGTGCCTGCATCTTACTCCTGGGCATTGGTGACCCAAAAGGCTTGTTTTGACCACATAATGTGAAATATTGGAATTTGGTGACTTTTTGTAGTATGAGTGGTTTTTTTTTTTCATATATATGAGGTGTTATGTTACAATTTTTTCCATGTTTGTGTTTTTAAGAGGGATATTCATTTAATGGATTTCCGTAGAGGTCATCATTTTAGTACATTGTTGACTTTGGGTTTATCCAATGTTGGGTGGGATATATTAGATCGCACCGAGCTAAGGCACATATCAAGATTGGGGGAGGTACCCCCATAATATGTCGATGATTATTACATTATGTGAGATTTGGTAGACATATACATGTATGTTTTTAGTTTCCTACTAGGGAGATAACTGTGACCCTAGAGGATGTATATCGTATATTGTGATTACTAGTTGTAGGTGAGAGAGGATAGATGATGACCCGTAGTGGATGCTCAGAGGAAGATGAGGGCACCTAGATGGTACTTTAAAGGGGATAAGGGTACAAATGGAGACCCATATATAATTCTATATCCCATACTAAGATTAGATGTTTCATGATTGTGGAAGTTTCATTGCATTGATTATTGCGTCATTTAGTGGTAGTGGAGGGGTGGTGGTGTGGTCATCTTTTATAAGATGAATAACATTTTTAGCATATAGAGGATTAATGGACGAGTTTTTCATAGGCACAATGTGTATTGGCACATTTTTATAGAGACCCTATAAAGGTTTACAGAAGAGCACCCATGGTGGTGGACTTGGAGCCACCACATTGTTATATTAAGGCCCCTTGGTGACCACGGGCGGAGTGGGTGAGGGCTGATATACTTTCCATGAAATGCGTAGGTACTCAAAGTAGGAGGTTGGAAACCACTACTTATAGATCCATAATGATCACATGGGCCCAAGGGCCATCATATGGAGGCCATATTGAGACTATAGTCGACGGCTTAGAGGCATGGATTAGAGATATAGTGTATTCAACATACTATGTGGTTGGATGATTGGTCCCTAGGGGTACCTGAGCTATTTTAGGAAGAGCGAGTGTCGCGACAGTTTGGTATGGATTTGGATGTGCCCCAAGTTCCATATGTATGGGTTTAAGCCACTACATCACTGAGGTGGCCAAAAGCGTGGACAGGCCCCACATGAGAAAAGTTAGTCCCTCCTGGCTAGGATGAGGTAGATACGGAAATAGAGATGCTAAAGGTGGGAAATATGTAATGTACTCAGGCCTAAAGTGTGTGGTGGGCATCACATCGGTGGGTGTTATTGTTTCTATTTTTGTATATGTGGCAGGTGCATCATCGGTTAGAGGAGCAGAGGGATAGGAACTTTCCTTTAATGTAAATGGTATAACAATGGCACTAGTAAAGCATAAGTATTGTTTGTTGATAGTTTTCAATTTTCATTTAGTTGTTTTATGTTTGTAACTTAATGTGATAACTAATGTTGTATTGGATGTTGTGGGTGTTTCTTACTTTTCCTTGATCATGGATTCATCGATCACATGTTCAAGTAAAATGTACCACCATATGTGCTCGTGGGAGGTGGGATGTTGGAGCGAGTAGATGTTATTACAGGAGAACATGCATCCTTTTTTGAGCCAGTGGAGATAGCACCAGCTACATGTAGCGTATTATTAAGTGACCATGACAAGGCATGTATGAATACTTAGCAAGCCAATGAGGTTGTAGGAGGAGGAACCCTAGCAAAGGATGTGTTGACAAAGTATGTAGAGTTAAAGGGCCGATTCATGGAGCAATTGGTTGAAGCACCTATATTACACAAACAAGTGGATAGATATAGGGGTTATGACCAACGACGTAGATTAAGTGGTGAAGCATATAGTTCTAGAGATCCCTCAATTATATATAGTGACAGTGATGATTATGTATGGCATATATGGATGTAATGATGTATGGGTGCTTGCCCCCCAGCGATTGTAGTTTTGTAACTCATGATTTTTGGTGATATATATATATGGATGATTGGTGTTATTGTGTTGTGTTGATGGTATTTGTTATGTGATGTGATGATTATTGTTTGTATGTTGGTCTTGTGATGATTGACTTGAATTCTACGAATGATAGGTGATGATGTAAATAGCAAGTAGATGAGGAATTCTTGAAAGTTAGATTATAAGATTGAATGAATATGTATAGTAGGTGATAATTAATAATGAATTTATGTATGAAATGTAAAATTTTAGATAAAAATGTGATTGAAATGAGAGTAAAAATGTATGTAATGACCTGTAAGTATGATGAAAAGGGGGAGAAGAAGATAGTTTCCCCCCATTGTATGCATAAGAAGATGAGGTTCATTTATACAAGACCCCTGGACAATAAAAAATGAACCATAGAACAAGAGTGAGACATCATGAAATGGTTTGATAATGTATGCTAGATAGATAGATCAATGAAGTGTATAGCCCAAATATGGAGTGGGGTTCTTATTGCAACATATACCTCAATAATCATTTAAGAACCGTCGCAACACAAGTGCATCATCAGGTAGTGAGGTGAGAAGAAACACCTACCAAAGATGAAGAGGCCTACGAGGAGTGGTGGAATCACATGAATTGGTAGCAGCATGAGTGTAAGAGACAAACTGAATGTTAGATGATATGATGCCAATGATGGGAGATGTAGTGGTAGGAAGTACAGATGTTGATGACTTAGGAAGAAAATATGAAGTAATAACACTGTGACATGGATGAGATGATGTTGCGGTGGATGAGAAAGGTGGAGGATGTGGATGAATGATGATCTTAGGAGATCCATGAATGAATACCTTAGAAGTGGGTAGAGGAGACAAGTGAACCAAAGTGGAATTGCACTTATGTGGAATCGGAAAAAGAGACCACTCATAAGAGCAAAATCAAAAGGAAATGAACCCCTTGTCTTCTAATTGTTGTAATTTATCATGAAGGGAACAACATTCATTATCCTGATGGCCATTGATAAGGTGTAAATTGTAATAATGGAAATCATGTTGGTGATGCAATAGATGAGGAGGGTGATTCTAATTAGATGGAAATCAATTAAGTTCTTATCAAGTAGAGCATGCAAAACATCATGAGGGTTAGCAGTATGTGAGAAATGCAATGGATGTCACATAGAGGATGGAGATGAATTAGGTACAGAGCGACGTGGTGGTGGATATGGAGACATTTATGTGGTGGAAGGGATGGAAAATTATTTCTAGGTGGAGTAGATGGAGACCTTAGAGGATGCTTACAAGATGGAAGAGGTGAAGAAGTGGAAGACGATGCAACAGTAAAAGGACTATATGGGGGATCTATAACATATGTATCAATTAAATATTGTTCTAGATCAATGATGTTATAGCATAAAAGTGTAAATGATTCACATGTCTCATATTGCAATCTTTCTTTTAATGCATAAATCAAGTCATGACAAAAGATAAATTGGTTTTCTAGATCAATGTGCTCAAATACTAACTGATGCATGCAAGAATTTAAGTGTAAAATGTAATCTATAATAGATTCTTTCTTTCCGCTGATGTAAATTTAGGTAAGTGATCATGTCTAACTCTAGGGCCATTTTTTAAGCATGAAGCATCTAAGAAAAGCATTTTCCATTTCACAATATGTACTAATAAATCCAAAAAGGAAATGATTCAACCATTAAAGAGCATCATCAATAAGACTACAACGGAAATATTTTTACTAACAATTGATCATTTGAATAATAATCCATAGCTAAATGATAATACTTAAGATGAAAATATGGATTTCTAGTCTCATTGAAGCATCAAAATGTATGCATGATAAAATCCTTATAAAAAGATGAATTATGAATTTTGTTTGGAGTAGGATTTTTTTGAAGAGAGTTATTATCAATAAAAAGCATAACAAGATTTTCTTTCAAGAGTGAGAGATTGAAACTTGATATTTCAAATGGCCAACAACATGCTATGACTAATAAAAGTTCATATGAAGGAATTGTAAAAGATGTGAGACTTTTATTGAGGGGTTAAATCTTTCTTTTATGAGTGATCATGGGAATGTGAGAAGAAGAAACGGAGGGAGAAGATGTTATAGTCACACTAGATGTAGATGCAGAAGAAATAAGATGAGGCATACTAGGATGAATAAAAGAAGCAACATGAATATCATCTAGTGAATAAGGAGAGGAAATAGGATGAGAGGAATATGGAATATAAAAAGAAATGATAGTAGAAGAGACCACAAGAGGTGAGCTAGTAGAAAGTGGTAGAATCATCATGAATGAAATTGGACACAACCACAGAAGTAGAAGAAAGAGGAGTGAAAAATTCACATTCAACAGTATTAAGATAAATAACATCCTCATTAACATGTTCACGATTAGAAGTATAATTAGTATCAAACATTGTTTCACATGCAAGTATTTCATCAAGTGAGTCATGAAAATATAAATAAGTAGGAGAATTACTTTCATAAGATATCTCTTTACAATAATTAGAAACATTTTCAGAAATAAAATAATTATGCGATACAAATTTACATTCATTCTAACTTATATGAGACACATCATCATGCGCATATACATTTTCATAATTGGAAAATAACATGATTTTTTATCTACAATAGCACAATCAAGACCAAAAATGTAATAGATAAGAGCATCATCAAGTGTTGTAATAGAAATAGAAGAAATTTGAGTATCCTTGGTGACTATGGAAAACAATGAGTGCATCTAGAAAATTTTTAATCCAAAGAAACAATGCTCAGAGTAGATTGGGAGAAACTAGTAGGAACTTTGTATTTGTCAGCACCATGTATTGCGATAAATATTAAGAATTTTAGCCTTACCATCATCATCAAGGATAGGATTAACACTATCGTGATGCATAACTTTCCTAGGAGAGGAAGATCTAATGGGGTTCACACACCAATTCTACAGACAATATATCAAATCTAAGCATGCAAATAAAAGTGGATATTCTACCAGAAGAAATATACAAAACAAAAGACATAAATCAACACCATATTTAATGTGGTTCACCCAGTGTGGGCTACATCCACCAAGAAACAATTCAATCTATTATCCAAAGCTTTGACAAGATATACAGTGAAGATTTACAATCTTCCACACCTCTCAAATGTACAGTAATTTCTTTCCTCAAGCTTTTGCTTCATCACCAAGAATTCTCTCTCTCACCAAATTTTGCAAGCTCTTTCTAATTCTTATTAATCTCTCACTTCTAAACCCTAGCTTTATGCTTATATAGTCGTTTATAGACTTAGGGAACTTAGACATGAAATTACAATCAATAGATATACTTTAATGCTAAAAATAAATCTAATTCCTGAGAGTTAATTAAAACATCCTCACACAGGTACCCGATGCCGTATAGCCCTAACCAATGTCGGTTCCTTCCTTTCCTGACTGATGCTAGTCCTGGGTGACTGATTCCGGTTAGCCCCTAACTGATGACGGTTTCTATATTTTTCACCAAGTTTCCATTGCATGCCAAACTGAAGTAATAGATCTCCATAACTCAACAATATTCCACTTTGTGATTAATTATTGCACCATACCTATACAACATCATTCTTGGATCCTTGCTTAGCTTTGTTTCTTCCTCTTCAAGTCTCAAATTCGAAGACCAACAGAAGGGGAGTGTAGCTCCAACTTCTCCTTTGGTAATGGCTTCGTTAGCATATCCTCAGGGTACTTACTCGTATGAATATTTTCTAGATTCAACTATCCATCCTACAATACCTATCGTATGAAGTGATACCTCAACTGAATGTGTTTTTTTATAAAATGAAATACTGAGTTCTTTTCCAAATGAATTACACTCTGACTGTCACTAAACAATTTGTAATCACCTTGCTTCTTTCCCAACTCTTCCATGAACCTACTCATCCATATCATCTCCTTACTAGCCTCTATAGTATTCAAATCCACAACCTTCTGCAATCTTGAAATCCAGCTAACTACTGTCCCACCTATTGTGAAAATTATAACCAGTAGTGCTCATTCTACCATCTAGATCTCTAGCCATATCTGAATCAACATAGCCATGTAAAGAAATATTTTAACCTCTAGAGCATAACTGCATGCTAGAGGTCCCTTTCAAATACTTGAGTATCCATTAGACTGCTTTCTAATTCTCTTTACCTGGACTGGCCACATATATACTCAAAACTCCCACTGCATGTGCAATGTCTGGTCTAGTACAAACTATAGCATACATGAGACTCCCAACTACTGAAGCATATGGTACTTGTGTCATGTATTTGACCTCCTCATGTGATGATGAAGACTAATCTTTTCTCAATTTGAAGTGTCCAACCATAGGTGTACTAATAGTTTTAGCATTTTGCATGTTGAACCTTTCTAACACCTTGTAGATATAATCCTCCTAAGATAAATACAATTTCTTGTTTTTCCTGTCTCTATGTATTTACATGCCAAGGATTCTTTTTGCAGATCCTAAATCCTTCATAGAAAATGTGTGAGCTAGATTTCTTTTAAGCTCACCAATGTCCTACATACTAGATCCTGTAATAAGCATATCATCCAAATACAGTAACAAAATAATATAGCTCCCATTTTCAAGCTTCTTTAAATAAACACAATGGTCAAATTCACATCTCAAGTAACCATGCTCTTGCATAAAACTATCAAACCTCATGTACCATTTCCTTGGAGCTTGTTTGAGCACATATAGACTCTTTTTCAACCTACACACTAATTTCTCCTTAACCTTGACTTCATACCCAAGCGACTACTGTATATAAATCTCTTCATCCAAATCACCATGAAGGAAATCCATCTTTACACCTAGTTTCTCTAAATGAAAATCCTCTACTGCAACTAAACTCAATACAGTATGAATAGAAGTCATCTTAACAACAAGAGAAAATATTTCACCAAATTCAATACTTGATTTGTGTGCAAATCCCTTTACTACAAGCCTTAACTTGTATCTTTTCTGTCAACCCTCTTCTTCCTTGATCCTTTAAACCCACTTGTTTTGTAATGTTCTCTTACCTATTGGAAACTTAACCAAATCCCATGTCTGGTTCTGTTCCAAGGAGTTCATCTCCTCATCCATACCATGCTCCCACTAGATGTGGGTCTTATCCTATATTGCTTCTTCAAACCTCTCTGGTTCACCATTATCAATCAATAATAAATAAAATATAGAAGGTGTAAATATTTCTGGAGGTTTACTTACCCTTTGTGACCTTCTCACATGAGTTTGGGGGTACCAGAGGCTCAATGTGGACCTCCTAAACATTCCTATCAAAATCTGATAGTGGCCATCGCTATTCATCTCTAACTGATGCTAATTCTGCTAACCGAGGCTGGTTTGGATCTTCTGTAACTGATATTGGTTCGTCTAACTGATTACGGTCAAAGGTCAACCGACATCAGTTACTATGTAACCCTATCGGTAATTCTTATACATCCGAGAGTTCATTTTAATTCACAGACTTCTCAATTGGTTCATCCTTAGGTACCAAAAATTTAATCCATGTACATTCTCTTTTCATTCCATTCAACATCACGACTCCTAATAATTTTAGAATTTTCTAAATCCCAAAAATAGAAACCAAAATTGCCATATCATAACCAATGAAAGTGCATCTCTTGGATTTTGCATCCAACTTCTTCCTATTTTCCTTATCAACATGCACAAAAGATTATAAACCAACAACTTTAATAAAAGAAAGATCTACCTATTTTCTGGTCCAAGCTTCCTCTGGTATTCCTCCATCTAGTGAACTTGAAGGACCACTATTAATCAAATAAACCATTGTATCAACTACCTCTACCCAAAACTGCAAAGGCAACCAAAATGTATCCTCATACTTTTACCATGTTCTATGATTTTCATGTTCATTCTTTCTGCAACACCATTCTCCTATGGTGTTCTTAGAACCATTCTTTCTCTATGTATTCCATTCACTAAAACATAATCATTGAAATCCTTGCTACAATATTCACCACCATTGTCAGATCTAAGGAACTTTAATTTAGAATTTGATTCATTCTCAACAAGAGCTTTCCATATTTTCAAATTCTCAAAAACATCATATTTACATTTAATATAATAAACCCATACCTTTCTTGTAGCATCATTAATGAAATTAACATAATATTGGGATCCTCCATGAGAAGCTACCTAAGCCAGTCCCCACACATCTGAGTGTACAAGCTCCAATTTTTGCTCCTTCTTATTTTCCCCAACTTTGAGAAATCTCACTCTCTTTTGCTTTCCAAAGATACAATGCTCACAGAAATCATTATCGAAATCTTTCAAATCTGATAACTTACCCTTAGCCTTTAAGATTTGCATTCCTTTTTTACTCATATGGCCCAACCAGTTATGCCACATACATGCATATGAATCTAAAGTAGATAATGCCAAAAAGGAATCAGTAATACAAGTAGATAAATATAACGTTCCTACCTTATTACCTCTTGCCACAACAAAATCACCCTTGGTGACTTTCCAAGAGTCTCTTATAAAAGCAACCATGTAACCAAATTCACCTAGTTTCCCTATAAAAATAACATTTCTCCTAAGGATTGGCACATGCCTCGCATCTTTCAATACCCATGTATTTCCATTCTACAATTTTAGATGAAAGTCCCCTTTACCATTAATACTGCAAGGTTCATCATCACCCAAATAAACATGCCCAAAACTGCCCTGGAAATAATTTCTGAAATAAACCTTATTAGGGGTTACATGGAAAGAAGCTCCTGAATCTAAAACCCATGATTCAATTCTATTATCTAAAGAAAGAATAAGAGCATCTTGAATTTCCTCTGATGTAGCAAGATTTGCTTCTTTACCTTTGTCTGGTTGTTGGTTCTCTTTATCCTTTGACCAACAATATTTCTTTGCATGTCCATTCTTTCCACATTTCCAAAAATTAATTCCCTTACTTATAGATTTAGATCTGTTATCCCTTGACTTTGATTTCCCATTACTCTTACTCTTGGATCTCTCCTTCTACCTTTCCCATGCTTTCTACATTCAAAACATTTCCAGATGATGATTCCTCTGTACTCTTCTTGCGAATTTATTCATTCAAGATTATACTAACCACATCATCAAACTTCAAAATATTATTAGCAGATGATGTATTACTAACAACCATTACCAAGTTATCCCAACTATCAGGAAAATAACATAAGAGTAAAATCACTTTTACTTCATCATCAAATGGTATTGCAATCAATTTTAATTGATTTACAATAGATTGGAAATCATTCAAATGACTAGATGTAAATACACCTTCATGCATCTTAGAACTAAATAGTTTCTTCATCAATTAAACTTTATTTGAAGCACTAGTTTTTTCATATAAATTAGCAAGATATTTCATTAACTCTACTATAGAATTTACTTCTGTAATATTGGAAGCCACGGATGCTGCCAGGCTTAATCTTATAGATCCCAAAGTCTTTATTTTAAGAATCTTCCATTCTTCATTATTCATCTTTGTAGGTCTGGACTTCTCATCTAACGATAAATACAAATCTCCTTGATACAAATAATCCTCAATCTACATCTTCCATAATTGATAATTTCAGCCATAAAATTTCTCTACATCATATTTCTTTTCTTTTTCCATTGTTATAGCTCCCACTCAATCAGAAAATCATCTATGAGTAAATTTGTCAACACACAAAACCCTCAAACAAAGCTCTGATACCAGTTGTTGGGGTTAGCACACTGTTTGTACAGACAATATATCAAATCTAAGCATATATGTAAATAAAAGTGGATATTCTACTAGAATAAATATAGAAAAAAAATATAAATCAACCCCAGATTTAACGTGGTTCACCTAGTGTGGGCTACATCCACCAAGAAACAAGTCAATCTATTATCCAAAGCTTTGACAAGATATACAATAAAGATTTATAATCTTCCACACCTCTCAAATGTACAGTACTTTCTTTCCTCAAGCTTTTGCTTCATCACCAAGAATTCTCTCTCTTACCAAATTTTGTAATCTCTTTCTAATTCTTGTTAATCTCTCACTTCTAAACCCTAGATTTATACTTATATATTCATTTATAGACTAAGGGCACTTAGCCATGCAATTACAATTAATAGATATACTTCAATGCTAAAAATAGATCTGATTCCTGAGAGTTAATTAAAACATCCTCGCACAGGTAACCAATGCCAATTATCCCTAACTGATGTTAGTTCCTTCCTTACCTAACTGATGCCAGTTACCCCCTAACTGATGACGATTACTGTATTTTCCAGCAAGTTTTTATTGCATGCTAAAGTGAAGTAATTGAGCTCCACAACTCAACAAGATCTGCTTTTAGCCATGAGGGTTTTGTGGATCCTATGGCAAGGAGTTCTAAAAGAGGGGTTCACTAAATGATTTAATAAAATATGAATATTAAATCTAATTTAAGAGTCACTATATTGATATACAAAAGGATACAAATGTTAAGTACTTTAAATATACAATTGTGTAAAAAATGAGAGAGAGAGAGAGGGCAATTATTTGATTTTTGCTCCCAAAGTATTTCTGAACTCGAAATACTAATGAATATGTTGGTAAAAGCCTTGGAAATTCTCACTATAAATTCTAGAACTTTCATACTAGCATGGAAAAGGACGAATGGCCATGGGTGAGGGTGCCTAGGTTCCAAAAACCTTCTGTAGGCACTTGTGACTGCGTAGAGAGTTAAAATTTAATTTTTTGTGTGTCACTAGGGTTTCTCTATCCTTCATTTTTTATGTCATGTATGTTGTTAGATGATCATTAAGCTCCCTACTAACATGAAAAATAAATGATATCTTGTGAAACCCCCAAAATACATTAAATATTAATTAAGAAATATACAAATAGGGAGTTGAACTGACCCCGGTGGTTACCTGACAGAGTGAACTTAAGACCGAGCAATGCACTACTTCTCAGACTCCATGTAGTTTTATGTGCTTGTGTGTGAAATTATGTCCTTAGGTTTCCCTAGCACCGATGATGCCAAGATAACATGATATAACTAGATAAAATGCAAATGTGTGGGATGAAATTCATAACTTCCCCTTCCTTTGTAGTGTATGTAGAGTAACAATCCCAAAAATGCATTCCATTTGATATTATGTAGCTAATATAGCCCTTGATAAATTTTCTACCATTATAATTATAGGTATGTTGTGTATATATAGGGATATCTTTCTTGAATTTTTACACTAGTGACATGACATGTTAACTAGTACCTCTGGATTGGAGTAAGAAAATTGAAAAGGCCAACCACGAATGTCAAAAATGTGGACAAGAATAAAGAGAAATGGAGTGTCTAGGGTGGGCAAGAGAATCTAGGTGCTAGTGTCCAGACCTGGGCATTGGTGTTCTGAGATAACTAACAACAAATGTGATCAGACTAATAGACAAGGATCCATGTGACCTAACCATAACTGGGTATAAAAGTGATAGAATTAAGAGAGAAAGACAATAGAAAAAATGAAAGAAATTGGATGGACTAGGAAGTGTGTCACCATTGAATACTTTTCTTACTTAAGATCCATGCATATAACAACATACTTAGTGGTATAGTAAAACAGTAATATGTGTGTTATTTTATGTCTACACTGGGGAGTCTTATCCAAATACATTTTAGGTCCCAGTTTTCTAGATGAAGCATATCTAGTGTATAGATCCAGCTTCTTCCACTCATGTTTTTAGCCCAACATCATCCCATTTCTATAAATACATGCTAAGTCCATATTATCTCCCTATAGTACATACTTGTTTATTTCATGCATGATATATCTTTTGTGTTACTATTGTATTCACTTGATATCAATACTCTAATAAATATTTTAATTTCATTTAATCATTTAGTGAATTTGATGCTTGTGCATCATTTATCATATCTTCTTGTTTTTTTCATGCCTAGCACCTCTCATTAGTTTACCACCAATAATCTTAATGACCCAAACACATAGCTTGAAGATCATCTTGAAAACCTTAATATATTTCTATTTTCTACTCATGAAGAGTCCCAGTGGATCTCTGCCTCTAACCCTCCATACAACATTGTTATCCCAACTATGGTCACCACATCTTCTATTCCACTCTCTTCCCCACCCACAAATTTGGATGTATCCACTAGCCATGTTCCTATTTACGCACCTAACACTCATCTTTCTTCTCCACTTATATCATACATCCAACCTCTATAGAACTTCATTAATAACCCATGCCTTAGATTCCTTGTATCATGATTTGGAAGTTCAAATTCATCAATCACAACATGCATCTTCCTCTTTTTCTCCATCTCTTGGTTATTTTCTACCTCTTCATCTTCCACTTATACCCAAATTTTATTCTTATCAATTTCCTTCCTATTTTACCTCACCCAAGTTTCCTCTCTTTTATATCCATGGAGATCCCCAAGAGCACCTCGGATCATTTCATGTTACATGCTTGGATCATGTTTGAGATGACACACTATTGACCAATTATTTTCCTAGGAGCACCTTGTGATGGTTTTTGTGATTTGATTTTTCACTCCATTTGATCTTTTAATCCTTTGAAAAATCTATTTTTGGATCACTTTTCTATGAATATATCATATGAGAAAATGGAAAAACTAGGGAAAGGTTCTAATGAACACATTAGTAACTATGTTTTACGTTATAAGACTAATCTGTTGAATCTAAAGTGTAAGACATGTTTATACAAATCCTATTACCTCAAGAATGTCTTCTCTTGTACTCTTTTCAATATTTTGATCATCTATGCCATACTATAAAAATTTGTGAAATAAAATTACTTTCTTTACGTAATAATAAATACAGTGTTGAGTGCTACCATTTATTATCATTATAAATGCAATTTACTAGGGAAATCCTAGTGAGACTAAACCTAAATTAAATGTTATATCTCAACTTAGGAAATTCCAACTATAACCTACATGGCACTTTTTTTACCATATTTCCATATGTACACCACATATGTTGTTGCCTCGACTCCTAGAAATTTATCAAATTTCTCTTATGGATCCTCTTAAGATAGATCCTAATCCAACTCATGGTGATAAATTCAAGATGCACATGCACATTTTAATTATCATAAATGCAATAGCCATTCTACTGACAAGTTTTTTAAACATAAACATTTATCCAAGATTCTATTGATAATCATGGAATTAAATCTCCCTAATCTACTATTTCTATTTATGAATCTACTAATGGCAATTGAAATCTTATAATATTCCATGATCCACTACATAAACATGAAAAATCATCTCCTGAATAATTCTTTTTATGTTGTTCCTTCTCCATCATCTTCAGATAATGATCTTGTATTTCTTGTTGGTAGTATTGATATTCCACCACCTATCATTTCTTTCATTGATGTTAATTTTCATGCCTCTTTTTCATCGCATAGGTTACATATTTATTCTTCTATTTGTCCTCATGCTGTTAAAAATGTTATGGTGTATACTACATACAATTATAATGGATTTTCAATATTATTTTTACAAGATATCACTTTTTCATTATCTTTGACGATCCATAGATCACCCACTTCTCATGGGCATGTCATTCTTTCTATCACTACCATTCCTCTCATTATCTCTATACATTTCACTATTGGATCTAAAGTTACACATTGTGACATGGTCTTAGGAGTCCCTGGGCTTAGGGTTGTAAATTTGTCCCCTGCATAATTCACTTATTCCTTAAGTGTATACATGAGCATCATGTTATCACTATTCTAGGCATTCCTATATGTAGTCCTTTACCATTGGCTCTTACTACTGCTACACTTTAATTTACTTCTATAACTAGTATACCTACTCCTACATATCCTTATTATCGTTGAATGGCTTTTGCACATAATCCTATGAAATCTAGAGCTCTTTCTACTCCTAGTGCTACTTTTACACACACTTATATCTCCTACATGTGTGGATTTTACTTCTCACTCACGAAGGATGCATCAGTATCACATTTCACCTCATAATAATAAATCTCCACTTAGGATTCACACTACACATAACACATATATGCCCATCTCAGAGTCTATTTCTCCACATGTACTTTCTCGTGGCCATAGATTCTTTCACCCCTTATCAGAGAAACTATCCCACCTCACTACTCGATGACACACTCTTGTTCCAACTTGAAACACGACTATTGAGGGTGCACTTACCTACATGGAACTCACCTTTCACACATACAATGGCGGAAACCTTTATCCCATCTCCTCATTATAGAAATTCATTTCAATATTTGTAAAAACATAGATATAGTATCTTAGATCTTTATTGGTTGTATTTTTACTTTCTCAAACTATTTTATGTTGCACATTTCTTAACATGTTACTTTGATTCATATTATTCTCTATCCTTTTTCCATACACACATGTGAATTTAATATGGTACTCTTGAGGTGAATTCATGTCACTCACATGCTCCTACACGATGTACGATGTTTGGCCCTATTTTCTACCAGTCACACTAAGGCTTCTGGTGGCATCTACATTTCCTATTTCTCTATATCCAATTTATATCATTGCAATATCTATTACTTTCATCACTATTTTTAGTTGTATCCATTATGTCATCCTATCATTTATTTCTAATGTGATAATGGGTGCTTTATGTGTAGCATTTTTATTTTACTTTTACTTCCAACCATGGCTATCTTATTTACTTCTATATTGTCTATGTTTGTGTATTGATTTCCATTATTTGGAAGCTATGTCCTATGGTTGATTTCATGTTTTGATTTTATAGCCTTGAGGGATTCAAGTGTCTTATGACATCCATAATAGTGTATCATGCATTCAACTAAATACTTATTGTGTTTCATTTCCATTTAACTACATGTTTTGACTAGTTTCCATTACATAATACCATGTTGTTTATTACTAACACTTTTGGTTATCCTTGCTCATTGTTTTGCATGAACCATAGTTATTACCATGCATATTCCCCATTCTTCCTACATGATTTCTATTTTAGATGTAAACATCAGTTTTAGATTTCCTCATTTGGGCCGCACTCACCTTGGTTCATCTCATGCACCCCAAATGAGTGGGGGAAATCATCAAGTTACTATTTAAACCTATCTTTAGTTTAGAGATGAGACACATAATGGTACACATAAAATAGAAGCTAATAACATGTTTCAAAATAAGAATTGGACCAATATCATTGTAGGGATACAAGCACCCAAATTAGACAAGAGCAATATGTGCTAGTGTCCCATTTAGGTGGTTCTATCCTAGCAGTAGAAATATGCATAGTACAAGATCAAAAGGCTTCAAGTGATAGATTCCACTAGATTATAGCAATAAGTACTCAGTCATAGGTTACTATCAAGAAAAATAGGAACAAAATTAGTGGAAATATATAAGGTAACTAATTACTCTATTTTCTTATGATCAAATACGAAGTTGAACCTAAGGTGTGTGTAGGAAAATGATATGCCTAGAATGTTGTGTCATTCATGACCAATTTCTATTGGGTTAATGACCATATACATCGACACTTATAAATGGGTAAGTGTTAATGGTTGGAAGGAAAATCCTACAACTCTCCCAATATTCTTCCTTAGGTAAAAATATGCCTACATCCTTAGTTTAGTAACATGACACTTACATCCTTAGTTTGGTGACAAGATGCCTACATCATCATTATTATTCCAAACATCTCCAAGGAAACAAACATACAACAATTCAATCTCTTATTTCACAACATACATTTGTTTGTTATCCTTGATTCATTATTTTAATACGCATTCATATTTTCATGTTTAAAAATTTAATGTTTAATTTCATTTATTATGATGATTAACTACACTTATCTTATTTTGCAATTCTGACCTTACTACGAAAAATGGTAAAACACAAATCGAACAAGAAACAATCTAAATAACAAAGAACAATCTCAAGCACAAGATGCTCCAGCAAACATAATATCTGAGGAAAAAATGCATGAAAAATTTATACTATGCAAACAAGGTCAACCCTATGATTATTATCCTATTCTATATTCCATTATATACATTCTACAATTCCATTCGGAATGATACCAAGTATAATCCTAATTTGACATGCTCTCAATTATAAATCCATTCAACTATCCATAACGTACGCTCTTCTTATCTACTTTATGTTAAAAAATACTCATTCATTGGCATAAAGTGGAGGAAATGTAGACAAGAAATTATGAACTTACTACTTACATCATGCCACTAAGTATGTTAGTATATGCATGATTCCTAAGTAAGAAAACCACACGGGGGATTCACTTAGTAAAAGTATGGTATAGCACCTGCGTTCGAAGGGTATTAAAGAATACCCTTAATTCTAGTTTCTACCTCTAATTATTCAATTGATAATACCCCCTCTTGTTATATTATTAGAATGAAAATACCCCCTATTTTTTCCATGTACCTTACTTACCCATTTTTCAATTACAATTTTATTTACCCCTTTTTATTTCTACCCCAATATATTAGACAAAAATATATTATATTTCTCACTCAATTTTTTTTAATATGCATTTCCTTTCGAAAGATAGTTCGAAGCCATTGAATACATATTACAAGTCACCTTATATATGTTAAGCTTTATGCATTTATCAATAGTTCTTCAAATAATTAAGATGGTGAAATAATATCACTTGTGTTGAAAAGCATACTCAATTCTAGTTTTCTACCATCTTATTATTTCTTGGTTAAGAATCTAGATTTATTTATTAAAAAGAGATTATAATTTAATTTATGACCACACTCCTTTTGCAATTTTAAGGTATTTACGTTTAAAAACTAGAGTTCAAATGTTTTAGTTTTATATTAAAAGTAAACCTCTATTTCCTTTGGCCCATCTCTCTAACCTACCCCCAATACCTGATTCAAAACATTAATAAATTAAACCCTTTCACCCCCTCATGTCTACCGGTATATTGAGTTTAATTTTATTAATTTTAATTACCTCAATATGAACCCACGTGCTAGGATATTGCCTAGCTAATGAACCCCCCGTGGAAAACCAAACATTAACAACAATTGTTTTACCTTTTACATTGCTTTATCTTTTCCATACTCTTTTTGTTTGCATTTATGGAATGACCACATTACTTGTGAACATTTGAATACATGTGACCTAACTTTATATTTTCTATTTGATCCTCCACGCATCCTAGACAATACTACTTATTAAGGACAGGAGTGCCCAAGCCCTACTATCCCCTTTTGGGTCTTCTACCCTTTTCCCTCATTTTCTCAATTTTGAATTGCCACTTCATTTATTATCTTTTATAAAATACTACCCATTAATTTTGGTTGGCCTTTTTGGTTATTAGCGTAAAAATTCAAACAAGGGGATCATATATATACATGACCTACTCATTATTATTGGGGGTTGGAAAACTTGGAATATTACTTACTATCAACTACTTGGGAAAAAGGAACATCGAAAGACTCTATTTGGGATGCATTATTCATTTAATATGAGGGGATATTTCTTAATTCCATCTCACACATTCATATTGGGGGAAAAATAGTTATATTTTGTATTCTTGGTGCGAATGTCGCAAAGGAAACCTGGCTTAGAGGGATATAATTCACACACACACACACACACACACACACACACACACACACACACACACACACACACACAGTTAAAAATTTAGTGTATTGTTTGGTGACAATCCCATTGGGGTGAATACTGATGTCAGTCTAATTCAAGTACCATAATATGCATTATTTAGTTCTTCTAGTTTCTTCTTGAACCTCATGAAGATATCTAGGTTTTTTATAGGTTTTGGTACGATAGTAAAACCCTATAATGAATTAGATGTGGCAAAGAGTGAAAGGAATAATAAAAGTTTAGATGTTGGAAAGATTAGAAGCAAAGAATTTATAAAGACATTATTTCCCAATTCAGACACTATCTGGGCAGTCTTGTCTAAAGAAGTGTTCTTGTGGGGATCATAATTTTAGTGAACTTTTATGGTGTATGAGGCACTCATAAGTTTCACGTGGTCTTCATATGGGCATGTGGAAGAAAATGTTTATTTCCTTTTAACATGCCCATAATTGCTTACACTTAACCAATAATACATCTTCTAGTCAAATAATTCATGTCATCCATATTTCACCCCTATGCCAAATATTGGATCAGTCACGACCCCGCATAAGAGGAACCTGAGGAAACTCAATAAAATCCTAAAAATTTCTTGCAGAAGGACTCAACCATGGAGGGGCATAGGCCAAAAGAGACTAATGGATCCTGTGCAAAAGGAAATGACTCTGTCGAGTCGTTTCTACATCTTAAATTCATTCTCCAAGTTACATGTAGACTCAACTATGAGATAGCAGGGTCAGACAAGAAAGGGAGATGCCGCAGAGGAACCGAGAACATGAAGGGGAAGAAACGGTGAAGATCCGAAGTCCTTGGGATTAAAACGGTTCAAGAAAAACCCCAAAAATGACTAAGTATGGAGGAGGCAACGGAAAGAGCCATGTGTCCTAACGGCGCTTCTCCAAAGGTGAATTTAAAAAGGGGAGCCCAAACTTGCACCAGGCTTCCATGCATCCAAAACCCCAAACAAATTGAGGGGCATTGAAAAGTCTTCAACTAAAAAGGAAGTGTCAGGTGTCAACTTGGCGTAAAACCGAAAAGGAAGTCTAGGACGAAGACTCTAACTTGCGACATCCCTCCACGTAGCAAATGGTAAAGACAAAGTCAAAATGTGGGCTTCAAAATTCGCTAAGTATAAAAGTGTAAGTGGAGAATACCAAGTGTCAGTGTGGCGCATCTCCAAGATTTGGTCCCAGGGTGGAGACCCAAATGAGCGCGAGCTCGCCACGTAGCCCAAAGTCTAAAAGTAAGAGGGACCGTTGAAAATTCCACAAATTAGTGGAGGCCAATAAGTGTCAACTCGACACTCCTCCAAAGGAAAACTTAGGGCCAGGTTTTCAAGCAAGCATGGTGCCTCCGCGTGTTATATCAAAGGAGTAGAATCAGTTGAATAGTCACTGCATAATCTTAGTAGGTGGAGGCTGCCAAGTGTCTTAATGGGGCTAATTAAAGGTTTGAATAGAGAAAATGTTTCCAAATGAGCGCCGGACTACTACGTGTCCCAGGGAAAAGTGGGTCATCAGGAGAAAAGTTGGTTCTTTTCCCCTTGTTGTTTTAAAAGGGGTAAAAGTTACAAAATGACCCATAACTCCGCCCAAAGGAAAAATTCAGCGTTTGAACCCGAGTCAAAGACAAAGCAGGGAGTCAGAGGAAAAAGTGAAAATTTTCCTTTCATTCAAAAGGCACAAACACAAAGATGGAAGAGCATTCCCTAGCCAACTAGAAGGAGCCACGTGTCCAGGAGGAGCTTTGGGGCTACGGGAGTTTTTTGAGTTTTCAGTTTTTTGTTCAAAAGGAAAAAAGAAATTGCCCACCCGTAAGCCCAACTTTTTCTCTAATTTGGTTGCCACATGTCCCATATCATAAGGGGGACCCATTTTTCAAATTTTTTTCCCACCCATCTGTATGGACCCGATACAAACTTTGAAGGGGCATATCTTTTGACTCAGGGCTCAAAATATTATGAATCTGACACCGTTGGAAAGATCTCGGCCTCATCCACGCCATGGAGGTCTGGGACTTTATTTTTGAGGAGGTTATGGGAAGGAAAATGGAGGAAACATATTTGGGAGTTCAATGCAAGATCTTCTTGCCTCAACAACTAGATTAGATTTGATTTGTTTCACCATTTCCTCTTCCTTCAAGGCACCAAACCAAGGATTGATGCGGTAAAGACAGATCTGGGGATAAATTTCATCAGAAGCATTAACATCAGTGGTTGAGCTTCGACCCTCTTTTCCCACTTTTCTCTCTCTTTCTTCTCTCTGATCGAATCTATAAATACGGTGGCAGGATTCATTGTAAAGGGTTGGACATTCTTTGTTTTTTAGGCTCTCTTCTTCTTCTAATAAATGGATTTGTGAGGTTCGGGCATTCCGTTAAAATCATGATACATTTTACCTTTTTCCTATCTTGTAATGAACTATGTCAATCCACAGAGCAACAAAACATGTCTATGATCGATCTTAGATCCTTTGTTGTCTCTTTTGCTTTCACTCGGTCTCCCATTACATATTTGGCTATATGTGCTTCGTTTATTGTATGCATTTTTATTGGTTTGTGTACATTATCAAAATAAGTGTTCATCATTCCTTTGGTGCATCACCAGGTAGTTTAGTTATCTCTTATTCCTTTCACTCTTTTATCCATGTCTCCTTAAAAAAATTTAGATTACGTATAGATATAGATCCTCTACAAATCCTAACGTATGCATCTAAAAAGAGGAATAAGGAACCAGCCTTCAACCTAGAGAACTTTTCCATTTTTGTAAGGTCCCACACCTTAGGGAAAGTTCAATGTTATGTAATCACACCAAATGACCCCGCCTTATAAAAGTAGACCTGTATAACTCATTTGAGGGTGCTATGATTTCACACTAACAGTTTTGGCATTCCTGGTGGGACTAAGAAGTCACCATCTTATTACAGTAGGAATTGATGTACACTTGTGATTATGGATTTTAAGAACCCTTAAAAGTGTACATCTAGCGACTCCAAAAGAAACAAATCTACTGGTTTCAGCAGTCCAAGCAAGTTCATGAGAACAATACAAACACAGTTAAGAACCAAAGAAGAGGGATTGTTTGTCTATCTAGACTTATTCCTAGATAGAGGGAGAAGAGGAAGAGGGACCCAGATGTCTCTATCCCCACCAAGCAGAGTTTTATCAACACCTCTTCCTAGCTGACCGTTCATTCAATTAAGAGGGGTTCTCAGACTGATCAGGATGGCTCAGCCAAATCCTTATGTTAACTTCACCGGCAGTAGTCCACTTGCCTTGAATGCACAAAATCCAGTTCCTATTGTAGCATTGAAAAGTATCCCATATTTCACTAGGGAAAATCAAACTTCTCCTGGTGATCATGTCAAAGATATTGCAAATTTCTGTAAAATCCACAATATTCATGAGATGGAAATTGCAGTCAAACTTCTTACCTCTTCACTTAAAGGGAAGGCTTCACAATGGTTCAGGAGTCTTGAGGAAAGATCTATTCAAAACTGGAATCAGCTATGCACAGCTCTTCATAACCAATTTGGAGAGAAAGGTGATAACATGTCTTTGTTGGAACAACTAACAACAATCAAGAGATCCCCAAATGAGTAGCTGACAGACTTCAACCTCAGATTCCAACGGACCTGGGATAGAATTCCAACAGTAGTAAATCCCACTAATGAAGGTGCCATCTTATACTTTCTTAGGGCTTTAAATTCTGATATTTCTCTGATGATTCAGTCAATGGGGGGCACTACATTACCTTCAGCCTATAGCCTTTCCATAGGGGTTGGGAACCATTTGATCCAGGTTGGTAAAATCACTCTTAGGCCATCCATACCTCTATACCCTAAGTTAGGAATCCCATATGCTAGCCAAAGACCTATATTAGCTCCTATACCCACCCCCAAGAGTTAGATTTCATTTGAAGCTTCCACTTCATAATCTAACACCTCTAAGGAACTCCAGGAAGTCATGAAATAGCTTCAAAACCTAGGGAATGAGCTAGTAACTATCAAAAGACAAAAAGCTCAGAGTTTCAGGCCATATCAATCTTAGGCTCAGTCTCAAGGTCAATATCAAGCTAGACCCCAGTATCAACAAAATAGGCCACCATCTCAGACTAGAAATCAAAACCAGAACCAAGGATAGCCCCAAGCTGCTAGACCTTTCAGGTCATATGATCCAAACATAGCTTGAACATCAAGGGCATTGGTCCCAACACATAACAATATGGCACATGAATATGAGTGTTGTTTTCCATGCAATCAAGCACATAACCAATCAATGTGCTTTAATGGTGCTCTAAATCAAGACTTGAAGGTAAAAACTAGTATGGTGCCAAAAGAACCTAACCAAGAGGGGGATCAATAGAAAGAAGCGAAATAAGGTGGACCTCTAGGAGAGACTATGCTTGTCAATTGGCAGGCTAAAGACTTATGTGGAATGAATCAGTTCCCTTCTCAAGGTGTGACTACCAATACCTAGTCCAAAAAGAGGAATATTGGAGAGGGCCAACCGCTGAACTCAAGTGACCCTCAACCTTCCATCACTCCATAAGGTCTTGGTGTTCCAAGTGTAACCCCCAACATACAGAACCAACCAAGCCACCTTCCAAACCTAGCTAGGCACTAGTTTTAACAACCCATGTGCAAGAGAGAAATGTGTCTAAGAAGGGGCAACAAAAATATAACTCATTCAATATTATTGAGCAAATGAAAAGGACAAGTGTGAATATTTCACTATGGGAGTCACTGGCCATTCCATGGTAGAGGGATATGTTGCAGACTGCCATGTAGAATTGGTCAAGTTTAAATCACCCCCTAACCAACAAGAGAGAGTGCTTACCAATTCATCTCAACTAGGTAGGAACCATGAGGAACGATAAGATAAGAACTTGAGACCTCCTCCTTTCTATGTCTCATTAATTATTAGAGACAAATTGGTGCATAATTATATGATTGATTCTGGAGCTAGTAGTTCTATGATGCCCAAACAAATAGCTGATCAGTTGGGTCTCCAATATGAATTCATCTCTAGAGGAGTAGTCTAATTAGATGGGACAACAGTAACCACTTTGGGAATCATCAAGGATCTAATCCTCACTCTACATGCCTACCCCAATGTGACTGTTTTGTAAAACATGTCAATCATAGATTTGCCACCACATTTTACTTTGTGTCTATCTAGGGACTTCACTGCCAAAATTGGAGGCTACCTGTCTGATGATTGGTCACATATGCTGTTTAGGACAAGGTATGGGGTAAAGGACACAATCATATCTGAACCTATTGTTGATTATCATATTAAATTCTATGTGCCTAGCCCAATCAAAGCTAATTCCTCATATTTTGATCAAAAAGACCTCATAAGCACTTCTGAAGCAAATACCAAGGTAGGATGTATCCCAAACTTGACTCTCGATGATTGGGCCAACAAAAGTCATGCTTTTGACCCCTATAAGGAGATGGAAGAATCTGAGCTAGGTATCTACTACCTACATGAAGAGAATCATCCTCTTCCTTATCTAATTAAGCCAGAATACAAGGATGACAATGAGGTATGGCAATTGTTCTTTGATGGCTCAAGGAGTAGACAAGAAGCTAGAGGAGGAGCCATGATTGTGTCCCCCAGAGGTATGATATATTATTTAGCCTTCATATTCTAGTTTTCTTGCTCAAATAATATTTTTGAATATGAGGCTTTAGTCCAAGGTCTTCATTGGGCAAGGAAGTTGGGGATCAAGAACTTGTAAGTGTTTGGTGACAGTGAACTAGTTGCCAATCAGGTCAAAGGACTTAATGCTGTCAAAAATGACCTACTCAAGAATTACAAGAGTAGGATATGGGATCTCATGGAGGATTTCGGGGCCTTTAGTATTATTTCCATACCCAGGAAAGAGAATGAAGTTGCTGATAGATTTGCAGAAGTGAGAACAATGTTTGATGTGGTTGACAACATCAAGAGGGATAGAGAACAACCACATATCCATGTGGTTGTGAGGCCAACAGTGCCAGATAACAACACATGTTGGAAAGTGTTTGAAAATGATCAGCAGATCATTAAATTTTTTCAAGAAGAAGTTGAATTCTTGGCTAGAAACCAAAGCAGACTAGAACAACAATATGAAAATTATATAGTACAGTTGCATACAAACAAGCTTCCCAAGGGCTTAGTGACACTGGAATCTATCTTCAATCCTAATGATCAATTTAGAAAGGAGAAGGCTAACATGTAGATCAAAAGGGATGATTCAGATTCGATCCTAGTTGGAGAAGACAAAAAACTTCAAATGGGAAAAGTGGCCACCGAGCAAGAAAGGTATGAATTCATACAACTTTTCCAAGAATTTATGATGTGTTTACTTGGATTTATGAAGACCTAAGACGGTTCAATCCAAAGCTAGCACAACACACAATCGAACTAGATCCAGCTGCTCATCCCATTAGGTAGAAGTAGAGACCATTCAACCCACATATTGAGCCTCTGATGAAGAAAGAGATGAACAAGCTGATAGAGGCAAGTATCATATTTCCAATCAAACACTCAAGTTGGGTTACAAATCTAGTCCCAGTCAAAAATAAAAAAATGGAGAAATCAGGATGTGTGTTGACCTCAAGGATTTGAATAGAGCCTCTCTCAAAGACTACTACCCACTCCCTTCAATGGAGCAGATTTTGCAAGTAGTGTCTAGGTCAGAAAGGTTCTCCCTCCTAGATGGCTACTCAGGGTACAACCAGATCATGGTGAAAGAAGATGATCAATTCAAAACAGATTTCACCACCAAATGGGGCACATATGCCTATAGGAAAATGCCATTTGGATTTCCAATGTCGGAGCCACTTTTCAAAGGGCAATGGATATGGCATTCAAAGGACTGATCAAAAAAATAGTACTAATCTACCTGGATGACATTACAGTGTTTTCCAAAAATGTAGCAGACCATTTTTTCCATCTAAGGCAGGTGTTCCAAAGTTACAGAAGTTTTGGGGTTTCATTGAACCCCAAGAAATGTATATTCTTGGCCCATGAAGGTAAGCTTCTAGGCCATATTGTATCAAAAGAAGGATTGGCAATTGACCTGGAAAGAGTTCAAGAAATAAGATCATTGTCATTGCCAAGTCACAAGAAGGATCTTTAAAGCTTCTTGGGAAAAATCAATTTCATCTACAGGTTTGTTCCAAACTTTGTTTCCCTTGTTAAGCCAATAACATTGATGCTGAAGAAGATCTTAGCATTCAAGTGGACAGCTGAAGGAAAAGCAATTTTTTGAGGCTATGAAAGAAGCCATATCACAAGCCCCAACTCTTATAAATCAATATTTTTCTAGAGACTTCATATTGTATGCCTTTGGTGGTAGTGACACAATTTCCACAATCTTGGTTCAGAAGATTAAATAAAGTGCAGAACATCCAATTGCATTATTTAGCCAAATTTTGGAAGATTATGAGGTGAGGCACTCCTTCATTGAGAAGCAAGTCCTAGTGGTGATCAGAGGATTGAAGAAGTCTAGGCATTTTGTTTTAAACAAAAAATCTAGCTATTGGTCCCCCATTCAGGAGTTGACCTGAATGAGAAACGTGCAGGATGGATCACTTGTGCCATGGAATATGACATTGATATCAAGGTCACCAAGCTGGTCTGTGGGAAGGGTTTGTGTGAGAAACTAGCATCAGGTCAACAAGATGAAATGAACAGCGAAAGGGAGGCTGATTTTGTTTTGTAAGATGATCAAGAAGAAGGGAGATGATGTACTTGCTCCTTGTTGGACCCAAGACATGGTGCACTTCCTTGAAACAGGCCTATGTCCTCATGGAATGAGTAAAATAAAAAGGATACATTTCAGGTTACAAGCCATCCCAGATGTTCTGATTGATGGTGTCTTATTCAAAAGAGACATCAATGGCATCTTGCTAAGATGCATTGGGATAGATCAGGTGGAGAGAGTGCTACAATAATTCCATGTTGAAGTAGCTGGAGGCCATTTTTCTCTAAGAGTGACAACACCCAAAATCTTGGAAGTAGGATATTATTGGCCCAGAGTGTTTAGTGACTGTTACACATGGATCAAAAGGTGTAGGAATTGTGTTTTCTTCAAGGGCAAGGAAATGCTAGCAACACTTCCATTGCACCCAATTTTAGTCAACCAACCTTTCATGCAATGGGGATTGGACTTCATTGGAGTCATCAATCCAAATCCCATCTGAGGCCAGAAATGGATTCTGACAGTGACAAATTATTTCACCTAGTGGACCGAGGCAGTGGCACTCAAGGAAGCCAATGAGTCTAGTATCCTAGATTTCTATGAAGGTATAGTGACCATGTTTGGAGTGCTAGCCACCATCATATCATACAATGCATTAGCATTTATAGGTTCCAAGATCATAGTATGGGTTGTTAAGAATGAGACTTATTTGAGCACTTCATCAAACTATTACCCTCAAGGTAATGGCCAAGCCGAGTCCACAAACAAGAACCTACTAAAGATCATCAAGAGAACTCTTAATGAGAATCAGAGGACCTAGCACACAAAGCTCAAAATGGCCTTATGATTTGATACAATAACACCCCAAATATCTACAGGAATCTCTCCATTCAAGCTTGTCTATGAGAAAGAGGTAGTGTTTCCTGTATCACTTGAGTTGCCAGCATTAGAGCTCGTGAAGCAACTAGAGATGTCTAAATTTGGACCAATGGAGGCCAGGTATACAGAGCTGATAGAATTATAAGAAACCAGAGAACACGCTCTTCAAGCAAAAGAAAAGAATCATACCTCAATCAAGAAATACTTTAACAAGATAGCAAAATTAAGGACCTTCCAGGAAGGAGACCTGGTTTTGAAATGGGATGCAGATCGAGCGAAACCAGGGAGGCATTCCACGTTAGATGCTATCTGGAGTGGCCTCTATATGATCACAAGGTGAAAAAGTAGAAATGATTTCTAACTATCCACATTGGAGGGTGAAGAGTTACAGATTGCAGTGAACGGGATCTACCTTAAGCACAGCTACTAAAAGGGAAGTCTTACCCTATACATATTAGTTTAGTTTCTCTTTCCTCTAAGTGCTTGTGCACATTGTCTTGCTATAGTGTATATTAATTTTCTCCTAAGTGCTTTTCTGCTCTGCATGTTCCATTTGGAGCATGAATGATTTAAAAATTTTGTATATAGTGTGGTTTTATTTTGTGGCTCTTATACAATCCATTCAAAGAGACAAATGAATCCCTAAGTTAAAACAATTCTCTACTCTTAGAAACCTTCATTTCAAGATTTCTTATGAAAATTGAGAGTACAAGCAGCCGAGCTCGTGAATCAGAAGTGGAATCAGTATTAGACCGTCTCTCTCGACTCCATGCTGAACAGATACGATAGGGTAATTGGTCTTTTCATATAGTAGGTAGATACACCTATGAGTCACCAAATTTTTATGCATATTTTTCCCCTGTGCCAAATATTGGATTAGTCATGACCCCGCATAAGAGGAACCTGAGGAAACTCATTCAAATCCTAAAATTTGGTTGCAAAAGGACTCAACCATGGAGGGGTGGAGGCTGAAACAAACTGATGGATCCTGTGCAGAAGAAAACAACTTTGTCCAGCCGTTTCTATGTCTTAAATTCATTATCCAAGTTGCAGGAAGATTCAACTATGAGATAATAAGGTCAGACAAGAAAGGGAGATGCCGTAGAGGAACCAAGAATAAGAAGGGGAAGAAACAGTGAAGATCCAAAGTCCTCGGGCTCGATACGGTTCAGTAAAAACCCCAAAAATGACTAAGTATGGAGGAGGCAGCGGAAGGATCCATGTCTCCTAACAGTGCTTCTCCAAAGGTGAATTTAAAAAGGGGAGCCCAAGCTTGCACCAGGATTCCATGCGTCCAAAACCCCAAAGAAATTGTGGGGTGTTGAAAATTCATCAACTAAAAAGGAAGTGCTAGGTGTCATGTTGGTGCAAAACCAAAAAGGAAGTCTAGGACGGAGACTCCAACTTGCGTTAGCCCTTCACATAGCAAATGGTCAACACAGAGTCAAAAGGATAGATTCAAAATTGGCTAAGTATAAAAGTGTAAGAAGATAATTCCAAGTGTCAGCACGGCACATCTCCAAGATTTGGTCCTAGGGTGGAGACCGAAATGAGCGTGAGCTCGCCACATAGCCCAAAGTCTAAAAGTAAGAGGGATCGTTGAAAATTCCACAGATCAGCGGAGGCCAACAAGTGTCAACTCGACGCTCCTCCAAAGGTAAACTTTGGGTTGGGTTTTTCAGCAAGGGTGGTGCCTCCATGTGTTATATCAAAAGGGGTAGAATCATTTGAATAGCCAATGCATAAGCCCGGTAGGTGGAGGCTACCAAGTGTCTTAATGGCGTTGTTTCAAGGGTTGAATAGAGAAAAGGTTTCCAAACAAGCACCAAACTGTCGTGTGTCCCAGGAAAAAGTGGGTCATCGGGGAAAAGTTGGTTCTTTGCCCTTTGTTGTTTCAAAAGGGGTAAAAGTTGCAAAATGACCCGCAACTCTGCCCAAAGGAAAAATTCAGTGTTTGAACCCGAGTCAAAGCCAAAGCGGGGATTCGGAGGAAAAAGTGAAAAATTTCCTTTCATTCAAAAGGCACAAAGACAAAGATGGAAGCGCATGCCCCAACCAACCATAAGGAGCCACGTGTCTAGGTGGAGCTTCGGGGCTACAGGAGTTTTTCAAGTTTTGCATTTTTTACGCAATAGGGAAAAAGATAAATTGCGGACTTGTAAGCCCGATTTTTGCTCTAATCTAGCTGCCACATGTCCCATATCAAAAGGGTACCCATTTTTCAAATTTTTTTCCCACCCATATGTACAGAGCCAATAAAAACTTTGAAGGGGCATATCTTTCAACTCAAGGCTCAAAATATTGTGAATCTGACACCGTTGGAAATATCTCGGCGCCGCCCATGCCATAGAGGTTTGAGACTTTATTTTTGAGGAGGTTAGGTGAAGGAAAATGGAGGAAACATCTTTGGGATTTCAATGCAGGATCTTCTTGCCTCAACAACTAGATCAGATTTGATCTGTTTCACTGTTTCCTCTTCATTTAAGGTGTCAAACTAAGGATTGATACAGTAAAGATGGATCTGGGGGTAGCTTTCATCAGAAGCATTAACAGCAGTGGTTGAGCTTCAACCCTCTTTTCCCACTTCTCTCTCTCTTTCTTCTCTCTGATCGAATCTATAAATATGGGGGCAGGATTCATTGTAAAGGGTTGGACATTCTTTGTTTTGCAAGCTCTCTTCTCCTTCTAACAAGGGACTTGTGGGGTTCAGGACTTCCGTTAAAATTTTGATATGTTTTACCTTTTGGCTATCTTGTAATGAATTGTACCAGTCCACAAAGCAATAAAACATGTCTAAGATTGATCTTAGATCCTTTGTTGTCTCTTTTTCTTTCATTCGGTCTCCCATTACAGATCTAGGTATCTGTGTTTCGTTTATTATATGCATTTTTATTGGTTTGTGTCCACTAGCAAAATAAGTTTTCATCGTTCCTTTGGTGCATCACCTAGTATTTTAGTTATCTCTTATTCTTTAGAACTCTTTTATCCTTGTCTCCTTGGCAAGTTTTAGATTAGGTATAGAGATAGATCCTCTACAAATCCTAACGTATGCATCTAAATAGAGGAATAAGGAACCATCCTTCAACCTGGAGAACTTTTCCATTTTTGCAAGGTTCCACACCTTGGGGAAAGTTCAATGTAATGCAATCACACCAAATGACCTTTCCTTAGAAAATCAAACCTATATAACTCATTTGGGGGTGTTGTGATTTTACACTAACAATTCCTATGGATTTCAATTCTCAACTTAGATCTTTTAAACATGGCCCAAGAGATTGTATATCCCCATGTATCTCAAAAATTGTGTTAATATTTCATTTTGTATATAGATCTATACAAAAAAATGGAGAAGCAAAAGTAAGAGGTGATTCATTCACATTCATACATGTTTTAAAATTTTAAAAAGGTTTATGTTTGATTTATTGTTTGTCTTGTAGTCCTAAAGTTACAGTATTATATTTTGTTTTAATACCAAGTCTAGAATTTTATTGATAGTTTTTATCAAACTAGCATACCTATCTTAGAAAATCTATTTAAAAGATGCAGAGACGTATCATTCTCAAGTCTCCTATTCCACTTATTTTTGGAATCAGATATAGGTGCCTTGAGATTGATACCTCTCGGCGTATTTTACATATATTTTCTAAGATAGGTATGTGTTATCACCAAATAACTACACCCTCCGCATGGCAAGAATGTGAGAAAGATGTTCGGTGTGATTAGGTACCATGGGATTACCTCTCAAGCTATGGGACTTGGGCTTGAGGTGAACTGTCGACACTAAAATTTTCCTCCGTAATTTCTATTTCATTAATGTATGTATTAGGAATAGGATGTTGTTAAGTATAATTAGTAGTAGCGTCTGATAGAAGATAACGGCGCCACCGCCAATAATGTGGAGTATGGTAACAGTCAAAGTACAATAGGAATGTTGTAAAAAGTAAATATTTGTCGTAAGTGGTCTGGTAATGTTAAAATGTCAAAGTTTGGGTAATTAGAGAAGTAGGGTCTACATGATTAGGAATTAGAAATATTATATTGGTAATAAAGACAAGGAGTGAGGTCATAAATATTTTGTGTATTTTATTTGTAAAAAGTCTAAAAATGTGGAACCCATGTAAAATGATAAGGTTTATCTTATCTTAACAAATAAGCTTACATGTACATATAAGAGTTAAGATATGAAATATGATTCGTCAGAGTGGATTTCTTATCCTATCTTAGAGATAAGATGGATAATCCTGGAAGTTCTATAAATAGAGAGGCCACCCCCCTCATTTAGCATAGAAGGAAGTAGTGAGAAATATTGTAGGAAGTGTGCGAAGGAAGCCATCAGTTTAAAGGTGTGTTGAAGAAGCCATTAAGAGGTGTAATTGTAAAGTTTCTCCCATAGTCTTGGTGAAAGGCAAGTGAAGTCAATAACACTTGAAGTACCTCATGGGTGAGATTGTAACAGTTTCATGTTAATATTATAATTTATTTTGATATTTCAGATTTGTCATCATTTTTTCTTATCATAGTCGATGGTATTCTTGTGTTATGTTTTTGTTTTGTTTCCAGATTACATCCACCAAACTAAAGGCTGTGCATTAGTAAATAATCATAGCACGAGGAGTTCCCGGTGAAGAATTATCATAGTGCCGGATTGGTGATGACATTTTGGTTCTGTTGCTAGGACCATTCCTCATTGGTGGATTTTCTGGAGAGATATTCCCACTTAGTCAAAAATCAATTAGAGGGTAACCTTGTTTTTACTGTGCATAGTAGTTACCATGGTAAAGTCATTTTTGCCATGAATAGTAGTTACCATGGTAAAGTCATTTTTGCTGGAATAGTATTTATCGCAGTAAAGTCACTTTTTACCGTGAATAGTATTTACCGCAGTAACTTCACTTTTTACCGTTAATAGTATTTACCACAGTAACTTCACTTTTTACCATGAATAGTGTTTACCACAGTAAAGTCAGTTTTTACCGCAATAAGTCAAGTTTTACCATAGTTTACCGTGGTCATTTCTATTTTACTATAGAAAGGTGTAAAGTCACTTTCTAGTATAGTGATTCCAATTATTTGTACACATAAGTCTTGTTGATTGTACTTGTGAGTTGGTATTTCACGGTGGTTACTTTTGAAAATGGGAAAGATTCCTATTTTTCCAGCTCAATCTAATGAAGATGCTTCTTCTTTCATTCAAGAGTTTAAGTGATCTTGTATTTGTAATGGCCTTATAAGAAGGGAACAATGGACTGAATTTTTTCCTACCTTTTTGGATGGTTCAGCACTTAGGTGGTTTGAAACACTAGGTGATAATGTGAAAAATTCATGGGATTTATTAACTAAAAGTTTTCTTGAAGAATTTGGTGAACAACAGAAATATGCAGATCTCATGATCGAGATCACAAAGCTATCCCAAGGAGAGAAGGAGAAGATAAGGGATTATCATGCTCGTGTTCTAGAGCTAAGGAGGAAGCTCGATGCCCAGATCCGGAAGGAAGGACTAGCGGATGGGTTGATGAATGGCGTGGATAATCTCCTCTGTAAGCACTTCATTCTTGGGATGAAGCCAGAGATCAGACAACGAGTGAAGTATGACCACCCAGCTACCATTGAACAAGCAAAGGAGATTGCAAGAAGGCAAGAAGAAAGCATGGAAGAGGAGCCCAAAGAAATTGTTGCTAAAGTAGAGCCTACACTAGCACCTTTGGTCTAGAATCCACAACCACTCCCGGTGAGCACAAATATTTCTCCTAGTACATCTACTGAGTATGAAGATCTGCTCAAAAAGATGGGTCAATTAACTATTAATCTTCTTCAAGGAAAGGAATTTAGTTCTCAGGGAGGAGATAGAGGTCCAAAAAGAAATATTTCTGAAGTTGTTTGTTATGGTTGTTATAAAAAGGGTCATTATAAGTATAATTGTCCAGATAGAGCTTCTACATCTGGTAAAGGAGATAATGATAAAGGAAAATCACCTGTGAATTCTTTTGATGTAGTAGATAAGAGCAACAATAATGAAGTAGATGTGTTTGTAACAAAAAGAAAGAAAGAAAAAGATAATCAAGATGGAAATGATCCTAAGAAGATGAAAGAAGAAACTAGTAAGAAACATAGGAGAAGAAAGTTGGGTGTGCAGGATTTTTTGATTTCACAGGGGCAAGGACCATACTCCATCTTGGAAGATCTGTCCAAAAGGCCTACAAATATTACATATGGTCAACTCTTGGCTATGTCTTTTGAGAAGAGGCGGGAGTTGCGAGGTGGACTCAATGCTCGAAGAAGGAAGGAGGTTGAGGTCCCTGTTTTGGACGCAGAGGCAGATCCCTATGCTCCACAAGCTGAGGTATTATGTAATGGTATTTTAATTCATGATGTCTTAGTTGATGGAGGTGCTGCAGTTAATGTAATGACCGAGTCTGTAATGAATATGTTGGGTTTAAAAATTGATCGCCCTTCAACACTTATGTTAAGGTCATTAAATAAAGGAAAAACTAAACCAGAAGGTGTAGTTTCAAATGTGGCAATATCTGTTATGGGTGTGGTATGTGTGGTAGACTTTTAGATGATGAAAAATGGTACTGTTGCGTACCCAATGCTGCTGGGAAGACCATGGCTAAGGAGAGTTCATGCAAGAAACTACTGGAATGAAGGTTTCATGACACTTGGACGTGAGAGAGAGAGGGTGAAGATAAATGTGATCCCTCGACATCATAAGGCAGAACCTATGGATTCAAGTGATGAAACTAATGATTGGACATCCTCTAATTACTCTAGTACCAGTGAAGTGGACACTGAAGATGAAGAAAGTGAGGTGGATGTTTCAGTCATGGATATCCTTCCAGTCACACCAACTCATGACCCCATAAAATTATCTGAAGAAGAAGTTGATGATCGTCTCCAACAAATAAATATTGGTGATGCTGTGATGGAGAGTGAGAAGGAATCCTACCTCCAGCTCTTTCGAATTTCTTTTTCTCTTGTTTTTCTCCTCCCCCCCCCCCTTCCCCTCCCCCTTTTTTCCCTCCCTTTTTTTCCCCCTTCTTTTTTTTCCGTTTCCCCCTCCCCCTCGTCTTCCCCCTTCTTCCCTTTTTTATTTCTTTTTTTTGTTCTAGGTACATACACCTATTCACTTTTGATTACAAGGAACTATGTCAAGTAAGTTGGGTAGAACATTGTATTGAGCTGGTAGATGGTGCTAAGCCCATAAAGCAAATCCGGGGTTTTTTTTTTTTTTAGTTTTTTTGGGGTTTGCCATATAGAATGAATCCTAATTTTTCCAAGACTTTAAAAGAAGAAATAGATAAGTTGCTTGATGCAGGATTCATATTTGCTGTGGAGAATTCATAATGGGTTTCTCTCATTGTGATCTCGATAAAAAAGAATGGGAAGCTACGCATTTGTGTTGATTACAGGAAGCTCAATAAGGCAACAAAGAAGGATCATTACCCTCTTCCATTTTCAAATCAGATCTTGGACGAAGTAGCTGGCCAGGAGTGCTATAGTTTTGCTGATGGATATAGCGGCTATAACCAAGTTCATATAGCAGAGAAAGATCAGATGAAGACCACGTTCACCACTCCTTGGGGAACATTTGCTTATAGAGTTATTCCTTTTGGGTTGTGTAATGCTCCAGCAACATTCCAGCATTTGATGAATAGGGTGTTCGAACCCTACATTGGGACCTTCATCAGAGTATTTCTGGATGATTTTTGCATCTATGGGAGCAAGTTGGACCACCTGCACCAAATGGAGACAACATTTCAAAGGTTAGATGAAGCACAAGCCTCACTAAACCCTACAAAGTGTGTCTTTGGATGTTCTAAAGGTGTTTTGTTAGGGCATGTTGTATCCAGAGATGGTATTGGTATTGATCCTGATAAAGTTTCAAAAATCAAAGATTTACCATTTCCTCTTAATAGAAGTAAGTCGAGATCATTTTTAGGCCATGTGGGTTACTATAGAAGGTTCATCAAGAATTTCTCAAAGATTTCATAGCCACTAACCCAGTTCTTGAAGAAGGATGTTACTTGTGAACCAAGAAATAAGGCACATGAAGCTTTTGGACAATTGAAGGAAGCCCTGGTGTCTTCACCTATTTTGAAGAATCCAGATTGGAGCAAGCCATTCATTGTGTACACTAATGCCTCATGATGCAGCACTAGGAATTACTTTGAGCCAAAAGGATGAAAATGGGAATGAACATCCAATTTACTTTGGGAGTAGACAAATGAGCAGTGCTGAGGTAAATTATACTGTAACTAAAAAAAGAGGCTCTGGCTATCATTTTTGCTGTAAAGAAGTTTAGAAATTACTTGCTAGGGCAAAAATTTCTAGTTGTAACAGATCATCAGGCTCTAAAATATATTGTAAATAAGCCTAACCCATCAGGGAGGATATCAAGATGGATAATTTTGCTACAAGAGTTTGAATTTGATATTATAGATAGGCCAGGAAAGAAGCATGTCAATGCATATGCACTCTCTCGAGCCTATGATGGTTTAGGATCATCTTGTGATGATGATGATTTCCCTGATGCAGCATTGTTATCCCTTGACACAATCCCTAGTGAATACATAGATATTTGGAATTATCTGAATGAATTCAAGTTTCCTGATGGTTCCAATGCAAAGACTAAGAGAAAGATTACTCAAGCCAGTCGTCCATATTCTATTTTGCATGGAGTATTATTTTGAATAGGACCTGATGGACAGTACAAGAGGGCAGTTGGACGTGATCAAGGGAAGGAACTGCTAGAAGAATTCCACAATGGTACATGTGGAGGGCACTTCTATGGACAACTTACAGCAAGAAGGATCTTGGATGCAGGTTATCACTGTCCCACTCTTTTTAAAGATTTTTATAATTATTGTGAGACATGTGATATTTGTCAAACACATGGTAACCGTAAGACTTCATCAGCTCCATTATGTCCTATTCTTCCCCTTGGTCCCTTTGAAAAGTGGGGAATAGACATTGTTGGTCCACTTCCAACTACATCATGCCAAAATAAGTATATTGTAGTTGCCACAGATTATTTAACCAAGTGGGTTGAAGCTAGGCCATTAAAAACAGCTTCCATGGATGAAGTGGCAAGGTTCATGTATGAACGCATTGTCACCAGATTTGGTTGCCCATTAGAAATTGTAGCAGATCAAGGAAGCCACTTCATTAATGAGGTGGTAGAAGCCCTAGTCAATAAGTTTTCTATTAAGCATAGGAAGGCAACAACATACAAGCCAAGCACAAATGGACAGGTGGAATGAACAAATTTTGTGTTGTGTCAAATTCTAGCAAAAGATGCAGCCTTGCAGGTACATAAATGGGATAAAAGGATTCATGCAGCATTGTGGGCATATAGGGCAACATCAAAGTCAGCGACAGGATACTCCCCATTTCAGTTGGCCTATGGCATTGATCCAGTTCTTCCTATTGAATTTGATATTCCCACTGTGAGAGTTATGAAAAATGAAAGGATGGATGAAAGTGATTCAGTAAAAGAAAGGTTGGTACATCTTCATTTACTGGAGGAAATGAGAGAAATAGCAAAGGATACAAGCCATAAGAAGAAAATGAAGCAGAAGGAATACTTTGATCAAAAGATCTGGTGGTCTCCATTTCATGTGAATGACTTGGTTCTAGTATATGATTCCAGATACAAAAAAAGAAGACAGAGAAAATTTCTTCTAAAATGGATGGGGCCCTACAAAATAGCAGCTGTGCATGAAAATGGTACGTACCGACTAGAGGAATTGGATGGCACTCCCATTACGAAATGGGTCAACCACGACAAGTTGAATATTTTCCAAGCACCAGAATAGTCTACTCTGAGGACGGAGTAGAAGCTAGGAAGGGGGAAGATGTCGACACTAAAATTTTCCTCCATAATTTCTATTTCATTAATGTATGTATTAGGAATAGGATGTTGTTAAGTATAATTAGTATTAGCGTCTGATAGAAGATAACGGCGCCGCCACCAATAATGTGGAGTACGGCAACAGTCAAAGTACAATAGGAATGTTGTAAAAAGTAAATATTTGTCGTAAGTGGTCCGGGTAATGTTAAAATGTCAAAGTTTGGGTAATTAGAGAAGTAGGGTCTACATGATTAGGAATTAGAAATATTATATTGGTAATAAAGACAAGGAGTGAGGTCATAAATATTTTGTGTATTTTATTTGTAAAAAATCTAAAAATGTGGAACCCATGTAAAATGATAAGGTTTATCTTATCTTAACAGATAAGCTTACATGTATAGATAAGAGTTAAGATATGAAATATGATTCGTCAGAGTGGATTTCTTATCCTATCTTAGTGATAAGATGGATAATCCTGGAAGTTCTATAAATAGAGAGGCCACCCCCCTCATTTAGCATAGAAGGAAGTAGTGAAAAATATTGTAGGAAGTGTGCGAAGGAAGCCATCAGTTTAAAGGTGTGTTGAAGAAGCCATTAAGAGGTGTAATTGTAAAGTTTATCCCATAGTCTTGGTGAAAGGCGAGTGAAGTCAATAACACTTGAAGTACCTCATGGGTGAGATTGTAACAGTTTCATGTTAATATTATAATTTATTTTGATATTTCAGATTTGTCATCATTCTGTCTTATCATAGTCGATGGTATTCTTGTGTTATGTTGTTGTTTTGTTTCCAGATTACATCCACCAAACTAAAGGTTGTGCATTAGTAAATAATCATAGCACGAGGAGTTCCCGGTGAAGAATTATCATAGTGCCGGATTGGTGATGACAGAACCTCCGGAGAAGGCCAACTTCCTCCTCCTAAACTAAGTTATATACTTCTCCTAGTGCAATAAAATGGTTATCTAGACCTATGCTAACATTTTCATGGGCTTTATGGAAAGAGATTTGCAAAAAATGAAACTAGACTAGGGATGGTGATGCACAAAATAAAGGTTGTTGCTAGACTTAGGAAGGGTTAATTTGAAGAGGGTTTTGTTCACCACAAGACAACTTCACCTACTGTAGCTTGGAAAAGGTAAACATAATACCACAAACTAAAGAGCATGCATTCCCTTTGTTAAAACTCAATCAGAAAAACAATAAATCATTCTTCATGTGAATAAGGATGAAATTAAAAAGGGTGAATAAACACCACAACTTGACTGCATGCAAAACTCCACCACTTGATAAGCACAGAACACCAAGAACCTACAATAGAAACGTAAACTTGCACAGTGTATCTATAAGCATGAGAAAGGCACAAAGAAGTATGTGGAATGATGAAAAGGACTAATGGTAGTCACAAAACATACAATTTTATTACTTCAACAACATGCACAATGCATCATTACATTCAGACAAGGAAATGGTTTCCATTAGTGTCTTGGAAAGGATGCTTGAAATTTCCCAAATCCACAAATCTAACTTGCAGAAGAGAGAGGATTCTTGAAAAATATGCACTTGTCTAAGATGTCTAACTTTTCCATCCCCTTGGAATGAGCTTCGAAATTACATTTATAGAAAACCCTATGAGAGAAGAGAGGAGAAATCATAAACCCTTGGACTAAAATGAAGGCACATGATGACCTACATTAATTGCATCACTTAAGAAAATTCCATCATGCTTAATAAATTCAAAATTTGAACTTATCCTCCATTTAATAAAAATAATATTTTTGATAAAATATTTAAATAATAAAAATATTATTTATTAAAATATTTTAATAAAAATAAAATTTTTATCGAGTGGGACCCCTAAGGTTTGATTGGTGTTTTGAAAGGACCTTAATGCTAACTTGGTCATCCATCTCGCCATCCTCTCATGTTTATGTGACCAACTTGACCACCTTGTGTTTTCGTCGTGGTGGGCTCCAATTGCCAATGAATTGGCTGACAACTCAAACAAATCTCCTTTCACAAGCTCTTTCTTTCTTTCAGCTCGCTATCCATGTGAAGAGCTCTCAACGGCTCGACTGACACTCCATTTTCCTAGTGAGATCCTCATAGCTCAGCTAACTAAGTTTCCTAGAGATCGTTGAACTTCTCAAACATACATTGGCTCCCATCATGCCAAACTTGTGCTAACTTTAATTTGACTTCAACCCATCGAGCCAACTCCATTTTAATTTCCATCTTCACATGCCATTTGGAAAAATCACTCAATGTTATCATTCTGAGCATAAAATCGTCCTCCAAAATGACATTCCACATGACAAGATCTTTCACCACGCCTCGACCATGTTCATGTATAGGTCAAGTCAAAATAATCCAAAATCCTCTGCAATGTCAGTTATACTCACTTGAATGATTTAGTTTTCTAATCCTAGCTATTAAGCTTGCCCCTCAACTTGCCAAATCCTTTGATGGTATATGTATTCTCTGCTATGCATTAGGATGATGTTGAATCCTGCAGCGGGTGTGACATATTTACATAGCTCACTCTGAGATTTTATTTCTCAACAAACATGGAGTTTGTTTACTTAGCTTTATCCATGAGCTAATACGCCTAACCTCCCATACTCGAGATCTTTTTATATACATATTTTAATGTTCTTCTTCCCCCCTCTCGAATCATCATTCTTGGCTCAGTCTAATTTCATTCACCGTACATAGTTTAACGTTATTCTTCCCCCCTCTAAATCATCATTCTTGACTCAATCTAATTTCATTCACTGACTCTGAAGAGTTACCCTGCCTGTTAGCTCGGTGAGAAGTTTTCTCCACATGGCACCTTTGTATAAGCTTAACACCTAATTACTCGACACATTTTTACATTAAAAATCATTACAATCATCATCTCAACCAATTTGTTGACCTCACCAAATTACCTTCGCAAAACACCTCAGAACCATCATGCCATGTACTCTACTAAATGTGTTGGCTCACTACTTGGCCAACTCATGAGATGAACTCCCCATTTACCTGTCGATGATTTTCCCACATTGTCTCTTCCAGCTTGGGATCCTAGACAACTGTTTATCCCACACTGAGTTACTTTCCTTGGCTTCCATTATAAAATAACCAAACAATCTAAAGTAGCAGTGCTTCATGGTATTTTAAGGTCACTTTTCCTTGGCACCAAATCAGCGAATTGGTCTCTAATCTCCGTAATTCCAATGAGCATGGAACTTCTACCTTGAATCTTCCAGCTTCTAAAATATTTGAACTGGATCCAACTCAAACATCTACCATTGAGCTGAAATTTGTATGCCCATCTATTTAGGCTTTGCAAGATCTTTGAACTTGGCCCCATGTGAGCCCAAAATCATCCCTCATGCCTATATGCATCAAGCTCCTGCATCGATTCCGGTGGACCTTGACTCGGAGACCTATGAGAAACTTCATCATCTCCTCATCAATGCTTCTCACCAGGTTTTGATGAATTTGAAAAGCTTGGTCTCTTGCCTAACTTCTTTTCAAGAGCTTATCCACCTCCTCCACAAGCATGTGAGCTCTTTACATTGATTCATTTCTCAAGTACTAAGTTGAACTTTCATGCATTATGTCACCGATCGGTATCCTCCTCTATTAAATCACAACTTAATTTATTTTTTTCACTGAGTAACTCGCTCAAATCTCCATGGTCATTCACTTTATCTTGATACTTTTAGCTCTCCATCACACAACGACCCATGAGTTATTACTTCACTGCCTTTCTATACTTTAGAAATGGGCCGACCTACCATTCTATTTATTTTTACTTTCTTCATTTCCAAGCCAACCCTTCGAACATTCACAATGAGATCTTGTTCTCCTTCAAGCATCGATGAGTTATTCACATGTTGAGTTGAGTTTCATTTCACTGACACAGTCTCTCCCCATAAATTCTCTAAAAAATTTTGTGCCGATATCTCATTCATCTCCAAAAGATCGTGCTTCAAAGTATTGATGTCGAGCTAGCTCATGTCCATTATGAATGAACCACTTGATAGAACCTCTGCTTGTCTGATTTCCCAAGTTCTACAGTGAGACACCAATTTTATGACTCTGTTGAGCTATGAGTTGAGCCTACCCATGTGCATGCAACTTAATTGTTTCACACTTCACTTGTTCACTACAATGCTTTTCCTACGAGCCAAGCTATCATCGTGAATACATTTCACCTATGTATTTCGTGAGCCCACATGTTTTCTCCAATACATATCCATCATGTTTCTACCTCATTTTATCATTCTCTTATTCCTAAGTAACTCAACATTGAGCTTGAGGTTTAGCTTTCCCATGACCACCTAGCCACCTCCAAGCTATGATCTCATCGAATTCTCAAGATGAGTCATCCTCAAACTCATCCTCCTTAAACTTAGTGACTTTCTGATTGACATGTGTGGTCTAACGTTTAATCCCTGAGCTATCTTCCATGTTATCTTGATTCAAACTCACTCCCAAGATGGCAGGTCATCTTAGAGGATCCGTGGAGCTTCAAAATTGAACTTGATTCCATTTTATTTATTGAGAATTAGCTTGGTTCAAATCAAGATTCCCTGATTCGCATGGCCCCAAGTGACTTAGGTATCATGGTAATGCATCCTCACCAGGATATCATCCATCCACCTATTTGATCCATGCTTCAAATTACCCTATTCTCATGGAATTGTCTATTTTGCATTAGCTTTGAGATGAGCCTATAATTTTGATGGATCTCGAGCTATGCCTCACCTAATGAGCTTGACTTAATGTTGCAACATTAGGTGAGCCTTTAGTTCCCTTTAAAGACTCCTTCCTAATGTTTTTCGAGTTTTTTGTGTGCTTCTACGAGCTCATTAGACTCTGGCGAGCTCATCACACCAAGTGTGTGTATTATCAAATGCCATCTTAGCTTGAAATCTGAACTAAAATCCATTGAGCTCGAGCATCCCATGATTAGCTTGAACTAAAAATAACTAGGATCCGCAGGACTCATTCAAACTGAGCTTACTACATGATCCTGTAGCTAATCCAAGATTTTTATTGAGCTCACCTAGTAGCTTGTTGAGTTACTCAGAGAGCTCACTCATCCAATGGTTTATTCCACTACTACAAACATGATGTTACCCTAATTTGTAAACTTCATCACTCTTTATTGACACTGCGGAGGTAATGGGAGCACAATATGAAATTTTAAACATTATTTATCAATTTTGACATTTTTTTGCTCGTTTCGGATGAATGCGGACCTGTCATGGGAATCTCTCACTCTAATAAAATCTCCAACCTTCAAGACCCAGAAAAGGGGAAATTAAAACAAGATGATCTACAACCTCCCAAAAAAACCATAATTATCCTTAAATGCAAAATTTACTTAAAATGAATTGGAATGATCATGGATGACTATTTCTGGTCCCAAGATCCAATAGGAGCCAATTGTATAATTTTGCCAAGTGTGCAAAATTGGATAATAGTATGCTAGAAGCATCCGTGACCGTGTAGACTAAAAGTAATTATTTATTCATTAAATCAAATGTATGCCCATCTAATTTTAACATTCATGTTAATTATATGTAATATAATATTAAATTAAAAATAGAAATAAGCACCGTATTAATAAGTAATTTTATATATATATATATATATATATATAACAACATTAAGATTTTGATTCTTAAATATTATACATTTTCCACTCCAACAACTGGAATCTTTTTTCTTCATCTTTTCTCTTATCAACTCTTTTTGCATTCTTCAAATTCTGAAACCGATCATATGTGATTGGAGGTAAGATTCTCAATCCATCCAATTATTTGACACGTGAAATAGCAACAAAGGTAAAACCTTACAGTATTTCTTTATGTCCCATATAAATTGTGGCTTTGTTAAGAGTTAAGCCTTGTGATTTGTGGATATTCAATACCCATGCCAATTTCAAAGGTAGTTGACACACATGATCCCTTTCTATAGGTGCATTTGGAATTATAGAATGATTTTCATCAGTAAAAGGAATGCATGTGTAGTTATCAAATTGAACCATTACATATGTTGGTGGTACAGGGGGTCCCAATCATAGTTTGTAGACAATGCTTTGAATAAGTCTAAGTATAACATTGAAAAGACGTGCTTCAGTCCATAAATTTTTAGTGAGCATCACTCTTGTGACAAAATAAATAAATAACTCAACTTGCAATTTTTCATCATCTAATCCAATAGCAATATTTTTTTGTCCTTTAGTGGCAATGCATTGACCAATAGGTTGATTTAATGCATATATTTTCCTCTTATTGTGTTCATCCACACCATCATTTCTGGAAAATAAATGCATATGTTCATCAAACTCCTCATTTTCAACAGTTTGTAGTGAAGCATTTGTTCTATGCATTAACAACTTCTAATCTTCAACTGTTGGATTAACATCTCTTAGATTTGTTAGAAGTTGACAAAACCATTTATGTCATTCAGTTTGGCCATGTTTTCTAAACACCATGTCTAGTATAACAAAAGTTTTAAAACTTTTCCCTAATAATTTTACTTTTGTTATATATGAATATGTATCTTTAAAAGAAAATATTTATTAATCATGATAAAAAAAAGTTATATCTCGAATTTTCACATTCTTGAGACATAAAAATAACTTATTTGAAATTTCAAATAAATTAAAACCATACCATACCATATAACATTTAAGCCCAAACATGTAGACTAAAAGAAAATATCTATTAATCATGATAAAAAAAATATATCTCCAATTTTCAAATTCTTGAGACGTGAACATAAATTATTTAAAATTTATAACTACTAAAAAATTAAACCATGCTATACCATATAACATTTAACCCATAATATAGATGGACGACTAATAGGCCAGCTAGTGACCCCTATAGTGATGCCCTCTTTAGTGAAAACTATAGTGAACCCTAACCTTTAAAATGGTGGCGATGGGAAGAAAAGTTCTATTTTGGATGTGGATTTGGGGTTTGGTGACTCGTCTGGGGATTCCTTTAGCCTTGTTGGAGGTGTCAATGCTTCAAGCGAAAGTTCTACAGGCGGCAGTTGTCATGAATCTAAACTTGGGCGGCATAGCAAAATAGGGGATAGTGACTCTTCTTCCTGCGACCCCTCCCATGGAAATTTGTTACAGATGGTCACCGATGGTGTTGGGTTAAAGATGATCCTCATCAATTCTGCCCTCTATTTTTTGTGGTGACTTAAATCCTAATACCCGTATGCATCAAGTGATTTCTTCCTTAGTTTTCAAGGTTGTGCAAACTCAATATTCCCTTGGGTAGCAAGGGATAGCCATCCACTCACTCAAGGATGTGCTACAAGGGATTCGTTCTACCAATCCCATGGCCCTTGCCGACACCACTCCTTGTGTTGTTTTTGGGGATGAAATCCTCGAAACTGAAAAATACATCGAGGAGCATGCTTTAATATGTAGATTCGATTGATTTAGCCTAGCTTACAAGTCCTCCATGATTGGATATCCAAGTTTTGGATCTAGCTCTTTACTAGAAGGTTTGACCTTTATCCCTGCACTAAAGTAATTTTCATTTTGTCCTTTTCCTCTATTTCTGATAAAGAAACCGTAGTGAGTAAACTTTAGGTTTGTCAATCTAGATATCATGCAATTAAACCTTGGTTTCCTTCTTTTAACCCAATCAAAGAATTTTTCTCTTGCAAACCTATTTGGATTCAACTGACCCATCTCCCTTTGCAATTTTCAGATTGTGATTGTCTTATCTCCATTGGCAATGTTTTAGGAAACATTCTTTCTATTGACTCTCTAACTACCAATTTCACCCATACAACATATGTCATAATTCTTGTGGAACTTGATACCTCTAAAATCCTTCCTGCATCCATTGAGATCAAAGTGCATAACAAATCTTGGAACCAACCCCTAGAATACGAAGGATTAACCTTTTGATGTAGAAGTTGTTTCACCTTAGGACATACTACTGTTGAATGAGGGATGACGAAGCATAATAATGATAGAAACAATTAATGGAAAAATGGCCTCCCTGGGCATTTGGTCTTTAATGACAAGGATGAATTGGATTCAAATGATGATTTGAATGGGGCAGCTGAAGAGGTCCCTAAAACTCCTCTTTCTGAAATTCAATTTTTTGAAAACAAGGATGGAAACAAGGGAAATTCAATAGGTAAATCTAATGGTTCAATAACCCCTCTTAGAGTAATTTTAGATGTTGGAAACAAGAGGATGTCACATGATGAAAAAATGTTGAGCTAAAGTCATATAAAGTAGAAAAGGAGAATGCCCCTCCCCACTCTCCTTGTATAATTAGCACATACTAGATGATTGAGACTTTTGAAGTTTTTCTTCCTATTGAGAACGATCATGAAGGGTGCAAAATAATTCATAAAAGGAAGAAATCTATTCATAAAAAAATTGTTTCTCTCTCTTAGGTTATTCGGCTCTTTTTCTGTTGTTTGCCTACAAATTTGTTTTCTTCGAATAGTAGTTGTGTTTCTTGTTTTTGTTGCTTTGTTGGGCATAGTGCCTCTTCAGTTTTCTGTGGTTCCCATTGCTATATCTAGATGTTGACCCTTTTTGGATGTACTAGGGTAGGATCTAAGTCAAAAAACTTTTTACCATTAATAAAAAACATTTAACCCATAGTTAAATAATAAATTAGATTAAAACATGTGTTATAAAATACGAATAGCCTAATAAAATGCATATCATAAAATACCTAAACTTAAAACCAAACCTCTATGTGACTTGATTTGAATAGTTAAGTTAAGTCACGTCTACAATTAATGTTAAAATGTCATTTGACCGTATAGAGTAAGTGTATAATATGACTTGAATAATTCATCATATATATATATATATATATATATAATTTGTGTAAATATGTGTAATGCCCACTAAAAACAACCCACTTGAGACCCAAGAATAAACAAGGATTAGTTAGGAAAAAATTATGGAATAATTTTTTTTGTGTTGTTTTAAAAGAGTCTACAACCAGGTTACAAGACAACAGTTGTCACAAGAAAGTTTCAAAGCCAATATACTATTAATAGGTTATAGTTATATTAATATGAAAATTATAAAATATCACAAGGTCCAAACTTAGGGTTAGATTAATCAATTAGGTTAAGAGGGTAATTTCTCACTATACCACTTTTTAACATGCTTAAAAGATTTAGTTTTTTTCTTAAAATTAATGCATTCAAAACTTCCCAAAAACATTCTCATTAGCTAGGAAATTTCCTCACCTTTCTAGTGATATAAAGAAGACCTCCTAACTCCTCATATTTCTCAAGTTAGGGGCCAATGAACCTTGGGAGGAAAATTTTCCCGAGAGAAGCTCTACGGCCCTAGGGGAGAAAATTTTCCATGTGCAGGCCATGGGAGGAAAAATTTCCCATACGCGAGCATGCAGGCCACAGGAAGAAATTTTTTCCATACGCAGGACTGTGGGCCGCAGAAAGAAAATTTTCCCATGCGCGGATCTATGGGCTATGGGAAGAAATTTTTCCCAAAGGCATTTGGATCGGCGAAGTGGGGGAGGAAAGTTGGATTCTTGGCGCTTGGGGCGAATAGCACACTTTGCTCCCACGCGTCTACAGCAAGACTCCATGCCCAAAAATGATATTATACTCCAGGCTGCAAGGGACACGTGGCATGTTCTAAGCCAACGTGGGGAAGTGGGTTAGCAGGGACAATTAGGCATTTGTGCTTTAAGGGTTAAAAAGGTGCATGGGATTAAAATCCACCAGCACCTCCGTCGGTGCCTCACGATGTCATGTGTCAAATGTTCATTGGCTTCAGATCGGCAGGTCGATGGGTAGATTTGGGAAAAGTTGAATTTTGAAGCGTAAGCTTCAGGACACTCTGCACCTCTACCGATGTGTCATGGGGACACGTGTCATCCATTCATTGGATGCAGGTCAATGGGCCTACGGGAGAAGTTAGGAAAATTTGCCAAGATTTTCTTTTGAAGCGCTAAGGTAAAAAAAGTATTCGTGCCTCCACCAACACCTCTCTAAGCCATGTGTCATTCAATGATTGGTTGTGGCTAGCGGGGACATAGGGAAAACTTATAAATTTTTCCCAAAAATTTTATTAATTAAATTTAACAGTTAGAAAATTTTTGAATCCAAATTGAAGTGAAAAGTTCAGAAGGCCATAACTTTTGATTGAAAACTCAGGTTTTGGAAAACGAGGACTTTTCAGAAAGCTATCAACATCCTATTTGCACGGGAATCATTAATATTTCATTTTGATAGTGTTTAAGGGGTCAATTTCATGAAAATGATCTGCAGGATTTTAAAAGGCAAACTGGTAAATTTTAACTTATGAAATTTTAATCAATTGATCTTTTTCCTCTCCCAACATGTCAATTAAACATGGAGAATTGTTCTTAGATGGATTTAGGATGGATTTGGAAGGTGAGTTTATTTGATTGACTCCCAATAAGAAAAAATAAAATTTTGACAGTAAAAATGATAGCAAAATGGTTTGAGCCCGATTTTGCTAAGTTTCCTAAGAAACTCCTTAAGTGTTTTTGTCCAATTGAATTCGTTTAGGGAATACTAATTCAATTTAATCATTTAATTTGTTATTCCCTTGTTGCAGGTTCGAATTGTGCATTTTTGGATAAAGTATTTACCAGTTTCAAAATACAAAATAGAGATCAAATTTTAAAGGATCTATTTGTCATTTTCATCTTCCAAGTATTAGAATTCATTCCAATTCTAATCTAATACATTTAGTTGATTCAAATCAAACTATTCAAAACCAAAATGAAATTCTGATTTCCAATTTTACACTTTTCAAAAGACAGAGTTCTATATTTACCTCACACACATTTCTTCCTTTCAAACAGAGATTTCAAATACATTTCAAACTTAGATTTTAAATGATAGTTGTTCCAATCATGGAAAATAACGCAACTTTTATTCAAAAGATAAGATTTCCTTCTTTTACAACTTCTCTTTTTTGTTGACTTACACAATACCATATACAAAATACATCTCTTTCTTTCAAAACATAAAACATATTTCCATTACAAAACATATACGAGTTCATCCACTTCAAGTGGGAAAGGTTATAATAAGATTTCTTTTCAATAAGGGACTGTCAAACTTTTTTTTTCCTTTGCTCCAGAACAACAACATGTAGTTTTATCATTCTTTCAATTATGATCACAACAAGAGTAGGGGAAAGGTAATGCTCTCCACCCAACCAAGACATCCAATGATAAGGAGAAGCCATCCTTCTTCATTGGCCCCCAATCCCCAACCACAATGCAATAAAAGATGTGTTTCAACTCATGGCAACAACAGGATTCCACGAACACACACGCAAATTTCACATTTTAAACACAGTCCAAAACAGAATGAAGTTTGCAGCTACAATAAAGCATGAAAAACAACACTAAGGCTTCATCAAGCAAGCCAAAGGAGCAAGAAACTTTGGGGGATGCTACTTATGCCTCCCAAAGGAGAAATGGGTATCACACCCTGATTTCAAACCACCAAAATATATTATATCAAAGCCCTGACATTCTCTTATGCCTCCCCCAAGTACCCCTTATTCCTTACATTTCCTTATGCCTCCCCAACCTCTTATGGCACCCCATAACGAGTAAAGAAATCAAGCTATTTATTTGTAAGGTGGAACCCAAATCCCAACTCCCTCCTCACTTATACCTCCCCAACACACTTGTGCCTCCCACAAAATGAACCCCATAGTCTTATCCTACACCATACCTAGGCCATCTACTCAATATTCCACAACTATGCCAAAACATTCACAACAATAACAATTTCATAAACAAAAAAGAAGCATTACAAGAGTCAAGCTCCTACCTCTCCATGATGGATTTGCTTTGAGTTCCAAAATACTAAGCTTTATCCCAATGCAAGAAACCCAAATCAGCTAAGCACAAACATGCAACAATCTCCCAAAAACTTCTCCAAAGCAAGAGCTCCAAAACAACAAAAGAATTCACCCTGAAAGGAGTTTCCCAAAAGTGAAGCAACCCAAAAAAAGGTAAGCAATTCAAATTTTATAGAAGAGGGAAGAGAAGAGGATGAGGGGGATCCATGTAGGATTCCATATCACACATCATCAACCTCATCCCAACATTCAAATTCATTCTCCAATGCATAAGAAATAGGTGGGTGAATAATATGACAATTTACTTACATACTCAAATCCAACACCCCAAAGGACTGAAATTAAACCTATGTAAGAAAAGTGTAATTAAAACTTACAATTCTTCCTCTTTAAAAGCATTATAAAAGTCTAATTTTAACCCCCAAACAATAGGTATGGTTGGTAAGTAAATTCAAGAGGTATGGGAAAAGTTTAACTTGTCCCACAAGCCTCCAATGACAATTTTGAATTTCCAAGAAGGTGGAGTGTTTCACATTCAAAAGTTAACTTACACATCACTTACATATTACTTACACATTCTTACAACACTTTAAATGATAACCAACGACAATATTAATTACATTCTCATGATATCTTTTAATTAATTAACTTAACAACATGATTACTCGCAATATTAACACTGCATTAATTAAATAATGAAAGGGGTAAGTACACCACATAAAACACATGAAAACATTGATCAAAAGAACCAAATAAATAAATACACATAGCCCCTTGGTCACATTTAAAGGTGTTCCCCCCATGGGAATCCCTAACAAAACAACCACACATAAACAATACAAGTTGTCATGGTGACCTTGTTGAATTCATCTAGAATTCCAATGTGGTTGGTCTCCAATCCCCTGATGTTTGTTGTGATATTTTAAATCTACAAAACACAAATACCTCCTTCGGCCTCATGGCCATATCAGAACATCCAAAATAATATAAATAAAATTCCAAAATCATCTAGATATATGAATCACAACAACATCCAAACAGCCAACAAGATCATTTGCAATTTTACTCAACAACTATATCATCATCAAATAATTTCCATTTCTAGGTCTACTCACAATATCCAAATATCACATGTCTGAACAACATCCATAATATAACCATGTCAATCAGTATATCAACATCAATATCGAAATTGTCTCTAATAATCATCATGCATCATAACTGAATCAAGGTCAACAATAATCCATGATCTAACATCTAGCATCACACTATAATAGAGTCCATAATCATGTCCATAATATAATCATGTCAAACAGTATCATGGTCAGTATTAAAAGGGTGTCAAAGGGAAGTGGGCACTACAATATATTCCATATCATATGGAATACCTTTATGTCATAGGTAGTGTTTTATATGTATTACACTTATAAATAATAAACTTATTATATATAATATACTTATGTATAAAAAATTTTAATATTCTGAAAACTAATATCCCTAACCCTAAATGTCTATATGTATTGCCTCAAACTTGTTTTAGGTTTACTTTTGTTTCATTTGGCTAATGCTTTTCTTTCCTTTTGTGCTTGGCTTGTGGCAGGTTTCAGAAGGAGGTGGCAGCTTGGATAAACAAGGAGGAAAATGGGGGATGGATCCGTGGTAAGAGCACAAAATGGAAAGAGATAAAGGGAAGAGGTAGGGTGGCCATGTGGATTGAATTAGCCTAATACACGAATATAAATCTGTGCCTTAATATCTCCTCCTTTACTATATACAGATTGATTGATCTGGATCTATTTTAACTTATTCCGAAGTGGATTCAATTGGATCAATAACATGTCATGGTAGCACAAAGGGTGTAGAGGCATAACACCCAACATGGAATCCATAGGAAAGCCACCATAGCTGCGAGGAAAATGGGGACATTGGCATGAAGCGCAAGAGGCATAGCCCCTATATATATATATATATATATATATATATATATATATATATATATATATATATATATATATATATATATATTAATATAATAAAGAGTTCGGGGGAGAGTTCCTAATTTTATTTCTGCTCTTTCTCAACTATTTACTCCAAAGATCAATTTGTTATTCCGAATTTTGATTTTCTTAATATCAATCTATGTTATTTATAGATTTCCCAAACATTCAAAACATATTGTCGGTTCATAAATTTTTTAATTTTTGTAAACATTGTGTTGGTTCATAAATTTTAATTATTTTTTTTGTCGGCCGAAAAATGAACCACTCACGCCATTACAGCCTTAGCTACCACTGTAAGAATGCCTCTCAACATAAAGACAAGTGTTTTGTTAGGGTTTTTCATTAGAAATGTCATCAGTAGTTGTCAAAACATCTATAGTAGAGTCAAAATTTAATCATCCTTAAAGTGTAAAAACAAATTAAAAAAATATTTTTCATCAACACATTTCCATGTTGTGTCAAAGTATTGTGATGTATTAGGTTTATAACTCCATTGTATTTGTTTAGGTCACTTTTGTCTCATGGATTTTATTAATTTATAGTTTGGTAAATTCCATTAGTAAACATTTATTTAGTATTATTATTAATTGTGTCGAGTTAAAACATTATTTTCACAGTATTGTCATTATTTATCATTATGTATTTTTTATAATTTTCGTTGTAGTCATTTTATCAAAATTGTTTGTCTATATCCTAGTTGTAAGAGTCAAAGTCACCAAAAGTGTCATCAAGTGAGTTTTATTGTTGTCAAGAGCAATTTGTGAGTCACTATCAAAAAGTTGTCAAAATAAAAAAATTAACTTACAAACACATTTTTGGTGTTACGCGGCATCCTAATAAAGTATGTATTTCACATTGATGAGAGACAAAAGAAGAAACACAATGTGGAAATAAATGTGTCTCGTGTTCACATTCGACTGAGTTAACATCAAGTATACTAGAGGAGGGAGGCATCAAAGGTTGGAGGTTGATTAACGACATTTCGCCAGTCACCAGCAACGAGGCCGTAAAACAGCTATGATGGTATTTTTTGTTGTTTATTTTTCTTTCTGCTATAGTTTCATAGTTCCAGTTTCAATTATGTGTGTTGTGGTATGCTTCTCTTTTAGAGTACCTATATTTGTTCATATTTAATTTGCAGTATGTTCTTGTGTTCATGTTGACTATTGAATCCTATATACTTCCTTGATGTAATAACTTAGCGAAGAATAGAAAGCAGAGTGAAATGCAACATCATGATACTAGAAGAGGTTGAATAGTCAGATGTGTTCAGGTTCATACCTAGGTTTGTGGTAAACCTTTGTAAAACCATTGAAGACAATGTATATGGTTACTTATTGAGATCACACATTGAGTAGGTCAAACGTGTTACCCACAACGATTGATTGATAAGTAGATGGTTCTTTTACATGTTCCTAAACTAGTTTGGTAAAATGTGTTCCTGACAGTGTATGGTTGATAAAAAATTTATGTGTTCCAGAAGTTACAGTATGTACCAAGATCATGAGTGAGAAGAGGTAAGAAAGCTACTGAAGAACTGTGACAATGTTTTCCCCATGTAAATATTGTACTAAAGGGGGGAATATTAGGAATTAGTAAATTTTGCATTGGGTACATTATTATTTACCATTTTTTATTTACTGTATAGTTATTATGGTAAGTTAGCAGTTAAGAAATATATTATTGCTTTAACAATAATGTGTGTGTGTGTGTGTGTGTGTGTGTGTGTGTGTGTGTGTGTGTGTGTGTGTGTGTGTGTGTGTGAAACTCACATACATAGGAGAGTTGTTTATACAAACTCCTTTTTTTATAGGAAATTTTTTCCTTTATAAACTTGCATTGTACTGTGAATCATATCATAGGAAAAGAATATTATTTTAGAGTGTTTAATCTGATCCAAATACAAGAATATCTAGTCCATATCTAGCATGTTCTACTCAATTTTCCATCCTAGAATTAGCCCAGATCTCTGAATACAAGTTAAGTCACTCTTATCTCTCTATAGTACATATGAAATTGTTTGTTACTATTTTATTCACTTGATCTCTCATAAATATTTAAATTTTATTAAATCAATTTTCCAACTTAATAAATGTTCAACAACTAATTGCACTCAGTTCTGAAGCACCTATTTTATCATAGGCTATGCTTATGCTTACAAAAGTCAATTCATCAAATTGGACACCTATTAGTTGCATTTGGTGAAACAATATCAATGTGCCATGAGATGGGAGCATGCAAAGGATTTTAGACAACATATAGCATGCCCAACCTAATAAGAACATGGCATCAATAAATCGTTCACTATAACTGAAAAATGTTAATCAATAAAATACAAATCATACTCCTCGTTGTCTGCATCAATTATATTTTTTTTTAGAAATATATATTTATAGGATTTTTAAACCATGAAAAAAGAAAATAGATTGATGATATTTCGTTTTGGATATTTAAATTAGGGAGGATAGAGGAGCCAAAGCAAGATCGGAATTGAAATTTAAGTCACTGAAGTTATGAAACTTTATCTCTACATACGAAAAACTGCACCGGATAACATTTTGCGGACTGGTATACTCTCCCAATACCACTATCAAATTTCTAACACCCCCCTCCCCTATATTTAATCGGGATAAATACTGCGAATATTTACCATATTCACAACCCCCCAATAGGGAGAATAACATGACATACAAAAAGAAAAATTAAGGCTTCCAAATATGGTGGAAATTACACATCACTGTATACATGCAGATATTCAAATTATAGTTCATAGAATCGAAAGAAAAAAAACAAAGTTGGAAAAAGGAAGGTAAATTTATCTTTCTAGATTAAAAGGCTGCATGCAATTTGTGTCCATGGAGATCTGTGAACCCTCCAATGACCAAAAGTAGTGCACATGGTTGTTGTATCTCTCTCTACACACACATATATCATAATTAAAATTGGAATTGGTCAATCTACTAATCGCCTATTAAAATAATTGATCATCCTATTCAAAGTAATATTAGCAACATTGTATATTGTCTGGATTACATTGTATCTATTATTAATATTGAAGTTTGTATCAAGTATTAAAACAATACAGCAATAGTAATGATCATGTCACTTTTTAAAACTGATTTACAATTTGATTGTTATTAAATTATTGGTTTGCTGACATTATGATGTTTTCCTTTTAATAAGAAATTTTTTCACAATTATTTTTCATTTTTGACAACTAAGAGGACTGCACATATTCCCTTCTTTCTCTTTCTAGTGTTTCACAAAAATAACTCTCTGCCTTTCTGTTAATATCACAAGAAGAGATGCCCTAAAATGTTTCATGGTTTTTGCAGCAAGAACAACTGATTTCCTTTCTAAATGTTGTGCGCTTTAACTATCCACAAAGCACAGTGGTTGGTGTTACAAAAAGAAAATGTTGACATTCAGGGTGTTAAATGATATGGACTAATGTTTAAGGCTATTTCTGAAGTACGGTTCCTTGAGATCAAACACATTACACCTCCATTCTACCTCAAACGATTCACAAAAAAAAATGTAGTCCATTTATAATTTCCTAGAAGAAAAAAGATATTCATCTACATTCCCTCCAATAATTTCCATTGAAAAACTTGGAAACGAATGTTAATAGTATGGATTGAACCCCATCCACTCTCAGAAACATATATAACTTGACACAGAAGTACCAACTGGATTTTACATTGCGCTGTGGTTTAGAGTGTATGGAAAAAACAATATTATTCCTCATGTAGACAAGCATCTGTTGTGACACCTTTTACTAATTTATTAACCTAAAACAACTATTCCGACATTTTTTTTGGGACTACATTCCCAATATATATATATATATATATATATATATATATATATATATATATATATATATATATATACACACACACACAAATATATATAAGCACATGAACATGACAATCACATGCACATATAAAATTGAGAGCACGTAACAGGAGAGTATCAACACTTTTAATTAGCATTAAATTCGTGCGATTGTGTGGGTCGCATGATGAGAATCTTATTAACTAAAAGTTGTCTTACGTCCTTTCTCTGCAAATTTGCAAAGCAATTACTCGATGCAAAATTATAATGCACAATTCAAAATATGCAACCTTTATGTTGTGTTTTAGATAGAAAGCTAGCCTTTAAGGGATTCGAGCATCTCTCATGGTCTATACAGAAACGACATCCATATATGTAAATATCTGATTCGTACTTAATTTACAAGCAATTATTGTGTTCTATGTTTATAATCATCTTTTAATATGTATTTTTTTATTTTTTAATGTGGGATCTTTAACCCTTTTCTAGGGTTCTTAATGTTTTTGCTTTTTTTTTCACGTCTTTTTTGTCCATCTTAAATTGGTATGTATATTTATAGCTTTTTATTTTAAGTCTATTTTATTTATATAAACTAGCAATCACATGTGAAATGTGTGATGGAAATGCCGAAAAGGGTGTATTGAAAAAGTTTGATTTTAGGGAACAAAACATCAGATCATTTTCTCAATGCATGTTAGGCATAGTTACCGAGACACACATTTGGAAATACCTATGAGCATAAACATTTTTTGAGGCATTACCGAAAAAGGAATTTTTTTACATACGTGTCTTGCATCTCCTTCGATCCTCTACCTCATCCAATTATAAAACAAAATCTTTCGGTTTGAATATTATAATTTGGTTGATTGGTGTTAAGATTATAATCTATTGATGACCCAAATAATTTGAATGCATGGATTACATTGAATACATAGATTTAGGTCACGTGAATGTGGAAAAGATGAAAACACATATGTTGAGGCATGGGGACACATGTAGCTTACATCATATAGTTGTTTGAAGAGTGGGCTAATGCAATGTTAACTACCACAAACGAAGTGAAATGGTTGGCGAAGGGAAGATGAATCACAATACTCAGTAGGGGATCCATGATGGAATACAACCTTGACCTCGGATGACCTTTAATGCATAAATTTACAGTTGTTGATCCTAAGAAAAATTGTAATAGCAATACAAATCAAAGTCAAGGGATCAAATCGAGCTTGGTTAAAGTTAAATCTTTGGTGCTTGCATGAGGTGAAGAGAAGTATAGGGGAGAGATGAGGTATTCACTTTAAAGAGATCTGAGGAGGAGAATGAATCAAGAAAGATAACAAAAGGTACCTTCTACGGAGGAAGGTAGAACGCATGACCCTTTTGTGGGACCTCCTATTTTTAATGTTAACCTCTCTAAAATAATTAAGGAGAGATATAAGGGTGGCCTTTCTATGGTTTATAGAGGGTTATTTATTTTGAACATACATATAGAACCGTGACACTTTTTAAAATTCTAACTTTCATAGGTTGGTTTAGATTTATCTTTTTCTAATTTTTGAGGGTTTAAAATGTTTAAAATATATTTTGACATATGTCTAGAAGATCTGATTAAAATGTTTTCCATTTCAAGGGAAAAAGGAGAGAATCATTCGGGGGGTAAGTGGTTCATAGATATGATGAAATAGGCGATGAGAAACATGGGTCAACCTAATAAAAAATAGTATCTATCTTATTAATAAAGTTGTAATGCATTTTTTGAACCATATGAAAGGGTTGCTCAGGTAACAACTTTAACTTGTTTGTCAATTCTATGATGCCAAATAACTTGGCCTTATAATAGTTTTCCAAATAAGACAAAGACATGAATGGAAAGTTGGATAGAAAATGTGGGAAATAAATAATTTCACGTCCCACACCTACTCCAAAGCTCAATTTTTTCCCACCCAAATAGTATTTGCTATATGTGTTCCACTTTATCATCTCTATCTCTCTCACATTATTCACCTGAGTCCAATTTGTACTTAAAATAGTATCAAGAGTAAGAATAACCTTGTATTACACATTATTTTATCCATCTGAAGGGGTCAATTCGTCAGCCTTTTTAACGCATCTATCATTTTTATAGCACCAAAAAACTAGTCATTACACATCTGATTGAAATGGAAAATATTGGATTTCTAGCTCATATGACCCTCAATGCAAAGACAAATGACTATTTATACTAAAAAAAATTCCAAATCCAATATAGATCACGATCGAGGAATCAAGTTCAGCTCAATGGAAGTAAAATCCTTGATGTTAACACAAATCCAAATGAAATGTAGGGGAGAGATGAGGCATTCAATTTACAGGATTTCGAGGAGGCAAAGAGGTCAAGAAGGTGCAATGAGGGAACCTTTGGTGGGAAATATTATACCATATGATAAGATCTCTATAATAATTTCCCGAAGATATGGTGGCCTTTTCATAGGGTTAATTATTTCTGACACCAATACAAAACCCCAACACTTTTTAGTATTCTAAGGTTTGATAGATCAGTCTAGTTTTATATTTTTTTAATTATTCAGAGGTGAAGATTTTAGAAAGATATTTTTTTATATGTCTAGAAGGTTCAATTAAAATGTTTTCATATCAAGGAGAAACCAATGAGAGAACCTTTAAGGGCCAGTGCATAGATAAAATGAAATAGGTATTGTGTAACATGAGTCAACCATATTTGAAATAGTATATAACTTAATAATAATGTTTAATTACATCCTCTTTAGCCATATGGATGGGTCGTTGAGCTATCATTTTTAACTTGTATGTTACTTCTACAACACCAACAATTTGAACTTATACAACTGAAAGAAACGTATTTTTGGGAAAATACACGGAAATTTGGGTTTGATTTTTATTTCATTTTATTTTTTTACGGTCTTAAGGTTTTTGATTTGATTTCATTTAATTTTTAGACTAGAAAAAGACATGAATAGAGAGTTGGAAATAAAAATGCTGAAATTTAATACCTAGATGTACCACCCCTTGTTCCACAGTGAAGTTTGTTCCCACCTAAATAATATTTCCTATATATGCTTTACTTTATCATTTCAATCTTGGTCAGATTATTCACATGAGTGTAATTTATTATTAAAATAGTATCAAGCTTAAAAATAACATTTTGTTGTCCTTTTTGAACCATAGGAAGGGTTCATTTAGTTAGTGTTGTTAATTGGTTTGTTTGTTCTACAACGCCAATAATTGGATCTTACACAATTGAAAGAAACAATTTTTTTTAGAAAATATGGAGAAAATGGGATTTCCCGTTTTATTATTCAGACATAATTATTCAAACAAACTTAATTATCAGTAAATCAATGGATGATGAGAGATAATTCAAGGAAAAGTATAACCAACTTTACGATAATTGTTCCCACTTGGAATTTCCATTTTCTAGGAATTGTCATCTTCAAAAAAAAGTAGTGGGCCCTCAAGATATATTGCCATGAATTACGAGGTGGGTTAATGATGTGGTGGATTTTTGAGTTGTGATGTATACGTGCTCAATTTCAAATCCTATCTAAGGTCGCCCTTCACTGTCAAATTAAGACATTATAAGTTCTTGTATTTTTATGATGATGAGGCATCCATATTGGTATATTCAAAAAGATTCGAGTATATTTATTTTATACGCCTATCAAAGATGTGAAAATTATGGGAATGATCAAGAATAACAAGCTAACGATGCACCCATTCTATTTTGTGGAGATGGATAACTTTGAGCTCTTCTTCCCCTTCTTGCTCTATCTAGGGATAAGATAGATAGAAAAATAGTCCCTCTTCTCTAGTTCTTGACCTTGTTTGAATTCTTATCATAAATATATCGAGTTTGAACAGTTGTAATGAGTGGATTTTGTCCTTTTGGAGTCGTCGGATGTGTTATTTCAAATCCTCTTACAAGCTAGAATTTCACAACAAGAGCACATCAAACTTGTTGCGACTAGAATGAAGACCTCTTTTGTCCCACTGGGTGTGCCACAATTGCTATCACCGAACGAAAACACCCTTTGATTTGCACAAGTGTGTGTGTGTGTGTGTGTGTGTGTGTGTGTGTGTGTGTGTGTGTGTGTGTGTGTGTGTGTGCGTGCGTGCTTAAGCTCATGGTGTTACTGGTAACATGGGTACTATCTCCAAGTGTGGGACTTGCTACTTGAGATAGACCTCCAAAGAAAGCTTGTTCTTGCTCCTAAACTACCTACCACAAAGGAGGGGTGTTTTGAGACAATAATAGAGACAATACTTGACCAAATTGTCTCAAATAGAGACAATAAAAAGGTTTTGTATTGTCTCTATTATTGTCTCAAAGCGGGTGTCTCTAATATTGTCTCTAATTATTGTTCTCTAGAGACAATATACTAGATACATATTTTGTCTCTCTAGAGACAATATCATTATTGTCTCCCTAGAGACAATACTAATTTCAATTTTTATTGTCTCTCTAGAGACGATACGAATTTAAAGAATGAAAAATATGAATTTCAAGAATAAATAATAACCAAATATTATATAGTGCAGTCAATGGCTACATATCGTCTATGATGTCAGAGTGGACTAGTAATTAATATTATAAATTAAGAACAATTTGATTTGAATATTGTGCCCAACAAATGGGTCAAACATTTTATTAATATCAAATAAAATAAAATACAAAAGGGTGTCTAAATGTTGTTAACCCTTGAAATACAATGATAAAATACAAAAGGGTGCCTAAATTCCATTAACCCTTGACATACAATATTCACACCACCTCTCCACCACCAGCTTCAAGCGATCCGTTTGCTTCCCTAGTGTTACTTCGACGTTCTTTTTCTTAACTTTTATTTTGAGCAATTGCCTCTCTGCCGACAGTTGTCATCTTCATGTTCTTCGCTTTGATTGTCTCAACTTTGATACAATTCTCTACTATCATTAGTAGCGAAGGTGCATTGGGTTCTGAGATATTAATAACACGTATTTTACTTCAATTCTTCCAAAAGTATTCACAAATTACATTTGAACCAGGACAATAATTAAAACCTCGCACAAAACTAATAAGCTAAGTTGCACACTCATATACCTATATGATAAAATCCATGTTTTTTTGTCATTCCCAACACATAAATATCCAGGTGATCATCTGTACTCGCCAGCCAAGCAAAACATTTATTTCTTTGTTCATAGTCCTTGCAGAAAAACATTGTTAAAATGGCAGTGAGAAATAAGAGAAGTGTACTGCTAAAAACATATCTCTAGTAACTAGAGAGTATCCATATCAGACAAATGCGTTTAGGGTGTTAAATAAGGATGTTAAAAATGGCATATACTTGACACTTTTGGTTATGATAATAAGTCCCTAAAATAAGAAACAAAATCATCAACCTTCTTGAAATAATCATTGTACACATTTTATAGCAATCTATACTAAGAAGAGAATAAGACTAAATACCTACCAAAAAATTCATCGGGGAGGCATACATAAAAATGGAGAGGATCACGCATGAAACTCCAGCCAATAAATGTCTGGATTTGTACGTGTGCAGCAAGAAAATATTAACTACAAGTAATGTGACAAAAAAATTAGTAATGCACTTAACTGATCCTCCAACAATTAATTTACTAGCATAAATGCATTCAAATTAAAATTTTACACTACTACATTATTGCATATAAACTTTCCTTGTCAGTTTGTTTCCATATAGAATGCATGAAAAACACTATGTCTATCTTTTTAGTAATTCCTTTAGTCCAAGAATGTCTTTTAGCTGCTGAAGAGATACAATTACAGCTGCTCCAGCCATAAACCCTATTAGAGTTGCATGTGGCAGAAAGTCTATGATGAACCCCAACCTACAATATAATCATAAATAATGTGATACATACTGTTAGTGATCAAAACCAAGAGTGGGATTTCAAAAAACATCTTATAATATGACTTTGAAAAAAACAAATATAGTTACATACTAACTATTGCACATGTAAGCCTCCTGGTCAATTGTTTGCACTAACATACATGAGCACATTGATTGAGTTTCAGCCCTAAGCAACCAAAATTCTGAAGGTGAGAAAGAAAATGTGCAATGAACAGTAAGTTTGGAATGTGAGGTAAATATAGAAGATTTGAAAAGGCCCCAATTGAGCCCAAAATAAATCCTTTGATGCATCATAGTCTATACATGGGTAGAAAATTAGAAAAATCAGACATTGAACCACTTCAATGTCTAAGGTGGTAGTAATCAAAAATCATTACAGGGACATCCTAGAGATTCCTGGAAGTGGAGGCCTCATGGAAGCTAGTTCTGGAAATCAATAAGTTGGCACCAAACAACTAATTTTAGAAACAATGTTTTCCTCATATGAGGAACAAAAACTTTGTCTATTACTTTTACTACTGAGTGACAATTTCTTAGAAGAGAAATTGCAGGACCTGTATAGGAAGGACACCATTAGCAGTACAATCCTAATACTTAACAATTATAATTACCCATACTTAACATTGTATTAATAAATACTACAAATTTCTCATTGCAGTCATTAATTTCTTAGCTAAATCGTGATTGTTTAGTTCAACATTGACTACCAATTTGGAAAACAATGACTTCAACCATGAAATGAAAAAAGGGAATGATACCAAAACTTGAAATTCATCAATATAATGGTTTAAGTACTAATAATTTATAATAACTATCTACCTTGGCACAATTGATTATACTCATAAAATTAGGCATTGCAAGAACTAATGTACAAAATCATTTCCTTTAAGGCCCTTTATAAGAGTCACAACACCTATCATAAGGGTTGATACAACCATAGCTACCACATTTTGTGTAGTCTTAATATTCTCTATCACCACTTATTGTACATGCTCGAGTAGTATGCTAGGAAAGAAATAGAACACAGTTAAATGGAGTTGCTAATAGTCTCTTGCACAAATACTATTCAGACTTATAAGTCACTTAAGCACCAACATTATGTCAGGATGCCTTAATGTCTTCTGCATTCAAACTGACCAAGTGTATGATAATTCCACAAGAAGAGGTTGCAGATTACAAATGAAATACAAATTAGAATCTATTATCAGCTACTTACCTATGCATTTTGTCAAGAGATACTGACATGTGCACTTCTGGATTCTTCCATAGTGTGTGCACATCAAGAATTTACAAGGGTTCTTGATTACTGTAACAATTCTAGGAGCTTAAGAGTAAGATAACATACTAATATTTTTTTAATGAAAAACTTCAATTATATGACCAATAATATCTAGAAATATCTTATGAACATCCTCCAGAGAACCATTATCAAATTTCTTTTGACTAGAAAGTGAAAACCATATGATCCTTTGCAATGATAAACAAGGCTTTTTCCTTACAAATTCCAATGTAGAATATGTAGGATGTGGGTGTTGAGAAGTCATCAAGGATCTCAGATGAAATTTTGACTCTGGATAATCTCAGGTGAAATGCTTCTTAAATGTTTGTTAAATATCATAATATTTGAAATGACCCAAAAAGTGAATAATCACTTAGCACTGATGTTTCATTGCAATGTCCAAGCAAAATACCTTTTGTCCTCCTGAATTATTGATCATTGTGACAGATTTTATGCCCTGGGAAACAATTCATGCCTAATATATTTTCAGCATAAATTTATTTTACCATCTCGACTTAAATTTCCACTCATCTGATGATTCCTATATGGAACAGAAAAAGAATGACAAAACTTCTACTACCCATGATTCCATTGGATTTACCATTGAAAAAGGGGATAGCTTTCCCCTCTGAGATTGAAACCTTGGGCATGATATTGACATGCATCTCCACTTAGCATTAGACAATCTGAAAAACTATTCATGCCCACTGGACTAGGTACTACATTTGTACCCAAGTCCCTTTCATTGAAGGCTCCTTACAATTAGGAGCTTCTAAAAGGTGATTCAAGGTGAACATTTGGAATAGTGGAGTGCAAATCATTTCATCTAAAGGCCCTTTTAGAAGAATCTCCAGTGAAATTATAACCTATCTGATAATGGAGGCTTAAGCTACAGGATGAACATGGACCTACTACAAGAGAAATAGAACTCTTGCTGCATTCTAAGGTGCTTTTCTTCCATCTATGGTACCAAGTCAAGTTCATTGTATTCATCACTAGTGAAGGTCCAAAATAGGAAGTCTACATGATTGAGGCATGCACAAATGTTCCCAATGCAGGATCTAAGTAAGGTTGCTGCTACAAAGCTAATATAAAGGCACTATAATCTCTACTTACCCATGCATTCGAAGAAGTTGGGAAAACCTGATTTCCTGACACTTAAGATGAGGGTTAGGACTGTGCAGCTGCACATTATCATGGAGAAGCCTAATATTTTGGTCTTAAAGGGGAATGATAACTAAAGAAAAGTTGTTTAGAAACACAAACAATATCAACAACCAACAAGAAGAGATCAAGCTGGAATCTGTATAGAGAACCATCATCAAATTTCTTGGGCTCATTAAGATACTAGTCTGATTTTTTGTATATAATTTTGTTACCGGCATCGTGTTATATGTTAGTCATTATATTGTAGAGTAGAAAATGCCACAAAGTTGGCCCAAACTACTATCTTCTATAGTTTGATTCTCTTCTTCTTCAATAGATGTGTTTTCTATATTAATGGTGGTTGTGTAAAGGAAATGCACAAAGACTAATAGTTAACGTTGCATATTGGAAAATGTCACAATGTTGGCCAATAACTATCTTTTGGAGCATCTGATGTTTCATTATTCATTTTGAATATAATTCTTGTTAGTATTAATGGTGGTTGTCTAAAGGAAATGCATAAGAATTTTAGGTGGGGAACATAAATTCAGAGAAGAAGAGTATGCTTATGACTGGTCAAAAAAGTCTCAACAAGTAGGCCTCTTTTGTAGATCTTGTATATTCCTTTGTAATAAAAAAGATAACCCTTAGGCCTTCTTCTTGAGCACAAAAAAACAATCTCCAACTTACCAGAAAAAAAATTGCACGCGTAGCCAGATCACTTAAAAGAATTAAATTCTTCTTACTAAACTTGGGCAACTAGCTTATATGTTCAAGCATCCCACTTTGACAAAATCAAGCCTATTTGATTGCATCTGTTCATGCCCATGGTGTTGTATATAAAGTGACTTTCTTTACTTCGAGTTTTATTTGCATAAGGTTGATTTGAAAGGGAATGATTCAAATATTGATCTCGAGTTGAAAAGAAATATGAAAACCATAATTGTGTTTAAACCAACCATCCTATAAAGAAATATATCAAGTTATTATAACCCTAATGGCTGACCTGTTCAGACATCAAGGAGCACATGAATAAATATAGATAAATATGTCAAGAAAGATCATAAAACCAATTTCATTCTTAGGGATTAATGTAAAGCATAAATGTCACCACAATAATTGTGATAAAGAGTGGTAGCAGTCTGAAAAAAATCTGAAAGTTCTGATCCATGGGTTGTCCCATGATCCAACAGAGATTCTATCAAAAGCAGACAACACCGTAGTCATGGAAATTGTTGATACAGAAGTTGCAGAAACCTTAAAATAGATAAAAGTGTTCCCAAATTTCTTTTTGAAGGGGAAAAATTGGCTTTTGGGCATTTTGTTCCCTTTCCACTTGCCCAAGAGGAATGTTTTCATCAAATCTAAATCAATCCACTTCCAATACTAGTAGTAGTGGACTCTTATGGTGTTGCCCGAATTTCTTTTTGAAGGGGAAAAATTGATTTTGGGCATTTTGTTCCTTTTCCAATTTCCCAAGAGGAATGTTTTCATCAAAGCTAAATCAATCCACTTTTGATACTAGTAGTAGTACACTCTTATGTTGCAGCCTGCTCTAATTGTATAAGGTTCCACAAGAAAAATAGTTGGATCAAATGACATCAAGCAAGCTCGTGTTGATATAATTTTTGCTACATTGGACAGAGAGCATCGTGTGTAGTTCAGACCAGGATAAACTTAATTGTAGATATAATTACAGATAAATGAAAAGAATAATATGCTGATTGGGTTTGTGTTCTCTTTAAATGTTTTTCTTGCATGATCCCAGGTCATATTGACATGGAAAAGCATAAATGAAGGTCCAATATTAATCTTGTGATGAACTTCCACCTAGTTGGAGGATTGAACTAACATAATAAAAAAAGGAATAGTAGTTGATTCTAGTATTAATTTTGTGAAGTCAAGAATGACAATAGTTGGGGATTGAAGTGAAATTTGTAACCAGTTTTTTAAATTTGTTAGTACTTGAACAAAGTGCAACTAGCCTTGTGGATGTTAAAAGTTCTTCTTAGTTTTAGGATTGAACTCTTACGTGACTTAAGACTGGTGTGGGTATATATATTAACTTGAATCAAGATTGTTCTATTCCAGGTAACAGTCGGCAGTTGGTTGCTTAATTACATTTCTTTCAATGCAAAATGAACACTCTATTCAACTATAATAGGTAGGACTGCTCTGCTAGGTTCCTAAAAATAGTAATTGCCATCTTAATAAGTGCATTGAAAGAATACCACAACATACCCGTGATGAAGGGCCGTGCCTCCTTTAGAGCCTCTCAAATTCTCTTGACATTGTCTCCATGGACTACAACAAACCCCTCAGTCACAAGGTTTCCTATAGCATTGTGAATCTGAAATACAACAAGAATAATATTCAAGCATACTATTCCAAAGCCAAACATAGTTCAAAAATTCCACACATAAACAAAGCATTGCTTACATCATTAAGGTGTCCTTAAGGTCCTTAGAGGGAGTTGTCATCGCCATAAGATACGGGTATTTCACCTTTGGTAGTTATAAATCTTCAATCTTTCCATATTCTTCAAAATACCTACAGGGACATTATACAAATTTAAATAAATCACATTTTTCAGATAATTATAGGAAGCAAGTGAATTCATAAATGTTGCAACACCACAAAATAATTTGAGAAAACTAGTTCATAGTTAAGGAACAAAACTGACGTTTCAAACATCTCCTCAGTAACAGAGGGTGGAATTCTTGCAACAAATATGCATGTAATCTTCTTGGAAGAAGGTTTCCTTTTCCCCCTACAAAAATCATGTTTAATATAAAAGAGCATATCGTATTCTAATATAAATTAAAGATAACAATTGTACAAAACATATATATTATATTAGAAATATTCAAAAAAAGTAGCCAAATAAATAAAATTAACCATATGGTATGTATAGAGCAAACAAAATAAGCTAAATAACTACAAAACATACCAATCATTCAATGCCAAATGTCATGATATTCATTTATAAAACTTAGAACAATTACAGTGTGGAAATATTGCAATGTATACACAGAAATAAGACAAATCAGTATATTATAATCATCTGTCATGCATCCATACTTAAAAAATTATAGTTGTGACATGCTTCATTGCATTGATTTGATTGAGGATTCCAAAGGAAAATTCTATTCTACGAGCAGTAATATAATGACTCAAAAACTGCTTTCTAGCCTACTATTCTGACCCAAACTATCTTTATGCTTGTTTAATGTGCCTCCTTGTTAGTAAAATTTTAATGGTATAAGACTTACAACTGAGCGCACTGTAACTTATTCCTACGTTTGGAAAATTCTCTGAGCACAAAGATAGGCTATATTTGAAAAGATTAATAGGAGTAACATAACAACAAACTGGAATAAACTCTTGTCATTATAATATATAATGACAATATCCATGCCTTGACGAGAGGCTGCTCTACCCTCCTTTGGTTTGAGAAAGGAATTAAAATACTTCATGACTTGTACAGATTTGGGAAGTGGATGGAATGGATAGACCTTAAAGCTTTCTATAAGCTTCCTCAATCTCAGTTAAGAATTGTTAGTGATAGGGATCCGAAAGTCAATAGAAAATTTTGGAAGGAGCTTTCTGGGTTTATTGCAAGTTTCAATAGTAGATACCACCCTCAAACTAGTTGGAAAATAGAAATTTTGAATTAAATACCTTGAAGGGTTTTGATGGAATCATGTGGATGATTTATAGGGGACATGGCTTTGGTGGTTGCACACAACAAAGAAATGGTATAATACCACCCTTCACAAAATTACCAACAGCTTGAGATGACATTATAGAGAGTCAATAGATCTTACAAGTTATAAAGATAATCTAAAAACAACTCAAGCTATGATGAAATCACAGGCAGATTGGCATTCCTCATAAACAGAGTTTGTTATTGGAGATCAAGTTATTGGAGATCAAGTTATGACAGTTCCACATAATATCAAATAGCCAAGTTAAAACAAATATTGAACATCTATAATGATAATTGATGAGAACACACCAGATATGAGATTTCAAATTTTCCATTGTGATAATTGATGAGAACATGCCAGATATGATATCCCACATCAGCAAGCTACATAAAGATATAATTTGTGATTTTAAATGAAGAAATTTGGATCTGCAAGACCCAGAGGAAGGTCAAACATGACTGAAAGAAGTAGTGCAGGGAAAATTTTGTTTTCTCTATGTTGACAACGTGGTTGACACTAAATATATCAAACTTTTCTTACCAAATAATTTATATCCCGGGAAGAAATCCAATGGAAATGTGGGCTCAATGCAGGCCGGGGTGAAATAACCCAAGCTTGGGGTGAAATAAACCAAGCTTAGGATCCTCATAATGTCTCGAGAAAACAATCTGAGATGAGTGCTTTTCATGAAAGAGTGAAAAGAATACCATGTGAGTGAACTCTGTGACAAGGCAGCCAAAATCATCCTCCGAAAAAACAATTTTAAGTGATGAAAGTTAAGCACTCTACTACAAGTTTGATGAAGAGGATGGTTTAATGTATGAGGTTGTAGAGGCATGCAGAGGTGTCCCATGCTACTTCTGTCTATTTTTAGGAAACTACTTGAGGATTGATAGGGATTGGGCTACTTACCAGTAAGCTCTCGAACCTCTTTGAGAGGGAAACCTTGACAACTTTTCCGATGAAGAGCACCTGAGCAAAATAATTTTGTTTGTGTATCATAAAATGAAGGAAGAAGATGCTAAGAAGGAATTCCTCAACATTTGTATATATTTTAATGGTTATAAATGGATACTTGTTCGTCACATTGTGGGTTCATGTACACTTGAAACTATTCACAAGAGAAAGTTGGTAAACAAAAGTGACAAAAACAGAAGCGACTCAAATACAATGATTGTTCATGATATCCTTCGGGTGATGGGAATGAAGATGGGAAAAGAGACGAGGATTACAAATTACATGGAATTCCTTTCTACATTGGAAGATGAATCGAGGCTAAAATTCATTGCTGAGAGGATAGTAACCTAGCTCCAGCATCACATTCAACTTGGGAGGAGAAACTTCAACAGAATCATGACATTCTCCTAAGCAATAACACTCTCTTGAGAAATAACACTCTCCTGAGCAATAATTTATACCAAAAATGTTTTTTTAAAGCATGAAATATTTAACATTTGTTGCATCTTCCAAACACTGCATATTGGATTTCCATTTATTCTTCTACACACACTCAAAATACATAACAAGAACATATTGCCTAAGGGGATATGATCCTTTACACTTTGTTTCTTCTTGCTCTCCATAGAACTTACAGGAAGAAAATTGGGAGTTGTTATAGGTTGATAAGATAAGCTCCCTTCCCCATTCTCTTAATGGACTTGATGAACAACTGTGGTGGTTTACACTCTACAGTGAGTACATCTCCATGAGTAAATAATTCATTATACATAGGATATCTTCCTTCCAAGTGCAACTTGTGAAATTAGTGAGATTCCTGGTTCATTTTATAAAGTTTGTTCTCTGTGTGTTAGAAACTTATGACTTCATATGCACCTAGTACTATGTAAAGGGAACCCCTATTATTACATCATATGCACCTAATACTAGTACTATTATTTTTCTAAGATTTCATTAGTCATTTCTTACACAATCAGTCCAAAATGTCAAAACACAAAGACGTACTCAGTGTTATCACATGTATAAAAGCTTATATTAGATCATTCATGTAATTGCATAGCTTCTATTTGATCTATGATGTTCGCAGAAACAATTGAAGAAGCAAAAGTATTCTACCATGAAGTATCTAATACAAATAAATTAGTTAACTTAAAAATTCCAATATTCCCAGCATTGATTCAAACTCGTCAGAGGAGTAATTCTAAACAGATCTTATTTTATTGAAAGTTGAAAAGTGAGGACTCGGTAGGTTATACAGAGGAAATATATTGTCTTTATCTTTGAACCATTGAGTAATAGTAACGAATTTATGCAAATGTTGTTTTATATTTTAATTTGTTTCATTAAGCTTAAAACATGTGTAATAGTAACGAATTTAAGAAAAAACCTGAAAATCCAAACCATGCTCACAAGGTCCTCTGCAAAATAAATGCTACATTGCAGGAGAAGTATATTTTCCCAAGGTGTCTTACAAGTAGCTGTCGATGCCAAAGAGAAAGCCTACAAAAACATAATTGTGCAAGATCTCAATTAAAGAAAAAATGGCTTTCAAAGGGTAGCGAAAAAAATTAAGAATACAAGAAACAAATCATTGCTGGACAAGAAGGAGAAAAATGAGAGGGTTCTTGTAAAAATTAGCAAAGTATCAAAACCTACAGTGTAAATATGTGCATAATAATATTATATACTTATAAAATTTCAACAAATTACTCTCAAAGATGACATTAAATCACATTAAGTGTTTGAATTAATAGGTACAAGATACCCCTAAGCACAGCATGGAATGAAAAAAAACTAATATAGTTGATGAAATTTTGATGCCCTACAAGAGATGTCAGGTGGCAAGTATGTGAGCCCAACATGCTAAGTTATTTTAATCAGCATTTTATGGAGCAGTGGAATTTGAGCAGCTACTGCCGATTTTTGTCAGGTTACAAGTCTCTTGCCACACTATTGATGCCACATCAAGAAAAACATCTTGAACACCAACCTTGCACATAAAATAAGTGTAAACTTAGTTGCAAATTCAAAACCAACATAATAACATACATATTAGTAAAATAAATGAGAAAAGAATAAACTTACAAATAACATTCATAACAAGTAAGAATCGGAATAAATTTTTTGGTTTAATCACCACAGTATCTACATTGTACATAATCAAGAAATGTTGGTACTGAATTACTATCTCATTCAAATAACAAAATATTCAATCATCATTTACTTGACGAAAGAAAATGGCATTACTCAATTTTCCATGAGCATTAGTACAATTAACTTCAAGTATAGTATAAAATAATAAGAGTTAGGAATAGATGATATACAATATAAAATATCATCCTTTTTCAAAGCCTCCATAAACCACTCAAACAAAAACCAATGGAGGATCTAGTAAGATCAACCCCTCTAATTTTAGGTAGATATTCTCTATTGACATATACTTTATATTTAGCAGGAATACAGGTCTACAACAATTTCTAGAGTACCACTTTCAATCCTAAAAAACAATGAAGTAAAAGTAAATGAACTGTAGTTATGCTGAACAGAAAATTAAATCAAATTTGACAACTCCAAACCTTAAATATAATAGCCATTTTCTTTGCAATACCAGGTACCAAAAAGATATAAGTCATCCCGTCTTTTGATGTCAGCAAATATTATTTGTGTCCATGTTGTGAAACTGAAGAACAAATTTGAAAAAAAGAGTTTTTAGCTTGAGCCTTTGTTCTCAAAATCACAATTTTATTTCATCACTATCACATCACTTGTGTCCATGTTGTGAAACTGAAGAACAAATTTGAAAAACAGAGTTTTTAGCTTGATCCTTTCTTCTCATAATCACAATTTTATTTCATCAAATAGGATGGGTAACACCTAATCCCAATGTAGGCCGACCCATTACCCAATATAATTAATTCCTATCTGAGCCCATATAACTAACTAAGGGGATGTGTGCCACATGTCGACATCTCCATCAACCCATATACATTATAATATTATATCCCATGTGAACCCATACATATAACTAAGGGGATGTGTATCACATGTTGACATCTCCATCAACCCATATATATTATATTATCACATCCCAAGGTACATAGCAAAACTATTTTTTGAATAATTGACATCGTTATTGAAGATAATAAACTGCTTCAAGTTGTATAATGTGCAAAAAAATTAGAATTTATTACTCTAATCCAAAATACAGAGTTTAAAACATAGGACATTACTCAACAACAAAGCAAAAACCCAAATTAACAGATGATTCCTCTAGATAAGCATTGAAAAAGTCAAAAATTAGAAGCTATACTATCCATCTCAACGGAAGAGAGGGAAGGGAAGAAATGAAATAGAAATAAGGAAAAATAATGACAGTAGGTTCCTAAGAAGGTTGGGAAGGATGTTGAAAAAGATAAGAAGGGAAATATAATTCAGTCAAATAGAACTATGAACTATCAAAATTTTAAATAGTGAATTTTGTTGATTGTGTAAAACAAAACAAAAATTAATATAGACTAATGTAATCCTAAAGATATATCTATCTTTTTATTTCGCTAGACAAATGCATTAAGGTATTGTATGCACGATAATCCCTCTAATCGATTAGAGTTATAAAAAATGTGATAATATGTGTTAAAGCAGAAAATTTTCTATCACACACAAAGGAAATGCATTTTGAGTGGCAAACCCCAATGAAAAATTAAAAACTAGGAGACCGAAAAAAAAATAAAGGCCCTTTATTGGGAGACGTAGAACCATTTTTCATATTTAAGACATTTATTAAAAAGGGCAGTAGGGCATCTGTAAAATTCATGAAATATTTTAATTCCTTTCACAAACTAAAGGAGGGTAGAGCAGCCTCTTTTTTAGGAAAGGATGTTGTCATTATATTTCAGATTTAATGAAATCAGTTTGTATGCTCGACACCTAGTGTCAAAGGAAGAAAAGATAGGATGCTAAGAAAAGATGGGCTGCTAAAGATAGGATTGAACTTTATCAAGCTAAAAGTAAGAAACTCTACTTACATCCATTATGATTTTGTATACTGTAACTCCTTCCGGTCTAAGTGGTGCACCTGAAAAATATCTGGTAGCATTCACCAGGGTGTTTGTGAAGGCTGGTGCTATTACTTTGAAGCAGTAAAACATAGTCTTATTTCTTTAGAATAATAGCACCAGACTTCACAAACACCCTAGGGAATGCTACCAAATGAGGCCAAAGAAAATTGATCTTCAACTATGATATCATAAAAACAAATGACTTACTTCTTTAAAAAAAACTAAACTTACCTATCCAATCATTACTACATGGGGGAAAATAATGAAGCTGTTTAGAAACTAAATGCAAACTATTCTGAAGACTAGTATTTACTAATTCAGAATAATAGCATCTGCCAACAAGTATAGGATATTACCCTGTTATCAAAGAAAAACTATATGAAGAGGGATAACACCTTAATATGGTTTGATTTATATAAATGGCATTAACCACAATGCATATTAACTCAAATTGACCCAAGATTCAATCAGTTATACATGATCCCAAATTATACAATTGGTAATGAGACTTTACTCTCACAAGGTACCATGATGCATAAGAAATTTAGTTTTGTTGAGAGCACTAAAACTTGTTAGGATGCTACTTTCGTTAACCAACCTCTTGAAATAGGTAGTTTTAAATGCCTACCCCATCCAAATTAATCCTTCTAGTGTAAACTAATTGCATATCAACAAGAGCAATGACATTTTTCATATTTAATACATTTATTTAAAAGGGCATCAAGGTATTTATAAAAGTCATGAAATATTTTAATTCCTTTCTCAAATGAACGGAAGGCAGAGCAACCTCTTGTAGGAAAGGATCTTGTCATTATATTTCATATTCATGAAATCGATTTGTATGGTTGACACCTAGTGTCAAACGAAGAAAATACATGCTACTTAACCACCAAGTGTTTCAATTGTTTCCATGCCTTCCAAATTGACTTAAGAATAAAGGACCCATTAGGAGAAACAAGAAAGCCCCCAAATAGTAATTCAAAATTGGGTATTCTCTAGAATATCTTGAAGGAAGTGAATTACAATTAAATAAAATCATGCTTTAAATTCCAAGTTCCAAATTCTAAATTTCAAATTATTATATCGTGACGAGAATGAAGCTTGGGAAAAAGGCTCGCAGTTTCATCACTAAAGAAAATGAGGAAGCAATGACAAGAGCATAGAAGTTTAGTACCTGCTGGAAATATAGCTGGAGTAAAAATAGTGTCAACATTTGCTTGCAAATATTTTTACCTTGTTTGCTAGAAACATTTCTAGCAGGTTGGGTGGCTTGGGCAGCTTGGACCTTCGATCTTTGATAAGATTTACATCACTCCAATGTCTTTCATGGAGGTTATATCTGCATATTAGATAACTAAACCAATTTTTGACACAAATCTCAGTAATAAAAGCTAAAATACCTAGAGTTGCAACAAATGTATCTTGATCCAACTTAACCCAATCTAAAAAATATTGTACAATAGAAGTGAACTCCAATTATGATATACATACCTTCAATCTTTTGTTAAGGTTTTACATCACTCTAAATATGATGCTTTAAATGTCATCAAGCCATGCCTATTTTCTCCTATGATAAATGTTACAATTTGGAGGTGGCACACAAAATAGAAATCAAATTACCAAACAAAAAAGAGTGTATAAATACATCATATACTAACACATATACATAAAAATGCCTAAACGGATCAACTCCAGAAAAAAAAAATTAGATCACAGTGATTGACAAGGATGTTTTCCTTTCTTCTAGGTAAGAATCTGATGTAAATTAGATCACATTTTTATTCCATCTACAAATTATTGTTTACTAGACAAATTAATGTTGTTTAATTTTCAAATGAATTTTACAATTTCTTTTCTTGCCTTTATAGATGCCTTCAAGTTAGTTTAACCGTTTCTCGTCACTGTAGATGTGTATTGTGTACACATTAGAACAACTAAGTTTTTCACTCTTGTAGATATTTCAATGAAACTAATAAGGCAAACAACAGAGGTTACCACAAGGATGAAATAATCAATCACTTTAGGAAAACATAAAATCAAAAGAACATGAAGCATAATACGTATAATGGCATATGTCAATCTTGGAAAGTAAGTGTATTGCACTGTTGGAAAGAAAACCAAGAGTATGCGATGGTAAAACATGAAAGTTGACTAAGATATCAGTTGATACCCTACTAAATATGTAATGATCAAGATTTGATCATTTACATATGTTTGATCAAGCTTGTAGAAATGAACAGTCCTAGAGAAACGTTGTCAAAATTTGTGAACCTACTCAAATTGTACTTGTTATTAGTATCTTATAAAAAATTGAATTATATTTGGGTTATGGTGCTGGTATTTGATCCAATCTGCAAGTACGTAATACCTTAAACCTATACTTTTTTGGTACAAATATAGGTACAGCTCACTGAAATGAAAAAAAAAAGAAAATGTCAGATACGGTACTATGGAATGATGCTTTTCTTGAGATGGTTAGGATTAACTATGTGGGCACAACTCCATACATCTCCTGCACTCTTACTCTTTATCATCATATCATAGATTGAGTCCTTCATCCCACTTTATGAAGAGGTGATTAATCATGTAGAATGGTTTGTTTCATCTTTTCACGATGGAGATCCTACCCAACATCTTATTGAGGAGGCCATTTTCCATGCAACAAAGAAAATAGGTTCCAAACATTGTCTGGGGGGATGCATTTCCAGTGTTCCCTAGGTACCACTAGTTTTGGAACATGTTCTTGGCTATGTAGGTCTTTACCTCTTCATCTCCTTCCTATTTTCTATGAAGAATAGGAAAAATAGGACAAGAAAATCAGAAATTCACATGGATTTAGCAGGAATATGTATTTGTGCATGAATAATTTCATGCATCTAAACTCCACAGTCAACCTGAACTTCGTGATATTTTTAAATGTCTATTAGCATTATTGATGACATTTTTCATAACTATATTTTTTCAACATCTTTGCTGGAAGTTTCAATTTTAGTGTATTGGTCCCATCATGGTGGATGTAAAAATTTCCCTCTCACCATTGCTCAACTATTGAGAGAGAAATTACCATGCAAATAGGTAATGTACATATTTTTATTAAAGGTCTAGATTTAATGCAGTCTTTTTCAAGTTAGATGTCGAGTTTGAGGAATATCCATTCCAGAAAACATCTTGAGCCTTTGCACTCTATAGATCCCTGATGCACTTTTTGAGAGACTGATTGGCTGTGTATTTTTATTTTGAACGTATATTAAAAAATGCATTCTTTGGAAGAAAACAAATGTAGGAAAAATAGAGAATCTATTACTAATTAAGAATTTGATATGCACTCTATCAATATGACAGGTGTTTATAAATCAAGGAGTTCCCAACTTGGATTTATCCATAGTGTCCATTACACCTTAAGATTAGTTTCTCACCTTAATAACATAAGTTGCTAATAAAAAAAACACCCTTTCAAACCTTTATCCCTCGTAATGATCTTGTAAGTCATTTTAGTCAAACCATACATCATTGCTCCACATTTACATTAATGTCATTCTTAATCTCCTCCTCTTTAAACTTGGGCACCATAACTTGGAGCATGCCATTTTTCATCTATTCTTTGATCTGATCAAGTTTAAACACTTTGAGAGGCATGTCAATGTGGTTGTTGTCCCACTCGCGTAGGTCTGCCCTAGCCGGGCCTTTGTCGTGCCCTAGCCATGGTTGCTACGAGGTCGCGCATGTCTTCGAACCCTTTTCAATGCTTAGATAGGCCAGATTACGGGACTATTGGAGGCATGATCAGTGAGTCAAAACAGGAAGCCCTTCTCCTTGGCGATGGCTATGGAAATTTGTCCCTAGCATGCAAAACTAATGGCGGCACCTGTAAAACTAACGTGGAAAATGCAGCTCCAACCTCTTGGATTGACATGGCTTTTGATACTCATCAAGACTCCCATTCAAAGAAAATTCGGGATAAAGTTTCTCCGACCTGCCAAAAAACAGAGGATCTCTTTATTGGAAAAGGTACAGTTAGCTCGGTCTCTCCTACAAATTTCAACAATGGCAATGAATCATTTAAAAATGATGGATCTTCCTTTAAGAGCATGGATAGATCCAACTCGCTTCAGAAAACCTCTGGTGGAGATAAATCCACTTCTTATGCTTCAGCGGTCTGCAAACAAAAGGAGAATACCAGAAATGGGATCTTGAAACCCTCTCAGGAGGTCCCGACGCTGAAAATTGGGGAGGATCTACTTATAAAGATTCTTAAGGAGGAGGAAAACCTCTCTCAGCTGGGACTCATATGCAAATTCCATAAATTCTGGCCTAATATTTCTCAGCTCCATGAATGGATAGCCCAGAGATGGAGAGAAAAAATACAAGGTAAGATCGAGCTTTATCCCTGTGCTAAAGCTTACTTCATTGTTGTATTTGAAACCCCTGCTGATAGGGATTTAATTTTTAACCAGCATTAGGTTTGGGGGGAACATGGGCTTATGTCCAAACCATGGTTTCCGTCATTCGATCTGTTAAAGGAGTCGTTTGAGACTTACCTGATTTGGTTTCGTTTACCAGGACTTCCGCTATAACTTTGGAACAAATCTTGTCTCATTGCTATAGGTGATACTCTTAGCTCATGTGTGGCAGTTGATGGTAAGACCTCCATTCAAACTCATACTAAATTTGCTCGAATACTGGTTGATATAGATACCTCCAAACCCTTACCAGCAGAAATCAATCTTCAGATTGGAGAAAGGCTCTGGGTACAGAGGATTGACTATGAGAGACTTGCCTTCAGATGTCGGCGTTGCTACCAAACTGGTCATGCTGCAAACGATTGTGAACATTCCAAACGAAAGACCAAAACTACCTGGTGGAAGGATTCTCTCCCTAAACATCTCACAATTAACTCAGATCCGGCTGAGGAATCTAGTGCCCCCTTGCAAGTTGACTCACCTGTTGTGGCTGTTCCACATGCTAACATTGAGAAATTATCTACAGGCTATGCTCCACAGATTATTGATTCAGTATTTAAGGGATTGTTGTCTTTGGGTCACTTTCACACCAAATCCATAGTAGATGCTTCGATTGCATTGGATGCTGGAAATCCAGAATGGACAGTGGTGGATCGGAAAAAGAAGAGTAATGCCAAATCTAAATCCCCCACCACTCCAGACAAGGTTTGATTCTTGTTTTTTGTGCTATTATTGTTACATCTGGGCATATGGCCTTCTGCATAGTTGCTGGGCAGCTGTGTTGTTGTCTTGTTGTTTTTTCGCTGCTTTGAAGCAGCTGTTCTGTTTTTGCTGGTTTTTGGCTGTTTTTGTTGTTGGGCTTTCTGGGGTTAAATTTTGCTTTTGAGCGCTGTTGTATAAGGGTATAGTCCCTTTCAAAAAACTATTTTCCAATAATATAAAAAAAATGTGGTTGTTGTCCTTTCACCCACTCCCATCCAACTCAACATCAGATTGAGCCTCCCTTTGGTGACCAGTGATTTCTCTTCAACATAAACTTTGATGTCTTCTTTTCTGAGGACCGACGTGTCCACCTGTAGATGTAAAGCATCGTTGTCTTCCACATAATCCCACGTGGGCCTTCCTCACATCACTACATCCTGAGAAGCTACCGTAAAAAGGTTGCTAAATAGCTCATCTACGTCCAAACCCAGGCCTAAGAGGTTGTGGTTTATGCCTACTGCCAAGTTATGGTGTTTATCTATTGAGACATTTTATTAAACAGTTTACAACTTTGTTAATTCCTATCGGATATTTCCAACAAGAACAGGGTATAATTCAAAATTATTTATCCATGCTAAAAATAATAGTAAATCACTTTCTAAATATCTTTATAACACTTCCCTCTCCAAACCCATTGTATCAGTGTTTTTTTTTTATCATAGCCAACCACATTTTTGAACAATAGAATAACAAAGTGCATGGTAAAGTAATGGCACTGTACTCTAATTTTGGTTGAGGAATATCCTAGGGACTATGAGATTCTTTACCTGTAACCCAAAAACTCAGCATCCAACTACACCACTTCTTATAGATAGGAAATGTCTTTAAATCCCTCTTTTTCTGCCCATTTTACACACTAACAAGGTCATTTGATATACAATATTGGAACCCTCATAAAAAAAAATAAAACCATATCATGGGAGGGAAATAAACTTCCATCACAGAGCAACAGTTTGTACATGTGAAGAATAGGGCTAGCATAAATTCGTTGTGAACCCTTAATGAATCGGTGAAATGACTGGGCATGGATCTATCTTTTCTTGGGTACAGAAACTAGAAAAAGGAAAAATTCTCCCACTTTCCATAATACTTTAATTTTCAGAAATGTACACCATACCCTTTTCTCCAGACAATCCTCTGGAAAATCCCCCATTAAAAAAAATCTACTACTGTTCAGAACAACCAATTGGGTGAGATTGGCTATGGATTCAGGAAGCATACCAGCTAAGGCATTGGAGGCCAACTTCAAGCTTTTAAGACTTCTCTACATTTGAATATCATCAAACACATTTCTAATGAGATTCATCCTTGACAGATCAAGGCCTGTAACTCTTCCCTCATCATTGCAACTAACTCTAGACCAGCTACAATATGTCCCCACAACATCTAATATCCAATCCTAGAGGTGGCCTAGTGGGTCTTCCAGATTGGATTTTAGCTTCAACAGAACCTTTCAATCTTCATAAAAATCCACACCACAGGAGAAAAAATATAGAAATACCAGCAAATACAATCCTGAATATGCAACTGAAAACCCCATGTTTAATGCTTCTAAGCAGGTCAAGTTGTCTCTTCCACCGACCAATGTGATTAATATTATCTGCCTTCATAATATTTTTTTCCATTTCCTCTTTTCCCCTGGCATGTATCACTCAAAAACTCCACATAGACAGTTAAAAAACAAAAATTGGTGCTGATACTACAAATTAGTTACAGGGGATCATCGTGGGTTTTTCTTGTTGCAAATTCTAGTCAGGTGCATCCATCTAAAACAAAACTATTTCTCAGGTAGGATGAACCCGATCCAACTTTTGCCCCTAAAGTAGAAACCTCAACACCCAAATGAGAAACAATGGGCAAGCTTAGGAGCACAGCATCCAAGAAGACTGGAGAAATAAATAGGGTCTACAAGTTGATCTAGGTAGATCACCCAACCACCACACCTCCACTAGTAGAAACACATCTACCATTCTTATGCATCAACATAGATTCTACCAAAAATCAACATTATGATCCCTCCATCATATCTTCCACAAAAAATCATAATCCCTATCTATGTTACTCTTCCTAAAACCCAAATCCGTACCAAAAAATATGCTACAGCGATTACTTGGGGCAATAGATTAATGTGTTGGAGAAAATGAGGTGGGATGGTCAGTCTAGAAGCCGTTGCCTCTAAAATAAGCCTCCTTTTCAACTTCAGGTTCCCTTTCCATTTTGATATGGTGAATTTGAATAGGTCACCTGCCATAATGCCCTGCAAAGGTTCCTATATGTACCCAAAGTTGTAGGGTACTGCACTGCTGGAAATAGGTTACACATACCCCAATGATGATACTGGTCTCCTCGCAAGGTGTTCAGGATCCATAAAATCTCACCAAGTATACATTTGTATCTCGTATGCCTCATCTAGCCTCTGCATGCTTTTTTCTACCCTATGCCCCCATTTTTCCTTGCATTTGGTCTTAAGTGACTAGACCGTCACCCTGCCTGGGTGGCGGTCCCATGACCACCGCTACCCTGCACAGGGCGGCGGTCCTACATGCATTTTCCAAAATTTTCCGATGATCTCATCAAACATAAAATTCATATGTCTATCCGCTTCTTCAGCTACTTTGCTTTACATTTATGTTTTGGCCACCTTGTGAATAGTGTTATCTCTTTGTTTAATGGTAAAAGAGTTCCATTCCAAGTTACCTACTAGTGAATGCATTTGTTATAAATAGCCAGCTTGTTTTCAAAAAAAGGCTCCTTTCCTTCTCTATTTAATCATTCAGTCTTTTGAGTTTCTTTCTTAGAATTATAAAATTTTCATGTTTTGCATCCATTGTTAGTCTTCCTTTGTTATTCAGCGGTCATTTGATCTTCTTGTTTCAATCTTGCTTCATTGTTGTTCCATGCAAACCAGTTTAGAATAAGGTGGTTTCATTCTTAGATTGGAATCCATTTAGAGTTGTAGGTTTTGTTTGGTCACAAAACATAGTTTTTATAACTCTCACTGTATTTGTCTTGTATTCCCGTGATAAATCCCACCAGGAAATACATAGTCAATTTCTGTTCACTTGCATTATCCCTCTCTTACTCACATTGTATTCGGTCTATATCCAAAGCTTCCATTGTTCGAGTACCTTCTTCTATTGATGTTATCATATACACACTTTTCTAGATTCACGAGAACACGAAGGAACGAGGAGATCACACTGAGGGACAAAGTCATACACAACCAGATTTACCACTATTTTGTAAACTCCAGGTTTGAGTTATCAAAGTTCTAGTTATAACATATCAAATAGAGTATTAAATTATTTCATTTTAGTCAAAGCTCGCTCTCGATATCAAAAGGGAAGCTATGGGGATTGATAGTTTCTAAGAAAATGTGATTCATTCCTCACTTCTGACATAGGATCGAGAGTCTTTCGATTTAAATTAAGTATTTTTTAAGATATTTAGGATAAATTCACAACTGCACAGGTAAATAGGTACACCAGGCTACTTTGTTTGTTTTGATTCTGTTACTAGATTAATTGTCCATTTTCTGAATATATTAGAATAGATGCTCTTTTAATTCCTTTAAAATACTTCATCGAAAATACAAAGATAAAAGAATACATGCATAGTGTAGATACATCTTTCATAATTAGTTTACTACTTTTAGTTAAAGTTGAATCATCTTTGCATGACAATTACGGGACCTAGGGAATTTAGGGAATATGTGTTTGAACTGATAATGCCTCAACCAAATCTCCCCACAACACTAGCTGATATAGATCAAGACCTAAGGATTCAGGTTTTTCGAACAACAAGAAACCTACGAGTAATTAGTGAACAATTGAGAGATTTAAATATTGAAGACGATAAGGCATACACATTTTGGTCAAATCACCCTAATTACAGACTGCCTTGATAGGATGTCTGCATGACTGTATAAGGACTCAAAAGAGAACAAGTATTTGGTTGCGATCCTTTAGTTCCACAACTTAACATAAGAGACCTCCTCATTGACATAGATACTATCCTACACATTCAACTTGCCAGAACACCTGCTAGGTATTCTAAGAAAATTACACAACTTCTAGTTCTAAACATAGAGACTGAAAAGGTGTATGACTACTGGATAATCGGAAGGAGAAATTAACTCCTCACATGACCATAGGAGGTCTGCCACAACCATGAACTTACAGTTTTGATCCATAGGTCCCACAACCCAATGGGCCTACTGATCAATCAAACATTGACACTGGTTTACGAACACTAATATTTAGGACCACACCACTCCCACCAGACAACATTACACAATTCTCCATATTAAACGTAGCAGCCAATCAAGCTAAAGATTTCTAGACTAGACCAGAGAATCATCCATAAAACCCCAGAGGATCCACTACACATCTCATCACCATGTTCATGACCTTGTCTAGAAATATACACGAAGCACCTACAAGTCACTTCCCACGTATCCAACAACCAATAAATAGGATCTCGGTAGAACTCGACATTGATTGGAGCCTCTGAACAACTATTATATCCGAGCGATCCGTTATGCCAATTTAGGTTAGGAGGGCCTTCTACACCTTAGATTCACAGATTCCACTATTTTTTGTTGCGGATATAAGATTGCCCAACTAGTTTTTCTATATCCATACATATTCCACATTCACCGGTCGTCTCAGCATGACCTCAGGAGGTCAGCTACGAGGAAGAGTTACTTGTAGATTCCCATCCTTGCATGTCACTTTTCCATCGTACAAAATTGGTAAAACTGACGTGAAACAAAAAAATATTCCCCTTTTATTTTCATTTCTTTCATCCAACTTCACTCTTTCCCATTATTATGTAGGTATTCATATACCCCCCGAATATGTCAGGATACGACACATATGACAAACCTCTCTTAGGTCTCGAAGAAAATTATGGTCAAACAAATAGACAACCGTCATCCTCAGTTTTTGCATGGGCTAATAACTATTCAAGTAATTACTTGTCATCTCAAACTCCCCCTCAAATAACTAGTTCTAGTTCTTCATTCCAAATTGAGGACTTGGATCAGCTTGCATAAACACGACAACCAAAGCCCTTAGGCTCCAAAAATATGACGTTTACTAGAGAATCCACTTCATCTCCTCGGGTATTTTTCAAACCACGGATTAGTAGACAGTCAAATCCACTCCCATTTTTGGATGAGGAGTACTTATCACACTATGCTAGAAGCGAACAACGCTTCCAAAACATGTACCCACCTATAGGGAGTTTGCAAATACAATTTGATACCCTACTCCAAGAAAACACCCCCATTCCTCCACCTATGGGAAATGCCCTCGGTAAATCTTGGTAGGGTAATGATCAATTCATAGCAAGGTATCAAAACCCTTTACAACCTCAAGGTGTACAACAAACTCCATAAAGGCAGAACACTGTGTCTTCGCCAATAGAGGTCATTTCAGCCTTAGTTGAGAAGGTTAGAGGATTGGAACTTGCTCAAGAAAACCAAAATTCATATTTTGGGCAAGCAGGAATCCCCAACCCTTTGCATCACCCCAGTCAAATTGACCTCCTTACAGGAACAGGCATGTTAGGCATGCCTCCTCAACATCTGTATAATTACCCACAACAAACACCAACTAGGACCGCGTTTTCAAACGCCACTCCAATTGAAAATATGATACCTCCCGGCTTGGCACCAAACAACCCATACCAGAACAGTGCTCCTCCCTACTTAAACATTTATTCAAAATCACCATAAGGAGACATGTTCTCTTCTCCTGGGATGCTCATTCAACCACAAGGATTCTCTTATGTCCCAGCAAATACATATGCTATGCCATATCAACAAACCATGCCACCCCCACCCCCTCGGCAAGCACCATCAATGGTCGAGGCCTATGCGGTAGGGACTTATTCAGAATATTTAAAAGATCCCCTAGACTTCACCATATGAAGTGTTATGCTTCCAAGACCTCTTCCCAATTTACCCAAATACAAAGGGGAAGGAGATCCAAATGCACACATTAAGGCCTATGCCACATCCATATAGGAATTACTCCCTTGGGATGGGGTTGTTGCTAAGATATTCCCTAAAACCTTAGCGAGTATTGCCCTTGATTGGTATTACAGAATACCTAAATCCTTGATACACTCATTTAAACAACTCGTGTCAGAGTTCATCAAAGCTTTCGACATGAACAAATTGTTAAGAACAATAATCAAGGAATTCTTGCATATTAAACAAGAACATAATGAATCTGTTGCTCATTTTATTCAAATATGGTGCACGGTTCTCTACTCATTAGTAAGTGCTCCAAACATGGATCATATGGAACTATGCGATTTATTCCTTCATTCTCTCAATAAAGAGATAAAGGAAGAAGTCTAGAAGTTCCCACTAAGAACTTACGATGAAGTACTCGAGAGTGCTCTCCGAATTGACCAAGCAGTGATAGATAGTGGTCGTAAGAAATATGGAACAAACGGGAAATTAATCACTCACAGTAAAAACACCATGGCCTATCCTAATACCAGGAATGCTAATCAAGGACCTAAGATCCTTAATAAGAACAGCGAAGTTACAACAGATGGAGTAACTAACCAAATTAAAAGAGCAAATGTTGTGAACATTTTGCCACCCGTTAACAATCAACAAAATAACAATTTTACTCCAACAATCAACACGGTGGATTTTAATCATCCACCACGACCACAACAACAACAAAAAAAATGAAAAATCCAAACACAGGGTCCAAATTGAAACCCAACTGGATATCAAAGTCAAAACCAAAGGCAACAGCCTCAAAATTATAATCCCAATTTGTTTTATGGTTTCCACAAAATTAAAGGCCACAATACTAGGACTTGTTGTGACTACAATAAATTCATGTGGAATTTTCTAGAAGATCAAAAACAACTCTTTATAGATATGTTCTTAGCAAATTCTATAGTACCCGCTCCAAACACTTACACAGGGGCAGTTTCCCCTCAAAATATACCCCTCAAGATCTTTAATGATCCACTCCCAAACCATTCTAACAATAACAAGTTAGATCCAAGAAGAACAAAGAAGGGTGTTATAACATGAAACAATGATCATGAAGCTTCAACTTAATTAAATCCACCAGTCACACCCTAATTAGGAACTCAACCGCAAACTAAGATAGTTGGTCTGGTAGAGTTAGACACCGAGCTACCCGTAGAAACCATAACAAGAACACGGGATTATTATTCTCAACTAGCTCCAAGTTATCCATTGGAACTAGACAACATTCAACAAACGTTGGTAAAACCCATAGCCACCTATGATTTAATTAAATATTTAATGAAAACCTTCTCTCACATCTCCTTCTTGGACTTGTTGAAGAACTCTCCCACACATGGGGCTGCTCTCTTAGAAGCATTAGGCCTTGGTCATCTAATTAACATCACTTCTCCTCCAGAAACACAAGTAAACCATGTAGAATTTGACGTGTACCCTCTAGGGCAGCCAGATAGGGATACTGAGTTTATATTTGATATAAGAAAAATGCCAACGCTGAAATTACGTGAAGAGGCGACCCAGCTTTACATTTACAAGTATGGGTTTACAATAATTATGTTAAACACGCAATGATTGATGATGGGGCAACAGTTAACATAGTCCCCTTCACTTCTCTTCAAAAGTTAGGATATGGAGAGACAAATTTTTCCACAACATGAAATATGCTAAGAGGTTATGATAGCCTCAAGGCCACTTCAATTGGGACCATAGTTTTACTAGTCACTTTAGGACCTAAGATGGTCCTCACCGAATTTTATATTATAGATCAGGAAACCAACTATAATATGATCCTCGATCAGCCATGGATACACCACATGAAGGAAATCCCTTCCATGTTATTCCAAGAAATAATATTTCTACACTTAGGGAAAATATTTGTGGCACAAGGTAACCCAAAACCCTTCACTATACACCTAGTTGATTTAAAGAAAAGACCAGGCGTTCACTCCGAGTTTTAACTCCCAACAAATCAACTAAGCAAACCAATTAATTCAAAGCCAAAAGAGAAGTTGATACCCACCACAGAATTGGAAGATACAAATCTGGTCGAGGGCATTCTAGCACTCAAAAATGAGGCCAACATCATAGAAACAGTGTCATTAGGGACTATCGTAAAAATTGTCGAGTTGCTAGAGAAATATTTACCTATTCTCCTACCATTTGATTCTATGGGTATGGGATACACCCTAGGAATTTCTTCTCTTCCATCAGACAAAGTTTATATGGTAGTAGTAACCAAAGAAGAAGAAACAGATACGACGAATATCCCAACATCCAGTTTTCCAAGCAAATATTGGACTGTCCACTTCGATGGAGCTAGATGTTGCTTTGGATGGGGCAGGAGTGATCTTTACTTCACCTGAGGGAAAGATCCTACCTTTCACCTTTAAATTAAATTTTGAATGTACAAACAATGGGGCTGAGTACAAAGCTCTCCTCCTTGGCCTCATCCTAGCCAAAATAATGGGTGTCGATAACATTAGAGTGCTAGGAGACCCTCAACTAGTTACAAACCAAGTCTCCGAGGCATACGAAACTAGGGATGAACATTTACAACTCTATAAAATAGTGGTATTAGATCTAAGCAAGGGATTTAACTTCATATCAATTGAAGCAATCCCACGAGAACATAACCTTCTCATAGATTCAATAGCAACCTCAGCTTCCCGTTTCACTCCAAACAGTGAGTTGGAAGATACAAGTTTCATGGTATCACTTCGTACTGAACCATTAGTGCATAAAATACCAACAAACCCACTCCCAACTCATCGAGAAGCTAAGAATGATTTTCCTATCCTGGATCACTTTGATGGTGATAGAGTCACTCTCGAATATCTAAACACCTATGCGGAGCTACACCTTGCTCACTGCATAGTGGATCTTTCCCTAATACCACATTCCTCTTCCTATTTTGGAAATCCTATGGTAGAGTCTCCTCCACAAAAGGATCTTGATATATTTGAGGTAGAAGATAGAGAAAGTTTGGAACTACCTCCAGCCCCACCTGAATTTGAAGAAGGCAACACTTCTCTAATAGAAGAAACCATTGACATAAACAGCGGAACGGAGGAAGAACGAAAAATTTTGAAGTTGGGATCCTCGTTAACTCTGGAGGAGATAGAAATACACACGCAAATCCTCAAAGAACATCAAAAGGCTTTCACATTTAGCTATAAAGAAATGATGGGCATTGCACCACACATCGCGGTACATAACCTTGTCACCAAACTAGATGCAAAACCAATTAAATAAAAGTCAAGAACAATAAAGCCAAAAGTGGTTCTCATGGTAAAACAGGAAGTAATAAAACTTCTCCAAGTGGGATTCATTAAACCTATTGACTATTCACAATGGGTATCTAATATCATCCCTATTCTAAAAAAGAATGGAAAGATACGCGTATGCATAGAATTTCAAGATATTAACAAAGCTTGTCCCAAAGATGACGTCCTGTTACCATCCATTGACGTTATTATTGATGCGACAGCTGGATTTGAACTGTTGTCTCTCGTGGATGGGTTCTCAAGGTATAATCAAATTAAAATATCTAAACAGGATCAAGCCAAAACTACATTTATAACTCCCTAGGAAACTTATTGTTACGCTATCATGCCATTCGGTCTTAAGAATGTCGGTGCTACATATCAACGGGAAATGACATACATATTCCACAATCTTATCCATAAAATTGTGGAATTCTATGTCAATGACTTATTGGCCAAGGCCAACAAGCATTGTGATCATCCAGAAGTACTATGTATCATCATCTCATGATTGATTTAATATGGCGTCACATTAAACCTCGAGAAGTGTGTGTTTGGTGTGACAAGAGGAAAAATTCTGGGTTACATTATATCTTCACAAGGGATTGGTGTTGATCCAGCCAAAATCCGGAATATTCTCGAAATGATTCCACCATCAGATGAGTCTGGAATCAAGTCATTTCTTTGGAAACTTGATGCAATCTAAAGGTTCATCCCGGATTTAAGTTTTATCATTCATCCAATAAACAATCTATTAAAGAAATACTATAGCATTGATTGGACTGAAGAATGCAACGAGGCCTTCGAAGCAGTTAAACACTTCTTATTGTCTCCACCCACGCTAATGCCTCCCAGACCAGACCACCCTTTGATCCTATACTCACAGGCCATTGATGTCTCGCTAGCCTACATGATGGCTCAAGAATACAATGATAAACGATAACGTGCAGTCTATTTCATTTGCCAATCGTTGCTCGATTATGAAACACGTTATACACAGGTTGAGAGAGAATGCCTTGCCATAGTCTTTGCGACAAAATGTTTAAAACATTAAATGTTAAACCATTGTAAAGACAGGTCATTTATAAACATTCCTCACACAAGGGTCTTTATCAAAAAAGGTTGGGAATTTCATAACCTTAATGGGTGAATTTGATTTAACATCTGTAAACCAAAAATCCATTAAGGGACAAATCATTGTAGTCTTGTTAGCTGAAAATCCATTAGATGGAGGCGATCTGATAAATCTGGACTTCCCTAATGAGTGTATATACTTTGTCAAAACTAGGCCCCCCATCTCTACATGTCCTTGGTACTCTAATATCATCAATTTTATTATGGACCACACATACCCGGAAAGTGCCACATCGCAACAAATAAAGAGGTTACGCATTATCACTGCTAAATATGTTGTTTTAGAACAAGTACTCTATCGTAAATCCTTTGACGGCATGCTTCTAAGATGCGTCAACACAAAAGAATCCAAGAATATTCTTTATGAATCCCAAAGTGGGATATGTGGAGGCCACTTCGGTGGTCATGCCACTACTCGAAAAATATATTGGATGGGCTATTTTTGGCCCACTCTCGAACACAATGTAGTAGAGTTTGTACATAAGTGCCACAAATGCCAAGAATTATCTCACGAGATTAACATGCAAGCACAATGCCTACAACCAATAGCAACCCCATGGCCCTTCTCCACATGGGGCCTAGATTTGATAGGGAAATTCTCTCCCTCATCAACTAATGACCATAATTTTATAATTACATCCACAGAATATTTTACCAAATGGGTAAAGGCCATGCCTCTCACCACCATACCATGTTCGGTAATTGCCAAGTTCACTCTAAACCAAATCATTTATAGGTATGGTGTCCCACAAGTCATTATTCAGATAATGACACATCCTTTAAAAATGATGAGGTCCATGAGTTATGCAGAAAATTCAAAATAAACCATCACATGGCCTCTATTAACTACCCTCAAGCCAATGGACAAGCCGAAGCAACAAACAAAACATTAAAGGCTATTCTCCTCAAAATAGTTAAGGAGAACAAGCGAGATTGGCATCTAAAACTATATCCAGCCTTGTGGGCCCATCAAACATCAATAAGAACACCAACAGAAGCAACCCCTTTCTCATTGGTATTCGGGGCAGAAGTAGTTCTCCCACTTGTGGTTGAAATACCTAGTCTCTGCATCTCATTACAAGGTATTTTGGATGAAGAAGCTTACAGGGAGGCATGCCTCTCTCAACTAGAAAGCCTTGATGAGGCCAGGAAAAACACCAAACAATGGCACAGAGCCTATGCTGACCAGATGTGTCGGCAATATAACAAAAAATTCTATGAGTGAGAAATATATGAGGGAGATCTAGTTCTAAGACTAGACAGCTAGATTGATAAGAAAACAAATGAAGGAAGGAAATTCTGGCCCAAGTGGTTGGGCTCATACTGAGTCATGAAATACTATGGAAATGGTGCATATCTCTTGTGCACACTAGAAGGTGAGGAATTTAATGAAACTTTCAATTCCTTGCATCTTAAAGGGTTTTATGCATAAGACATCAGAATCACCACTTGTACATTATAGCTACCTACATTACATTAGTCATTTAGCTGTTTCATTTTGTCCACTCATTTCGTAAAAATTGTAGTCAAGGAACTTACTCTTAAGAAATCTATTACAAATTTATGAAAATATTGGCAAAAGCATTCAAATCACATATCTTCAAACATCAAGTAATTTCAAATCTTCTCATCAAATTTGACAGACAAGTATTGACGAAAACCATAGCAAGGCCTGCATACTTGGTTTTGCTCTTTCTTTCTACTAGGTGAAGTTTTCCTTACCTATGGTCTGTTCTAGAAGCTTCTTGGTGTCACATCTATCCCTCTTATGTCTCTTTGAAAAAAATGATATCCCAAAGTCACATATCAGAAGTGTTAAAATCAAATAGAATCAAAAATGCCGAGTAAACGGAATATTTTATTTTACACACTTCTTTGCCCCACCAACCTTCGGTGATAAGCCCACACCTCTTACTGGTGGTGTGAAGTTGGGAAAGGAAATAAGTGCCCTTACTCACCTATATCCTACCTTTGGTGATAAACCCATGCTTCTTACTAGTGGCATGAGGCAGGGTGTGGGGGGTCCATTCACACAAATTAACAAATCTTGGTATTCTAGAAATACAAATCAAATTATATTAAGTGAAAACAAATGTCCAAATTCCAAAGAGATCAAATCCTCAAAACCAGATTTTTTCAACCAGGTTTCCATTTATAGATCTAAGTCTAGATAAACCGGAGAGTAAGTGGCCTTCTGAGCTTGGTGGTAGTTCTGAGTAGGGTAAGTGTGTAGGTCTAAGTTTGGTTTCTGTCACTAGTTTGTCTATCTCTTATCATTCCATTCAGTCAAACTCATACAATTTTTTCCCTTCCCAACTCTTGGTGTTGAGCCCTCGCATCTTACTGGTTGCATGGAGTTGGGAGTGGGGAAATTTCAGCTCTTTTTCACTATACATTCATCACATTTTGCCAACATAAGAAGAAATCACAGACATTGCCCAAAGAGGCCAAAATTTCAATACTACAATGTGTTCGTCATCACATGTTAGCATTACAAAAACATATAAAGTAAAACATTCTGTTTAGTATTTGTTATCATTTGTCATCCATTGCATACATTCTGAAAAGCATGAAAACAAATACTCTAAAAGAATCTAGTATACACATGGGAAACGAGTCACAAAATTCTAGACATTAAAGAGTCTAGATCCAAAAAGATATATATATATATATAAATGGTGTTTCATGTACAATGCCATCATGCACTAAGGCATGGTCAAAATTTGCAATGAGCCCAGAAAATACAAAACAATCGTACATGTATCTGACCAAAAGTCACTACATAAAGACACTGTGATCTCTCAATCTTTGTGAGATACCTCAAAAGGTGTATGGTTGCACCTAGGACTCCTTATGTGATAACACTCTGAATGGACAGAGGGCTCACGATCACAGCCAACAGCTGTGGTCTCACTATGAGAGTGACTCCTCCTCATAAAGTGCTCAGCAGTCCTATATCTAGCCAGCTCAGTGCAAAGGGAGGTAATGATCTTTTCCACCTTCTAGACAGGGGCAAATACATCTGTATGTTGACCGTTTGCTAAAGGCTCTTCAACGTCCTTAGTGAGCTCAGTCTGAGTACCATTAGAAGGGAGCAATAGAGTGTCATCGCACACCTAGAAAATCAATTCTCACTATACCTCAGCAGTCGCTGCAAGTAAAAAGGAAAAACACACAAGTTAGAAAGTTTTCCAAAATAAAACCAAAGATAAACAAAACAACAAAAGGAAATAACAACTAATCAATTCTAATTAAATAAAATTCGATAAAAAAAGTATTAACTCACTTAGATCTCTAGGCCTCCAGGTGGGATCTCTAGTATCAGCACATACCACTGACACTGCCACTGACTGTCATCCTTCTCCCACATCTAGAGCAATGTGATGACCTACCATGGACTCACCATCTCCCCCTAAATCTTGAGAACGCAACTCTTTTGAAATTAGAGTCACCTTCTTTGTGCTCTGCTCTACCCTCTCGGCCAGGAAGATATCGTGAGTGTCATGCCACTGAGAATTGATATCATCCTCCTCACCTATCCCGTTGGCTCTGGTCTTTGCCTCCTTTGTCTCCTCCTCTATCTCCCCTCAGTGAATTCCTCACACTTAGAGTCCATGTCAATAGGCTCATCTCTACTATGAGTAGGACCGGCGCCATTCTGAAGTAAAGGTGCTCGAGGAGCACTAGCTACCCCTCAAGCACGAACCACCCTCCTAGCTGTGATGGGAACACCAGGACTGACCGTAGTCCAACCCCAGCCTCTAAGACCTCCCTGAGCCTCACGAACAGATCTATACACTGGCCCTGCTGGAGGAAACATGTAAAATATATGGAAGGTCGAACTACTGTGGTACTCTGTCAAAGGGGTGGATCTCCAACTTCCCCGTCCTATCTACCAGCTGACTGGTAGTGTGGCAAGCGATCAATGTAAGTGTCTCCTCTCCCCAAAACCCTACCATGGCCTGATAAGGAGTAGCCTCCATGTCTACAGTAGTTAAAGAAGCCACTAGCTGGTGAGGTGCTCGAAGAATGGTCATCCATGTCCACCTCGTTGCCCTGATGCTCCCAGGATCCTCTGCCTATACACCTCTCCCATACGGAATGATGTGCTCATACACCCAACTCATGACAAGAGTAGGGTGGCTCAGTGACTATCCCTATAGTCAGACCACCCTATATAAATCATTGTAGGTGGTCCTGAGGATTTCTGCTCCCCAAGCATAAACACGGCCATGGCCCTCAATCTGTGCAATGATGGGAGCCCAGCAATAAAAGAGAGTGTCCCCTCCCTTGTCCCCAATCAATCTTGAAGCAACGATGCCCATGATAATGTTCCGATCTATGTCCCAATATGAAAATAATTCACATAATATGTGACTGGCAGGCGTGACATGAGGGACCTATGTAATCCTCCAAATGTCAGCCCTCTATAGAATGTCTCTCTTCGCCTGAGATAGTGCATCTAACATTGTCAAGAGCCAATCACACTCCCTCTCTCTACTCCATCTAATATACTCATCCTTCTGCATCCACCCAAAAACATAGAAAAAGAGTAAGTTAGTAACAAAATCTGACTAGAAAAATTATCAAGAACATATAAAAATGCTAAAAATGTAAAGACAATCAAAATTTACATCCTTTTTTGCATTATGTTCGAAACTGTCACCCTGTGCAGAGCGGCAGTTTCCTAACAGCCGACTTCAGAGGTGGCGGTCCCATAATCGCTGCCCTCTTAGGTGGCATTCCCATAACCACCACCTTTATAGGGCGGCAGTCCCATGAGTGCCGCCCTGTGTAGAGCGGTGGTCCTGTCCCAAAACGTCAAATGGCTCGAAAGCCCTAAAAACACATTAAAAATGCAAGAAAACACCATTTTAAACAAAATAAAGACCTACCCTATGGGCACCCCCCCTAGAGACTCATTTAAAACTAGCATTTTTGAAAATGATCCCCCCATGAAAAAGATTTCAACATTTCTATGTTTTGGATTTAAAAATGATAAATTGAGAAGAACTAACATGAGACTTCATTGGCTGATGTTCCGCTCTCAGAGGCATGATCACGTTCTTGCAACAGACATTTGCACTATACTCTCATCGAAAATGGTCACCGTGGGTCCCAAAGCTCAAAAACCAATAAATCGACACGTGTAAATGAATAATAAAATGAGTTCATTTTATATACATATAGTTTTCTAAATTGGTTTTTAATATCTTTCGCAAGGTTGGAGTGTCGACGGAGGTAAGTTCTAAACCCTACATAGATGGTAAGTCCTCATTTCATATCAATTTAGTTTTATTTCTCAATTTATTTTTTCTATCTGCACTTGAGTCCCCTTTTTCATTTTGTAGATAGTGGAATTTTACAGATTGTAAGTCCTCATTTCATATCAATTTAGTTTTATTTCTCAATTTATTTTATCTATCTGAAATGGTTCATCCAAACTATTTCTCAAGTAGGATGAACCTGATCCAGCTTTTGTCCCTGAAGTAGAACCCTCAACACCCAAATGAGAAACAATGGGCAAGCTTAGGAGCACAACATCCAAGAATACTGGAGAAAAAAATAGGGTCTACGAGCTGATTTGGGCAAATCCCCCAACCACCACACCTCCACTAGTAGAAACACATCTACCATTCTTATGCCTCAACATAGCCTCTACCAAAAATCAACATTGTGATCCCTCCATCATATCTTCCATAAAAAATCATAATCCCTATCTATGTTTCTCTTCCTAAAACCCAAATCCGTACCAAACAATCTGCTATAGCGATTACTTGGGGTAATAGATTAATATGCTGGAGAATAATGAGGTGGGATGGTCGGTCTAGAAGTCGTTGCCTCTAAAATAAGCCTCCTTTTCAACTTCAGGTTCCCTTTCCACTTCGACATGGCGAAGTTGAATAGGGCACCTGACATAATTCCTTACAAAGGTTCTTGTACATACCAAAAATTATAGGGTACTGCACCACCAGAAAGAGGTTATACATACCTCAATGATGATACAAGTCTCCTCGCAAGGTGTTCATGTTCCAAAAAACTCTCACCAAGTATACGTTTGTATCCTGTATACCTCATTCGGCCTCCATGTGCTTTGATCTACCCTCTGCCCCCCTTTTTCCTTCCATTTTGGTCTTAAGTGACGAAACCGCCACCTTGCCTAGGTGGCGGTCCCATGACCACCACCCAGGACAGGGCAGCGGTCCTATAACCGCCACCCTACACAGGGCGGTGGTCCTACAGATGTTTTCCAAAATGTTCCGACGATCTCATCAAACATAAAATTCAAATTTCTATCTGCTTCTTCAGCTACTTTGCTTTGCATTTATGTTTTGGCTGCCCTTTGAATAGTGTTTTCTCTTTGTTTAATGGTAAAAGAGTTCCATTACAAGTTACCTTCTAGTGAATGCATTTGTTATAAATAGCCAGCTTGTTTTCAAACAAGAGGCCCCTCTCCTTCTCTATTTAATCATTTAGTCTTTTGAGTTTCTTTCTTAGAATTCCAATAATTTCATGTTTTACATCCATTGTTAGTCTTCCTTTTATGTTTAGAGGTCATTTGATCTTCTTGTTTCAATCTCGCTTCATTGTTGTTCCATGCAAACCAGTTTAGAATAAGGTAGTTTCATTCTTAGATTGGAATCCATTTAGAGTTGCAGGTTTTGTCTGGTGACAAAACATAGTTTCTAGAACTCTTGGCATATTTGTGTTGTATTCCCGCAATAAATCCCACTAGGAATTACATAGTCAAGCTTTGTTCACTTGCACTATCCCTCTCTTACTCACATTGTATTCGATCTATATCCAAAGCTTCCATTGTTTGAGTACCTTCTTCTGTTGATGCTATCATATACATGCTTTTCTGGATTCATGAGAACACGAAGGAACGAGGAGATCACACTGAGGGGAAAAAGTCACACACAACTAGATTTACCACTATTCTGTAAACTCTAGGTTTGAGATGTTAAAGTTCTAGTTATAACATATCAAATAGAGTAGTAAATTATTTCATTTTAGTCAAAGCTCGCTCTCGATATCGCCAGGAAAGCTATGGGAATTGATAGTTACTTTGAAACTATGATTCATTCCTCACTTCTCAGGTAGGATGGAGAGTCTTTCGATTTAAATTAAGTAGTTGTTTATATATTTAGGATAAATTCACAACTGCATAGGCAAATAGCTACACCAAGCTACTTTGTTTGTTTTGATTCTGTTACTAGATTAATTGTCCATTTTATGAATATATTAGAATAGATGCTCTTTTAATTCCTTTAAAATACTTCATCGAAAATACAAAGATAAAAGAATACATGCATAGTGTAGATACATCTTTCATAATTAGTTTACTACTTTTAGTTAAAGTTGAATCGTCTTTGCATGACAATCACGGGACCTAGGGAAGTTAGGGAATATGTGTTTGAACTAATAATGCCTCAACCAAATCTCCCCACAACACTAGCTGATATAGATCAAGACCTTAGGATTCAGGTTTTTCGAATGACAGTAAACCTATGAGCAATTAGTGAACAATTGAGAGAGTTAAATATTGAAGACGACAAGGCATACACATTTTGGTCAAATCACCCTAATTACAGACTGCCTTGATAGGATGTCTGCATGACTGTATAAGGACTCAAAAGAGAACAAGTATTTGGTTGTGATTCTTTAGTTCCATAACCTAATGCAGGAGACCTCCTCATTGTCATAGATACTATCCTATGCATTCAAGTTGTGAGAACACCTGCTAGGTATTCTGAGAAAATTACACAACTTCTAGTTCTAAACATAGAGGCTGAACAGGCATACGACTACTAGATAATCGGAAGGAAAAATTAACTCCTCACATGACCATAGGAGGTCCGCCACAACCACAAACTTACGGTTGTGATCTATAGGTCCCACAACCCAATGGGCCTACTTATCAATCAAACATTGACACTGGTTTATGAACACTAATATTCAAGACCACACCACTCCCACCAGACATCATTACACATTTCTCTGTATTAAACGTAGCAGCCAATCAAGCTAAAGATTTTTGGACTAGACTAGAGAATCGTCCATAAAACCCTGGAGGATCCACTACACATCTCATCACCATTTTCATGACCTTGTCTGGAAATATACACGAAGCACCTACAGGTCACTTCCTATGTATCCAACAGCCAATAAATAGGATCTCGACAGAGCTCAACATTGATTGGAGCCTCCGAACAGCTATTATATCCAAGCAATCCATTATGCCAATTCATGTTAGGAGAGCCTTTTACGCCTTAGATTCAAAGATTCCACTATTGCGTGTTGATGATATAAGATTTCCCAACTAGTTTTTATGTATCCATACATATTCCACATTCACCGGCTATCTTGGCACGACCTCGGGAGGTCAGGTATGAGGAAGAGTTACTTGTAGATTCCCATGCTCACATGTCTCTTTTCCATCATACAGTTCCCTTAGGCATGGAATTCAATGGTGTAGAGCTCTACCCACACTTATTGAATGTTTCCCTTTGTGAAGAGATGGAAGAGAACTTTCAAGGGCTTGCCGACCAACAAATATTTTCTCCTGGTTCATATTTCTCCCAAAAACCTTTATATGGCTTCCCACAATCATCTCCTCTATCAAATAGTTGTTCTTGAAATCACTCTTAAAAATACCATAGAAAAATATATTGTAATTTTTTTTAAGCTCCTAAGATCCGCCATGCACCGTTGTTTTCTTCTCACCATTGTGCTCTGTAGTCGTATTCACCTTTCGATGTGATTTGCATTCATATTTTTTTAAATGGAAGTACCCCATCAAACATTCATGAGAGGATAAATTCAATGTGTTATTAATTTTGTAAAAGGGGGTAAAATTTTGAGACAAAATTATATTTGTGTCTCTATGTTTTTTCTCAAATGACCCCCCCTTGTAGTAGTGTTGCATTTATTGCTTCATTATATGCATAGTTCAATGTATTACAAAATAAAGGCTTGGATTACCATGCAAGGAGTCCACTACAAGGCCCTACATCACATTGGCTTCACAAAACCAAAATGACAAAGTTTTTCTACTCAAACTATCTACCCTTTATAATGAGCTCACACTTCAATTTATAGAATTTGGAAGAGAGAGGATTGAAATCCTAAAATCTGCCTTTCAACCACTTGCAAGAGGTAATAAATGAATTAAAATGATGGTATGTTTCTTTAAAAATTCTCCCCATATTGTCTCATGACTTGTAGTAGTGAAAACTTTCTTCCTATGCTTCATTAAATGTATCCCCAACTACCAATTAAAACACTTTTCTTAACCTAGTCCGTTTTCCTCAAAATTATCCATTAAATCTGCATCAAATTCTATATTTCTAAATTTTTTTCATTGGGCTAGGAGCCATGATTCCAATGAGATCAATTTTACATGATTTTGTTGAGAAATGCAAAATATATGGCATTCTGAGTGTTAGCAACTATTTTGAGTTTGCCAGTGATTTCTTGTATTTTACGGGAATGAGCTTTTATTTTTTGGAGCTGGAGATTTTTCAATTATTTTCACCCATATAACCTCATTGAAAATAATAAATTTACTTTTTTTGCGTAGAGGATGTTTTTTCATTTCCGAAGAGTCCAATTTTGTGAAAATCGGAGCTCCGGATCAAAAGTTATGACTATTTGAAGTTTGGGGGTTAGGTGTTCCACTTTTCCTTTGGGTTGCAAGTATTATGGGTTTTCAGGGAACTCATGTCCCTATGGTACCTCAACCATGTGGGTCTCCTTTCTCTGTGTCTCCTGACTTCGGCTCTTCTATCCTCGCGCATCCATTGTTGACCAAGCTAATGGGTCGTTGACCGCCGACTTCTCCACACCACTCGCCCGTGGGTATTTTGTCTATTTCGAGTCTGTGTGTCCCAATTGTCCCAAACATTTTTCTCCACCATCTCCAAACTCCACTAGCTATGGCTAGTTCAAGTATTTGTAGCCCGTGCATAATTTTGTCCCAGCTACCCCGTGGACCGCGCGGGATAAAATATTCCACTTTTCTACATTTCTTTGGCTACGGCTATTTTGGCTTTTTGGGGCCTGCATGTACTTTTTTCCCAGTTATCCCGTGGACCGTGCATGATAAAATATTTCAATTTTTCTGTATTTTTGATGATTTTTATATGTATTGCCTCTTTATTCTCTACAATGCCCCCTCCAATCAGCTTGTTGTCTCTGTTTTGGTCTTGTGTGCATTTGTTGGCCTGTGTGATTATCAATTTCACAGGAAGAGGAAAATTACATAATAGGGGGGAGATCATTCTATTCCATCTCCCACATTCTATACATTTTCTATATACTAGATCAAACTCTTTATCATTATGCAACATGCACAAGGACATCATAGGGCATCATTACACAAAAAATCACATAGAACTACATGGAGTTTAAAATGTAGTACAATGCTCGGTACTAGGTTCACTCTTTAGGTGACCAGTGGGATCATTCTGACTCCCCATTATACATATTATTTATTACGTTTGATGTGGTTTGTGGGTATGTGCAGCTAGGTATCTATATTGTAGGTTACAGGTGCAAACAACAACTTTGGAACAAATATGGAGCAACAAACAAAGATCAATAACAAAGCTCCTCCTACACAAAAAAACATCATAACTTGAGCATCTGAGTGAGAACTATCACCTAGATCAATCACTAGTACCTAGGTGATCTTGTCCTCTAGTTAGCACTTCTATCCTTCACATTTTTTAGTTCCAAAATTTTCAATAAGCCTTCACATCACTCTTCCCATTCTATTCCATAAATTCCTTAGTCCAGACCACTTCCTAATCATTCAGAAATCAGCTAGGTCATCTATCTCTCTCACTTTCATAGTGTTTCATATTATTTATTTATTGTTGCTTGTGAATTTATTGTATATTATCATTCGTATATCATTAGTTCTAGTAGTTACACTGAAACATAGATTTAATCTCAATTTAAATTAAATCATTTGGTGAACCCCACTCGTGATTAAACACTTAGATCTTTATTTTTTATGTTCTATCAAATCTTCTTTCATAGATCCTCAAGTCTCCATGTATAAATTACTTCAAATGAACCCACCTTGAAAATATTTTATCCAAAAATTCCTAGAAATTATGTATCTCCCTTACAATATGCCACCTGCACAAGTATATTCTATTTTCGATCGTCTCTCTAATGACCTTATCAATCCTTATACCACAACCAAACAAACCATCTTAGAGTCAATTCAAGCTTTACACCATGTTTTTTATGATAAATTTCAACATATGGAAACCACAATTACATCCCTCAAAGCTAAAATCCATCATCTTAAGGATGCTTCTCATGCCCATGCTAGTTCTTCTTATGCACCTCCTTCTAATCCAATGTCTACTATATTTTCTCATATAATTGAAGCCCAAGTCTTACTACTACCAGCACCTCTCAAGTTTGATCTAAATGATAAGAAACATAATATTCTTACTGAGCTCCTCAATCAATAGTTTATCAAATTTCCATTAATTCATTACTACCCTACTCATTGGATTTCAAAATGAAAAGCTCACCCATTTTACAATTATCACATAATTAATGAACATAATGACAATGATTTCTATGCTTTAAAATGAAGACTTAAACACTTTTTACATCATGTTTTTCTTTTATTTGTTACATAACATTCTACTACATGCTCATCTCACATTGTTAAATCACATTGGGTTCCCAAATCTGATCCCTCCATGTCTAATGAGCATCATGTCATAGTTACTAATTTTCCTTCTTTGGTAAGTCAAGAGCTACCCATCCAACCCTGTACCATACTACCATTAAAAATACTTACCCCATTACCTCCTCCTTTCAATTCATCTGGAGTGTTACTAATCCAAAATAAGAAACCACCATCCAAGGAAGCACCTCCAAGTCCCCCACCAGATCCTGAGATCCCTCACCATCCTCCTCAAATTAATTACATAATTCATACTTTTTCTCAAGCTAATGCTTATATTGATGTCCTGGAAACATTCCAAACTCTACCACCATGGCAAGTGCTCTCTCACATCATCACATAGATCTCCATCACGTGAATACTCGGGAGGCATTGAAATATCCCCCTCATAATCATATGTTTTAATCAACAATTTCATATCCATATTATTCACCTACACATATCTACATTAATTTTTATTTGCAATTCACGTTAATATTTTCATTTAATAGATATAGAAATCTGTAAAATCCTCATTGCAGAGTTAGAAAGAAATAATAAGAAATAAAGTACAGATCTAGCGTAAGAAATAAGATAGAGAAATATGAAACCCTAGCTTCAAGAGAGGGAATAAGAGAAATAGATGATTTCGCAATAATCTAGAAGATGTATTGAGTTAGAAAACTAATGGAATACGAGGATAGAATTTTACAACTGAGCCCAGAAAATTACAGGACTATGAGAAATGTTAGGACCAGGACATGCCTGGACTGGGTCAGGGGTGCTTAGGTGCCAAATACCTTCTATAGGATCCTGGGACACAAAAAAACCTCAAAAAATTATTTACATAGTGTTGCAAGATGTTCACTAATGTTCATTGTTGATCGCCTGTAGGTTGCTTAAAGATCATCAATTTCACTTATAACATGGAAAACAAAAGACATCTTGGAAAACACTAAAAAAAATCAAATCCTAAAAATAAAAATATGAAAATGGGGAGTTGGACTGACCCCAGTGGTCACCTGATAGAGTGAACTTATGACCAATCACTGCACTACATCTTAGACTCCATGTTATTATGTGTGTGCATGTGAAGAATATTTCCCTAGGTGGATCTTATGCAAGGTGCATTGAATAATGAGAAATAACTAGAATGTAGAAATATAAGTAGATGTGTGGATATCAAAATGAACTTCCTCTTCTATGAAGTGTATGCAAAATAATGTAGTCACTTGTCCTTTGAATGAAAATAGATGGATGCTTTGATGCTCTTGAAATGCTTTTGGATGCAACCTTAGATGATAGTAATAGATGCTTAGAGCTTGGTCGTTTAGTATGATCACATAGCTTTGTATTTATATGATTCCCTTGTTTTCATTTTGTAATTAACATCTAAAATGTTGACTATTAAGAAAACAAGATGCCCAGAAGGGGAAAGTAAGATACAAAGAGGTCGAGGGCACCTAGAGGGGACTAGAGTGTTAGGGGCATCTTGGATGGGAGCTAGTGTCCAAAGCCAAGAAATATAAAATAGTGAAAGTCCAAATGGGCAGTGAGGTGTGTAAGACGATAAAGAAATTAAGAATGCAATGAAAATAGGTCAAAGATAGATTTCAATTACTAGTTTTCTCACTTAGGAAATCATATAAATAACGGTATGTGATTAGGACCTAGAACTATACCCAAGTGCGTGATTTAGTTTATAAATTTGCACACACTTTATGTTGTTGAGTGAATAATCAATAACATAAAGGAGATAAAATATGTGTACCTGATAACCATGTAGATCGATGGTGAAAGTGTGTCAAAAGACAAGAAAAATCATGGAGTGATAAAATTGTTAGGAATAGTTTAACTATAGTGTGAACTAGAGGTTTATTCTAGTGTGTGTATAATGAGTTGTATCACACAACTCATCTAAGAGGGATAATAGGGATACTGTACAAGATAAGCCTCGAATAATTTTTAATAGGATCAAGCTTTGTGTATTAATATCCTCCTACTATTGGAATAATACATCCCGTGCATTTCAGAATTATTTCCTGTGCAAGTCTGGTTCAAAGTTTATATTTGGTATCAGAGTAGGTTGTCATGAGAGTTTATGAGGCATTTAGATCTGGAATGATTTTGTCTCATTGTTGGGAATAAATTTGAATAGAGTAATTTAATTTCTATTAAATCAGTGATTGTAATCATGTTTATTGAATGAAATATGCGACCTGTGTTTGTGCGATCTACGTGTTCCTGTGATCTATGTGTTCCTAAGATCTGTGTGTTCCTGCAATCTATTTTTTTTCCACATTTTCCTCTCCCAAATGAGCATCTAAGAAGTGAGCGACTGCTGGTCATTTCTCCTCATTGACATTGGTATCTACCTCTACGGATTCAACATTTTTGACCTTTATATGCACCTGCAGCGAAGATCAAATTTCGTGTGAAGTTTCGTTTAATCAGACGACTGAGATCTGCATTATGAAAGGTAAATCTGTTTCTTTCCTTTTTTGGACACAGTGAAAAAAATCACAAGGAGAGGAAAAAAATTGCCATTTTTGAAAAGGGTCTGGGAAGATTTTAGATTTTAAACTTGTAAGATTCATAACTTTCAGTTTGTTACTCAGATCGAGGGATTGTTTTTTTGAATATATATATTTTTTTAATCCCTACACATTGATCCTATAATTTTTGCTACTAGACCAATTTTTTATTTTTGGAAAATATTTCAAAAAAAATTTATATATATATATTTAAAAAATATTGTGAAGGGTGCATTCTCGATTTTATTTGACACCCTGAAAAAAGAAAAAGAAAAAAATTGAAGAGTGCATTATTGGTTGAAACCGACACTCTGAAGAATCATGGACATCCCACTAGATAAGTTCAATGGATTAAACTTTCACACTTGGAAAGTTAAAATCCAAATGCAATTACTGCATAAAAATCTATGGAGGATTGTATCAGGAGAAGAATCAAAACCCACAGACGCTACAAAACTAATAGAATGGGAAACAAGGGATGATAAGGAAAAAGCAATAATAGTACTTGCCTTATCTGACACTGAGCTACACTATGTGTATCTGGAAAATTTTGCTAAAGAAATATGGGAACTACTCAACAAAACTTTCAGTTCAAATGCAATCAATGCAAAATTTTCATTAAACCTTCAATTATTTGAACTCAAAATGAATGATAATGTGACAATGTCAAGTCACATCAATGAATTGAGATCACTCATAAGGCAACTTGCAGAAGTAAAAGCTGTAGTAGATGACGAAGATGCTAAAGCCATACTTCTAAACAGTCTTCTTCCTAAATACAATAATGTCATTTTCACTCTCGGACAGAAGCCCTCACAATCACTAAAAGACATGATTTTTGCGCTCCTAGCTGAGGAGAAAAGAACAAAAGAAGACATTCAGGAAGAAAATGCCCTCTATACACAAACAAAAGAAATATAAAATTTTCAAAGAACAAAGAAGAAACAGAATGTTATTATTGCAAGAGAAAAGGACATAGAGCTTCTTTCTGTATTACTCATGCCATAGACATCATAAAATGAAAGCTTAAAATGCAAGAGGCAAATGTAGTTGCTGAAGAAGATTCAAAAATAGAAGAACCAACACCAGAAGAACCTGACTACAATTCCGATGACTTTCTGTTCTAGAAACACTCAGAGGCTGGAGGTAAGGAGGAGGAGGAAAACAGCATCTCTTGTTAGTCACCAACAAAGAGATTGCTCAGCATATTGGTGACCTTCTTTCAGTTGTATTGTGTGTTTAAATTCTATTGTAATAATGAACAAAAGTCCCATTCCTGTTCAAAACATGTTTCTTTCTACAATATCCTCTTCTGTATTGAAAATGATGAGAGAAAAAATAATGTACGGTGCTATGAAATGGTTGTTGGTTCCATTCTACAACCTTCTTGAGAGTTTGTGGATCTCTTGAAAAACACATACATATATGGTTGTTGGTTGTCCTAGAAAACCTTCTTGTGGTTAGTGATTAACTAATTGTAAAACCATATGTAAAACATGAGCAAGTACAAGAGATAACTTTCCCCATGTTCACACTAAGGGGGTGAATGTTAGGGATATTTTAACTATAGTGTGAACTAGAGGTTTATATTAGTGTGTGTATAATGAGTCGTATCACATAACTCATCTAAGAGGGATAATAGGGATACTCTACAAGATAAGCCTCGATTTCTTTTTAATAGGATCAAGCTTTGTGTATTAATATCCTCCTACTATTGGAATAATACATCCCGTGCATTTCAGAATTATTTCCTGTGCAAGTCTAGTTCAAAGTTTATAAAAATTAAGCATGAAAGCTAAAGAAGAGGAAGTGACCCTAAGGGTGAAAGCATGTGTGTTATGTCACGTTGTACTTATTTTCATTGTCACTTGATGTCTTTGATTATGTGACTGCTTCTTTTCATAAGGACGGACCTAGAAGAGAGAAGAGATCATCACAATCCAAATATGTGTATATGAAAATTTGTATCCAAATATATGAAAGTATGTGGAAATGTGAAAAAGTAGAAGAAGGAACATATGCACCTGATCCATGATGAGTGAAAAGGATAGAAAGGATCCTAAAAATTCTGTAGAAGAACAAAAATTTGGGTGTTCTTAAGCCAAGAACAAATTTTTTAGGCATTATCATGCCAAGAGCAAGTTTTTTGGGAAATCTCACGCCACAGCAGAAGAAGTGTTGGTGAGAAAGGTCTAATGTTATTATCCATCCTTGAATGCTTCCTGATGATTTATACACCACTACAGATGGTGGTGATTATATTTTTTCTAGTTCGATCCAATGCAAATAAAAAAGGAGATAACATGCATGTTTAATTGTTTGAAGGACCGTGTTGGTTCTTGAAAACTATTGTGTAAGCTTCTGAAAAATGATTTGATTTGAGAAAAAAATCTATAACTACCCCCTGGTCATTGGCACCCAGTAAAATTCAAGGGTGCTGAGGTGCTCAAGTGTGTATCTGGGCATTGGCATCCATGTTGTGCTGAGGACCCATGTCAAAATTTGGGTTGTCTCTGTGACTGAATACTCTTTTGTTACTGTACTATGAAGGTATGATTTGTGACTATGTACTACTGAATGGGGTGACTAATTCACCCAATGTATGCCCCCCTCATTTAGGTTTCATGTGACGTAACTAGGAGGATGCATCCCAAAGGAGAGGACCAGATGCTGATGAGAAACTGGTGCCCTACAAGGTAAGGAATGTTCTCAGTAAAAACCAAGGCACATACAAACTAAGTGGCTAGGAAACGTGTGTTTAGTACAAACAATAAAAATACACATATATAAGATGATGTGTAGTCTAGTAAGCAATAAGACAATGTAGACTATTAAAATTATGTTTCAAAGAACATTGTTTACAATTTCACAAGATAATCATGGTCGAATTGATCAGAATCATACAATGTTCAAACAAGACAAAGGGCATATTCCCACAAATAATGGAATATAATGGAAAACAATGAAAAATAATAGCAAACAAAGTATCAAACAGCCATGGTGGAAAATAGTTCCTACAACTTAGAAAATGTGGCACATGAAACACATGTTAGCATGTTAGAAAGATAAAAAATTGTGTCAAAGCGTATATAATCTGACATAGAATAGTGTGCTGGTAAGAATAGGAAGTAGAATAAATCAAAACAATAGCACCTATAGTGTGTACGAAAATAGATGCCCCCAGGAGTTTTTGTGGTATTGGTAAGAGGTACATTACGAAGCATTTGTACTGTATGTAATGATTTGTGTAAATTCTACATTTTTAACTAGAAGGAAACTGAACATACAAGTGTATATAGAAAAGAAAATGACATATGAAATATATGTCTAACATCATAAGTAAAGCGTAACATGCGATCATAGGGTAAGTGCACCAAGTTGGGGGCCAAGAGGGGGGTCTTAAGTGGATGCATTTTTCTGAAAAATAAAAAACCTCAACTTGCATGATTTTTTTTAAATAGTTACACTCAAAATTGGAAGATGTTGTACAAATATGAATCGTAGGATTTTGAGTCTAGTTTCTAAGCTATTAAATTCTATTGAAAATAGATAAGTTTAAGTGGGTCAAACAAATAAAATACCAACAGGTGCTCTTGTTTTTGTTAAAAAAACATAATAGAGTGACTTTCGTGCCCCCTGCCATTTTTTTTAGCACCATTGAGTATTTTTGAAAATCCTTTGCTACAAAAATAGCTAGGAGCATCTAGTTTGTGTTAAAAAAAATTAGATTTTTTTAACGATTATTTTTTATTTATGATTTTTCTAGTAAATAAATTTTATGTTTTGAAAAATAATGGAGCTCCGACCGTGCCCCCCCCCCCCATAACTACCTCAAAAAAATATCAAAATTTAGATTTTTATTTTTTGAATATGTATAGAATTCTGCCTAGTTTGTGTTCGTATAATATTTTCCCAATTTTGACAACCCAAACAAAAGATACATGATGAAAAATAGACATATTTAAACTTCAAAAAAATAGCTATAAAAAGGTATAGTTAGAAAATAAATAATATGGAAACCTTATATTAGTCAGAAATTTTGATAAATTATATTTTCAGAAAGAAGAAACTCTGCTCTACGTCGTGGTATAATTTTTTTAAATGGATCAATTGTTTTATTTTGATTTATCATAGAGGAAGTGGAATTTTTACATTTGCTTACAAAAACATGATATTTGTTGTGTTTGTGCAGGTCCATGCCTCAAGGTTGGGGATCCAAACCAGATCCTGAGCCTTGAAGCATGTGTTGGAAAAGGTAAAAAGCATAACGCATACGTGTTATGCTTTATTTATATATTGTGGCACCCCAACGTCCCTTTTATTTATAGCAGACATAACATGTACATGTTATGCTTTGGTAAATCTCAAACCTGAGAATTTAAAACATAATCGCGTTATAATAGAACGCGTACGCGTTTTTCTTTTTTTCAGTTTTTTATCCATTTTTTGGCCCCCCAACTTTGAGCACTTACCCCATAAGTAAACAAGAACAATGTGCAACCAAGATATGCAGTATGCTATGAGTGTGAATGGAATAGGAATGCAAAGTGAATCATATAGGATCAGCGTGCCCCCCGAGTGAATCTGTATGGATGTGTATGAGATGAGGTTCATTTATAAATTCCCCCTCAGTATTCAAGAATAAACCGTAGAACCAAAGTGTGTCATCGAGAAATGGTTTGATAGTGTGCACTATAAATATATGATTGAAAAAGCATAGAGCATAAATAGTGAGTGAGTGTGATGACATTCATTTTATATTTAGAACCCTAGCTATCAAGTATGAACCATGGAACTAGAGTGTGTCATAGGGAAGTCTGTTGTGTGACCATTAGAAAGATGTGTTGTGAATGTTCTGAGTGTGAAATTTTTATGATGTGACATTCATGAATGTAGTGAGTCCTCAATAGTAAAGTGTGAACTATAACACAAGAGTACGTTATTAGGTAATGAAAATACAAGTGTATCAAGATGTGTAATATGTGTGCAAAATACTAGATCTGAAGTATGAAGTGAAATAATATAAATGCGAGGCATACAACAATTATAGAATGGGGAATAAGCATGATTCCCCCCAAGTTTAATATGTGAAGAAGAATCAAGTAATGGCGTCTAAGAGATCATCATTATCTTGGTCAATATTGAATGGAGATGCATCAGAGATTTGGTAGGCAAGAGTATGTGGTTCATCAAGTAAGGAGCCATTCTGACAAATATTTTACATGCCATTGCATATTCTTTGTTAGTGAAAGGTGGTAATGGAAATCCATGTGCATAACATCAAGTAATATTTTGGGAATAGTAGAGAAATAAATCTATACAAATAAAAATGTGGCCGAAAGGCATGGGGAATGAAATTTCAATATGATCAAGATCTAAAGTACTTCCAATATAGTCAAGCCAAGACTACCAAAGAGTAAGTAGAGAAGTATGAGGAGTGTGTAGAGAAAATAATGGTAAAAGGAAAACACAAAGGCCATAGGAAAAATTATTACAAACATATCCATAATAGAGATGGGGTGAATGTGACGGGGGAGAATATCATCGAGTGTGAATCTTAGCTAATCCAAGCCATTATACATGAAAATAGTGTCAAAGCAAGTAGGATCAAATGGAATTTTTGGCCAATAAAAATTATTAATGAAAATAGTGCATGTGAATGGAGGGATCATAGATTTAGGTTGTTCATGAGAAGACAATGAATGTGGTATGATGTCCAATGTATGGATGAGTCCCTGATAAATCCAAATAGCATTAATAGAATGAGGGCATGATATTGAAGTGGTTATGAAAATGTCTAATTCAAAAATGATTCTTTAGAGTGAGGAAATTTTTCCAGATAGTCCTTGGGTCATAGATCAATAGCAGGATGCATAGTAGCAGAAGTCAGAATAGGCAATGTAGCAGTTAGGTCTAGGCATAAATATTGGAATCGTTTACTATCAATGGTAACTATATATTCAAAACCCTAATGTAAGAATTTAATGTGTCGGTTAATTTTGGAAGGAACTGCTTGCATTTTGTGAAGCCATGGCCTACCGAGTAAGCAATTATATGGAAATGGGATATCAATAACAAATAATACTACAGGAACAATTTTTGGGCCAACCATGAAAGGAAAATTAATAGTTACTTTGTATGGCTGCATAGTAGAATCGTACTCCCAGAATAAAATAGATTTTGGTTTAACATTAGCTAAGGAAAGGCCTATATTATGAATGAATAATAAAGTACAAAGATTAAGGGCATATCCATTATCCACTAAAGTTCTCTTAACACCCAAGTTATTGATGCATAATCGTATATATAGGGGAGGATCATTTTCATAAATAGAAATATTGTTAGATATAGTAGATGGAAAATTAAGCTATAGAAAAAATTCATCTACAAATTTCTTATAAACTACTTCAGGATGAGTAGCAGAAGGAGTGTGAGTATTACCCAAGAGATTAATGATTTTAGCTCAACATTCAGGATTAACTAGAAATAAATCATGAATGGATATATCCATGATGAGAGAATGAAAGAAGTGATGAAATGAAGACCCAAGAGCGTTTGAATGAGACAGGTTCACTAGATTATTTAACAAATATAAAAATGTATAAAACCCTAATTTAGAGTCACAATAAAATGATAAGCAATAAAGTAAAAATATCATCTAAGCAATAAGCTAGAAAAATATGAAACCCTAGTTGTAAGAGAGTGAATAATAGAATTATCTATTTTTGTAATAATATTGAAGATGTACTGAGCTAGAAAAATGATGGAATAGGAGGAAATACTTTTGAAACCTAGCCCAAAAAATTATAGGACTACCAAAAATGTCAAGATTAGGGCATTTAGACTAGGTCAAGGGCACCTAGGTGCCATATACCTTCTATGGGTTCCTTTGGATATGAATAACCTCAAAAAATAATTGTTGCAGTATTACAAGACATTCTCGAATGTTCGTTGTTGATTTCTTATAGGTCACTGGAAGATCTTTGAGTTCTCTTATAACCTACAAAATAAAATAGCACTACAAAACCCCAAAACACATTAAATCCGAAAAAGAAAAATATGTAAATGTGGAGTGAGACTGAACTCGACAGTCACTTGAAAGAGTGAACTTACGAGTGAGTGTTTCACTACATCTCATACTCCATGTAGTTTTATGTGCGTGTGTGAAGAATCATGCCCTAGGTGGCTCTTGTGTAAGGTGCTTTGAATAGAAAGCAATAGCTAGAATGTAGCAATGTAAGTATATATTTGGATAAAGTGAACTTCCCCTCCTATGAAGTGTATGCAGAAGAATGTAGTCCTTATCCCTTGAATGAAGCTAGATGGATGCTTTTCAATTCTCTTGAAATGCCTTTGGATGCAACCTTAGGGGATAGTAATAGATGCTTAGATATTGGTCCTTTATTATGATCACATATCTTTGTATTTATATGATTCCCTTGTTTGAATTTTGTAATTAACATGTAAAAGGTCGACCTCTAAGAAAACAATATTCTCAAAATATAAAAGAGGCCCAAAGGGGGCAAGTAAGATAAAAATAGTTCAAGGGCACCCAGAGGGGACGAGGGTGCCTAGGCACTGGTCTCCATATAAGAAAGATAAATCAGTGAAATTCAAACGTGGTAGTGAGGTGTGCAAGACCACAAATAAGGAAAGAAAGTAAAGAGAATAGGCCAAAGATAGATGTTAATTATTACTTTTCTCTCTTAGGAATCATATGAATAGTGGTATGTTATTAGGACCTATAAAGGTACCCAATTGTGTGATTTAGTGTGTATATCTTTCTAGCAACACTTTCTCCTATCCAAACTATGGGAACACCTTACTACATCTCTCTGCGCTCCTATGCTACTCCATACACACTTTTCTACTCATTCTTACTTATGGATCTTTATATTTATGGTACACATTCTAATTTCTATATATGGTATACATACTTTTGTGCACTAAATTCTTATTTCACTAAATTTGGACTTATTCTAGTTTGAGAAGCTAAAAAATATAGCCAATATTGGAATCCAATATTACTAGTTTTAGATTCCAAAATGTTGAATATTGGAATTATCTGTACTCCAACATTGCACATATTGGAATCCCATATCTTGTATATTGGAATCTAAAATAACATATATTGGAATCCAAAATAACATATATTGGAATTTACTGTACTCAAAAATCACATATACAAGAATCCAAAAATCAGTATATTGGAAGCCGACATTGATCTACAAAATATAAAACATAAAAGTTTATATTTTGTACATTCAAGCTTTCACTAGGATTTAATTTTTTATTTGGAATAGGGTTCTTATTAATTTTAAATTTTATTTAAGATTAAAATATGTAGTTGTGGGAAAATTCATCTTATGATTTCAAGGAAGCCAACATTGATCTTCAAAACCATTAACATAACATGTTTATGTTTCATACGGGCTAGCAGATGCTAGGCTTTAATTTTTTCTTTGTAATAAGGTTTTTATCAATTTTAAAATGTCACTAACATTAACTATGTAGATCTTGTGAAAATATTTTAATGATTTCATGGAAGTCGCCACTGGTCTACAAAACAAAAAACTGATCATGTTTCTTTATAATATGAGCTAGTGGCTGCTATGCGTAATTTTTTGGGGGGAATAAGTTTCTTAAATCAATTTTAAAATGTCCTTAAGATTAAATTATGCAGATCTTGGGAAGATATTTTAATGATTTTAGGGAATCCAACATTGATCTCCAAAACAATATACATAACATATTTTTGTTTTATAAGGGCTAGCGGCCGCTAGGATTTAACTTCTACTTTGGAATAAGGTTCTTATCATTTTTAAAATGTAATTAACATTAAACTATGCAAATCTTGGGGAAATATTTTAATAATTTTGTGGAAGCTGGCATTGGTCTGTAAAACAATAAACTGATCACGTTTCTTTTTTTACGAGCTATAGGCTGCTAGGCTAATGACATTCAAGAGATGTGAGACACTTTCAGGTTCATTTACTATGATGTGATTGAACCTCATCATAACCAGATTATTACTGAAGATATTATGAAGAAACTAGTAGAGGGCAGAAATCGAGACTAGGAGAATATAATTAAATGTAAAACCATTCCAGATATATTTTCATATTTAAGTATAGATATCAAATTATCTGTAAAACCATTCCAAATATTTTTTCATTTTTAAGTATATTAATTAAAATTAGCAGTAAAACCATCCCAGATATCTTTCAGTATTTATTTTTTTGTTATTTATACCTAGGGAGAAGGCCCTAGCCTACAAAAAAATTACATGAGGATCCAGTTCATTATATCAATGATTATCATGGACACTCATAAAATGAGAAGGTGCATTATCGTGCAAAATACATACAAAATTCATAGGGGAATAATTGTAAGAATTTTGACATCCCCATACCTATTATATTTACTGAATAAAAAATAAAAATTCGTCGGCATTATAATCCATATACTATAAATAGCTTAAAACCTTACATAACTAGGCTCAAAAACTTCCAGATATCTTCTAAGATAGGACATAGACCAAACCGGCTATTCCATTCTCCCACCCGATGAAATCTCAACAATACTTTTCACATCCTAATTTTCAAAGATTTGTGTAGAAAAAGAAGACGACTCCATGCAGCATTCAGAAATTTCTACGTTGGCACTCGCTAGAAGCACCACCCCTGATTCTCTTCCAAATCTTCCATCCCACAACCAATAACATCCATATATATAGCTAGATCATGGGTATAAAACTGTATGCTAACTAGGCTCTCCTTAAATCCTTCATGTTCTTTGTGCATAATAAATTGGCTAGAAGAATTATATAGGATATTGGTTATGCACCGTCCTTGGGCCATATCGAACATATTCCTTCTTCCAATTGATTGATTTGGGTCAATCATGAGTTTCCTTATGCTTTCACATATGTCAACCTCTTCATCCTCTTTGAAACTTTCTACAATAGATCACACTTTCTCCAACCAACCCCTCATGGTGGCACTCTTAATTTTACCATCCATCTAGGAAGATAACGAATATCCAGCCACTTCTCCAGTTAAGGATATTTTACTTTTACACCTTGGACCAGCTTCCAATCCATCTACATTCTTCATATAGTCAAACTAAAAAACCACCCACCAGAGCTCCTGAATCCCTACCACTTAAATTTTCCCAAAATAGACTTACGGAGATGCCCAAAAACCTCTTCCAAACACCACTTATAAAACTCCTCCACAATTCACTTCACACATGTGTAAATGAATGAGCTAAAACTAAGATTCCAACAGAATATTTCCCCTTACTAAAACATTAACATCCCCTTAATATTTTTAAATGTGCGAAAACATTCATCATTAACCCCCCACATCACCTTTTGCCATCCTTGAGTCCCTTGAAAGAAGGGACATGACATCACTAGGGAAATTATCCTCCCACACCTAACACTTTAAATGATAATTGTCCAAAAATTTGACCCCCCTGTTTGCTAAGAAATCAGTCACCATATTCTCAGATCTCTTAATATGGGAAAATATAATCTCAAGAAAGGAAGAGAAAATAGATTTAATCTTCTAGACAAACTGTCTTCAGTGCCCAGACTTTAACAATTTTACCTTGGGCCAAATCAATAATGATTTTTGAATCTCCTTCAATCCGTAGACACTACCAATTATGTTTTTTACCTCTAATAATTCGAAGAGGAGGTCCATTCCCTCCACAACATTGTTATTAGAGACACCATAATCGACTACCAAAGCTAAAATCAGTTGACAAGCCGAATCTCTAAACATATAACTGCATCTTTCTTTTTCAGGGTTACCTCTGAAAGCTCCATCAAATTTTAACTTTATCCATCCCTCCTCTGGAGGTCTCCACTCACCAAAAAAAAATTCCTGACTCCCCTTATCACGAGGATATATTTTTCGTATTTAAATATAGATATGAAATAAATTAAAATTCCTTTTCTAAAGGTAGAATTATGGTAAATCGCTTTAAGAGTTATTTGAATGTCATTGTAAAATTATTCATCATGATGTGATCCAAAATTCACAGAATAAATCATATAAAATTAAAATTATTTACACAATACATATGAATGCATTGATTGTTGAGGTGGTTGAGAATTTGTAAATTCCTTAAAATGATGTGCACAATTTGTGCAGTGGACATTTTGAAGTCAAGAGGATTATACGAATTTAAAAAAATAGAAGTATGAGAGTTAAAACTTAATGGTTGCTAGGTAATGCCATTGTAGCTTATCTAGGTAAATTCACATTAATCAAATTAGAATTCACCAAAAATAATAAATATTATGTACACTTTTTTTATATATTAACATATCTATTATCATTTAAATCCTTTATTGTATTACAACATTACTGAAGATAGTCACACATATTATACAAAATAACATTATTAGAATAGTCACACACATTATACAGAAACAAGAGAAAATGAGTGAGGGCATCCAAAAGCACAACCCAATTAGGTAGTACCTTGACTCATGTGAGAGAGTTCAAGATAGTAAAAAATGGATGATATCATCAATACTTTCCCATGCATTTGTTTGATTCCAAACAAAGGCTTATGTTGATTGATAAACACACGTTATACAAAATATCATTATTAAATATAGTCACACACATTATATATAAAGTTGTTATCAAATAAATTTAGGGAAAAATTACATAATTATAATTTGGTTATTGATTTAATGACATCATGGATGTCTTCCGAATCGTCGTCCACATCCTTCAATAGATGCAATATAGGCCACAATTCATCTATCAAGTATTTGTTAAATTTGTTACCAATTACATAATTCCCCACATCATTTAACTTGTTTATCTCTATAGATTAATCTATGAGAACTATATTTTTACAATTGTAATATGCATTAAACTTTATCTAAACGGTGCTAAGATTTTTGAGAAATATGTTGGGATTCCTGGAACCTCTATAATCGGTACATTTGGTCATGATGTAATCTTCCTATGTGAATATAAATTCAAAGCAAGCAACCTCCAACACAAATTATGTATCATAGGAATGAAGGCATCATTTTCTTAAAATTTAACTTTATTTCTGATGTCCACAAAACAATAAATAAGAAATATTTAAACTAATGATCTGCAAAATAATAAATAGAAAATGTTTCTATTCTATATGAGCTAGCATCCGCTAGGATTTATTTTTGCTTTGGAATAATGTTTTCATCATTTTTAAAATGCCATTAAGATTAACATATGCATATCTGGGAAACATCATTTTATGATTTCAGGGAAGCCACCATAGATCTGCAAATCATTAAACATAACATGTTTCTATTTTATATGGGCTAGTGGTCATTAGGCTTATTTTTTTATTTCGAGTAAGGTTCTTATCATTTTCAAAATGTCTTTGATATTAAACCATTCAAAACTAGGAAAGATACCCCAGCGCCTTCCTCATCTCTAAGATTGCGCCTTTATAAGTTAAATCACTATCCAGATCCAACCCTAAGGCCCTTAGTCCTATCACTATTGAAATCACAGCATTTTTGATTCTTACCCTCCTTCCATTGAAGTAAAATAAGTCCTCATGGACTCTGGTCATTAACCACCCATACAATGGTTCATACTTTCCAAAATATGGTAGCTCATACAAATGGTAAACTTCATTCTGCTTCAGCAACTTTTCACCAGTGCCATCGTATATTGGCATATCCTCTACTATGCGCTTGTTCATTTTCATGCTCGGTAATGTATTGATCTACTTCTTATTATCTAATTTTCGATGGCTGTAATCATTTATTTTACATTGGCAGATATGGGAATCCCATTCTTGTCCCAGAATCACGCCCTTTGGATACTACATTTTTGAGAAAATCAGGAGCAATTTCTTCTTCCACTTCAACCTTCTTCTTCCCTTTATCTCCTACTGCGGGTGCTTTCTTCGGTGCCATTTGAAAAAAATATCTCTTTTCTTCCCTCTTTAATCAAGCAAGTCAAAACCATAATTTAAATCTTCGTGCCCTAGTGGAAATCGTGTGCCCTAGCTCATTTATAACACATCTAATTTTCTCAAATCCTTCTCCTATGGGAACGTAAACTTCTCCTGCACATAACCCTTCTCTCCACATTTGGTTTCACACTCTTCGCACCTCAACATGATTACTCGACTTGTTCACACTTAACCCTTTTAAAATTCTCTCAATTGCAACGGTAAAAAATGAACTCGCATCCCATCCTTATATAGAATTTCAAAAAGTTAGTGCATTTATTTCTCCTCCACCTACCAACAATTCCTCTCATTAATTGACCATTTTCATTATTTATGCACAATATATCTTCATGCCCAATATATAACCTTCTAGCGTGCCCTCCTACATAGACTTCTCTTCAGTACAATTCCATACTCCTGAGTACCTCATCCCTACGCCTTCCACTGGTAGTCTTTCCGGCCCCCTGCTTACCTCGTGTTATACTTGTTTCTTCATTCCTCTCTATCTATGTTCCCTATTTCCATAAGTAATCTCTCTTGTTTTTCAATTATCCACCCTTAAATAGCACTCGTAGATAGTTCCTTTCATGTGTACTTATTTTCAATAGTCTTATACCTGGATATCAACAACCTACCCCACACTAAGGGTATGTGTAGTCCTCTGCATATAAAAATTCTTCAAATAGGAATTAGCTTCTGGCGCGTAAATGTGCTCATTACACAAACACACCAACTAAATTGATAAAGCATAGAGAAAAAGAAGGAAATACATTAAGGGAATGCATAATTGAAAACCTAATCTAAATGGAAACACTTCCTTATTACAAACACCAAGAAGAGTTATTTATAGTAGGGCTTCAACCTACTCCCATTGAAATAATTGGGTAATTGTTTTCCATCAAGTGCCTCTAACTGACAAATTCCGGATTTGAGTATGTGAGTGATAACATACTGCCCCAACCAGTTTACCTTGAGTTTTCTTGGATGATGTAAAAATTTAGAATCATAAAGGAGCACCATCTATCCTATTGCAAGATTTTTATCCCTGATGTGCTTGTCATGCTATGCTTTCTACCTAGCCTTCTCTTGTTTTTGACTCCAATGTGCTATGGCTCGTTGCTCATCCAATTTGATTAACTATTCAATCTATTCTTCTAATGCATTCTCGTCAGCTAGACCTCCAGCGCGCGCAAAACACAAAGAAGGTAACATAAATTCCATAGGAAGAACTACTTTTGTGCCAAACACTAACTGTTTTATGATTTCAGGAAGCCAACACTGATCTGCACAATAGTAAATAGTATATGTTTCTGTTTTGTAAGTGTTAGTGTCCGTTAGGCTTAATTTTTGCTTTAAAATAAGGTTCTTATAAGTTTTAAAATGTCTTTAAGATTAAACTATGTAGATTTAGGAAAAAAAATTTTTTATTGTTCCATGATCCAAAATTGTCTCCTCTCCCTTAGAAATAAATTTTTTTATTGCAAAAAAAATGAATCAGAAAAATGATTACGCACTACAAATATTTAAGAAATTTAAGGTAGTTATTTTATTCCATATAAATGCACAATACATTATTGCATTTGAAATAAAATTATATAGTTCAAATGAAAATTGTGCATTTGAAAGTTTTTAATGATCAACACATGATCTTGTGTTCTCCTACATGTTTCAACCATGTACATAATTCAGTGTAAATTTTGGAATCAGTATTATAGTTTCATCAAATCTCATGTATGTTGGGGTTTTGAGAGTATTTTCTTCTTTGACTTCGTAAGACACGAATCTTGCGTCATCGATCAAAAGTATATTGTATTCACCATAGACATTACCAAAATGTCTACCATCTACTGACTGGCAATTTTTTTAGCTTACATTGGTGGCATCCCCAAATAAACCTGAAGTGGGTATCTTGTAACCAACTAAATTTTTTGATGAACGTGTACTTCACCATTATTTAGTTCATAAATGAAGACCATAAGGCAATATCATTATATTTTTATGCAATTCTTACTGATTAAACCTTAAATAATCATTCAAAGAATTGTGTAAATTCTCGGATCTCAAATCTGGAACCATATTACGAGGTATTTTATCGCTCATACCAGAAATTTCAAATAGCAAACCTTCAACTCCCAAAACTAGTAATTTCCTAGGCTTCCAAATTGGATCTATAAAAACAAATCAAAATTAATGTAAGTTTCCAAAAGTGATAAAAAAATAGGTCAACAGATTATTGTGATAATATTTTATTTAGGTAATTCACATAAACAACTTATAAAACTATAATATCAACTTAATCACAGTGAAGATATAAATATTGTCAACTTTTAAATTTGTAATCTCAACACATAAAATACAGAGTGACCATATGAATGTACGAATGAATATCATTGTAATTTTTTTTAAAATAATTAATAGTTATATAATATTTGTTTTCTAAAAAATTTTATGCCCTCTATAACACTCAAACCCTGAGAAAATATTTGTGATATGTTTGTGTACAAATTAATCACTAACCACGTATATTTTAAAAATATATATCCATTGGCTTTCCTCCCCACCATAAAATGTTTTGAAGGGTTTCCCTTGGGGCCTATTGTAATACAAAATGTTTCTGTAGAGACAAAAACAATATCGTCTCTACTACAAATATTTTTGAGATCTTTTATGGCAATGTCGTCTTTTATAGAGCAATGTTCTTTTCCTCTTAAAATAATTGGTTTCAATTCAACTACTTTTTTTCTTCAAATCCTTTATCATCTTTTGAACTTCGGCGGAAGAGATATAGCTATACCAAATTCCCACTTCTCATTTCTCTTATAGTACCTTTAAAAATTCCCTTGCAACCACCTCACAAGTTTATAGTCTCCTTACCGAACTTGAATGCCATCTCCCTCTGGGATTGGTTTTTCTCATATAGAAAATCGTCTAAAACTAAAATAATTAAATAATCCTTCTAGCCAACTACATAGAGGTAAATTTTTTCAATTGTCCGCAATTTGATATTAACCAATTAAAATAATCAAAATTTTAGTAGGTCAACACTTACTGATTGAGATTCTGGCTTGGATTCCCTCACACTCCCCCTCTTCCTTTTCTTTTGGTGTATGTTCTATTTAAAAAAACACAAATCAATTCAAAATAAATTTTATGTTGATGTAAATAAATTCATTATACAACTTGTTTTTATACAATGTAATACTCTTTTGTTGGACAATATTTCATAGCTATAGTTGTATATTAGCGACCACTAGGCTAAGCCATTAATGCATGGACTATATTTTGCTTGAGAGTCTTTGATGAGCTTAGCGAATGCTAATGGAAAACTACATAAAAGTAAGTTTGTTTCAATTCTCCGCCATTCAATGTTAAGAAATTAAAAAAAAAACATTAATCATTTGAGAACAAATATCATTTTGAGCTAATTAAATTCGTGATATAAATTTCTTCTATATAATGCAGTACCCTTTGCTGGACAATATTACATAGCTACAAATGTATATTAGTGACCACTAGGCAAATTCATTACGTCCTAGACTATGGTTGGCTTAACATTCTTTGTTGAGCTTAGCAGTCACAAATGACCAACTGTAGAGAAGTAATTTTTTTTCAATTGTCTACAATTTAATATTAATGAATTAAAAATAAAATTACACTATTCAAAATAAATCAATTTAATAGATGTCTATTAGTGACCGCTAGGCTAATACATATAACAAATAAACCAATTTGTTATATGTTCCTACAATTATGCGGGGCTTATAAATGGTTTTGTTTATAATTGCACACTATTAACATACTTGTTTCTATCTATAAATTTGTGCATGACGTGCCAACAACCTCCCCATTTGGCATCAAAAATGAAAAAAATGAAGTTTTATTAAATATATGTAAACAATGACAATAGGAAACCTGTTCCAGTGATAAAATTATAAAATGAGCAAATGCCACTCACCTTGTATAGATTCTTTAGATTTATGGTTAGTGAAATCTGGCGCAACAAGTTGAATGGGTAACGACATGTGTTAAGAATGACATTGTTTCCTTTGTTTTTATGTGGAGAGGAAGAGATGGTGTCTTCCTCTTTTGGTTGGTTTTCTACATAAATATTTTATGTATCAATTTAAAGGCATTAAACAAATATAATTAATTAATGTGATTTTAATCAATGTACCTTTTTTCAAATGAGAATATTAATGTTTTAAAAAAATTTCTTGATCATGTGATTCAACAATAAAAACAACAGGTAAACCTGTGTCAACCAAAGCATGCAATGTAACACTTCCTCCGTAAAGAAATTGTATCAGAGAAATTTCAAAATAGAATTGAGTGAATATATGAGACCAAAACTCATAATATCTCTCGTAAATAAAAGGGTTTGTCTTTCCTCTTAGGCCAATATCCCTTGCACTCACAAATTGTTGCGGATGCTGCCCCATAAAATCCATTATGATTTATTCTCCATCCCCATCGTCAGCATAATAATTGTGTACATCAGTTATTTTTTATATAAGATACAAGCTCTTAAATTTTCCATTTCTCTCATAAAATTTGTAACACCCTTTCACAACTGATTCCCCATTGTCTTTAACTTTTTACATGTATTTTTTATTATCTCTCTTAACATTTTTTAATAAGTAATAGGTAAGAGCACAATAGTAACAAAATTTAACAGACTAGATTTGACAACTATAAGTAGGTCCATTATTGCATCTAAAGTTATTACACTAGAAAAATTGTAGAAATCTGCGAGCACATATTCTGCATTGAATGGATTAGTTGACAAAATAGATGATAGTCTTGACTGGAGATGGAATGGATTTGCAAATTGATAGGTAAAATATTATGTGTCTTCCATCCTTGTTGTAATTTGTTCTTCCATTGAAGTCACATAGTTTCCTATAATTCTTTGAGCTGCCCCTGGGAGAACCTCTACCACTTCAACATTAATTTTTCTTCTTGATGATTTTTCACTTCCTTGGGAATCAAATTTTCTTTTTTCATTCTTCTCTTCTCCCAAGAGTACATAGAACTAGAAGTAGTGAGATTCATGTAGACTGAATTTTTTAATAATATTGGCTTTAGTACATTCATCCAATACAATATTACCTAGATATTTATTTTTCAAATATTTTCAAACTTTTTGTCTCAATGTTATGTCATAGTTTACTCTTTGGAAGTAATATTCTAAAGTCTCTACTATGATTCTTTCCTTAATAAATCCAATTAGCCGTACTTTCCCTAATTGCACTTTATCTTCTAGTAATGATAGCTCCTCATCGGTCATTTCTCTTACATCTCTGAAGGAATTGGCCGTGAACCTTACCAGTGAATTTGGCTGAAAGCTAGGTTGGTTATCCTTAAAAGGGTAACTAAACAACTTAAATTTTGTTGTCCATTTTGTCCATATGTCCTCAAGAAACAATATAAATACCCATTTTTCATTAAGACTCTCTTTCCTAGACACTTTGAAAATAGCAAGAACTTGCTTCTCAAAACTCTATATTGAAAGAAGAAATAATATATTTACTTTATGTATATTACAAATATTATATTATAAATAAAAATATAGTAAAAATAAGTTTCATTACCCTCCACTCCTTTTTCGTTACATTTCCCACTCTCGGCCTTCGAGGACATCCTAGGGATCTGTAAATCATTTGAGCCTTATAGAGTACATCAATAAAATTGGTTTCAATCCAATTTTTTCTTACCTCATTTTGTTTCTTGCAAATATTCATAATGTCTTTCCTAGAAACTTTTGAAGATAGAATGTGAGCCTTTCTATACTACAACACAATATGTAATGACAAGTACTTCCTTTCAGAAAAAACTTTTTTGGGAACAAATGGTATGTTGTCTGTCAAGAATGTAAAACTACACATCATCCCTTTTTAGGTCATTTAGATCCTCTATTTGCACAAGTTCCTTTGTAGAATGTAAAAAGAGAATAAGAATTTCTTCCCTCTTTGTAGGAATACCATTAATCAACATTGAATGGACAAGAAGGTAAAATTTCTTGTCATGTATGGGATGGTATCAATATTCTGGAGGTGCTACATGACACCTAGAAACTTTGACTGGGAAAACATCACTATTGAACATAAAGAATTGAAATTGTTCGGTGGTTGAAGATTTTTCTTTCTCAAATATATTGGTCACTTTTTATTACCTTTCAGAGAGATAATCAAGTTTTCAGGTTTCACAAGCAAGACAACATGTGTTTTGGGTGCTTCATGTCACGTGTTCCCTGAAACCTGAAACCCGCGTCAAGTAAGGTGAGTCAGGTTTGCGGACCTTCCAAGCATCAGAACATGCCTTCGTCAAAACATGCTTAATGTCATATGTCTTCCTATCCTCGAATCCCAATTTACTCCTTTGTTTCGGGTTTATGGCGCCATCAAGCATCATGCTTCATGTCGATTGTTTCCCGCAACCTGAAACCTGAATTACTCTAAAAACCTTTGTGTCAGGTTTTCGGTGCCATCAAGCATGCTGACATAACATTAATGTCGAGTTTTCGGGTAGTTGGCACGTGTCAACTGAAGTGTATTAAATGTGAATTTTCTTATATATATTCGGATTTCCACGTCATTTTTACTAGACGTACTTTTTACCTCGTGGATTTTTGTGCATGCTTCTTCGACCCTGAAACCTGAAACTCGCCTCTGTGCCCGATTGCATTGTTCATTTTTTATCATTCCTTGTCCTGGTTGAAGGTATTTTTCTCTTCATTCTTTGTTTGTGGTTTTTTTGGATTAATTATGTAAGGAATTCTTCCAAGTTTCTTATCAGGGTTGTTGGGGTTTTATCTTTTTCATTTTGGGGTTGTTTTCTATATCGGGTTTTTTTTTAGGGTTATTCCTTTGGAATTATCACTTGGTTTTATTCCCCAGAATGTCATTGTAATTAAATATATGTTTGGGATATAAATGGTGAAGGAAACCTGCAGTATATTGGAAAATCTCAAAGTGTCAGGTTTTCCAAACTCTTTGGCATCCTCCTCAGTGTGTCAGGTTTTCTGAACTCTCCGGCATCCTCCTCAGTGTGTCAAGTTTTCTGAACTCTCTAGCATCCTCCTCAGTGTGTCAGGTTTTCAGAACTCTTCGGCATCCTCCTCAGTGTTTCAGGTTTTCTGAACTCCCCAACATCCTCCTCAGTGTGTCGGGTTTTCCAAACTCTCCGGCATCCTCCTCAGTGTGTCGTTTTTTCCACAGTGTTTAACATCTTCTGATCTCCAACACACTCTCCTCTGAAATTCCTCATGTTGGACCCTGGTCCATCACAAGATAAGACTGAAAAGTCTAGGAGGATGAAGTATAAATTCAAGAAGGTGGAGTCTCCATCCTATATTGACTGTAATTTCGACATCTGAGATACAGAGCTCGAAAACGTAGACATGGAGGACTTCTGGAATAGGGTCAAGAGCCCTTCTCAAAATCCATGGATGAAATCAATAGTTGGTAGTGGCCTACCTCTTGCAGCAGGCTTCCCTATGTCTGCTTAATGCCCCAAATTCATCTTGGCCTGTGCTTCGAATTATGACTCTGCTTCTCGTTCTGTGAAAAACTAGGTGGGAGAAGTTGTAATCAAATTGGACGAAGGTTACTTCAATGACCTTCTCAAGCTGCCTAATTTTAAAGAATATGGAGATGTGAATCTCAAGTCATCCCAAAAAGCTTGGGACAATGATCAGGAGGATTGCATCAAGCACGTGAATAAGAAGTTCCTAATCAAATCCAAACCGGTTGTTTCCAGGTTCCCAAGACTTGTTCCCAGAAGTGATTTCATTCAGGAAATTAATGATATCATTACTCTTTTGAGTCGGGTTTTTGGTTTCCCTGAATCAAATGTTTTCCAAGGATGGATGTACCAGTTCATAATCATTATTGAGAAGAATCAATAGGGAATTGATTGGGGTACTCTTATTAGTAATGAGATAGATTCTCAAATGACAACAGTCCTGTCTACGGGAAAGTTTTATATGTCCTCGTATGTCACCTATGCAGCGGCCGGCATGAGGAACTATCCCAGGTTGGACACCAAGGGGAACAAGACAGTGGAGCATATTTATTAGTATTTCCCTTAGCTGACAATAAAAGGGTCTGAAGACCAATTTAGAAGGGTAAACGATGCCTTCTTTTATGAGAACATCTGCAGGTTAAGCCCCGAACTGAGGAAAACAAGAGTCTCTGATGAAGCATGGGCTGAAATTTCAAAATGGGGTTGTGTCTTCTTGTAATTTAAGAATTTCACATGTCTTTGGGTATTCATGTACCTAGGAGATCCTTTTCATCTGCCCCGATATCCAGGAGACAAATTAATCCTTATGGAGTTGGTCAGGCAATTTTTGGATTTTCACAAGTTCCAACAGAGTAAACACAAGGCCGTTATATCTTTCCCAATTTCTATTGGAATATATACTTGTTCAACAGTGGTGAAAGCAAAGAATGTTGTCCATGAGCTTCAAGATAAGTTAAAGAAGCACATGAAGCCCCAAGACAGGTTTGATTTTTGAGGTGTCCTCAAGTCATATGGCACTCTGCACCTACACATGCCAATCATAGAAGACATCTGGATTGATTTACATGATGAGGTTGCAGTCTGAAGAAAAGATCATAGCAGGTTGACACTTGCTAAAATTTAGACACTTGAGCTTGCTGACATACCAGAAGGTGCTAGTGATAATGAAAGCATACTGGATCTTTCCTATGATGGATTGAATGAAGATCAATATGTTTTCCCACCTATTGATTGGTCTCTTAATGAGAAAGCCTCCATTATAGATAGATCAGCCCTGATTCTTGCATGCACCAAAGCATGGATCACCTCTTGGGGAATGATTTTTCAGGATGATAATTTTTCAAAGTTGGTTGCTTCAGAGGCGGGGCCCTCCAAAAAGGGAAAAGACAAAAGATCTTCTAAGGGACCTATAAAGGTCAAGTTTGTCAAGAAGAGGAGAGAACGAGAAATATCTTCAATTGTTTCTCCAGTTGAAACAATGAATGTGCCAGAATCACCAACACCACCAGAAATAGGAGAAATTTCTTTGGAAGGAGAAGGAAGCCAGCCTCTGGTTTCACCATTTGTTGACTGTCCAACTGAAGCGACCTTATCTCTTGCATCCCAGACTTTAGAGTCAGAATCTGCACTTCCTAACTCACAACCACTTCTACCTCCTCATTCTCCATCGACTTCTTCAATCATGGCCAGAATTTTATCTGGAATCTCACCCCTCTCTGCTGGTACCAAAGTAATCACCAACACACCCCCTCCAGTGCCTCTTTTTTCTGCTACCACATTGGTAACTGTCCCCACTCCGCCATTGGATTCCTCTCCCCCTGAAAGTATGATGCCAACTTCTACAATAATGGCAACTCCCTCTAACACGCCTCAATGGCTACTCGAGCAAACTCCGAGGAAAAGGAAGGTGATTGTACCCATACCAGCTTTTGATTTTAGCTCACTCAAGTTTTCTACTTCTAAATCAGCCAAGAAACCCAAAATAGTTTCAAGGGTTTTGGTGGACGCTTCGGGGCACAAGTTTGCAGAGATCGCCACTCCTGCAACTGACAAAAATAAAGAGGACATAACAGCCTCTGACTATCAGATAACTAGGGTATCCCTAGGAGAGGTGACAACAGAAGGAGCACAACAGGATGCACGGGATGCCACAAACGTGTTGTGCTAGAAATTGAAGGAAACAAAAGACTGCAGAGATGAATTTAAAAGAAAGGTGGAGCAGTTGACTGAGGTATTGCTTAAGCTCTCAAAACCCCTTGAATCCACACCATCTTCCTCTGTCCCTGTCAGATTCGATTTCTCATCAGTACCTATAATTGAGAAGATTAACAAAAAAGGAAGGGTGGTCGATGAATGGATCCAAATACTGCTCCAACAGGGGAAAGAAGTGATTCAAGACACCGTGGAAGTCTATCAATCTTTGGGAAATATTCAAAGTGATGGAGAAAAGATAGACGATGATTTCTCCTAAGAAATTGGACACCTTGATTTGAATTTCAAAGCTCTCCAGGTATTAAAGAAAATACCATCACGCCTCTTAGTAGAAGAAGGCATCATCCCACATGCGGATAAGCATTTCCAGCTGACCAAAGCCATCAGGTTCAGGGTAAAGATTCTCAATGAAGCCTGTGGTAAATTGAGAGAATCAAGAGATCAGTTGATCGATGGCAAGAGCGACCTAGAAAAAGAATTGTTAAAAATCTGTGTAAAAGTGTCAGTTGGAAACTTGGGCATCCTATCATCCGATGATCTTTTCAAACAAATCCAAGAATCTATTCAGCATGAACCAACTCACGGATTTAGTATTGAAATCATCGACAGGTTTGTGAAGATTGAACATTCTTTGGAGGCCTTGAGAAAAATCAACAAAAGATTGAGAAAGCTTCCCGGTAGTGCCAGTGACACTCACGAAACATGCGAAGTCTTGATCGATCATTCCACTACGCCTGACGAAAATGAGATGCAAGTTATAATCCGTAAGTTCCAAGAATTTCAGAACAAATAGGCTCAGTTGGAGGAAGGGAAAGATGAGGAAGAAAAAGATGATGATTCAGACTAAGTCTTGATGTTTCATGTCATTTCAATCTTGAAATTGACATGTCTTTTTCATTTCTGTTTCGTCACATAGGAAGCAAATTTTGACTTGGTCTCCTACGTGAGAGTCAAGCAAAATAGGACTCTCATTAAAAGACTATTTTATAGGATTTATCCTATTTTCTCTCTACTCTTTTCTATTATAAATAAGAGATGTGTGTACATTCCAAAGGGTTGAGATTTTTGAAATATTGGGAGCTATTGTGAAGAAGAAAAACTTTGTGTTTTCTTTTAATCATTTGAAGAATAGGAGTTGATACTATTTTGCAAACTTTGTGTTGTGAGATATATCTTTCTTAAGATATTGTTCTTATGTTCATAATCTTAAGCTATTCTTCATTTAGCATATTGATGATTCTAATCATTTCAAACATTATATTTATGGTCTAAAGCTCGTATGATTATTTCATGCTCTGTGTTTACTCGAAAGAAAATACGTTCCTCTCATTTCCTTTCCATTGTGTTTCTTCCATTGTAATAACTTTTGACCCTATCCATTTATTAGAACATCTTCCCAACGTATGTATATGGATCTCGGGATTTTATCCCAACCCCAATGGTTAGATTAGTGTGAATACTGTATATATTGTTTCTGCTGTGTTTTAGATTAGTAATAAACAAGCAGCCTCACCTGTCTTTGAGGAGGGATTTAATCCCATGTACTGTGGTTGAACCTCATATTTTGGATTGAAAAAATATCCAACCAACAGACTTAAAGGGATATATCTCTAATTTAGACAAATAAGATCAACTTAGTGTTGTAAATAGCTTTGCATGTTTCGAAGAGGTAATTTCAAATCTATACAATTTTCTGAATACCAAATTCATGCCATTATGAATTTCAAGGGAATTTTCACAACTTGTTTTATTTGAGTATATGAACATCCCCAAATTCCAATGATATTTAGAATAAGAACACATCGTACTTTCTATGGAAGATGTAGTGCCTACTTCCCTTTAACACTTTTAGATACTGATTTAGATACTATTGATCATATTATGGACACTATTATGTTTTGTTTTAGTATGATGGTTAGATATTAGATCATGGACTATTATTGATCTGGATTCAGTTATTATGCATGATGGTTACTAGAGACATTTTCTATATGTGGTTGATGATATATTGTTTGACATGGACATATTATGGATATTGATTTGAACTTGTGACACTTGATATTTCGAGTAGACCTAGTATGGTAGATTCTTGATGATGATATAGTTGATTTATGAATTTAAAATGATAATGTTGAATTCTTTATATTGTTGTGATTTATGTGTTTAGATGATTTTGAAATATTGTTTATATCATTTTGGATGTTCTGATATGGCCATGAGGCCGAAGAAGGTATTTACATTTTGTAGGTTAAAAATCACAACAATGTCGGGGGACTGGAGACTAACCATATTAAAATTTCAGGTGAATTCAACAAGGTCACCATGGCAACTGTGTTGTGTGTTACGTGTTGTGTTTTGCTAGGAATTCCCATGGGGGGGATTTCCATTATATGTGACCATGGGATAAGTGTTTTATTTATGTGTTCCTTCTTTTAATTAATGTAAATGTGGTAGATTAATGTGAGAGATCATATAGTTAAATTTTATTTAAATTAAATTGGGATGTGGAATGTAATTAATAAAGTTGTTGTCTTAGATATTAATGTTGGAAGAGTGTGTAAGTTAATATGTAAGAATGTGTAAGAAATTTGTAAAAGTCTTATAAGGCAGATTTTGGAAGGTCAAGCACTCCATCTTTTATGAAATTCGAATTTGTCCTTGGAGGCCAAATTTGGAGGCTTATGGGACAAGTTAAACTTGCCCCACACCTCTAAAAATGATCCACCAACCATGCCTCTAGTTTGGAGGTTAAATGTAGGCATTCATAATGCATTTTGAAGTGACAATATGTAAGTTTTAATTGCACTTCCCTTACATGTTTTAAATTTGGTCCTTTTGGAGTATGGGTATTTTTGGAGTATGTAAGTTATTTTGTCATTTTTATTTATTGTGATTTGGTGAAGGATGTTGACTTTCCTCTTGGGGTTCAGGAAGAATGATGTGGTATCCCACATGGATCCACATAATCCTCTTATCTTCCCTCTCCTATAAAGTGAAACTCCTTACTTGTTTATGGTTGTTGAAACTTTGTTATTTTCCTCTTGGGGGCACATTTTTGGTGTTGTTTTCTTTTGGAGCTTGTTTGAGGAAGAGCTTGGAGTCTTTTTGCATGTGTATACTTTGTTGATTTTGGACTACGCTTTGGCATATTTGAAAGCTTGTGACCTTGGAACAAACTTCAGTATGGAGAGGTAGGATCTTGAGCTATGTTTTAATTGTTTTTTCCTACTCTTGCATGCATGCTTAAATGGTGTTTGTGTTTGCATTCTTGGATGGTTGGGTAGAATGCTTAGGGCATGGTGTAGAAAAATGCTATGGGGATATCATATGGGGGGCATAAGGGATTGCCAATGGCACTGTTTTATTGTGGAGGGAGTTTTGGTTTGGGATCCACCTTGGAAAAGAAACTTCTTGCATTTCTTACTATCAGGGGGCATAAGGGATAAACTTGGGGGGCATAAGGAGGGGTTGGGAGATATAAGGTTTATGGGGTTGATATGATTATTGGTGGTATGCATTTTGGTGGATGCCCAATTCCAAATTGGGAGGCATAAGGAGTTCCCCATAGTTCTTGCTCTTGTTGGCTTGCTTGATCAAGCCTATGTGTTGTATGAATTGTTTCAAATGTAGTTGGGAACTATTGTCTTATTCTTGAACTGTGCATTTTATTGATTGTATGCAATGTGAATGTTTCTTATATGTGATAGAAGCCTTTTTTTCATGTGTTGATATTCATGCTCCATTTAAATATGGTTAGGGCTCAGGGGCCAATGGGAAAGGATAGATTCTCCTTTCTCATTGGATGTCTCGGTTGGGTGGAGAGTGTTGCCTTTCCCCCTTCCTTGTTGTGATCAAGATGAAAGAACAAGAAACTTGCATGTTCCTATTTGGAGTAAGGAGAAGTTATAGTTTTGACAGTCTTATTTCTTTGAGAAAATTCAATGTAACCTTTCCCCACCTTGATTGGATGAGATGTATAGTAATTGTGACGTGAATTTATTGTGTTGAGGATAGAAGATTGAATTCAAATGGAGAAACGTAAAGAATCATATTTGTTCTTTGTTGTTGTAAAAGAATGTAAATGATATTCTATACTTTGTATTTTGAAATTTGAAACCAAATCAAATTGGAAGGGAGATCAGTTGTAAAGTTATTTAAATTATCAATAAAGGATGGCATTATTTCTTTTAAATTTTTATGGTAATGTATATTGGATTTGTATTGTTGTCCAAGAATGAGATTCTGTTTTGAAAAAGAATAAGAAATAGTGTGATAAGTTTTATGTACTATATTTGAATCAAATGAGAAAAGTGATATGTTGTAAAATTGTATCGATGATCAATGAAGGATTGCATTCCTTTCTTCAAAGTGATTTACCTTGTTCATATGCTATCTTCTCCATTGGAAGTCTGATTTTTACTAGCAATGAGAAACCTATGTTTGGAATGTTGAAAGAAGGATGCAGATGGAATGAAATTCAATGTTATTTTCCTTGCAAAATGTATATTAAAACTGAAATCAGAGATGTAGTTTCATTTAGAATTGGATGGATGATTTAATAAGAAATTTATTTTACTAAGTTAGGAATCATATGCTCATTTAAATGACAAAATGGAGATTCCAATTTAAAGAAATAGTTCACTGTAATATACTCATCCTAGCAATTCACATTTTAATAAAAATGAGCAGTTCATACTTACACTAAACAATAAGTTATGAAACCTTGAAAATTAGACTTATTACTACCTAAGGAACTCAAATTCACTATAACAGTCAAGAATGAATCTCCAAAACTTAATGAATTTCAATTCGGAGCTTGCACAGTCATTTTTCCGTCTATTGCCGAAAAAATGTAACCCTGAACAGATTGGATAAATTGACTTCCCTAAAACACTCTAAACCCTCCCTAGACTGATCCTCCAGGTCTGTTTGACATGTGGAGTGAAGGAGGAGTTCAAATTTAATCAAATCGGGAAGTTGGAAAAATGTCAGTTTACAAATTTAAGCCTACATATCCTTTTTGCAAAATTTACCCTTAAAACTTCATCAAAAAGTAAATTTTATGTTCCCTGTGCAAAGAGGGCTTTGAGATCTTTCTAAAAATTCCTCGTTTTCTCAAAACTGAGCTTTCTAGTTCAAGCTATAACACTTTGAATTTTTTGTGCCTTGGTGGGAAAGTTTAGGAAAATTTTCCCTTGCGGGCCCGTAACCCAAAAATTTCCCATCGAAATCGCCTTAGAATTTTTTTTGAAATTTTGGGCTCGGGAAAATTTTCACTTTTCCCTCCATCGGCCCACAACCAATCATAGGTTGCCACATGTTCACTTGTGGCTATGGTGGAGGCATGTGTTCTTTTAAAACCGTTAGCTTTTTAAATTTTTGGGGAAAAATTCCCATTTTGACCTCGCCAGCCTGCGGCTAATGAAAATGTGCCACGTAGCACCTTGGGGGTGGAAGCGGGAGGGAGGACCTTCCTTCTCCATTTATTTTTGTGTTTTGGCTTTGGAAAATTTCTGATTTTCCTCCTGCCACCCGCAACTCCGTTTCCCCTTTTTTTTGCCTTTGTCTTCCCTTAGCGGGTGCACAGACCCGTGCACTTCCTTCTCCCTTTTTTTCCCTTCATTGATCGGCTTACCGCCCCTCCCCTTCCTTCCCCTTCTTTTTTTTCCTTGCACAGACCCACGGAGGTGTGGAGTGCATTTTGTCTTTGAGCCTGCTTTGGGAAATTTTCCCAATGCTGCCCCACGACCCGCCAACCCGCCCAAGGTGCACTCCTCCTCCTCTTGCCATGTGTCCCCCTGGGAAAATTTAATCCCCAAACTCCACCCACTCATAACTTGAGTTCTACTTGGAGTTAGGAGGTCTTCTTTATATCACCGGAAAGGTGAGAAAATTTTCTATCCATTGGGAATGGTTTAGGGAAATTTTGGAAGTGTTTAGTACTAAAAAAGTTCAGTTAAAGTTATAGGCCTGTTAGAGAGCAGGTATGGGGTAAGATTACTCCCTGAACCTAACTAGAACATCTAACCCTAAAATTTTGAAGTTGGTAAACTTGTTATAAGTTAATGAAGGAAACGTGTGTATTAGTAAGTAGTTTTTGTTCCAAAACCTATTAGTGAGAACTGATGTCTTGCAATTTAGTTGTGGACACTTCGAATAAAAAAAAAAATATCCCATAATTTTATAGCTAACCCTAGGTTGTTTCTTTGGTCTCAAGTGGTTGTTTAAAATAGCACTATAGTTTGGTATCAGAGCAGTGGTTCAAAGGCTTGGACCATTGGGCACACTAGAAAACTTGAGACATGAAAAATTAAACCTAGCACACTAAAACCTAGAAAACAACTTAGCAAGAACTTGTATGTTTTTAGTAAACATGGAAGTTGTATAACTTAGCAAATGAACTAACTCTGGGTTTGGTCTGTGCAGGAGGCTTAGACGGAGTGAGAGGAACCTTCACAAAGACTCAGATTCACCACCACCACCACCACCACCGGATTAGGGTGTAGTAGCCATTCTACCTCATATTCTATAGACCCTTCAAGATGTTAATGTTGCTCTATGTGGGGGATCAGTAGGAGGGCATGCATCTATTCATGAGAGAGTTCCTTCTATCGAGGGTCAAATACCCCCTCAACTTAGCAAGGAGCATAGAGGAGAGAACTCCCATGTGGAGTCACCCAGAGCAGATTAACCACCTAGGAGATAGGGTGACAGAGTTACGGAGCATAGAGAGAGGTCTCAGAGTCCTAGGCTTAGAGATGAGCATGTAAAGAGACCTAGAGGCTAAAAGACCACAGCAGCGGATCACATCAGGGAGATCCTAAAGCTTAGGCCCTCACATTACTCACATGATACAGGTGGATTTCAGGTAGAGGCCTGGCTAGTGAGCTTGAGTGGTTGCTTCAAGCCTCTTCCTTGTTCTAGCAACACAAAAGCTCGTGTTGCGATCCATCTACTGAGGGATGAAGCAAGAGTATGGTGGAGGACAGAGGAGCAGAAGCTCCATGTAGATTCAGAGACAGTGACTTGGGTGTTGTTTGAGGAAAGATTTAGGAATAGGTACCTATCACGGTGGTTCATCTAGTAGAGGATTGACAAGTTCCATCACCTCCGACAGGTTACCCTTTCAGTAGTAGAGTATGAGAGTAGATTTCTAGATCTACTTTAGTATGTATATTATATGCAGGATGAGCAGGTGCAGATTCACAGGTTCATTCGGGGCCTGAATTTGGACATTGGAGGTGTAGTATGGATTCACTATCCACAAAATTTAGCAGAGGCCATTGAGAAGGCCTATATTGCAGAGGAGACTCGGGGTAAAACCTAGCAGGCTAAAGACCAAGTCAGAAGTTACATTCAGTAGATGCAGGATGGTAGATCGAGAGGTTCAGTACCTCTTCCTCATGGTGGTCAACATTCAGCACAATCATCATTTAGGCTATAGTAGTAGCAGCAGGAGTGGTCCTGCCCACCATATAGACCTCCATAGAGAGCTGATGTACAGAGAGGTCAGAGTATGGGGCCTCCTCCTAGGGGTCACATCAAGACACAGGGTGGACCTAGAGCTCATTCAACAGGAGCTCACTAGTAGAGGCCACAGTAGATAGTAGTCAGATCATTAGGATCCACACCACAGGATTTTAGGGCACCTACTGGAGGTGTTGTTTCTTGGAGAGGATCAGGTGGTTGCTTTGGATGTGGAGTAGCCAGATATTTTTGGAGAGATTGTCCTCAGAACCCTAACAAGGATAAGGCACCAATTTCTGAGCCGACAGTTGGTGACATGGGACACAACCATAGGATTTATGCAGTGGTCTAGAACTGCCAAGCAGAGCACCAGATCACAGTCAATGAGACCATAGGTAGCATTTGTGGTATTTCTACCTTTGTATTGTTTGATTCTGGTTCTTCTGATTCTTTCATTACACCATATTTAGTAGAGCGATGCAAGTTGGTGGCTGTTAGGCAGGGTCTCAGTTGGGATGTTGAGATGGCTTTTGGAGCCAAGATCTATGTGGACTCCTTGGTTAAGGAGTGTGTTGTGGATTTGGGACCTTTCACCACCACCTCAGATCTTCGTATTCTTCTTTTGGGCTCGTATGGAGTTATCTTAGGTATGGATTGGCTATCTGCACATAGGGCCAAGATGGATTGTTATCATAAGAATATAGTTTGTGCAAAATATTTGGGAGTTGATTTGGTGATCTCAGGGATTAAGAGACCCATCTCTATCCACACCATTTCCGCTATGTAACTTAAGCGGTGTGTTTGACGAGGTTATCATATGTATGTTGTTACAGTTAGCGATAGATTAGAGGATGGGTCTAGTGGGCCATCACTAGATGATCATCCCATCTTGAGAGAGTTTTCTGATGTATTTCTAGGGGAGCTACTAGGGTTACCACCCACACGTGAGATTGATTTCCATATAGACCTAGTTCTTGAAGTAGAGCCTATCTCATGGCCACCTTATCGGATGACCACCCCAGAGCTCTGTGAGCTCAAGTTGTAGCTTGAGGGATTTTTGGAGAAGGGCCTTATCTGTCCTAGTGTATCCCCTTGGGGTGCAATGGTGATTTTCATGAAGAATAAGGATGGATCATTGTGGTTGTGTATTGATTACCACCAGTTAAACAAGGTAACGATCAAGAATCATTATCCTCTTCCTTGTATTGATGACTTGTTTGATCAGATGAAGGGAGCCATGGTGTTCTCTTAGATTGATATCAAGTTGGGATACCATCAGTTGAGGATTTCGTAGGTGGACATTCATAAGACTACCTTCTGCATGAGATATGGGCACTATGAGTTCACAGTGGTGCCTTTTGGTTTGACAAATTTGCCTGCAGTGTTTATGAGTTTGATGAATGGGGTATTCAGAACCTTTTTAGATCACTTATGCTCATCTTCCTTGATGACATCTTGATTTACTCATGTACACGTGAGGAGCATGAGAGGTACCTTCGACAGGTTCTCCAGTGTCTACATGAGCAGCAGCTTTACGAGAACTTGGAGAAGTGTGCTTTCTTCTAGACATAGGTGTAATATTTGGGTCTTATCATTTCTGGGGAAGGTATCATAGTTGATCCTTCCAAGATTAGATCCATTATGGATTATCCAACACCCACTACAGTGAGCGAGGTGCACAGCTTCATGGGTTTAACAAGTTACTACCGGAGATTTTTTCAGGACTTCTCTCAAATTACGCACCTTATCACTTCCCTTCATAGGAAATGGAATAAGTTTGTTTTGTCAGACAGATGCAAGCAAGCCTTCAGGACACTAAAGGAGTGCCTCACTACAGCACCCATTCTTTCAGTGCCAGATCCACAAGGTGAGTTCTTTGTTTGCACAAATGCTTCTTTAGTAAGGCTTAGAGGTGTGTTGATGCAGGATGGCAAAGTTATAGCTTTTGAGTCTCTTAAACTCAAGGATCACGAGCTTAATTATCCTACCCATGATCTTAAGCTTGCGGAAGTGGTACATGCTTTGGTTAGATGGAGGAATTTTCTTCTTGGATAGAGATTTACACTCAAGACAAATCATTTAAGTCTTCACCACCTCTTCACGCAGCCCAATCTAAACACTCGTCAATGGCGTTGGATGGAGTTGCTTTGTGGGTATGACATGGAGATAGAGCATGTGAAAGGAAAGGAGAATGTGGTAGTAGATGCTCTCAGTAGATGAAGACATGTGGCTATGGCCACCTCAGTGAGCATAGATTTACGGAGCAGGATTCTTCAGCAACTTCCTCTTGACAGCTTCTACATGGCAGTACTAGTAGAGATCGAGTCACAGAGACCCCGTGAGGGGAAGTTTGATGGATTTTCCTTAGAGGTAGATGGTTTTCTTAGGCACAGAGGCTAGATATATGTTCCTAGAGATGGAGGCTTAAGGCAAGACATCTTGGTAGAGGCACATCTTGCACCCTATTCAGCCCATCCCAGGGTGAAGAAGATGCACGCTACCTTGAGAAATTTATACCACTGGAGAGGACTCCATCGAGACATGGCTTAGTTTGTGTCATGGTGTTTAGAGTGCCAGAGGGTTAAGGCCAAACATCATCATCCAACAGGTCTTCTTTATCTTCATGGCATACCGGAATGGAAGTGGGACAATATTTACATGGATTTCATTGTTGGACTACCTATGTCAAGATATCACCATGACGCCATTATGGTCACGGTTGATAAATTGACAAAAGTGGCTCACTTTTCCTTGGTGAAGACCACTTATACAGCTAGAGCAGTGGCATGAGTATATTTCGATGAGATCGTCAAGCTGCATGGGATCCCGTGGAAGATCATTTGTGACCACAATCCTTTGTACACTTCACATTTATGGACTACCATGCAGTATGTCCTCAGGATGAGGATCAACTTCAGCACATTATATCACCCTGAGACAGATGGACAGACCAAGTGAGTAAATCAGATTTTAGAGGATATGCTTAGGATGTATGTGATGGATCAGTAGTCTAAGTGGGAGGAGTACCTATACTTAGTGGAGCTTGCCTACAATAATAGTTTTCAGAGTTCTATAGGCATTGCTCCTTTTCAGGAATTATATGGTAGAGAGTGTAGGACACCCCTTAGTTGGGACAGGTTAGAGGACAGATTATCTCTTGGACTAGCTCTTTTGTAGGACATGGAGCAGCAGGTAGTGTTGATTAGGTAGAGATTGCAGGAGGCACAGGACAGGTAGAAGAAGTATGCGGATCAGCATAGGATTGATCGTAGCTTTGATGTGGGCATGAAGGTGTTCCTTCATGTTAGACCACATATGAGCCCTATCCGTTACGGAAAAGGTTCTAAGTTAGCTCCTAAATTCATTGGTCCCTTTGAGATCTTGGAGCGTATCAGCCTTTTGGCCTACCATCTAGCATTGTCACCTAGCTTGTCTCGCGTACATGATGTGTTTCATGTTTCTATCCTTAGAAGGTACATTGCATATCCTTCTCATGTGTTGGACTGGACATCATTATAGGTGCAAGATTAGGGGTAGGTGATGGTGGAGCCTATTTGTATCATAGACCGCAGGACCCTGGGCATTCAAGGAAGAGAAATTGATCAGGTACGGGTTCAGTGGAACAGATATGATGAGACTACAGCCACTTGGGAGGATGCCACAGTATTATGAGTGCAGTTTCCACATTTGATCCAGTGACTTCCAGGAGGAAGTTGAGTCTAAGGGGAGGGGGATGTAGTGCCCACTTCCCTTTGACACTTTTAGATACTGATTTTGATACTATTGATCATATTATGAACACTATTATGTTTTGTTTTAGTATGATGGTTAGATGTTAGATTATGGACTATTATCGATCTGAATTCGGTTATTATGCATGATGGTTACTAGAGACATTTTCTATATCTGGTTGACATACTATTTGACAGGGACATATTATGGATATTGATTTGAACTTTTGACACTTGATATTTGGAGTAGACCTAGTATGATAGATTCTTGATGATGATATGGTGTAGGAGAAGGCTATGGGGATATCATATGTGGGGCATAAGGGATTTCCAATGACGCTGTTTTATTGTGGAGGGAGTTTTGGTTTGGGATCCACCTTGGAAACGAAACTGCTTGCATTTCTTACTATGGGGGGGGCATAAGGGATAAACTTGGGGGGGCATAAGGAGGGGTTGGGAGATATAAATTTTATGGGGTTGATACGATTATTGGCAATATGCATTTTGGTGGATTCCCAATTCCAAATTGAGAGGCATAAGGAGTTCCCCATAGTTTTTTCTCTTGTGGCTTGCTTGATCAAGCCTATGTGTTGTATGAATTGTTTCAAATGTAGTTGGAAACTACTGTCTTATTCTTGAATTGTGCATTTTGTTGATTGTATGCAATGTGAATGTTTCTTATATGTGATAGAAGCATTTGTTGTCATGTGTTGATATTCATGCTCTATTTCAATATGGTTGGGGCTCGGGGGCCAATGGGAAATGATGGCTTCTCCTTTCTCATTAGATGTCTTATTTGGGTGGAGAGCATTGCATTTCCCCCTTCCTTGTTGTGATCAAGATGAAAGAAGAATAAACCTACATGTTATTATTTGGAGCAAGGAGAAGTTACAGGTTTAACAGTCCTATTTCTTTGAGCAAATTCAATGTAACCTTTCCCCACCTTAAGTGGATGAGATGTATAGTAATTGTGATGTGAATTTATTGTGTTGAGGATACAAGATTGAATTTGAATGGAGAAATGTAAAGAATCATATTTGTTCTCTATTATTGCAAAAGAAATGTAAATGATATTCTATACTTTGTATTTTGAAATTTGAAACCAAATCAAATTGGAAGGGAGATCAATTGTAAAGTTATTTAAATTATAAATAAAGGATGGCATTGGTTCTTTTAAATTTGTATGGTAATGTACACTAGATTTGTATTTTTGTCCAGGAATGAGATTCTATTTTGAAAAAGAATAAGAAATAGTGTTATATGTTTTATGTACTGTATTTGAATCAAATGGGAAAAGTGATATGTTGTAAAATTTTATTGATGATCAATGAAGGATTACATTCCTTTCTCCAAATTGATTTACCTTGTTCATATGATATCTTCTCCATTGGAAGTCTGAGTTTTACTAGCAATGAGAAACCTGTGTTTGGAATGTTGAAAGAAGGATGCATATGGAATGAAAGTCAATGTTATTTTCCTTGCAAAATGTATATTAAAATTGAAATCAGAGATGTAGTTTCATTTAGAATTGGATGGATGATTTAATAAGCAATGTATTTGACTAAGTTAGGAATCATATGCACATTTAAATGACAAAATGGAGATTCCAATTTAAAGAAATAGTTCACTGTAATATACTCATCCTAGCAATTCACAATTTAATAAAAATGAACAGTTCATACTTCCACTAAACAATAAGTTATGAAACCTTGAAAATTAGACTTATTACTACCTAAGGAACTCAAATTCACTATAATAGTCAAGAATGAATCTCTAAAACTTAATGAATTTCAATTCAGAGCTTGCACAGTCTTTTTTCCGTCTATTGCCGAAAAAATGCAACTTTAAACAAATTAGATAAATTGACTTCCCTAAAACACTCTAAACCCTCCCTATACTGATCCTCCAGGTATTTTTGACATGTGGAGTGAAGGAGGAGTTCAAATTTAATCAAATCAGGAAGTTGGAAAAATGCTAGTTTACAAATTTAAGCCTGCATATCCTTTTTGCAAAATTTACCCTTAAAAATTCATCAAAAAGTAAATTTTATGTTTCCTATGCAAGGAGGGATTTGAGATCTTTCTGAAAAGTCCTCCTTTGCTCAAAACTGATATTTCTAGCTCAAGTTATGACACTTTGAAGTTTTTGTGCCTTGGTGGGAAATTTTGGGAAAATTTTCCTTGGCGGGCCGCAACCCAAAAATTTCCCATCGAAATCGCCTTAGATATTTTTTTTGAAATTTTGTGCTCAAGAAAATTTTCACTTTTCCCTCCATTGGCCGGCAGCCAATCATAGGCTACCATGTGTCTCCTTGTGGCTACGGTGGAGACACAGGTTCTTTTAAAACCCTTAGCTTTTTAAAGTTTTGGGGAAAAATTCTCGTTTTGACCCCGTCGGCCCGCGGCCAATGAAAACGTGCCACATGGCACCTTGAGGGTGGAAGCAGGAGGGCGGACCTTCCTTCTCCATTTTTTTTTTTGTTTTGGCTTTGGAAAATTTCTAATTTTCCTCACGCCACCCACAACTCCACTTCCCCTTTTTTTTTCTTGTCTTCCCTTAGTCGGTGCGCGGACCCGCGCACTTACTTCTCCCTTTTTTCCCTTCATTGGCACAAAGTGCCAAATCAGCCCGCCATCCTACCCCTTCCTTCCCCTTCTTTTTTTTCCTTGCATTGACCCACGAGGGTGCGAAGTGCATTTTGTCTTTGAGCCCATGTTAGGAAAATTTCCCAATGCTGCCCCGCGACCCGCCAACCCGCCCAAGGTGCACTCCTCCTCCTCTTGCCACGTGTCCCTCTAGGAAAATTTGATCCCCAAACTCCACCCACTCATAACTTGAGTTCTAGTTGGAGTTAGGAGGACTTATTTATATCACCGGAAAGGTGTGAAATTTTCCTATCCATTGGGAATGGTTTAGGGAAATTTTGGAAGTGTTTAGTAGGAGAAAAAGTTAGTTAAACTTCTGAGCCTGTTAGAGAGCAAGTATGGGGTAAGATTATTCCCTGAACCTAACTAGAACATCTAACCCTAAAATTTTGAAGCTTGTAAACTTGTTATAAGTTAATAAAGGAAACTTGTGTATTAGTAAGTAGTTTTTGTTCCAGAACCTATTAGTGAGAACTGATGTCTTGCAATTTAGTTGTGGACACTTCTAAAAAAAAAATTATCCCATAATTTTCTAGCTAACTCTAGGTTGTTTCTTGCGTCTCAAGTGGTTTTTTAAACTGGCACTACAGTTTAAACAAAATCATTTCCTATTTCCTAAACAAGGAAACTTCCAAATCCATGTCAAGAATAAGGCACTTATTTATTTCAACGTCAATGCGTTCAACCTAAACACATAATTTTCGCATATCAATAACTTTTGAAGTTATAACCATACCAACTTCATTGAAAATATCATCATTAACAAAAAAAATAACCACAAATTGGTGTGATAGTTTTCTGGGGAATGCATTTATTCAAACCATTCATTATATCTCTTCTTCCAACCCTCTTTCCTTCAATCAAAGGAATTTACATGAACAGAGTGCAACCAATTGAAGACATATTACTTGAAAAAATGAATTAAACAAATTAATAATTTATATGCAATTGAAAATGATAAATTTTATTTTTCAATAGTGCAATAGCAAGGAGATGTTGTATCTTAATGTCATTATTTTCATATATTAAAAATCATTACCAATGGATAATTATATCTAATCTATTGCTAGGAAAACTTTCAACATGTTATAGAATACAAATAGAAAGGAAAATTACATTGTAGATTAATTTACATCATTTGAGGCTTGTATAGACTGTAATAATTTGAATAGTGGTCATTAATCATAACTATATCTAATATTACGTTAAAACATTATAATACACATCATGTTTAGTGGCCACTAGGCATAGAATATCATGTGAGAATATATAAACATAATAATAAAAATCAGCGTTAGTTAGGTAGTGTCTTTTATGCAAGTATAATAACAATATATGAAGAATTGACATTTCTTAGTTTTAAGAATATCTAAATAAGAGGAGCTCAACCTGGCATTATTTGCAGTAATACATCCCACTATGAAAAGTAAGAAATTTTCTTGTAAACTTGTATTCATGAGTTATCCACACATTATCCACTAACTCTCTATAGAATCTTGCATGGGATTTTTTTAAATTCTCTCATAACTTAGTCATGATTATTTTTTGTGAGGTTTGCAATAGTATGGAGTGACTTCCTCTTGTATTTTGTACCTCAGAAATTGAAATTTTGAAAGTTTATATTTCATTTTTTACATTTAGGTCATTCGGGTCATTTTTGTGGGTGGCAGTAGAATGATTTAAATTCAAGCTTGTGGTAGAATTAGAAAATTCCTAGGAGAAATTATAGGAAAAAATAGTTATGTGAAGAATCAATAATATCAAATTATCAAAAAATACCAGAAGTCAAAAAGTATTCATACAAATCATTTATGATTTTTTCCTTTATAATGTAAAAACTAGCGTAAAGGTTGCTTATATCAAGTATTCGTTATGATGCACTACATACACTTGAGAGGGACATGGCCTTATGCATTTCTCATAAGATATATTGTGTATAACACATAATCCTTATCATTTATTATCAAGGAAAATTCTTAGTGACTACTAAGCCCCATTACTTCCATTAGGTAGTAGCCTCTATATTGTGTCGGAATCTATTTTAACTTTGATGATAAAAATCGAATCCAAGGGTTGTAATATCCCTAGTGGAGCCAAGTGCATCAATACATACCCTCGAGAAGGATGAAGCCTTATGTATTTCTCGTAGGATATATTGTCATATCACATAATTCATGTAAGTTTGTATCAAGGAAAATTATTAACGACCGCTAAGCTCCATTACTTATTGAAATGAATGGCTTAAGGTCATTAGGCTCTATAGTTTATGGTTTTCAAAAATATCAACCTAGTAAAAAATCATTGTCTACCTTAGCAACATAGATAAGAATTAGACCATAGTAATAGAAGGACATAATTTAAAGGTGAAGAAGTGGGTAAGTGCACCAAGTTTGGGGGCTAAAAACTGGAAAAAACTCAAAAATGAATGAAACGCGATCGCATTTGTCAATAACATGATTGTGTTATGCTTTCCTAGGATCAGCAATTCATGCACATAAAACATGTATATGTTATAACGTGAGCATGTTTTATCATGCACATGTTTATATGATCACACAACGCATAAGCCTTTTTTTCTATATGAAGTTTGTAAGGGCTTGAAGGAGACATATTTAATAAAATAAATGTTAAGTATAAGATTTCTTTTAGTATTTATTTATACTAAAAGTACAAACAAATAATAAAATAAATCTTATACTTTAAATTTATTTTAGTAAATATAAGATGTTAGGGTCACTCTGCACCTAATGGAAGTGTTCCCGTAGCTCTGACAGTTATAATCTAGAAGATATTTTTTTAAAATCTAATCTGGTCAGTACTTATTAATCACGATTTCAACAATGACCTAAAACTTTCAAGGCATATATATTGTAGTCGGTCTTTGTTTTGGGAAAACATATAGTAATTTTATAGGTTTTTTGACCTTCTGGATTGGATTTTGGCACTACCACTACTTGAATTTAAACTTGTTGGTGCTCAAAATAGTCTCACCCCATTTTACCATTAAAAATCTATCAATTTAGGGCCACTACCATATTTTATCTCCTTGTGTTGTTCCTGAGAGGTCTCTACCTTCCTTTTGTTGCCATAATCAATCCGTTCCTGGGTCAAGGATCACGTGTAGATCTAAAATTGTTTCCTCATTTCTTTGTGCATCTGAAAAGGTCTATATTTGGTTGTTAAATTTGGGCTATCCCATGTTGTCCATTTTCCCCATTCGAGATTTGCTTTCCATGTCGTTCTTCCCTAAATACTTGAGGAAAAATGAATGGATGTAGTTCAGAGGAATGTGTTTGATCCTTATAACATTTATAAATTCTGTCCTTGGAGAAAATTTCATCTCCAGGCTCAAATGGTCATTTTTTATGCATTTTACGGTTTGACGGGCATTTCTCCCAGTCAAATTTACATCCTTGCATCAACAAGAAATATGGCTTCTTTATGTTGGTCAGGGGATGGTGGGAAAATGCTTTAAACTTATCATTTTTGATTTTTTGAAATAAAGGAAAATTTGGTCCCGTAGCTCCACTCATTTTTGATTGGCTCTTTAAGCACTTACGTGGCTTCTTCTAATTAGATGGGGTGCAGTGGGTTTGTTTTTGAACTTGTCCTTTTTGGCTACTTTCGCAAAAAAATTGAACCCGCTCCGCGGGCCCACCAGGATTTGGTTAAAGTGAATTTTAAACAACAAGGAAAAGGTCTTACTTTGACCCTTCAAAAGGACACGTGGCAAGGTTAAAGGCAAAGATGCGGGCCTTCGAATGCAAGTTGGATATTTTGTCCTTCTGGTAAAATGGAGTAAAATTCTAAACTGGAAGCGCACCCCCACTGAGTTATTTTGAAGCCTTGAGGTTTTTGAAGTTACGCCATAATGACACGTGGTGAGCCCACACTCATTCAAGGGCTCAACTTTTATGGACCATCTCAAGATGCGCCATTATGACACGTGGCAGTTTGAAAAGTCAAAAGGTGGGGAAGCGGACCATCAAGGGCAACTTGGATTTTTGCCACCTAAAAGATTAAAATATCAAAATGGCCTGCAAGCATGATAAGAGAAATTTAAAGGTTGGCGTTGAAAATTCAAAGGGGTGAGGAAGCAGACCATCAGAGGTAACTTGAATTTTTTGCCTCCTAAAAGATTAAAACAACAAAATGGCCCACAGTCCCGACAAAGAATAGTCAAAAATTTGCCCCGGTCAACAGCGGAGGTACGGAATTTTGGGGGAAATTTGGAAAACTTCCCTTTTGTGAAGAAAAGAGATAAAAGTGTAAAATGAAGTGTGGTTCCATTGGGACCCACATCAGAGGCTAGAAGTGGAAGGGCGGAGCTACGGGGGAAACTTGGAAAATTTTCCTTTTTCCAAAAATGAGGTGAAATAGCAGAATTTGGCTATGGTTCCTCTGGGACCCACTTTAGGAAACATGTCAAGCTCATTTCACAAAGGCAGAGGTGCAGAGAAAAATGTGAAAAATTTACATTTTTTCAAAAGTTACAAAAGGAAAAAGGGAACCCCAATGCCCATCTTAAAAGTACATCTCCCACGTGGATGGTCTAAATTCAAAATAGAAATCAACGGAAGTTGTGCATCTGTATCTAATTTTTCTAACATTTTTACTCCAAAGCTCCTAGGGATGCGTATTCTTGTGGTTTTTTATCATTTCTTGGAGTCTCCTACATGCCAAATGAAGAGGAACATTAATCTGGTAACCTGGTTTGCTGGGGAAGGTCTATAAACATATCTCACCATTAAATATGCAATTTGACTGTTGGATTCAACCCAATTTTTCTTTCCTTGGCACGCGAAGGAGCTGTTTGTTTCTTGGTTTGGTGAGGAAAATATGAAGACGTATTTTACCATTAAGATGAGATCTGATCTCTTGGCTCGATTTGATCTTCCATTTTTCCTTCCCGGGCACACAAGGAACTAGATTGGACAGATTAGGGGTGGAAGTGGTTAGTGAGTAAAAGGAAAAGTGATATACCAAAGGAGGGAGTTGAATGTGGGAGATTTTTGAAGAGATGTACCCCCTGAGCACCTGACAACTTTTTACATATTTGAAGCTGGGAATCGAGATCAGGATCATGGTGAGCACTAGTGCACTCAATGTTTGGGTTTTTTGGGGGGAAACATCTATTGCAAAATGTTATAAATGGCATGATTTTTGCCTTGGAAGAGGTTAGAGGTTGGAAGGTTAGATTGTTAGAGGTTAGAACTAATTTTCTAAGAAATGCTTGATATAACCCATCTTTCTGATAAACTATCCAAAGAAACCTATTTATCTCTTTTGTGTTAAACTTGATCATGTCAAGGTGGTTGCAAGTGTACAGCCATTGACAAGCTCTGAGATTGTTCCAGAAACTTTCCCCTACTGATAAATTTAACCAAACTTGAGCTAATCTATATTATTTTTGGACAAAATTTGTGTTTTTTTCATTTCTGAATGTATGCAAGTAGTTTTTCTTGTTCCCGTTGTATTCTTACATTGAAATCTTGTGAATCACACAAGATCTTATACTTGTGATGGTTTGGTGGTATTTGCAATTTCATTTATCAGAAGAGCTTTCATTTGATAGTGAAATAAAAAAAATTAAAATCACTGTGACTCCTAGCATGATTATAAGGTTGTTTGTTAGCCTTTGAGGGTATCTTAGGCATGATGAAACATAGATTGATAATGTTCAGTTAAGTTTTTCAATTTGAGCCTTAATTTTGCATCCTTGAATTTTGTGTGAAAAGTGCTGATATGGGCCTCCATTGAAGTACATATTCTTGTTAAAGGGACATCCTAACTCCTCTGAAACACTCTATTGTTTGAGCTTTCCATTTTTGTAAAAATTCTCAAAGATTTGGTATAATCAACTTTATCCTGCTTCACCTCCCACTAAATCCATTCAAAAACAATTAATCCTACCCATACTACCCATGTTTTTCTTGTGTGTATACAGTGCACAATTTCTATTACCAAAACATGTAGAAAAAATCAGGTTTTCATTGTCTTTAGTGGCCTGAACCTTGTTTAGAAAATATCTCCATTATCTAGAGTGACAACTTGTGAGAGTTAGGTTTTGTTGCATTGATCATATCTTCTTCAAGTCCTCCTTAAACACTTCACAAGGAAGGAATTCTCCATCTCCTCCATAAACAGTAGACTACAAAAGGGTTCTCTCACCCTAGTTGAAAGGCATAACCATAAAGTAGTGAGTATAGATCAAATCCTCTTCATGGTGCTATCCATTTCTCCACATTTGAGTGACAAAGGGCCAGTTAGATCCCATCCCCAGCTAAAAAATGACTCACTATAATCTAGCTGCTTCTAAGATTCCTGCCAAACATGTGTTGCTGCTTAGACTTTAAGGGAGAATCAATTTGGGTACCAACACCTTACTAGTGCTATTTTCAGGGACATAGTGATCTCAGTTCATATTCAGACCCTGGTAAACACTTCTTGTATACTCAAAGTGCTAATACATCTTTTCAAGCATCATCCTGTGTTACGGCCTTTAAGAAGAATTCAAAGTTACAAGTGTTATATGCAGTATTTCCATTTTCTATAGTTATTGCACTAAGTTTCATTGTTAAATTTGGGTAAAGAAAAGTCAAATCTTTCCATTTGTAGTTTCTAGTATTGACGGACATTTGGCATATCATATTTTAGTGCATTTACACAACTAAGGTGGAAATCCTTAGTGTCGACTCCCTATTGATTTGATTCTTTATAAATACCAGTGTCTTAACCTCTGTTAAGTAAGTTTTGTTACTAATCTTTTCAAAACTGTAAGGAAGAAGATCTTTCTTTGCTAGAGATCCTACTAGGACATTATTTCCAGAGCTAGGAAAAAAAAAGTCAAAAGGAAGAAAATCCTAGAGAGTTGTTGGAGATCAACAGACAAGAAAAGGGATCTCCATTGATGAAAGTGATCGGCCTATCATTGAAGACTTTTATTCAAGTGATTTTGAATCAAGTAGTCTTTTTGTGGAATTAAATTCTCCATCTGGAGAGGGGCCTTCATTTGATTTTGAAAATTTTGCTTCTCATTCTTCTCCTGTCTTTTCAAAAGTTGATAGGGATTTCCAAGAAACAAGGCCTTTAGGGGATATCCATTTTAGAAGTTATACTCATGTGCTTCAAAGACCCTCTGTCCCTTATCAATTTGTCTCCCCTCTAGGGTCACCTCCTCACAACAACATGGCCTTGCCCTCACCCAAACCTCCTTTTTGTGTAAACACCTTTGGTCCTATAAATTTTTATAGGGATAGCTGGTTATCCAAATGCAGTTCCCCGGGATGTAAGAAATAGATTACCAAAGTTCCAAGGAAACAACGCTATAACTGGTGATCAACACTTAAAGCTTTTTATCAATATGATAGAATATTTTTTAGATTGAACATGAAGATGTATATATCAAGTTATTTATCCATACTCTTGAAGAGGATGTAAGGGACTGGTATAAAGCTTTGCTAGATAATTCCATTGATTCCTAGAAAAAGATGATTAATACATTTAGATTGCAGTATGGTGATAGAAATGACCCTAGGTTTCTTCTATTAGAATTTGAAAATATCAAGAAGAACCCTAATGAGTCAGTACATGATCTCAACACAAGGTTTAATAAGACTTTGAAGATATTTCCTGTTAGCTTAAGGCCATGTGATGAATCATGTTTGATAAAATATTCAGATGCCTTTGATAAAAAATTTGCTTACTACTTGAGAGACAAAAACCCTACGAATTTGAGGCAGGCCTTCATCATGGCTCTGCAAATTGAAAACAACATCAAAGTAATTAGAAAGCCTCCAAAAAGGAAGGGTGTAAAACTAATTAATCTAAAAAATCCTCAGACAAGTAAGGTTGTTGATTTGGAGGAAGTTGTGAAAACTTTGGCCGGGGTTGTCAAAGAAATATCATACAAATTTATCCTGAGCATAAAAAGGGATTGGGCAGAGTTCAAAAATTCAACACAAGCAACAAGGCCAAGATAGGTTTACAAATCACCAAAGATCTAATGACAGTGGAAAGGGACCTGTTAGGTTTTGAAATAGGCAGTCCCAAGCCATGGAAAATAGAATGGTACCTAATCATTTGGCTTCCAGGGTTGTTGTTGTGGAGGAGACATATGTCATTGAGTGGTGTGACATATGTTTCATGCCCCATGCTCCATGTGAGGAAGATCATCAAGAAGAAGGAGCTGATGATGATAATGATGAAGATGTCTGCATGGTGGGTTTCTCCACAAGCTTACAATAAGGGGCAACTTCAACTGAGGTAATAAGTGCTAGGATTGTTGTTGACTTTTGGGATTACATCCACTGGGTACCTATTCTTCCTCCCTCTCATACTTTAGAAGTAGATGTTGTACAAGCTTTTTAACTGCCCAATAATGACTTTGAATATATAAGAGCTTTAATGATAAAGAATTATGATGGAGAAATCCCATCTAAGGAGGAAAGGCAGTTATTGATGAATGTTGTTGTGGCTCAAGAAAAATAGCACAACACAAGAAGCAGGGTTTTCAAAGGGACAGGGCCTCAAGCCAACCCAAAAACTACATTGCTTTCAAGTATTCCTAAAGAGGCTCCTAAGAAAAATTCATCTACCAAAGGCCTTGCTTTCCCAAACAAAACTCATACCCCTCTTCATGTCCAAGTTTTCAAAGGTCCTGTGTCATCTAATGAGTGTGTCAAACTTCCTTCCAATGTTGCCTTGCCAAAGTTTTCCCCTTATGATATTACCCAAGTCTTGAGTTAGATCAATATCTCAGTTCCAATTGTTGAGTTGTTTAGGATTCCTAAGCACAAGAAAAGGGATTTTGAATATGCTGGGATGAAAGAGGAGAAGACTTCCTAGGTAGAAACATAAACATTTTGAAAACTCCCCCAATCATTGAGGAGTTAGAAATACCACCAGTGTTGGAGGAACTAGGTGAATGACCTGAGGTTTATCTGGGGACATCCTTGGTGGACTCTCAGCTAAATGTGGATCCATTCTTCACCACTCTAATCATTAAGGATAGGTTGTTGCATAATTGCATGTTTGACTTAGGGGCATAATACAATGTCGTGCCTTTGTAAGTCATGAATGAGCTGAATATTAAAGTAACAACAGCATATGGGAAGTGTACTGCTATGAACTCCAGAGAGGTGCTAGTGGTGGGATGTGTGAAAGGTCTTGTGGTGTAACTTACAGCCTATCCAGGCAGGAACCTGAAGCTTGATATAGTTATTGTTGACTGACCAGCCAAGTGGGGTATGTTGTTGTCTAGAAAATGGGTTGCAAGTGTTGGTGGGAGTGTTCAAATGGATATTTCCTATGCCACTATCCTAATTAAGGGCAGCGTTGTCAAGTTGTATGGGGAAAAGAAGATTCACCTTATTGAGGATCCCAACAATGCATCCTCTAAGATATTGTACACAAGTGTTGATGCTGATAACGTCATAGGATATGCTAATGGAAAAGAGCACAAGATTGAAGAATGCAAGTGTCTTGAATGGGCAGGCTCTCCTTGGACTTTATTATTTGATGGAGCTTGCTCCAAGTATGTAAATGGTGTTGGTGTTGTTTTGATCTCTCCAAGCCAGGAAAAGTTTGTCTTTTCCTTCAAACTCAACTTTGAGTGCACTAATAACATTGTTGAGTATGAGGCACTATTATTAGGACTGAGGATTGCTTGGAAATATGGTGTTAAATATATCATTTTCAAAGGAGATTCAGAGTTAATTTTCAAGCAAGTTAGAAAACTGTATGCCACGAAAAATCAACGAATGAAACAATACAAGCATGCAGTTTAGAATTTCATTGAGATGTTTGGTTCATTCAACATTGTGCATCATGATAAGAGGTTCAATGATTTGGTAGAAAAGCTTGTGTTGGGAGCTCAATTTGATAATTGTGCAGTGTCCCCATATTGTGAATATGATGTTGAAGTATTGATAAGGCCATCTGTCCCTGACAACATTAAGCATTGGCAAGTTTTTGATGATGATGCTTAGGTCAGAAGATTTATTCAGAATAAAGGAGAGTTTGCTGATTAAAATATTTATTGGGAGCCAATGGTGTGCATAGTAGAGGGTAAATAAACCTTGTTTGGAAAAGGCATCATCCAACTAAAGACTAATACCATTCATAGAGGGTTGGTTGGTTTTGAATCCAACTTTGGTAATGTTGATTGCATTATTAACAAATGTATAGTAGCCTCAAGGTATATTGAGGAGCATGACCTTGGCACAAAGGAGAAGCCAAGGAAGTTATGGTTAGGAAGCAATCTCAGCAAGGAGGAAAAATAGTCCTATGACCAATTGCTAAAAAAGGTATCAAGATTACATAGCTTGGACTTATTCTAAACTAAAGGCATACAGAGAGGATCTATTTCAACATGAGATTCCCTTAGAATCTAATGCAAAACCATTCAAGAAGAAATAGAGACCAATCAATCCACTCCTATCCCTCAAAATGTTAGAAGAATTGAAAAAAATGAGAGATGGAGGGATTATTCAGCCCACAAGGTATTCTTCCTGGGTTGCAAATCTAGTACCAGTCAGAAAGAATCTAATGGTGACATCAGGCTATGTGTGGATTTTAGAAATTTGAACAAAGCATCAATGAAGGATAATTATCCTTTACCAAACATGGAAAACATGTTGGAGCTAGTGACTGGTTCTGAGTTACTTTCTACCCTGGATGGTTTCTCTGGTTATAACCAAGTTGTGGTGAAGGAATCAGAAAGAATTAAAACAACCTTTACCACTCCTTGGGGGACTTATGTGTATGTCAGGATGCCCTTTGGTCTGATGAATGTTAGAGCAACCTTTCAAAGAGCAATGCATGTTGCTTTTACCTGTTACATCAATGATTTTATTGATGTTTACCAGGATGATGTGATTGTGTTCTTGTTGTATATATCTCCCCCCGGGTAGATATAGACATACGGAAGAATATGGAAATCAAAGAAACTCAGACCCTGACATTTATTGCGTCACCCGCAGGTAAGAGGCACATAGAAAGAAGTGTTGACATGAAAAAAGTCACGCCCTTGGCATAGGTAAAGGGCGCACGACACAGAGTGTCGACATGACAAAAGTCGTGCCCAAGGCGCAGGTTTGAGGCGCACAACATAGAGTGTCGACATGACAAAAGTCACACCCAAGGCACAGGTAGAAGGTGCACGTCAAAGAGTGTCAACATGAAAAATTATGCGCCCATGGCGCAGGTTAAAGAGTGTCGACACGAAAAATTATGTGCCCATGGCATAGGTAAGAAGATGTCGACACGAAAAAGTATGCGCCCATGGCACAGGTAAGAAGATGTCGACACGAAAATGGATGCTCCCATGACACAGGTAAAAAGATGTCAACATGAAAATGGATGCACCCATGGTGCACGTAAGAGTATGATGACACGCACATGGATGCGCCAAGGCGCACCTTCATGAGGTGCAACATTTTGAGCACTGACAGGAAGCAGACCCTGACCCAGATATTCAAACGGTCATAACTTTTCACAAAGAGCTCAGATTCATACAAGGTTGGACTTTTCGGAAAGCTTACGAGGTCCTCTATCTAACTACGATTGGATATCTTTAATTGGGTGAGAAAAAATTCTTAAAAATATAAAATATAATTCGCCACTTTTTGGGTTTGCTAGGGTTCTCACCTACCACCATAATGAGATGAATTAAATACAACCTAGAGGTGGTTGGGGTAGATTTGGAATTCCTCTCTCTTCCCTCTCTCATTCTTCCTATAAATTGTAAGGAGGGGATTCTTTCTAAAGGTTGGAAATTCTTGTTTTTCCCCTCCCTTCTTCTCTTTGGCAGGTGAATTTGTGGGTTCAAACCTCCCATCTAAAACTGTAATGCAACTTTTCCTCTTGGCATTTTATAGTGTATTGTATCAATCTTTGGAGAAAATAATGCATTTCTGTGGATGATTCTTAACCCTCTCTGTGTTCATTTACATCCTCCTAATCTTTCACTGTAGATATGGTTATCTTTGCATGATCTTGCATTACATTTTAATGGTTTGTGTTTATTGGCAAGACAGATGTTCTTCATTCCTCGGTGCATCATCTTTGTTAGTTTAGGTTTATTTTTATGCATCTTCTTACCTTGTCTCCTTGGAAAGTTAGATTAGGTTTTTGAGTAAACCCTCTACATTTTTATGTGTGCAACTGAATAGAGGAATAGGAACCGGCCTTTATCTGGACAGCTTTTCTGATTTCGCAAGGTCCCACACTTGGGAAAAGCTCCATGTTATGCAATCACACTGAGAGTCTCAACCCATCGAGTTGCAGTCATTCAGGGGTGCTGTGATTTTCCATCAATAGTTTTTTCATGCCCAGTGGGACCAAGAGGTCATTCCACAAGATTTGAAGGAATTTTCAAGAAATTTGGACTAAAAAATTGCAGGTTTTACAATTTCAGATTTTTCACCTTCCAGGCTGAACTTTGAAATCGATTTTCAAGGACTTAACTTGCTCGAAACAAGTCAAAATTTCACCATTTGATAGATCGGGGGATAATCTTAAAAATGGTATTCTTAGATTTTTGAGATTTTGACTTTCAAAATTTCATGGTTTTTAGTATTTCAGGTTTTCCTAGTTGCCTTGCATGACCTGAGTTTCACCTATATCTTTCGGGGATTAGTAGTTGCACAACAAGACCCGATAACTGAATTGAAGAACTATATCTTTCAGGTCCTTCAAAGTTTTAAATTCTATTTTTAATATTGTCAGGTTTGGTGTGTAACTTGGCAGAATCTAGCCTTTTTGAGGATCATTCTCTAACACATCTGGCGACTCCGAAGGGATAGAATTCAGCAGTGTAGCACCAAAGGTTTCCCAGGTACATGAGAAGAATTCGAACCAGGTCTGATACTTGAGAAGAGGGGTTATTTTTCCACTTGCAGTTATCACCAAGCATAGGAAGGAGAGGAAGAAGACCACAAAGATCACCATCTCCACCTAACAGTACTTTATCAACCCCTCCACCTGGTAGACCTTTCACCCAATCAACAAGGGTTCTCAGGCCAATCAGAATGGCGCAACAAAACCCTTTTGTCAACTTCATTGGCAGTAGCCCACTTGCCCTCAATGCATAGAATCTAGTTCCAATTGTAGCATTGAAGAACATTCCATTTTTTATTGGAGAAAATCATACCACTCCTGGTGATCATGTCAAAGACATTGCTAACATTTTTATAATCCATGAGATAAATGAAATGGATGTTGTTGTCAAATTGCTGGCATCTTCATTCAAAGGGAAGGCATTGCAATGGTTTAGGAGCCTTGGAGCTGGTTCTATCAAAAATTGGAATCAGTTATGCATAGTTCTCCATGAGCAGTTTGGAGAAAAGGGAGACAATTTGTCTCTACTAGAACAATTGACAACTATTAAGAGACCTCCCAATGAGCAGTTGACTGACTTCAAATTCAGATTTCAAAGGTCTTGGGTTAGAATTCCAGTGGCCGTTAGGCCAACAGCTGAAGGTGCTTTTCTATATTATCTTAAGGCTTTGAATTCTGATATTTCTATGTTAATTCAATCTATGGGAGGCACAACCTTACCTGTTGCTTATAGTATTGCCATTAGGGCTGAAAACTGTCTTATTCAAGATGGTAAGCTGGTTCCTAGGCCTCCCATGCCCTTGTATCCAAACTTAGAAAATCCAAGCACTAGTCAAGCACCCACTTTGGCTCCTATTCCCACTCCTAGAAATCAAATTTCAAATGAAACTTCTACTTCATCCTCTAGTGCTTCAAATGAACTCCAAGAGGTCATGAAACAATTACAAAATTTGGGAAATGAGCTGGTTACGCTCAAGAGGCAGCAGGCCCAAAGCTCTAGACCTTCTTATCAGCCTCAAGCTCAACCTAATAGGCCACCATACCAGCCCAATAGGCCACCCAATCCAACTATAAATCAAAGCCAAGTAAGGCCTCCCGCCAATAGACCATTTCAGCCCTATAACCCCAATGTTGCATCTTCTTCTAAAGCATTAGTGCCAGTGCAAAACAACATAGCTCAAGAGTATGATTGGTGTTTTCCATGAAATGAACCTCACAACCAATCTATGTGCTTCAATGGTGCTTTGAACCAAGCCTTGATGGTGACAACTACTGGTGTAGAGGGTGAAGTGAGTCAAGAAACAAATCAGCAACAAGAGACATTTCTTCAAAACACAGCTCCAAATGATACCGCACTTGTGAATTGGCAAGTTGGGGATTTTTGTGGCATGAATCAAACAATTTCTTATAGTATAGCAGCTAACACAAGATCAAAGAAGAGGAATATTGGTGAAGGGCAGTCATTGGCTCCAAGTGATCTATAACCTTCCATCACTCCACAAGGTGTTGGTAAGCAAAATACAGCTCCAAACATGCAAGGACAGCCCAAACCACCTTCTAAACCAACTCAAATGCCAATTGTTGCTGCCCATGGGCAAGAAAGGAATGTGCAAGCTAAAGGACAACAAAGAGATCTTTCATCTCCATTTAGCATCATTGATCAAATGAAGAAGACAAATGTGAATATATCAATGTGGGAATCTTTATCCATCCCAGGCCAAAGAGATCTTCTACAAGCTGCCATGAAGGATTGGTCAACTTCGAACCAGCAGGTACATGTGCAAAATAATGTCCTCACAAATGCTGCTCATCTTGAAGGGAATCATGGAGGACAACAAGGTAAAGTTTTGAAACCCCCTCCATTCTACGTTTCATTAATCATTGGGGATAAACTAGTACACAATTGCATGATTGATTCTAGGGCAAGTAGTTCTGTCATGCACAAGTAAATAGCTGATCAGCTGGGTCTCCAATATGAAGTCATATCAAAGGGGGTAGTGCAATTGGATGGGACAGCAGTAGTAATGGTGGGAGTGATTAAAGGTTTCAATCTTACCTCGCATGCATGCCCCAACGTAACCGTTTTGCAAGATTTGTCAGTGATAGATTTGCCACCACTCTTTGCCCTATGCTTATCAAGGGATTTCATAGCTAGAATTAGAGGCTACTTATCTGCTGACTGGTCACACATGTTGTTTAGAACAAGATATGGTACTAAGGTCACAATCAGATCCGAACCAATTGCAAACTTTCATATTGAGCCTCATACTCAAGCCAAATCAATGCCAACTGTTCAGTATTTGACCAAGAAGATTATCCAAACATAGATGAAGCTGACACCAAAGTTGGAAGCATCCCAGATTTGACTCTTGATGAATGGGCAAGCAAGGTACATGATTTTTATTCCTACCAAGAAGTAGAAGAATCTGAGCTAGGAGTCTATTGCATACATGAAGAAAACCAGTCTATTCCTAGCATCACCAAACCAGACCATAAGCATGACAATGAGGTATGGTAGTTATTTTTTGATGGATCAAGGAGTAGGCAAGGTGCAGGAGGAGGAGAGATGCTCGATTCACTTCAAGACATCAAATATTATTCAGCTTTCCAGTTCTAGTTTTCCTATTCAAACAATACAGCTGAATATGAGGCCTTGATTCATGGACTTCATTGGGCCAACAAAAAGGGCATAAAGAACTTGCAGGTGTTTGGAGATAGTGAGCTAATCATCAACCAAGTCAGAGGAAAACATGCTACAAAGAATGACCTACTGAGGAACTACAAGAACAAGGTATGGGACCTCGTTGAGGACTTCAAAGATTTCAAAATCATGTCCATACCCAGGAAGAAAAATGAAGCCGTAGATAGGCTCGCAGAAGTTGGAGCAACGTTTGATGTGGTTGACAACATCATAAGGGAAAAAACACAACCACATATGCATGTGATTGTGAGGCCAGCAGTTCCAGATAATAACACAAGCTGGGAGGTGTTTGAGAACGATCAACAGATAGTCAATTTTTTACAAGAAGAGGTTGAATTCTCAGCTGGGAATCAGGACAGACTAGAGCAGCAGTATGGGGGTCAAATAGTGCAGCCGCAGACAAACAAGCTTCCCAAAGGTTTAGTAATATTGGAATCTATCTTCAACCCTAACGACCAGTTCCGTAAGGAAAAGGCTAACATACAGGTCAGGAGAGAAGATTCAGATCCAATTCCGGTTGGGGAAGGCAAAACACTCCAAATTGGTAAAGTGGCTAGTGAGTAGGAGAAATCAGATTTCATACAACTTTGCCAAGAATTTCTAAATGTCTTCACTTGGAGCTATGAATACTTGAGAGGATTCAATCCAAAGTTGGCACAACATACCATAGAATTGGATCCAGATGCTAAGCCCATTAGGAAGAAGCAGAGACCAATCAACCCTCACATTGAGACTCTAATGAAGAAAGAGCTAAACAAGCTAATAGAGGCAAGCATTATATTCCCGATCAAGCACTCAAGCTGGGTTACAAACTTGGTTCCGGTCAGGAAGAAGAGTGGAGAAATCAGGTTGTGTGTGGACTTCTGAGACCTCAACAGGGCATCTCTCAAAGACCATTACCCACTTCCTTCAATGGAGCAAATATTACAAGTGGTATCCGGTTCAGAGAGATTCTCTCTCCTAGATGGCTACTCAGGATATAATCAAATAATGGTGAAAGAAGATGACCAATTTAAGACAGCTTTCACCACCAAATGGGGCACTTATGCCTACAATAAGATGCCATTTGGGCTATCAAATGCTGGAGCCACCTTCCAAAGGGAAATGGATATGGCATTCAAGGGATTGATCAATAAAATAGTTCGATATATCTTGATGACATCACCGTATTCTCCAAAAATGTAGTGGATCACCTCTTTCATCTGAGGCAGGTATTTTAGAGGTGTAGAATATTTGGGGTATCATTGAACCCCAAAAAAATTATATTCTTGGCTCACGAAGGAAAACTTCTAGGCCATATTGTTTCAAAGGAGGGATTGATGATTAACCCAGAAAGAGTTGAAGAAATTCAAGCATTGCCATTGCCAAGTCACAAGAAGGCTCTTCAAAGCTTCTTAGGAAGGATCAATTTTTCCACATATTTGTGCCAAATTTTGTCGCTCTCGTGAAGCCAATAACACTGATGTTGAAGAAGAGCATGGTATTTAAGTGGACAGCTAAAGGCAAGGAAAGTTTTGAGGCAATAAAAGAGGCTATATCTCAAGCTCTGACTCTCGTCAATCCAGAATTCTCTAAGGACTTCATGTTATATGCCTTTGGTGGTGGAGATACAATTTCTGCAATCCTGGTTCAGCAAAACAAAGAGGGATTAGAACAACCAGTTGCTTTCTTCAGTCAAGGCTTGGAGGAATACGAAACTAGGTACTCTTTCATTGAAAAGCATGTCCTTGCAGTGATCAGGAGTTTAAAGAAATTCAAGCACCTGGTCTCAAACAATAAGATCCAATTATTGGTCTCTCATGTGGGAGTCAAGGACTACCTTCTAAACAATGATCTGAATGAGAAACGTGTAGGATGGATCACTCGTGTCATGGAATATGACATCAAAATTAAGGTCACTAAGCTAGTACGTGGAAAAGGACTATGTGAACAACTAGCTTTGAGTCAGAAAGTTGAAGCAGGTGATGAAAAAGAGACTGTCTTGGTACTACAAGATGGTCAAGAACAGAAAAATGATAATGTGCCCTCTCCTTGTTGGACTCAGAATATGATACACTTCCTACAGACAGGCCTATGCCCTCTAGAAATGAGCAAAGCAAAGAGGAGATACTTCAGATTACAAGCCATTCCATATGTCCTTATTGATGGTGTTTTGTTTAAAAAGGACATCAATGGAGTTCTATTGAGGTGCATTGGGACAAGTCAAATTGAGAGGGTGTTACAATATTTTCACGATGGAGATTCTGGAGGACATTTCATCCCACGAGTAACATCTCTCAAGATAATGACAGTATGGTATTATTAGCCCATAGTGTTCAGTGACTGCTATACATGGATAAGAAAGTGCAAGAAATGTGCACTCTTCACAGGCAAAGAAAGACTAGCAACACTTCCATTACACCCAATTTTGGTTGATCAACCATTTATGCTATGGGGATTGGACTTCATCAGGCTCATCAATCCAAACTCAAGCCAAGGCCACAAGTGGATTCTCACGGCAACAGACTGTTTCACCAAGTGGACCGAAGCAGTAGCGCTCAAAGAAGCAAATGAGTCTAACATACTAGACTTTTATGAGGGAATAGTGACCACATTCGGTGTGCCAGCCACTATCATATCAGACAATGCATTGGCATTCATATGTTCCAAGATTATAGAATGGGCTGTTAAGAATGGAATATATTTGAACACCTCTTCAAATTATTACCCGCAGAGTAATGGACAGGCGGAGTCCACGAACAAGAATTTACTAAGAATCATCAGAAGAACTCTAGATGAAAATCAAAGAACATGACATACCAGGCTAAAATCAGTGTTATGGGCTGACAGAATAACATCAAAGAGGTCTACAGGTAATTCCCCTTACAAGTTGGTCTATGGGAAAGAAGCAGTATTGCCTATATCATTAGAATTGCCTGCATTGGAGCTCATGAAGTAGTTAGAGTTGGCTGAGTTCGAACCAATGGAGGCCAGGTATGCAGAGTTTATGGAATTGGAAGAAATCAGAGAGCATGCAGTTCAAATGATTGAGAAAGATCAGGCTTTAGTAAAAAGATGGTTTGATCAAAAGGCAAGAGCAAAGACCTTCCAAGAAGGGGACCTAGTTCTGAAATGGGATGTAGATCGGGCAAAACTAGAAAGGAAATCCAAGTTTTATGCCATTTGGAGTGGCCCCTACATGGTCACGGGATGTAAGAGTAGTAATGTCTTCCAATTGTCTACATTGGATGGATAAGAACTCTCAATTCCGGTTAACGAAATCTACCTTAAACATTGTTACTAAAAGGAAAAGGTTTACCCTTGTAAATATTAGCCTAGATTTCAATTCCTCTAAGTGCGTATGCACATTGTCTTGTTGTAGTTAGGTTTCATTTTCCCTAAGTGCTTTGGCACAGGGTGTTGCTCTTAGGTTGAATTTCTAAAGTTTAGCATGTTCTTAGAGAATGAGTTGCGGTATCAGGATCAAGATCAGATATCAGCTTGGTTTCAGATTATTGTTTATGACTCCATGCCCAATGGATTGCTAAAAGGCCACTGATCTTCCACCTAGCAGGCAAGTGATCCCGTTGAGTCACCAAATTGTTGTATATATATCCCCTGGGTAGATATAGACAAACGAAATAATATGGCAATCAAAGAAACTCAAACCCTGACATTTATTGCATCACCCATAGGTAAGAGGCACACAGCAAGAGGTGTCGACATGAAAAAAGTCACGCCCTTGGCGCAGGTAAAGGGTGCATGACACAGAGTGTCGACATGACAAAATTCTCACCTAAGGCGCAAGTTTGAGGTGCACAACACAGAGTGTCGACATGAAAAAAGTCACGCCCAAGGTGCAAGTAGAAGGCACATGTCAAAGAGTGTTGACATGAAAAATTATGCACCCATGGCGCAGTTCAAAGAGTGTCGACATGAAAAAGTATGTGCCCATGGCACAGGTAAGAAGATGTCGACACGAAAAAGTATGCGCCCATGGCGCAAGTAAGAAGATGTTGACACAAAAATGGATGTTCCCATGGCACAGGTAAGAAGATGTCAACACAAAAATGGATGTGCCCATGGCACATGTAAGAGTATGACAACACGCACATGGATGCGCCAAGGAACACCTTCAGGAGGCGCAACATTTTGAGCGCCGACAGAAAGCATACCCTGACCCAGATATTCAAACGGTCATAAATTTTCACAGGGAGCTCGGATTCATACAAGGTTGGACTTTTCGTAAATCTTACGAGGTCCTCTATCTAACTACGATTGGATATCTTTAATTGGGTGAGAAAAAATTCTTAAAAATACAAAATACAATTCGCCACTTTTTGGATTTGCTAGGGTTCTCACATACCACCATAATGAGATGAATTAAATACAACCTAGAGGTGGTTGGGGTAGATTTGGAATTCCTCTCTCTTCCCTCTCTCATTCTTCCTATAAATTGTAAGGAGGGGCTTCTTTCTAAAGGTTGGACATTCTTGTTTTGCCCCTCCCTTCTTCTCTTTGGCAGGTGAATTTGTGGAGTTCAAACCTCCCATCTAAAACTGTAATGCAACTTTGCCTCTTGGCATTTTTTAGTGTGTTGCATCAATCTTTGGAGAAAATAATGCATGTCTATGGATGATTCTCAACCCTCTCTGTGTTCATTTGCATCCTCTTGATCTTTCACTGCAAATCTGGTTATCTGTGCATGATCTTGCATTGCATTTTTATGGTTTGTGTTTATTGGCAAGACAGGTGTTCTTTATTCCTCGGTGCATCACCTTTGTAGTTTAGGTTTTATTTTATGCATCTTCTTACCCTGTCTCCTCGGCAAGTTAGTTTAGGTTTTGAGTAAACCCTCTACATTTTTACGTGTGCATCTGAATAGAGGAATAGGAACCGGCCTTCATCCGGAGAGATTTTCCATTTTCGCAAGGTCCCACACTTGGGAAAAGCTCCATGTTATGCAATCACACTGAGAGTCTCAACCCATCGAGTTGCAGAAATTCAGGGGTGCTGTGATTTTCCATCAACATGTATTATTAGTGAGGTGATCACTTGTTGCACTTGGAAAATATGTTGATAAGATGTAGAGATTATGGTATTTCACTCAATCCAAAGAAGTGCCATTTTGCAGTGTAGAAGGAAAAGTTTCTTGGTCACATTGTGTCATAAAAAGGGGTGATGATTGATCTAGAAAGGGTAGAGGCCATCAGCAAGGTCCAAATTCCTAGAACCAAGAAGGGGATTCAGTACTTCTTTTGGCAGATAAACTTTATCAGGAGATTGATATCAAACTTTGTTGAATTGACTATTCCAATCACTGGCATGATGAAGGACCAGGCCATTAAATGGGAGGAGGATGCCATTCAAGATATTGATGGGATCAAGGAGGCATTAAAGCATGCCCCTATTTTAGCAACTCTATAATTATAAGAAGCCTTTCCAATTGTTTTCTTTTGCTCACAAAGAACTATTGGCATATGTCCAGTTGCAGAAGGATGACGAAGGGGATGAGAGGCCAATTTCCTTTTTTAGTAAGGCATTGCATGGGGTTGAGCTAAAATACACTATTATGGAGAAACAAGAATTTTCCTTAGTAAAAGAAACAAATGTTTCAGGCCTTACATTCTGAGTTCCAAAATTGTTTCTTATGTTCCCCACACCATGGTCAAAGACATCTTATTAGAGATGGAGGTCTTAATAAAAAGATATAGATGGGTGAACAAGTTACAAGAATATGGCATGGACATCCAAACCACAAAGTTGGTGAGAGGTTTGGGCTTGGCTAAGCTTATGGCTGAGAGTAACTTGCAAAATATGGGAGGTGAATGAGGGTAGAAAAAGGAAGGGTAGATGTCTTTGAAAAACTAATGAGTTATTAGTGGTACAAGGATGTGATTTTTTATCTCAGACCATTTATACTACCCTACATATTTGAGTAAGAACTAGAAAAGGGCCCTTAAGTTGCCTTCTCATAAATATGTCATTACTGATTATGGGTTAGCTTGGAAGAACCTTGAGGGAGTCCTCTTAAGGTGAATCACTGAAGATGAATCCCTCGAGATAATTTTGATCTCCATGGAGGAGTTTATGCGGGACATTTTGTTGGAAAATTCATGGCACACAAGATCCTGAGGGCTGGTTATTGGTAGCCAACTCTCTTCAAGGATGAAACTATTTTGGTTAGAAGATATGAGAGTTGTCAGTGCTTCTCTGGAATACTAAAATCTTCAGGTTCCCTACCTTTACAACCTGTATCAATTGAAGCCCCATTCAAGAAATGGGGAATGGATTTCATTGGTGAGATTTCAGACCCTTCAAGTGTTGGCCATAAGTGGATTCATGTAGCTACTAATTACTTCACCAAATAGGTGGAATCAATCCCCACCAAGAGAGACACCAAATTGTAATGGACTTCATACTAAACCATATCATCTGCAAGTTTGGGGTGCCAGTCAAAATTGTTGCTAACAATGTCATGAGCTTCAGAGCTAAACCCTTAGTGGTAAAGCACAAAGAATATGGGATAAATTTGACATATGCCTCTAATTATAATTCCCAAGGAAAAGGACAAGTGGAGTCCAGTAATAAAAATTTGCTAAATATTATCAGAAGAACCTTGGAGCTGAACAAGAGAAAATGGAGTGAGTAGTTGAAATTTGTTGTCTGGGATGACCAGATCACTGTCAAGAGAGCCACTAGGAAGAGTCCATTTGAGTTGGTGTATGGAACTCAGGCCCTTCTACCCCTACATATGTAATTATCCTCATATCAATTCATGTAAAAACTGGAAGATCAAGAAGTAAGTCCATATGATGCCCGCATTACCCAGATTATTGAACTTGATGAAGAAAGGAAAGGAGGGCATCCCGCCAAAGGCATGTAAAGTTCAAAGAAAAGCTGAAGAAGTTGTTCGACAATTAAGGTCACTCCCAGAGCTTTCAATGTTAGAGATCTTGTGTTGCTATGGGATATCAGGCATGAAGATAAGGGTGAGCATGGCAAATTTGACGTGTTATGGATGGGCCCTTACTCCATTAATATTAGAGATTGGTGAACATACCTTCTTCCTGAAGGACTTAGATGGGGAACTGCTCGAACTACCTATTAATGGTAGGCATTTGAAGAATTTTTTGGATTGATTCCCCAGAATCAAGGTGAGCATCATCTGTACAGTCTATAGTTTGTTATTTTTTTCCTGTCTTTTGTGTTTTTGCTCGTTCTGGTCCTTGGTGACCTATTTTTGTTCATTTTTGGGGAGATGGCTCTGTTTCTTTGCTATGTAAGCTGACTCCTTTTCCCAATGGATATTTTTGGCACTTGGTCTACCTTTTTTCTTCTAGCACTCGCAGGGAGTGCCCATCCCCGAGTTGAAGCCTATGTTGGTGCTCAAAATAGTCTCGCCCCATTTTGCCATTAAAAATCTATCAATTTATGGCCTTTGCCATATTTTATCTCCATGTTTTGTGCCTAAGAGGTCTTTGCCTTCCTTTTGTTTCCATAATCAATTCAATCCTGGGTCGAGTATCATGTGTAGATATGAAATTGTTTCCTCATTTATTTGTTCATCTGAAAAGATCTATATTTGGGTGTGAAACTCAGGTTGTCTCATGTTGTCCATTTTCCACAATCAGGATTTTCTTTCATTTTCATTTTTCCCTAAATACTTGAGGAAAAATTAATGGATGTAGTTCAAAGGAATGTATTTGAGGCTTATAACATTTGTAAATTCTCTTTCCGTGGAGAAAATTTCATCTCCAAGCTCGAATGCTCATTTTTCTGCATTTTACGGTTTGACAGGCATTTCTCCTGGTCAAATTTACATCCTTTCATCAACATGAAATGTGGCTTCTTTTGGTTAGTCAGGGGATGGCAGGAAAATGCTTTAAATCTATCGTTTTTGCTTTTTTGGCAAAAAGGAAAATTTGGTCCTGTAGCTCCGCTCATTTATGATTGGCTCTTTGGGCACTTATGTGGCTTCTTCTAATTGGGTGGGGTGCGGCGGGTTTTTTTTTTAACTTGTCTTTTTTGGCTACTTTGGCAAAAAAATTGAACCCCGCCCCGCGGCCCTACCTTAAAGGAAAAATAACCAGATCGTACCAAGCCAAGAACACAGATACTAATCAAACACCACAATCAATAAGATGAAAGCAATTCACTAGAATAACTTTACGTAAAACCTTTGAAAAAAAATGAGCAGCAATATCATATATTATTATGGAACTCAATGCAATACAATGAAAATGTTCCTTACTTAAATAGGTAAGGAATAACAATCTAAGAACCACTCAAGGTCATAGATCAAGCCATAAATCAAGGAAATAACTAGTCATCAAAGAAATAGTCAAGACCATAGATTTTGGATAGAACTAGACATCAAGGATCTAGTCAATACCATAGATCAAGTAAAGAACTATACCTAACAACTAGATAATATCTCCTAATATCTAAATAAGATAAAAGAAATATCCACACACATAAGTGGGTGAGGATAAATACAATAAAGGTAAATAAAGTACCTAGGTGAACATGAGCTAAGGTAAATACCTACTCTAACACCCCCCCTCATGTGAAGCGTGGGGTCAAAATAGAAGTGGCATGTCCACTAGTATGAGTCCTAGTAACTAGGCCTGATGAGGTACTCATGTACAATAACTAGGAAAAAGGGACACCGCAAGGTACCCAAAACCAATAAAAACAAAGTAAAGAGAGTAAAAACGCACTCCAAGGAATCCCAAGAAGCTCAGCTCAAAAAATTGATACAATGTTGAAGAATTTTGGTGTGCACTGTGGTTTGAATCCATTGCTCGATCACAAAACTCAAAAACAACTGACACTGGGTTTCACCAGAATAACTCCATACAAGGATACTATCAACGGACCGATGTCGAAAGTGCAAAAAAAAACCAAACATAATTCAATAAACTGCTGCAAATAGGTGTACCACAATCCAAGAATAAAAACCAAAGCAACAAGGCAAGGACACAAAATCCAGAGTATCGCGATCCAAGAAAAGCCAAGGTAACAAGGCAAGGACACAAAACCTGAAGAAGCGGGATCAACACCACACCCTCCCATACTACTGAATGGGTGGAGGGACGCTACAAATTTATATGAGTTGTCAAAACAACTACTTGAACACTGAAAAAATAACACTAGAATGTACCAAAATAGATCCCCCATAAGAGATATTGTCAACATGCCAAAAGTGTCAAAAATATAGATACAAAATATCTCAACAAACAAGAGAGATACACTACACCTGCTAAAGAAAATTTCTCAAAACAAGAAGCATCACAATGCATAAGGTATAGAAAGTGGAGCAAGAGGCCTGAATGGTGGAGGAGCCACTCCTATAGATTCCTCTCAATGAATGCCTATGTTGCCGCCATGAGTGATCATATATCCACCCCAAATCAACACAGATGGATGAAGAAGATGTTTGCATATGACTTCATGCAAAATACAAAATGGGTGCATGCAAAAGAACATCAAAATGTGTGTCAGGTTGATCATGTCTGATAGCTGAAATCTTAGGTTTCTCAAGCCTGAGTAAAGGTGCAGAACTCATGTGTTGCTCATGATCCTCAGAAAGAGTCGAGCGAACAAAAAAGGAGCTTTGTCAATGTGTGATCCCAATGAAGTATCTTCTCGAAAACCAATGTCATGTTGAGAATTCCACTTAACATGTGGAAGAGGGGAAATAATACCCTATGAGTATCTGTCAATACCTCTACTAGTGAAACCCATAAAACGGAGTATGTGAGAGCTAAAGGTAGTGGTACGCTTCTTAAAAAGGCCATGCAGTTGAGTAGAAATAGGATACACAACATGTGGTACTGAAATAGGCACATATGTGGAAGAGCATGCAATAACAAGCCTCACAAGTTTAGAAGCATCAAGAGCAGTAACAGGCTAAAATACTAACAGATCAATGTCAGTGCGTACAGGAGCAATAGGTGCAAGTGGACTAGGAGCATAGATATGGTTGTCCATAATAGCATGGTGATGTTGTAGGCTAGCAAGTTATTGCTACAGAGAGTGGATTATTGTATCCTTATCATGAATGAGTGATTGTAGAAGAGAATTTCACTTCTTGAGCGATCTATTTTCTTCCATAAATTTTAAAATATCCTCTTGAAGTCCACATACTTCAAAGAAAAGCATATCATTCTCAAAATACATGATAGAGAACAATGTAACTCCCAAAATTTTAGGATGTCGGGCTCAACCGAAATTGTGTCCACAATTGATTACAACACTCCTCCATATTTGGCACTTTATAATTATAGTGAAAGTCTCAAAATAAATATTTCTAATGGAAAGAGTACAAAAAAACAAGCACTTTTGCAAAAAACAGCACTCAAAACCGAGTTACCGAGCAAAAGATACAAACTTTTCAATATTTTGCTCTACTATCACTAAAACAAAATAAAATGTTGTTGCCTTCACCACACAAATAAAATTAAAGGGGATTGGCTTTAAGCCCTCAGATGACCATACCATATGACCAAGGGCTAAATATTTTAATGGGTGTTTGCACAACTTTTTTCGAGAAAGTCACATCTAACTGCCTCTTCGGGTAAAAAATGCTATTTCTGGACTGTGTAGATAGTGACCTTTGTTTTCCAAAAATAGCAACCTGCGGATTTCCCTGAAATAGTAAAAAATGTGCACAACATCCGTGGACCCCTGCCAAACAAGGAAAGATCTGAAAAATGTCCTATGCACAAATTGAAACAGCTATACAACAAAATAAAACTACCCTATGCAAATCCCAAGAAACCCAATAGACCTAAAAAAGAATCCCACATTTTCTTTTCTGGTGGGCACAAATATCGAGGTAAATCAGTGTGCCTATCTGTAACAACAAAAAACTGACTTCCTGCAGAAATGGCCGAGTTTATAATCGATCTTAGGTTTTTCAAACATTTCGGATCCAATGAAAGCCTTTGTTTTGCATAAAACCACACGCAACAACAAAATATGACCAAATCCCAAATATATGAATATACAAAGATTTTATTTACAAAATAAAACTTACAGATGGATGTCAACAACAATCTCCTACTCTGATACCATGAAATGAAAGTTAACCAGATCGTACCAAGCCAAGAACATAGATACTAATCAAACACCACGATCAATAAGATGAAAGTAATTCGCCAGAATAACTTTACATAAAACCTTTGCAAACAAATGAGCAGCAATATCATATATTATTATGGAACTCAATGCAATACAATGAGAATGAGCCTTGCTTAAATAAGCAAGGAATAGCAATCTAAGAACCACTCAAGGTCGTAGATCAAGCCATAAATCAAGGAAATAACTAGTCATCAAAGAACTAGTCAAGACCATAGATTTAGGAGAGAACTAGACATCAAGGATCTAGTCAATACCATAGATCAAGGAAAGAACTATACCTAACAACTAGATAATATCTCCTAATATCTAAATAAGATAAAATAAATATCCACACACATAAGTGGGTGAGGATAAATACAATAAAGGTAAATAAAGTACCTAGGTGAACATGACCTAAGGTAAATACCTACTTTAACACTGTCAGGATTTGGTTAAAGTGAATTTTAAACTACAGGGAAAAGGTCTTACTTTGACCCCACAGAACGAGACGTGGCAAGGTTAAAGGCAGAGATGCGGGCCTTCGAAGGCAAGTTGGATGTTTTACCCTTCTAGCGAATTGGAGTAAAATTATAAAATGGAAGTGTGCCCCCACTGAGTTATTTTGAAGCCATGAGGTTTTTAAAGTTGCGTCATAATGACACATGGTGAACCCATGCTCATTCAAGGTCTCAACTTTTGGGGACCATCTCAATATGCGCCATTATGACACGTGGTAGTTTGAAAAGTCAAAAGGTGGGGAAGCAAACCATCGGGGGCAACTTGGATTTTTTCCTCCTAAAATATTAAAATATCAAAATGGCCTACAAGCCCTATAAGAGAAAGATCAAGGTTGGATTTGAAAATTCAAAGGGGCGGGGAAGCAAACCATCCGAGGCAACTTGGATTTTTTTCCACCTAAAAGATTACAACAACAAAATGGCCCACAGACCCGACAGAGAATAGTCAAAAGTTTACCTCGGTCAACGGCAGAGGTGCGGAATTTCAGGGGAAATTTAGAAAACTCCCCTTTTTTGAAGAAAGGAGTTAAAAGTGTAAAATGAAGTGTGGTTCCGCTAGGACCCACATAAGAGGCTAGAAGCAGAAGGGCGGAGCAACAGGGGAAACTTGGAAAATTTTCCTTTTTCCAAAAAAGAGGTGAAGTAGTAGAATTTGGCCGCGGTTCCTCTGGGACCCACTTTAGGACACGTGTCAGGCTCATTTATTAAAGGCGGAGGTGCAGAGAAAAATGTGAAAATTTTACATTTTTCCAAAAGTTGCAAAAGGAAAAAGGGAACCCGCAAGCCCGTCTTAAAAGTAGATCTCCCACATGGACGGTCCAAATTCAAAATAGAAATCAACAGTATTTGTGCATCTGTATCTGATTTTTCCACCATTTTTACTCCAGAGCTCCTAGGGATGTGTATTCTTGTGGTTTTTTTATCATTTCTTGGAGTCTCCTGCATTCTAAATGAAGAGGAACATTAATCCGGTAGCCTGGTTTGTTGGGGAAGTTCTGTAAACATATCTCACCATTAAATATGCAATCTGACTATCGGATTCGACCTAATTTTTCTTTCCTTCAAATGCAAAGGACCTGTTTATATCTTGGTTTGGTGAGAAAAATATGGGGACGTATTTTACCGTTAATATGAGATCTGATCTCTAGGCTCGATCTGATCTTCCATTTTTCCTTCCCAGGCACTCAAAGAACTAGATTGGACAAATTAGGGGTCGAAGTGGTTAACGAGTAAAAGGAAGAGTGATCTACCAGAGGAGGGAGTTGAATGTGGGAGATGTTTAAAGAGAACTTCCCCCTGAGCACCTGACAAATTTTTATAGATTTGATTCTTGGAATCGCGATTGGGATCATGGCAAGCACTAGTACACTCAATGTTTGGGCTTCTTGTGGGGGAAACTCTGTTGCAAAATGTTATAAATGGCATGATTTTTTCCTTGGAAGAGGTTGGAGGTTAGAAGGTTGGAGTGTTAGAAGTCAAAATATATTTTCTACGAAAAGCTTGATAGAACCCGTCTTTATGAGAAACTATCTGAAGAAACCTATTTATCTCTTTTGTGTTAAATTTGATCATGTCAAGGTGGTTGCGAGTGTACAGCCATTGAAAATCTCTGAGATTGTTTGAGAAACTTTCCCCTACTAATAAATTTAACCAAACTTGAGCTAATCTATATTATTTTTGGACAAAATTTTTGTTCATTTCTTCGTTTCTAATCTTGTCTGGATCTGCTACATATTTCCTTGAATAGCATTAACCCAATTTCTAAATCTTGTAGGATAAAAGCTTCGTAATAGGTCCTGCAAGTAGTTTTTATGAATGTCTGCATTAGTGGGTCTCAAGGTTTAGGTTTTAGTTTTTTGGGTTTAGGGTTTAGGGCTGAAAGTTTTGGGCTAAGGGTTTAGGGTTTAGGGTTTAGTTTAACACTGTGTGTATACAGATGCTACAATTTTCTTTAGCAGAAAACTACTATAGGTTTCAAGTGGCCTGTTTAGAAAGGATATCCCGCATAATCTAGTGACAACTCGTAACGATTTGTTTTAATATATAAACATGATTTTCATCAAGTGGTATATTCAATGGCACTTGAGCCAAGGTTTAGGGTTTAAGGTTTAGGATTTAGTGATAGAGGGTTTAGGGTTTAAGGTTTAGGCTACATTTCAATTTGGGTACCTGACATCATGCATAGGATTTCAGATTGTTTTGGGTTTATGGATTTAGGTTTTTGGACAGGCAGGTAATATTATTTCATGGATTCTCACCAAATTTTTTACTCCTAATCTCCTGTTTATGGTTTAGGGTTTAGGGATACCGTTGCTAGGTTAAGGGTTCAAGGTTTAGGGTTCCTAGGGTATATGGTTCACCTCTGGGTTCAAGGTTCAAGGTTCAAGGTTTAGGGTTAATGGTTTAGGATTTAGGATTTAGATTTAATGTTTTGGGTTTAGGATTTAGGGTTAAGGGTTAAATATGGATTTGAGGCTCATTTGAAAAAACGATTCAAAATAATTAGGGTTTATGTTCAGTGTTTAGGGTTTAGGATTTATGGTTACGGTTTAGGGTTTAGGGTTTAGGATTTATCATTTAGGGCTAAAGGTTTAGATTTTTTGGTTTAAGGCTCACAGTTTATGGTCGCACCCATGCCTACAAATGCCTGGATTTAGGGCTTATGGTACATGGTTTAGTGTTTAGGGTTTATGGGTCATGATTCAGGGTGTGGGGTTTAAGTATTAGGGTTTATGGTTTATGGTTTAAGGCTTAGGGATTATTATTTTGGTTTAAGGTTTAGGGTTTAGAGTTCATGGTTAAGGGTTGAGGGTTTAAGGTTTAGGTCGCAGAGTTAGGGGTTTAGTTTGTTGAGCTCTCAGACGTTTTAGTATTTAGGGCTCAAGGTTAGGGGTTTAAGGTTTAGGGTTTAGGGTTTAGGGTTTAAGGTTTAGGGTTTAGGGTTTAGGGTTTAGGATTTAGTATTTAGGGTTTAGGGTTTAATGGTAAGGGTTTAGGGTTTATTTTTTAGTTTTTAGGGTTTAGGGTTTAGGGTTTAGTATTTACGGCTCATGGTTTGTGGTTAAGCATTTAGGGTTTATGGCATAAGGCTCAGGATTTAAGGTTTATGGCTCATGGGTAAGGGCTCTAGATTTATGTTTAGGGTTTAGGGCTCATGAATTGGGGTTCAAGGTTTAGGGTTTATAGTTTATCATTTAGGGTTAAGGGTTTAGGGTTTATTTATGTTGTTTTAGGGTTTATATTTTAGGGTATAGGGCTAGGGCTTAAGGGTTGATGGTTTAAGGTTTAGGTCATAGAGTTCAGGTTTTAGGGTTTAAGGTTTAGGGTTTAGGGTTTAGGACTTAGGGTTTAGGGTTTAGAATTTAATTTTTAGGGTTTAGGGATCAGGGTTTACGATTTATGATTTAGGGTTTATTGTTTAGGGTTTGGGGTAAGGGTTTAGAGTTTAGGATTTAATTTTTTAGGTTTTAGGGTTTAGGGTTTAGCATTTAGGGATCATGGTTTGTGATTTAGGGTTTAGCGTTTATGCCTTAGGACTCAGATTTTAGGGCTTAAGGCTCAGGGTTTAGGGTTTAAGGCTCATGAGTAAGTGTTGGATGTTTAAGTTTTAGGGTTTAGGACTTATTTTTTATGGTTTAGGGATATTGGTTCAAGGTTTGGTGTGATGCTCACTAAAAACAACCCACTTGAGACCCAAGAAAAACCTAGGATTAGTTAGGAAAATTATGGAATAATTTTTTTTTTGTTTAAAGGAGTCTACAACTAGGTTACAAGACAACAGTTTTCATTAACAAATTCCAAATCAATTCTAATCCACTAGAATGTACTTCTCTTTTGTTAACATATATTAGAGGTCACAAGGTCCAGAATTTAGGGTTAGAAGGTTCAATTAGGTTTTGAGGGTAATTCCTCACCATACCCACTCTCTAACAAGATTAAAGGTTTAACTTGATATTTCTTAAAATTAATGCACTCAAAATTTCCCTAAATCATTCCCATTGGATAGTAAATTTCCTCACCTTTCCAATGATATAAATAAGTCCTCCTAACTCCTCATATTTTTCAAGTTATGGGCCGGCAGGCCTTGGGGTAAAAAATTTCGCCAAGAGTGGGCCTGCGGGCCTAGGGGTGAAAATTTTCCCAAAGGGCAAGTCTGCGGAGCCACGGGAGACTTTTGGAAAATTTCCCATGTGGGGGTGAGAAATCACCTTTTCGCCTGCGCTCCCATGGGTCCACAAGGGACACGTGGCGCCTCATAAGTCACGCGGGTAAAAGCGAGGTGGCAGGAACATTTAGAAAATTTCCCGCATGAGGCGAGAAGTCCACTTTGTGCTCGTGCTCCCGTGAGTCTGCAAGGGACACGTGGTGTCTCCTAAGCCAATACAGGAAAAGTGGGGCGACAGGGAGAAAATTTTTCTTAACGCCCTGAAGTGTAAAAAGGATCACATTTACACACGCCTTTGCCAACACCTCGTGATGCCATGTGGCAGATCCTGATTGGCCTTAGGTTGGCGAGGCGGCAGGAAAATTTTGAATAAAATTCCCAAAAAATTTCTAAAACTCCAAAGTCAAAAAGGAACCTGCTCCTCCGCCGAAGCTTCGTGATGCCACGTGGCAGCTCCTAATTGGCTACGACTGGCAGAGCGCGGGGAAAACTTGAAAATTTTCCCAAAATTTTTTCTAAAACGCCAAAAGCAAAATGGAAGCCACTCCTTCGCCGATGCCTCCTGACACCACGTGGCATCACCTGATTGGTTGCAAGTCGGCGGGGAAATTTTGGGAAATTTTCCCAAATTTTTCTGGAAGTGCTAAGTTAAAAAGTGATCCGCCCCTCCACCAACACCTCGTGGTGCCACGTGGCAGCCTCTGATTGGCTGTGGGTTGGCGGGGCGGTGGGGAAAATTTAGAAAAAATTTCCAAAAGTTTTTTGAAGCTCTAAGGGAAAAATTCAGGCCCACAAGCCCGCCAAGGAAATTTTTTCCAAAAATTTGTTTTGATGCCAAGTGAAGAAAAACTTTAGAAGGCCATAACTTTTGATAGAGAGCTCGGTTTTGGGAAACGAGGACTTTTTGGAAATATCTCAATGTCCTCTTTGTACAAGATTCATTATCTTTAAATTTTGATAGAGTTTAAGGGGTCAATTTAATGAAAATGATCTACAGTGCAAACTAGTAAACTTTAACTTATTAGATTTCTTCAATTTGTTCTTGTCCCTCTCTCAACATGTCAAATAGACATGGATAATTGTTCTTAGGTGGAATCAAGTTAATTTTTTGAGGTAGGTCTATTTTATTGAGTTCCAATTCGAAAGTTTACAATTTTGATAGCAAAACGACTATGAAATCTTTGAACTCAATTTTGCCAGGTTTTGAAAGATTTCTCTTAAGTATTTTTGTCTAGTTACATTCGTTTAGGGCAAACTACTTCAATTTAATCATTTAGTTTTTTATTTTATTGTTGCAGGTTCGATCTGTCCATTTTGGATTAAATAATTGCTAGTTTGAAAATACAAGACAAGGATCAAATTTTTAAAGGGTTTATTTACCATTTTCTTCTTCCAAGTATTATAATATGTTCCAATCCTAATCTAATACATTTAGTTGATTCAATCCAGCTATTCAAAAACTCAAATACATCTCTGATTTCCAATTTTCACATATTTCAAAAGACAGCGTATTACACTTCCTTTACACGCATTTCTTCCTTTTAAACAGAGATTACAACTCATAACTAGATTATTAAATTTAATACAGTGATACAATTTTAGGAAGTTTATACAATCCTTTATTTATTGCAAAATACAACTTTACAAATTCCTTCTTTTATTCTTTTCAAAATCATATTTTATATACAGGGCAGAAAAATACATTTTCTTCTCACGTGTTTCACTTTTCCACTTTCCAAACAGGGATTTCATAGTGCATGCTAAACACATATTTCCAATGGAATAATATCATATGGACAAGACAAAACCACTTCCATTAACTCAAATGAAACTCTTACAACTTTCTTGCCATTTTATTTCAAAATATAGCATATAAAATATGTTTCATTCTTTCACATTCCAATTTACATTTCCATAACCACTACAGCATCTTTCCATTACAAGGATATACAAGTTCGTCCACTTCAAGTGGGAAAGGTTACAATAAGATTTAATTTCACAAGGGGCTGTCAAACTATTTTTTTTCCTTGCTCCTGAACAGCAACATTCAAATTTCTCATTCTTCCATTTTGATTACAACAAGAGTAGGGGAAAGGCAATTCTCTCCACCCAACCAAGACATCAAATGAAAAGGAGAAGCCATCCTTCTTCAGTGGCCCCCGAGCCCCAACCATAATGTAATAAAAGGTGTGATCCAACTCATGGCAACAACAGGCTTCCATAAAACACACAAACAACATTTTCACAATAAAACACAGTCCAAAATAGAATGTAGTTTACAACTACATTACAACATGAAAAACAATACTAAGGCTTCATCCAACAAGCCAAAGGAGCAAGAAGCTATGGGGAATGATGCTTATGCCTCCCAAAGTGGAAATGGGTATCACCACCTGAGGAATAAATGTATGTATGTATGTATGTATGTATGTATATCATTTCAAATCCCTGACATGCCCTTATGTCTCCCCTAAGTACCCCTTATTCCTCTCATTTTCTTATGCCTCCCCAACCTCTTATGGCACCCCATAATGACTAAATAAATGCAAGTTATTTCTTTGTAAGGTGGAACCCAAATCCCAACTCCCTCCACCCTTATACCTCCCTAAAACACACTTATGCCTCCCACAAAATAACCCCATAGTCTTCTCCTACACCATTCCTAGGCCATCTATCCAACATCCCACAAAACATGCCAAAACATTCACACATTAACATTTACATTTATAAAAGAAGAACATTTCAAGAGCCAAGCTCCTACCTCTCCATGATGGATTTGTTCTAAGTTCCAATATCAGCAAGATTTATCTCAATGCAAGCAATCCAATAATAGCCAAGCACAAGCATGCAACAATCTTCCCAAAACTTCTTCAAAACAAGAGCTCCCAAAACAGCAAGGAATTCACCCAAGAATCCAGTCTCCAAAAATGAAGTAACCCAAAACAAGGCAAGGAATTCGAATTTTATAGAAGAGGGAAGGGAAGAGGATAAGGTGGATCCATGTAGGATGCCACATCACACATCCTCAACCCCAACCCCAAAATTCAACTTCATCCTCCAATGCACAATAAATGGGTGGGTGAATAATATGATAGATTACTCACACAGTCCAAAACAAGCCCACACCCCAAAGGACTGACATTAAATCATGTAAGAAAGGTGCAATTAAAACTTGCAATTTGCCTTCTCAAAAAGCATTAAAAAGGTCTAATCTCAACTCTCCAACCATAGGTATGGTTGGTAATTAAATTTAAGAGGTATGGGACAAGTTTAACTTGTCCCGCAATCTTCCAAAATCAGCCTCTAAGGACAAATTCGAATTTCCAAGAAGGTGGAGTGTTTCACACTCAAAATTCAATTCACACATCACTTACACATTACTTATAACACTTTAAATCATGGCCAACAACTCTCATTAATTACTTTTTTATGACATATTTGATTTATTTATTTTAACAATATGATTACTCACAAAATTTACACACCATTATAATAATTAATGAAAGGGGTAAAAGCACCACAAATAAACACATGCAACATCAAACAAAAGGAACCAAAAATAAGATAAATACACATAACCCTTGGTCGCATTTAAAGGTGATCCCTCCCATAGGAATCCCTAACACATCACAACACACACACACATGAACAATACAAGTTACCATGGTGACCTTGTTGAATTCATCTAGAATTCCAATGTGATTGGTCTCTAATCCCCCGATGTTTTTTGTGATATTTTTAACCTGCACAATACAAAATACCCCTTCAGCCTCGTGGTCATATCAGAACATCCAAATGAATATAATATAATTTCAAAATCATCAATATATATATGAATCACAACAACATCCAAAAAATCAACAATATCACTTACAATTTCATCAGCAACTATATAATCATCAATTTTAAATTCAATTTTCTCGGTCTACTCAATATATCCAAATATCACATGCCCTAACAATATCCATAAATATATATATAACCATGTCCAACAACATGTCAACATCTATATAAAATGTCTCTAACAATCATCATGCATCATATATGAATCAGAGTCAACAATAATCCATGATCTGCCATCTAACACCATACTAAATCAAAACTATAATAATGTCCATAATATAGTCAGTAGTATCATGATCAATATCAAAAGTGTCGAAGGGAAGTGGGCACTACATTTGGGGTTGAGGGTTAAGGGCTCAAGGTTTAGGGTTTAGGTTTAAGGTTTAGAGCCTAGGGTTTAGGGTTTAGAGTTTAGGGTTTTGATTGTTGAATTTAAATGCTAAAATATTTAGGTTGAATGTTGAAATCCTGAAAATTACCTATGTATTAACCAAATTATACTATAAAAAACTATTTTCTAAATCATTACAGATGGAGCTATGAGACTAGTTTCATAAGGTGCAAAGTGACCCTAACATCTTATATTTACCAAAATAAATTAAAAGTATAAGAATAATAAAATATAAATAATAATAAATGAAAAACTTATATTTATTATTGTAAATAGAAGCATGCCGAAACCACATATCATGTGCATACTATTAGGAATGCGTACGCATTATGTTTGGTTACTATTCGAAACCATTCCTAAAGGCTATGGGATCCAGTTTGGATCCCCAAAATTGAGGCATGGATGTGCAAAAACACAGGAAACAACACATTTTTGCAATAAAATGTAAAAATATCTCTTCCACCATCATAAATCGACACAAAATGATCAATTCATTTAAAAAACATTATACCACGACATAGAATAGAGTTTTTACTTTCTAAAAATATAATTTTTCAAATTTTCTTACTAATAGAAGGTTTCCATCTTATTTATTTTCTAACAATGCCTTTTTATAGCTATTTTTTGAACTTTAAACATGTCTCTATTTTTTCATATATCTTTTTTTTTGCTCATCGAAATTGAAACAAAATTATACTAGCCTAAACTAGGAATACTCCTATACACATTCTAAAAAATCTAATTTTTGATATTTTTTGAGATAGTTAGAGGGGGGTCAAGGTTGAAGCTCCATTATGTTTTTAAATTTAAAATTTTTGTACTAGAAAAATCTTTTTTAAAAAATACTCGCTAAAGAAAATCTTTAAAAAATGTATCTCAAACTAGATGTTCCTAGCTATATTTCTACCTAAGGGTTTTCCAAAATACTAAATGGTGCTCAAAAAATGGTGGGGGCATGAAAGTCACTCTGTTATGTTTTTTAACAAAAACAAGAGCACATGTTGGTATTTTAGTTATATGAACCACATAAGCTTATATGTTTTCAATAAAATTTAGTAGGTTAGAAACTAGACTCAAAATTCTATTATTCATGTTTATACATCAACTTCCAATTTTGAGTGTAACTATTTCAAAAAAAACTCGTACAGGTTGAAGTTTTTTATTTTTTAGAAAAATGCGTCCACTTAACACCCCCTTTTGGCACCCCAACTTGGTGCACTTACCCAAGTATCATGTTCATCTTGGCCTGTATATTTATTGAATTACCTGTTAAAAAAAGTAGTCCTAAACGATTTGCTAAAACTACACGGAGAAGATGAACATGATTATTTCTCAAGAATAAATTATCTAAGTCCATGAACAATAAAACATGTTTTATTTTTACTAATTATTCGTCAATAAGAAGGTTGGTAGACACTAGACTCTTTATTATCTAGGAATCCATTTTAACATTACAAAAATAAATCTGAATAGCTTTGTTGTCATTATTTGTAATTATATTATATTGGCTGGACTATCCCTAGCAGTGCCAAGTCCTCAAATACATACCTTTGAGAAGGTTGATTCCGTATGTAGTTTTCATAGGATATATTGTGCATAAAACATAATTGATATATTTTCATATCAAGGAAAATACTTAGCAACCTCTAAGTACCATCACTTAATGAAAGGGGTCGCTTTGCGATTGCTACGTTCAATAGTTTCTGGTTATAAAAATATTGACATAGTTAGGCAAGGATAGATCATAGTACAATAGAAGTACATAATTTAAACCAGAATAAGTATTTTGTTTGTCTTGGCCTTGCATATTTTCTTTAAATCATCCTTGAAATCAAATAGACCTAAAAAATCTACCAAATGTGGAGGGCGCAAATGAATAGGATTCTCGCTCAGGATTAAATGACGAACTTTAATTACATTGATCTAATCTTACTGATATACTCTTGATTTATTTCCATTTATATGCTTTCTATTTTGTGGATCCCCAATTCTGTGATTGATAAAATCAAAAAAAATATGCTAACCTATCTTAGGAAAGGAATGGACGAGGCCAATAAAATACCGAATTGCTAAATGGGTCAATGTTTCACTTCTTAAAGATTATGGGGGAGCGTGGATTTTGAATTAGGAAAAAAAAAATCTGGATCTAAGGGTTAAATGGGTGTGGTAGCCTTTCTCCAATCCTCAAAGAATGTATTGCAAGATAGTTGGGAAAAATGGGTGATCCTCTTCCAGAGGCTATTCTCAAAATTAATTACTTGACTAATGACTAGACTTTTAGTAAATTAATAAGTTAAAAATTAATAAATTAAATTGATAGAATGTTTTTGGTCCCTGGATAATGACTTGAATAGTAATGAATTTATTATTTAAGGTTTCTCTCATATTGTTGTTAATGTCACCATAAAAAATAAGTCTTTGTTAGGGAAAATCAATCTTGTGTGAGTAAAACTCCTTTTTATGATTTCATTAATTGCATATTGGGCCTTAAATCGTATCTATCATGAAGCTAATAAAGAGGTGAATTTTATATAAAATCAAGGGACTGACCAAGAATTTTGTGACAAGATTGGTAATAAATATTTTGATTGGTCGGAATTCATCACCATTTCCAATAAAGGTTGATATTAAATCCTATAGCAAGCTTGTATTAATTACAAGCATGCGATGGCAAAGTCACTCCATAAATTTATCGATCCACTGTCCCTTATTTTCACACACATCTACCGTTAGGGTTTCTTTCACTGGCTTTCATTTCATTTGTCGTGTATGTTCCTTTGTTTCCTTTGATGCAATCCTCCGCGTCGGTGGAAGAAATGGAATTTTATACCAAAATTTCACATCGTTGTCTTGAATCCATTTATAGGATTGGATCAGAGAAATATATGGTTTTTATTGAGGGAGTTATCAAAGATAATCATATTTCTATAGAGGGTCACCTGAGGGTTAATGCAGAAGTTTCCTCAACCTTCATATGTCATCTAGTAATTATACATCTAGCAAAGGATTGGCCTTTGGAGATGTGGCGTCACTTGATCAAACCATCTTATGGGATTGGCATGGAATATGAAATGGAAAAATCCTCAAGTGTATTGTAGCCCATGCTTTTTGAGGCTCGCTATACCTAGGAAGTTTTGGTGGACGTCGCCATTTTTGCATAGTTATATAATCAGTTTGACATCCTAATGTAATCCTTAGGGTAGTGGTGCAGAACAACTTAGGAGGTCACGTAAGATATCACATATCAAACATATCCTGCATGAGAAGACAAAGATAAGGTGAAAGTATGTTCCTAGGGATGACAACGAGGAAGAAGTATCTCAGAAATTCATGTAAAACACAGATTCAATAGTAATTATTGATGTGGAAGGAGAGGAGGATCTTATATAAGAAGAAACCCAACATGATATAGGCGTTCATGATGAGAGTGAGATAGAAGGCGTCATAGGAAGAGGTGAAGAGGAGGAAAAAGAGAACATTTCAAGAGAACCATCACGGTGAGCATAGGGGCACATAGAGAGAGAAGGTAGAAGGATTAATTCCATGCACTGAAATACATATGCCCAAGGGGAAAGCAGACTGAGAAAAAAAAGGGTAGAAAAAGTTTTGAATATGCCATACCTAGGGTATGTTAATGATCCCTCAAAAATCATGCACACAAGGTTTAGAGCACCCTTGTACATGAAGAATTATATGGATGGGATTTGATAGACCCCAAGTGTGTGAATATGCACATTAGAAAGAAACTTTCATGGAGTATGCAAATGCACATGGATCAAATTAAGTTCAATATAAAAGTGGCAACTTGCATCAAGCATAGGATGAAGAAGATGCCCCAAGAAGCACATATGATGATAAATCCGACAGAGTTCACAGATGATCAGGAGAGTAATACCTTGATGAATATGACAGCAGAGGTGGTGCAAAGGAATTTGGATAAGGTGTCGGCACTTAGGACATTGATAGAAGATGATAAAAACAAGGGGGAAAAAAATTAAGCAACTGACTAAAGCACACAAAAGGACTAGAAAACAAAAAAAGGAGATTATGGATTTTGTTGCCGAGATTGGGCGTGAACTTTTAGAGGCAGGTCTATAATTCGATGAACACCCACAGAAGACCTACCCCTCAACCTTGCATTTTCTGCAAGATTGAGTCTACCTACTACTCAAGGAGAAGTTGGTCATACAATGGAAGACTGAAGAGGAAGTGAAGACCGAGAAGGAAAAGCCTAAGAACATCATCATGTGCTAGATAGTAGGATATGATGTCATGTTATAAAATTTGAAGGATGAATTAAAGAAGGTAGGCTATGTACTAGGAAATTGTGAAGATTCTGAATATATCCTCAAGGCATATACTTTACAGGAAGAGAATGAGGTCCAAGTGACCAAAAAGGATGAGTCTCTTAGCAGAGAATAAAAATTGGTGGTGGTAGCAAAGTAAGTGTGATGTGATTAAAATATTCGACATATCCACATGAAACTAGAATAAAGGGACTAGGGGTGCTAGTATCACATAGCATGGATTTCATGGAAGGTATGGTATCAGGATTGATGGGAGTTATATGGGAATTGAAGCACAAGGGTTAGGACATAAATTTGGATGAGATGGGGAAAATACTTAACAATGTGCCTGATAAATAAAACAAGGGGTTAGGAGATGGTAAATTTGAGGCTAACATAAACAAGTATTACCTTGAAGTCCTACAACAAGCCGAGGAGTAAGATATGTTGGTTATTTTATTAATTTTTTCATTCATGTATAGACATTCTTCATTTTTTATTCTTTGGAGAGATGATTTGTGCAACCCCATTGCTGAGGGCGGAAATGTAATTAGTGTGGGGTAATCTTGGGTTGAAAAAATTTACTAAGTATTAAGTAGGTGCAACGGAAGATGGAGGCATGCAAGCAGGGTGCGTGAATGCATGCAAGGTTTAGTTTAAGTGGCGTGCACCCAAAAATTTTTAATCCTAGGACTTAGCTGATTTTGCATATACGAGCTAAAAATAAGGAGTAAGTTAGAATGTGGTTCACACTAAATAGTAAAAGTAGGAAGACTAGTGGATTAAATAACATCTAATTTTGGAGATAAAGCACCTGTAATTTAAGATCAAAGGTCACGCATAGATCAATCTAATGACAAGCTTAAAGAAAATTGTGTTTATAGATTAATCTATTACTATGCTTGTAAGGAAATCATGCATGATTTATAGTTTCTTTTGTATGTGTACATGGTTATTTTTGAGCTTGCAACCTATTTTTGAGAATGCATGGGCGGTGAATGAAAATTCCCCACCCCTATAAATACTTGTATTATTGCATTGTATAAAAAAATGTGTGATGTAATATAATTATGTTCTCTGATGTGGTGAAACACATGACTCCAATGGTACTTCATGGACTATTCAAATATTTTTATGTAATTTTTTTGAGGACTAATGGATCATTTTGGTTGGATTCTGATAATTAATGTTTATGAGTATGGTGATTTTTTGGTACACTTGGTATTAATTATGATCTTATCTATATGTTTCCTTATTATGTGTGTTTCCAATTGAATGCATTTAATTAGTTGTTATGGATAAATATAGATATACTTAGTTATCTTTCTGGTTATGCATTCTAACATCTTTTCAATCTAGTACAAAAGAGGGACTTGGTAGTTTTTCGCACTTCGCGTGAGTGTTCAGATATTTCTAGATGAAGTGCCAACACACCTAGGCATTTGAGGATAAAAAAATAAGATTATAACCATCTTCCAACGAAGTACGAAAATCGTTAGGATCACGTCAGTCAGAGGATCACTAACAGTCATCAACATTCCAACACAACTCTTTTTCCAATATCCAAAACCACACAAAATAGGAACTCTGAAAAGAAACACACTACAAAAACTGAAAGCAAATACTCACACCACAATAATTTCACCACAGAGAAATGCGGCTCCATCATTGGCAAATGACGAGAGATCATTGATCAACCTCCAACCTCCATTTTCCTCCATCCCCTAGCGAATGATGATGTTTACCTCAGCCAAATTTGACTTGGATGTTTATTGTACAATTTATCCCCATAGGATGAACATTACGTACAAGTGAAAATATGTCCAATTATTAAAAATTGAGGAATTTGTTTTTTACAATTTTTTACTCTCGACATTGTGATTAGACAAGGATGAAAATCCTAAAATCACCTATTTTGGAATTTTTAATGGACCTCAAATCTTAACTCTAAACCTAAACTCTTGCTAATTTTTTATATGGAAAAATAACACCAAACATGTTTAATGACACAGGTTTTTAAATGATAATAAAATACTAAAGCGTAAATGTTTGACTAACCATGAAAGAAAATCACCACTATATTTAATGACTATACAACTCGACTCACAACATGATGAAGGCTATAATGAGATCTATTAAATCTTAAACTCTACGTGAAACACAAATAACTACTTTGATAATAATATAATAACACAATTTAACCTAGAAACTTAACAATAAAATGTCTAGGAACCAAAAAAATGAACTTTTGACCATTTACTAAATAAAGAATATAAGAAATCTAAACAGATTTGGATAAATATTGAATTACAATGACCAGACTGCGTGGAAGATGGAAAAAGAAATTAAATTAACTAAATCATGCAACAAACTATGGGATTTATTTAGAGGATGTCAACTAGAAAATTTCATGAGATCTCGAGCCTCCCAACCTCAAAACAATAGCACTTAGGTTACCAAAAATGTTGTGCTCCTATCAGACACATTGATCTTTCTATGTTGCATGTGTAACATTCTCCTTCCAACACTATAATCTTCTCTAATTATATTATTACGAGGTGGGCGGTGGAGGATAATTTGATGCATGCACAACAAGATCATAAGTGTCATAGTAGTCTATGACAATGAATAACTCGAGGTCTAACGGTTTAATCTGTAATTGAATCATGCACATGGTCATATCGAGGGTGTATTTTATGGTTGGGAGCAACATTTGATCCTTTTGATCAATCGTTAAGCGTCCCTAGTTTGCTAAATATCTCCATATATTCACCGTCAAATTCTAAAATACAAACTGTGTAATGCCAGATGAAAACTGAAAATCCAAATGCAAAATATATTGCCCAATGTAGATTTGGTGTAGGTCAAGAACGGTATGAACTTAATAACATATTTTCAAAACTACACCAGTAAATCTGAGAAAACCTTCTTCTCCTAAACATACATCCACAAGGGTAATATTGTATAACACTTCTCATTAATTCTAATAATGCCCATTTAAATTTCCCTTCTCTGATACCAAATCTAGAAGACACATTAGTTTTTGCATAGCAGAAACACATAATATCTTCATTGTATTCGTGATACAAGTTATTACAAATAAATAGGATCTTACATATCCTAGAAAATAGGAAAGCACTCACTAATTATGTTGATGAGTTTTTAAAACAACTCGTAACATAATGAACAATATTTACATGGTTGTTCAATACAAACCATACTAATAAATACATTATTATTATAACAATAATGTGAGGAATAAGTAATTAATTTATAACAATCCTAACACCCTAACCTCCCCAACTCAACCTTAACCTCTCCCCAACCATTTTCCCTCTACAATTCACCAAAAAAATTCCTATTGATGCGTAATCACAATAGTTTTGAATGTCTACAACTCGATGGGTTAACACTCTCGATGTGATTGCATAACATGGAGCTTTTCCTAAAGTATAGGACTTTACAATCGGGAAAGCTCTCCAGATGAAGGCTGGTTTTTATTCCTCTTTTCAGATGCACACATTCAAATTGTAGAGGATCCACCTAAAATCTACTCTAACTTTCCAAGGAGAGAGGGTTAAGAAGATGCAAGAAAATAAACCTAAACTAACAAAGGTGATGCACCAAAGGAATGTTGAACACTTACTTTGCCATTAAACACAAACCATTGAAATGTAATACAACCACCATACGCAGATAACCAAGATTGTAATGAGATATTAGAGAGGTGCAATGAACATAAGAGAGGGTTGAAAATCATCCACATACATGTATTATTGCTCCACAAATTTGATATAATACACTACAATGGCCGAGATGCAAGATTTTGCATTACAGTTTTGATGTGAGGTTTTAATTCCACAAATCCACTTACAGACAAGAAAAGAAGGGACAGTGCAAAGAAAAATTATCCAACCCTTAGAAAAATGACCCTCCTTACAATATATAGGAAGAATTAGTGAAGGGGGAAGAGAAGAAATTCAAAATCTTCCTTCAACCACCCAAAAATGAATTGAATTCTCTTGCAACAATGATGTGTTCTACTACAAAAACCCATGCCTCTATGTACTATGCCTTACTGGGAAAGAAAGGAAGACCATACCTCATTATTGTGGTAGGTGAAGAACTTGGGACACCCTAAAAAATGGTGAAGTGTAGTTGAGAAAAGGACCCTGTAAGCTTTCCAAAAAGTCATTTCTTGTGCAAATCCGAGATCCCATTCAAAAACTTATTGCCATCTAAAGGTCGAGGTGTCATTCTACAAAAATTTTGGGGTGGTTGGCTCTATTTTGTTTTGGAGTCCGAAAAGCATGCAACCTCTGAAATCTTGAAATTCAAATTTTTAGACATTTTGGTTTCGGAAGTCGAGCTACTGTTCACCACTCAAAATGGCCAGAGAGTTCCGAAATTCAAAAACCCAAAAGTCTAAAATTCCAAAATTTCAGACTTTCAGAATTCGGAATTTCAGACATTGTATCGTGTTTTTTATGTTTTGGGGCTTGAGAGTTCCAAAACTCTGAAACCTGAAAGTTTGATAGTCTGAAATTTCAAACTTTTAGAATTTGTAATTTCAGATATTGAGTTGTGATCTTTGTGCTTTGGGGCTTGAGAGTTCCAAAACTTTGAAACCTAAAAGTCTGAAAGTCTGAAATTTTGGACTTTCGGAATTCGGAATTTCGGATATTGAGTTGTGATCTTTGTGCTTTGGGGCTTGATATTTCTAAAACTCCAAAACCCAAAATTCTGAAATTCCAAAATTTCAGACTTTCAAACTTCAGGATTTCAGACATTTAGTCACTAGTCACCTAAAAATCCGCCGAGACTTTTGAAACCCTGAAACTTGAAAGTCTAAAATTTCAGAATTTTGGACTTCAGGATTTCAAAATTTGTCGATCCCTTTTCATTCCCACTCACAGAGATCCCTGAAACCCTAAAACCTAAAAGTCCAAAATTTTGAACTTTCAGACTTTGGGATTTTGGACTTTTGGAGTTGTTTCCCAACTTCGCACCTAAGAGTCCCAAAAACCTGAAACCTAAAATTCCAAAATTTTAGGATTTCAAAGTTTGGGATTTTGGACATTTTTCTAAGTCCCCGAAATCCTCTTTTATCCTATCTCCGAAAAGCTCCACCTCCGAAGTCCAATTTTTTTAGACTTTTGGAACTTCTTGATTCCCCAAAATAGCTCAAGCTCCTGAGCTTCCCTACAATTTTCTCAACCTGTTTTAACTTTATTCACACAACTCCAAAATACAATCCTCCATGACTGAATCAAACCCATCAACTTCTCTACGTGCAAGGTCATGTTTGTCTATTTTTCCTAAGAGACAAAAATGGATAAAAATTCCATTTACGAAGTTGTTCCAACCATTTTCTAAACATTTTCCTGAAATTCCCAAATCTTTTAAACATTCTTACTTCCTTGTTTCTTTATTAGAAGTAAATATTCATTGTAACCAAGTCCAACAACCACACTAAGCTCCTACAACACATCAATTTTGATAGATTTGTCTTCAATCATCTTCCTAAGAAGCTCAATGACCATCAATCAGCTCCACCAACTTCATCCAACATCCACATACATCTTATAGCCCATCTCAACATCACAAGTTATTCCTATGTTTTATTTTATCATTCTCATTTCATAAAAATATCAAAAATAATAAAAAAATTAATCTTTTAAAATATAATTTTTAATCAACTTATCATTTTTAGAAATATTACTCAATTTCACAGTAATCATCAGAGATTACTCTAATCACCTGTGATTCCCTTGAATCGTTTGTGATTCCCTTGAATCACCCAAGATTCTATGAAATCTCATGCGATTCCTTTGAATTGCCTGCGATATTTGTCTGTCATCATATTTCAACCAATTTATCAATCTTTTATCGATATTATGGGTTTAACTGGTCTTCTTCAAGCATGGATCTACTTCATATGGTAGTACCTTTCCGGTCTCACCCTATTACGAGTATCTACAACCTCCCAGTTGTGCAACAACCCTTTATTTGGAACAGTACAAAATCCTTCACAAACTTACATTGTGTACCATTCGGTTTGCGAGTGACATCGAAGATCAGTTTGAGTTCCTCCATGAGATCTATCAGGGAATAGAGGAATTTTGGTATGACTAATTTGAATTTTTTGATATTTCTTCCACTTTATCATGGGACACATTCGAAGCTACAAAAGAGTTACCCTTCTATCTTGAGTTCTTGAGCTTCTTATCCAACATTTATCTTTGTCAATATATATCATTTTTATCATTTTTTCCAAATTTACTTAATTTTTTTAAAATGAGCTAACATCCAAGGAATTCCCTTTTAGATTCCTAGAATCAGCCTTTGCCAAATAGCTTGTCTTCTTCTCTAATATCTCTTGTTTATATATCTCTAATCATCAAGTCTCTTTATTTGGTTAAAAGAGGAGCGCATCATCCATCAATAATTAACACCAGTCATCATAGGTATCAGTAAACCCCGCCATCTTCTGAGGTCACTTTTTCTATTCCATTTTATTTAATTTAAAATAGGGAAGCAAAAACTAGTTGGTACAAACAGCTCAGATGAAGAAGATGTAGGGTTAAACCTTAAAGCAGAGTTTATAAAGTGCTCTTGAAGAACTAAAACTCAAAGCAAGAAGAATCAAAAGATGAAATCACAAATGAAATACTATAAAGAGAAGATCAACATACATGAGAGAAGGTTGATCAAAAAGGATCTAGAACATGAAGAAATAATTAAGGAACTTCAAGAAAAATTGAAATGGTTGAAGCATCTTTCAAATTCAATGAAGAGGATAATTTAAAGCTCAAATTAGATCTGAATGTTCTGCAAAATCAATTAGATTAGACCTCAACCAAATTGAAGTCCTATCACATATTTGAGAAAACATCAAATGATCTAGATGATATCCTAAGAAAACAAGGAGAATTCAATGAAAAATATGGCATAGGATTTAAGGAGGAACATAAGAATTTTGAACCATCATGCAAGAAGGTAATCAAGACAACTCAAGACCCACCTAAAGCAAGAAATTCTTATGTCAAGAATGTCAAAAGGGGATACAATTCAAGAAATACATCCCAAGAAATAAGGTATGCATATTCATTTTATGGCTATTATTTCTCATGAAATATATTTAGACACAAAGGTTCAAGATGTATGAAATTTGTAAAAGGCCATGGAAAGACACCTTAATTCATACCAATTGAGAAACAAGGGGTGAACTGATTTTATATAACTATTAAAAGTATGGACATATAGCTGAGTTCTTCTCTAAAATACCTCTAAAGTAAAACAAGAAGGTGTATATTGTGACATCAGATCCTACTAGTATAAAAGAACAAGGATTAATATCCCAAAATTCCTTTCATTCTCAAAGTTAAGACATAGAGTGGTACATAGATAGTGGGTGCTCAAGCCAAATGATAGGAAACCTAGAGTAAGTTCAATACTCTAGAAGAAATTACATCAGGTACTATGAGATTTGGGGATAATATATTAGCCAACATTGTGGGAAAAGGAAAATTAAGTCTTGATAATGGAAATACTATTAGTGAAAATGTATTATACATTGAGGGTCTAAAACACAATATTTTAAGTGCAAGTTAGATGTGCAATAAGGGATATCTAGTATTGTTTCATGGAAAAGGGGTTGTGACATAAACATAAATAAATAAAGCAAGGTGGTTTTGAAGGAAAATAGAAACAAGAACAATATGTATGTGTTAAGGGAGATCAAAAAAGAAAAATTCTTCGCTAGCAAGGTAGATGAGAGCTGGCTTTAGAACAGGAGGTTAGGTCAACTAAAGTTAGATAACCTTGTCAAAATCAGCCTCATGGGATGTGTAAGAAATATTCCTAAGATTAACAAACCAGATGATGAGATTTATAAAATCATCTCTTCATGGAAACAAAATTAGGAGAATTTTCAAATCAAAATAATACTCCACTACAAGGCCTCTAGAGTTTATTCATACTGATCTTGTAGAACCAACCAGAACTAGAATTATTCAATGATATATCTATTTCATGATTTTTATTGATGATTTCACATGGATGACATGGTTTTCCTTCCTCAAAGAAAAATAAGAAGCACTAGAAAGGTTCAAGGCCTTCAAAGAACTAATGGAAAATGAGAAGAATGTAAAAATCAAGATCTTAAGATCTAATAGAGGAGTGAGAGATTTGGTCAAATGAATTTGATGAGTTTTTTGAGACTCGTGGAATAAGAATATAATTCACAGCTACAAGAACACCTCAAAAAAATGGGGGTAGTAGAGAGAGAACTGAACCATGCAAGAAATGGCTAGAACTATGTTGAATGAATCAAGATTTCTAGATGGATATTGGAGAGATGTAGTTAGCACATTAATATATATCCTAAATAGAGATAAAATAAAAATTGTCAACAAGAAGACACCTTATGAGATTTGGAGAGAAATACATGTAAGTTTAAATCACCTAAGAGTATTTAGAAGCAAGTGCTACATCAAAAGAGACTACAAATCAACCCAAGGAGACTCCAAAAAATACTGAAAATTAGGATGATGATGAAATTGAATAATTTTATCAGGAAGAATATGATGAAGATGAAGAAAGATATAATACAAAATCACCTTCAAGGTAAGTTAAAAGATATAATCCTCCAAGTCAAATCATAGGAAACAAGGAAGCGGGTATTCAAACAAGAAGAAGGTTGAAAACTACTCAAAATAATAATTATGGTTTCCGAGATACATAATACAGTCCTCAAAATGGAGAAGGATGTAGAATAAATCAAAGGAAAACAATGTGACATTCTTTCCATGCAAAGGAATCAAGCATTAAATAATGATTGAAGTGCGAACAAGTGCGAAGTGTGAGTGTAGATGAAGATTCATCGCCCCTGTGGAGAGCTGGTTAGGACCAAAGTGGAGATCCTTCATGAGAAGTGTGAGATCAAGTAAAAGGTGTGAGAAGAGTAGGGTTGATGGTTCGAATCTCAGAGCTAGGGTTTGGACAGAAGAAATTACAGCTAGGTCACATGAGTTTTGGGAGATAGAGGCAGGAAAAAGGCATAAAAATGAAAGGGTAAGTTGTGAAAGTTGGCCATGGCACCAAAAAGAGCACCTACAGCGGCCATAGAGGGAAAAAAGAAGAAATAACAAGAAATGGAAGTAGAGAAAGCGTCTGAGGAAAGATTTTATCAAATGAAATATCATGAAGGAGTGATTATGGGACATGTTTTGGAATCCCATGTTCAAAAAATAAAAGTGAGCAATTACAATCGTCGCACTTGTTCGACCAAAGATCAGATAGAAAGAAATTTTTTAAAGAATAACAATCTATAGACTATACATGATAAACCCATCTATGATGACGAAGGGTATAATGCCTTTGGAAACAGCATGACTTTCAAAAATTTATGATTTTCCATATTTATGAATACCAAAGTGAATTTACCAATGGCTAATGTTAAGATTCCATGAGGACTTCTTTTACATTACAAGGAAGGTGAGTACAAACTACGATGCCACTGATTGGGAGACTTACAGGGCTACATACCTCGGGTATAAAGATTTCCATTGACATAGATGATGATGTAGGTGTAGAGGCTAATGCGGTTGAGATGGCATATTAGAAATAAGGGCATGCGATGGATATCTAAAAGCTAATTTACTCTTTTGTTAAAATTTTCGTGCATCTTTTGACCAAGTTTAACAACCAGGAGAGATGGGGCCAAGTAAACAAGAAGTGGATCCACATCACAAAGAAAATGGTGAAGGGAATAGTGCATAATCTTGTTGCATTCATTGCAGAGGTGATTATTGAGAAAGTGTGAGCAGGAGACAATATTTCATGGGACATGATCCTCTTATCAATTTTGTTTGTAGAGATTGGGGTTACAGAAGGCCCTAAGGAGGAAATGTGGAAGTACTCGCTAGAGAATAATTCATTGGCAGAGAGGTTCAAAAAATACACATGTGATGGGGTCACGGGTGCCTATAAGATCATATTAGAGATGTGGTATAGGATAATGATAAAGGCATTCGAGCATGAGTGGCGCATACCAAGAAACTTTCTTGTGATGTTGGATGGGAAGGTGGAGTTTGTAGTTTACCGGTATTACTACATTTGAATATTTTTCATGAAGGATGGTAATAAGAGCCATTGGTGTAAGTTACCATATCCATTTACATATTTCTAAGCCTCATTGAATAGATTTTCAAACATGTGGAAGATGAGATTCGATGTGAACAAGATATATTGTGACTACCATATGCTACGGAATACTTACGTGTATATTTTTTAAGTCAGTTTATATTGAGACTAAGATATCAGATGATATCATCATAACCTCTATGAATTTGACAGTTGGGATTATAGATGTAGCTAAGGTATACATCTACGTTAATCCTAGTTTGGTTAATGGAAAATACATCGAAGTTGAGTTTAAAATTTTGGAGATAGCTAAGGGAAATTATACAGTCAGGACAAGGTAGGAGCGAAATTCCACCCCTTCAAGGAAAGAGAAGGATGAAAATCCTAAGGACGAAGAAAAAGAGAAGGATGATAGTGGCACACTTGATCATGGTGCCAGAAGAAAACCGAATGTAGGCACCAAAATGTTGCACGAGGATATTCCTCTGAGGCAATAAGAAGAAGAGGTAAGGATTGACCTAGAGGCTAAAGAGGTAGAAAAGGAAGAAAGTGGCACATTTGAGTAGGGGTATAGGAGAAAGATGAGGAGAAAACACAAAATGCAAAGCAATGGCATAGGACCCTCTGAGGCATTGAAGAGGTTGCTAAGAACTACACCGATCAAGCTAAGCCCAGTAAAGAAGACAAATTTAATGTGCAAGCTTGTGACATAGAGTGAAAATCAGGAAGAGGGGATGTCAAACGAGGCTGCACATAACATAGGGTCATCACCTCTTAGAAATTTGGAAGGTGAAGATGATAACATAGAAGAAAAAACCCAACATGACACAGAAGTACCCAGTTAGCATGAAGAAAAATGCCACACTAGAGGAGGTAAAGAGGAAGAGAAGAGTGAGGAAAATCCATTAATGGAGAATGGGGGCACATCGGGTGAGAAAGGAGAAGATATGTTTCCAGGCACGGAAACTCATATTCCCACAGGTAGGAAGTCTGGTAGAAAAAGGGGAGAAGAAGTTTTACGAATGCCAGACTTTGGGTATGTTAATAACCCAACTAATATCATTCGCGTGAGATTTGAAAGTACACTCGATGTTGAACAATTATATCGGTGGGAGATGATGGAACCTAAGGGCGTGAACATGTGTACAATAAATATGTTGAGTTGGAAGATACAGATGCACCTAGATGAACTTGAGTTTGATGTTAGTGAGGAGGCATATATAAGGAACAAAAATAAGGTGTCTCAAGCGACCCATTTATTGATAAAACCTACCACATTTACGGATCAACGGATCAATAATGCCTTCAAAAAAATGGTGATAGAAGTGGCTCGGAGAAATTTGGATAAGGGGAGTGTGCTCAAAAAAAATTTGGAAGACAAAAAGAATAAATATTAGGAAATATAGGAATTGGTTGAGGCGCATGAAAAAGTTGAGAGGCATAAAAAGGCTATTGTAGACTTTATTTCTAACATTGGAAATGAGGTTTTGGAGGCTCATCCAAAATTGTATGAGTGAAAAAATAATACATACCCATTGGCATTTCATTTTTTGCAATATTTAGTTAACATGCTACTTCAAGAGAGGCTGACCATGTAAGGGGGAACTCAAGAAGACACTGTGGAAGAGAGGGTGAAGAATAAAAATATTATAGCGTGTAGGATTGTGGAATATGACACCATGTTGAAAAAAATAAAGGATGAACTAAATAAGGTAGGTTATGCACTGAAAAACTACAAAGATCTGAAATATATCCTTAAGGAGCACAAAATCCAAGAGAAAAATGAGGTACACGTGGACAAGAAGTATGAGGCGCTAAGAAGAGAAGAAAATATGGCCATAATTGCAAAGAAGTGTGACACACTTAAGATAGCAAGGAAGCCTCATGAGGTATGAATAAAGGATTTGGGGTCACTTGTGGCATGGAGAATTTATTTCATGGAAGGAATGGTAGCAGGCCTGGCTAGAGTTACAAGGGAGCTGAAACACAAAGGTGAGGACATGACTTAAGATGAGATGGAAGTGATAATTGGGGAAATCCCATATACAATGAAGAAAGTGTTGGTAGAATGGAATGAATGGGAGAGTATAATATACAAGAAGTATCATGAGATTTTACAGCCAATTGAGGAATAAGAAATCAATATTTGCTAAACATTCTTTCATTTTTTCATTCTTTATAAACAAGTTCATTATTAATTTATTCTTTGAGGTTGTAAGATGAGTCAACCCGGTTACCAAGAATGACAATGTAATTAGTGTGGGGTAATGTTACACTGGAAAAATTACTAATTGTGAAGATCACGAGGGAAATTAATGCATGTAATTGGGGACATGCGTATGCACATGAGGAGTAGTAAAGTGGTGCGCAAAAGGCTCATGCCTAGGAAGGAAGATTCCAGGACTTATCCAATTTTGTAGTTACAGGTGAAAAATAGAAAAAGTAAGTTCGAGTATAGATCAAGAAAAGGAGAAAAGAAAGGATACTTGACAACCAAGGACGGGATATTTTTGGGTAAAATCACATGTGGAGAAAATGGAACGAGGTGATATAATGATAGGATTCAAGTAGAGTTTATTTATAGGACTAATCTATTATTAGGCTTGATATAAAAGCATGCATGCCTTATGGCTGTTTTTTGTTTTACGCATGGATATTTTGAGCATGCAATCTATTTTGAGGATACATGGGAAGTGAAGGGAAATTCCCCACCCCTATATATATTTGTGTATGTCATTGTTTTGGGTACAGTATATGAAAGACTATATGTGAGGAACCCATGATGTATTGATGTTATGTTGCTCTGAGGTAGTAACATGCATGACTTTGTGTTCTCTGATATAGATTATTATGTATTCAGCTTCTAGTATGTAATACTTTGTTATGAATGGATCATTATGGTTTGATCATGATCCTTAATGTGTCTAAATATGGTGAATATATGGTGCAATTGATCTTAGTGGTTATCTAATCTATTATGTTTCCTTATTACATGTGTTTCCATTATAAGATCGTGATATGAAGTCTATAATGATCTGCAATTGAATGTATGCTTTTATATTGGCTATTTTGGATATGTATGCTAACATATTGATAATATATCACAAAGGAGGGACCGGGTAGCTTCGGGTGATCATTCATATCTATTTGAATGAGGTGTGAGTATGCATAACATCTAAGTGGAAATAACATACTACAAAGACCCTTGATAACCATGGTTTTCATCCATTTTCCATCTCAAAACTTTGACGAATGAAAATCCACTTACATTACAAAAAATAATGAAAATAAAATATTAGATATTGAATCAAAAGATAAAATGCCATTGAAATCATTTAACACACATATTGTAATAAATAATTATCAAATTTTAGCACTACGGAAAAACGCCCATCAAAGACATACATGGTGACAAAAATTCCTAGTATCAAAGGTCAAAACTCATCAAAATTTGAATTAAATCTTCATCTTAGAGATGAATTTTTATCAGAAACACATTTCCCTCTACATACTAACATGTCTTATGTATGCCAAACGATTGAAATTTAAAAAACATTGTAATGACTAGGCATGGTGGCCCACCACTAAAATGAAGCTCATGAGTCTTGTAAAATAGGGAAAACGTTTCAGTTCATCACACCAAAAATTTACTCTTTGCATAACTCAAAATATTAAATACACTATGAGATGAAAAAACATCTAAAAATAAAATTTCTACCCTATTTATATTGAAAGTAACATTAACACCAAAAAGTATGTTTTACACTCAATGTTGTTAGGAAATGCATGGAAATGGATATAACATGAGTTACATATTAAATAAATAAGTTTTTAACACCATTATTAGTTTCGATATTGTTATTTTTCAATATTCCATATCATCACTTTTTTTTTTTATTCTACCACAATTTTTTAGTACACCTTATCTTTAGACCGCTTAATCAAGATTAATTCAACTAATCAAATTTTCACACCAAATCATTAAGGGAGCCCAACATTGTCATAGTCATTATAATTCATTACTCATAATTGAAGTTTTTTTCAAAATTTGCAATGACCTCATTGCATAATAATGAGATACATACCTATGGGTTCTAGGCCCCACTGGATTATTATCTACATGATTTTAATCACTTCTATATATTTGGATTTGCACCATTGATCATTTGAGTCAAATTCTAAAAGGCCTAACATAGCACGGAATTTGCGGAACTTTTCAGCACCCAATGGCTTTGTAAAAATATTTGCTACTTGATCTTTTGTAGAAAAAAACTTGATATCAATGTCACCATTTAGAACTTTTTCCCAAATAAAGTGCATATGTATTTCAATATGCTTTGTTCTTTGATGTTTAAGTGGATTGTTTGTAAGAACCAGGCAACTTTAGATGCCACATAGAAGGAGAGTACTTGCTTTGACACCCATATGAAGTTCATCCAATAGTCTTTTCAGCCACATAGCTTCTTTTATTGCTTCCATAGCACTTTTATACTCTACTTCAGAAGAAGAGATAGATATTGTTGGTTGCTTCTTGCTACTCCAAGTGATTGCACCTGCACCTAACTTGAAAACATATCTAAAATTAGATTTTTTATCTACAATCTCACCGGCATGGTCATAATCACAATAACCAAATAAATTTCCATCATTATTAGATGAATAATACAAACCATAATTGATTGTACCTTTTATATACCTTAGAATATTTTTGACATTTTCCAATGGTTTTCATAAAGATTCTGCATGAATCTAGAAACAATTCAAACTACATATGATACACAAAATACAAATGAAAACATTATACATGATTTAAGTGGGAAAACATTTCAATAAAAAAACGCACTGAAAAATCACTTGTATTAATTAAGAATTGAATTTCACCTAACACTCTCACTATTTCCAGTAGATCCCTACAGTCACAGCTTAACAAGGAATTAAAAATTGTCACTAGAACATTCACTCATGTGCAGAGATCGAGCTCGCATCATTTGCATCATGTTTCATGCATATGCTCGCATTACTTGGATATTTTGCATGTGTGTGTTACTTATTGTATGTTTGTAATCAATATCAAATGAGATCACCTTGCTTTAAACAAGGTAGGTGGTTCATTGCATGGGTCACTCTTATGATTCAAATTTAAATATCCACCAATGTGGTACGGGATCCGCCACCTTATGTTTTAAACATAAGTTATAAGCCAAAGTTCTTAGTCTTTGGTGGGTTTTAATAAAAATTGTTTCCGCTTAATATTACAACCCCCAACAATTTTCACATATGCTCACAAATTTTCCCTCGAATGACCTAATTTGGAGACAAATCAATCCTTAAAAATAGTTTCAAATCAAATTCAAGAAAACACTATCTTCGAAATCAATACTAGCAATTACAAATTTTATTCCAAGTACCAATTTTCCTCCCAGATGACCTAACTTAGGAGCCAATCCAATTTATCAGGCACCATTGTTTCAATTTACCAAGCAGTTGCACCCTTACATCGTAAGGGAGGGGGGGTAATGAGACACCATTGCCTTACGGGGATTTTCGAAGTAGGCAAGTTACAAAATGGGTTCATATTGTCGTCTACAGTGGTAGAACCTATTTTTCGAGAAAGCGTCATGGTGGAAATCAAAATAAACTGCTCTCCCAACACTCTTTCTCTAGTGCCAAAATGCTCAAATCCTTATTTTAGTGCCAAAATGCTCAAATCCTTAGTCTAGTGCTAATAAGTTCAAATCCTTAGAAGATACGTTCGGGAACTGATCACTCCCAGTCTCTCCTTTAATCTCTAAGTTTTGAAGTCTCCTATATCTCCTTGGCAATTTCATATTCAATATCTCATATGTGACAACAAAGGTCACCCCAAAAGGATAGAAACATTGATCCATGGTTTGCCACATTGTGTTTCTAACTATCAGCACACTCCAGCTACAACTCATCGGGCTCACTTCAAGTACGCTCCTTGTAAATATCTTTTATACTACTTGAATTTCATCCAAATAGCATAAAGGGGGAGAATGTAGTCACTAAAATATGCAGTCATTACTATTACATTACGCCTCTAGTATAAATGTTATATACATGATTTCTCAGTATGAAAACTAGGAACTGGTGAAACCTCTTTGGTCCTTTTCTTGCTTTGTTTGGCTTTGCTTATGTCTTTTATCTAACATTTGCACCTTTTTGGTTAAGTCACAGGGATACATGTTCATGTCTTTGGTTTTGTTTCTGTTTGCATATTGTAGGACAATACTTTCCAAACAAGAAAGTAGCATCCAAGCACTAATGTCTTTCTAGGTGCTTCTGTCCTATTTGCTTGATTTTCTCCTTGGTCGGTTTGTTTTGGATTTGGGTATTTTATCATCGTCATTTTCATGACCTAGGTTATCTTTTGGTGTCACTATGTGCCAAAATTCAAACAAATAACACATATATATACACAAGCTACTAACTATTATAAGGGGTGATTGGGCTATCATTTTCTATATCTACCACATATAAAGAGCAACACATGGGACTGCATTTTGGGCTACATTATTCACTGCATATGGGGAGGTTATTCTTAATTCCATAATAATGTTTTGCATTGGGATAATGTAGTTGTATCCCACTATATTTTTGTGTGGCTTGCACGAGTGTAACCTAGCTCAAGGGACAATTTCAATCACACACCACAATAACTACATGGAGTCTGAAACTTAGTGCAGCACTCGGTAACAAGATCACATCGGGGTGACTGTCAGGGTCATTCTAACTCCATCATTTTTATTTTTCATTAAGTCTAATGTGCACTTGAGTCATGTGTAGGTAGCTAGGGTTTGTTTTGTAGGAATAGTTGCAACAGAACAAAGATACACCAAACCTGACGTGGCCTACAAGCAAGCTAAAGGTGACAACAAGTGACTTAGAAAGAATCAGATCCTGAGTTATCCCACAGACAATAGATCCTAGAATAGACGTCAATGTCCAGGTGCTTGTGTCCTCTCCTAGGTGCTCCTGTCCCTGAGATCGTCACATGCCGGTTTTAGAATCAAAGCTTACACATCTTGGAATACATCTATTATGATCATTCACCTCTTCAAAATCAGTCCAAACCTATAGTGGAAAGTTGGGTATTCTAGAAACCCTATCACTCTTGCTTGTATTTCATTTGTTTGATCATGCTTTTTTATTGGTTTATCTATATGATTAGTAGTGTATTTATCTTAGATTTAATTTTATTAAATCAGAAAGGCTATCATCAGTGAATAAAGCAAGTTTTATTAGAGTTGCAGCAGGAGTTGAATTTTTTTGAGAGATTTGAGTCATAAAAGTTGAGCAAAATGTAGAGGTGAGGCTCACAGAGATTCAGAGATTTTACTAAACTTCTTGTATTGCTAAAAACAAAATGTGCCATTGATTTTTTGAATATGTGGTTCAAGTGAAGTATGGGGACTCCCAAAGAACCTAAATAGATATTTGTGGGACTCAAAGTATCACCAATGAGGATTATAAATAGGGCTGATTTGAGTGCACCCTTTGGCCAAGAGATCTCGGTATATGTAAGGTTTAATGGATATCAATTCCGCAAGGTATTGATGCACATAGGGTTTGAAATCATCCTCATTTCAAAGGGTACAAGGGAAAGCATTGGGAGGATTATGTTACATTTGACGGGAAGCATACTATTCACGAAGATTAAGACCACTACAAGACCCATTGGTATTTAGTGGGACATGGATATTAACATCACAAGAGTCTCATTTTATAGTGATTTTGAGGTCATTGAGATGGATACTAAGGATAGATACTCTTTCATCCTTTGGTGTTGATTGGTGTTATGATGGTTGTCCAGAAGTGTAGTTCAAAAAGAGATTTATGTATTTTGAGAAGTGGAACAAAAGGTTGTCACTCCTTTGAATCTCACTTTAGGACATGTATACACAAAACCTCTCTTAAAAAATGAACAAGAGATGAATTCTCCCTATTTGGCATGTGCACAGTGGCTTTCTAAATCATATTATATCATGTGAAAAAGGTGAGGAGTTAAAAGGTGTTACAATACAATTCTTTTAGTTTGATGTGTTCATGGTGGCTTCAGGAATCATATAATACTATGGGGAAAAGATGAGCGGGAGTGAAAAGGTGTTATGATGTATGCCTTACAATTCGTTGTGTTCATGGTGGCTTTAGGAATCATGATATATTGTGAGAAAAAGGTCTAGTAGTTTGAAGGTGCTATGACGCAAGTCCTATTGTGGGAATGGTTAATTCCGTTTTTGGTTTGATTTTAAAAATTAATGTATGTAGAAATTGGTGACATGAACCCTTCAATCATTTGTATCTAACATACCTAGAAGATAATTTTTGTGTTGGATGTGGAAATGGACCCACCCTGTAGAGCGCACTCCTATCAATCTTAAAGGTTTGGTTGTGGGTACTCATCTACCCAGTGGAGGGAGAGAGTGGGAGGAGTTGAGCACCACAGAAGTTGAACCTAAACATGATAGATACAAGAGAAATGTTGAGGGAGCTCAAGCATTTGGGATAGAAGTTAACATTGGATGCACAAAGTGGGTAGGAGAGGCGAGTAATGAAAGAAATTCCATAATTTAATCGCATGAATGTGGTAAAAGAAGTAGCCACAATAACACATATGTGGATAAAGAGATATGCAACAAGTAGCATAGAGATGGTGTCAGCATCTACGTTGCAAAGCAAGGAGCCAAATTCTATTTTGGATGGGCTTGATATTTCACCGCACAAGGCTTGTGTCTTTGTGATGGATATGTAGAACTAGGTTCATCATGGGATTAGCACCCTCACCATTATTTGTGTGCGGGACTTGGTATAGATGGAGTACGAGGGTTTCAAGTTTTGAGGAGGACCTTGAATAAGGTTAAAATCCAATAATTTCTGAGAAACAAAATAAGCGCAAGCTATGCTCTAAGTAGTGTTGTAAATATGTACGGTCGTTAAATATAAAATACATTATCTCGATCATTTATATGCTCGTATCCAAAATATTTCTTACTTTGGAAATTCCCTTGATCGCTGGCTTGTGGCATAGAAGAAGCAGTTGGTGGTTAAGGCTATGCTCCATGTAGTGTTGTAAATATGTAGGCTCGTTAAATATAAAATGCATTACCTTGATCATTTATATGTTCTTATACAAAATATTTCTTACTTCAGAAATTCCCTTGATTGTTAGCTTGTGGCATAGAAGAAGCGATTAATGGTCAAGGCTTCCCATATCACTTGATTGGAGCATAATTTAAGAAGGGATGTGGTTTTAGAAATTGTGTGATGGAGCATTAGTGTAAGAATTTCTTGTGGGCATGTCACGAGTGGAGTGGCTTGTGGCCATTATGTTAGGGAAGATACAACTCTCATGTAAGCTAATTAAGGAAGATAGGAATTTGTGCACATGATTCAACAACTGATGCAAGAATGGGAGAATATTATCACTAGATTTGGCTGACTATGGTACACAATTTCTTACAAAGCAACACCCTAACATTGTTTATGAAAGTCCCTAATGGTTCTATAATATTTTGCAATTAGATGAATATTATGGATTCAAGCATTTAACAAAAAATTAAGAAATTTGGTAAGAACTAAGATTTATGATGTCTTCCACATGATGGTGGATTGGAATGCATTCATGTTTCTACTATGGCCTTGACTAATAAGATATTAACAACTGGGCCTATATTTATATTACATTTTGATAGTTTGTAGGAAACAAAGAGGTTGAATATATTTTTGGAAAATTTGGAATGGATTTCGTGTTGATGGAAAATATGATATGTATACATACAAGGGAAGGTTGAAAAAAATATTTCGCTATTTTACTTAGTTTATGGGAAGGAAGCAATCTTTGTCTACCAATGTTGTGATTTTCCTCGCAAGTAATCTCAAAGATATACAATTTGTTAATGAAATGTTGTATAATTTTTAATTAGATGAATGGGGGTGGTTCAAATGCTTGTTGGAATCAAGAGGTTGAAAAGGGATGAAAAGATTACTTGGCATGATAAACACATTAAGACTAAGATTTGAATAAGAAACTGCCAAGGTTATGATTGTTCGATTCCAAGTATGCAAAACATCTAGGGGAAGCTACATATATGGTGGATGGGGCCCTTATCATCCATCACATTTTGACGTATGATGCATCAAAGTTACGCAAATCATGGATGGGAAGTGGGTTACTCTACATTTGAATGGGAGTAGGCTTAAATCCTATGAAGCTTAACTTTGTAGAAACTTGAAGGACTAATACAATGAAATTTATTTTAAACATTAGGTGAGCTAACCTGCAAAAGTAACTTGCATTCTAAAATTTTATGTGAAATGTTTCTCCATACAACTCCTCAAAAATCACCACATGCATTTTAGGCAAAAAAATAATTGTTATGCAATGTTATGTTCATAATGAAGACAACATAAAGTGTTTGCACGGATGAAATAAGTGAAGATTTGCCACTAAAATTTACCATGGGAATTAGTAGTTTTTTTGTGAAGAAAAGATAAAGAAACAAAGATTTTTAAAACAAGAGTTCTTGTAGAGTTCGAAAAAAGAAGAAATGATAGAGAGTTCATATTTTTTTTGGAGAGTGTGGATGAGTCAGCTCACATTTTTGTAGAGAGAGTAAATGAGACAAGTTTTTGAGGTGAATATAATATTTAAAGTAGACGACATTGGAGGATGAGCGAGAAAATTTTCACACATAATTATGAAATAAATTCTTACAAGTGGATCTTAGAAGTAGTTTCCTAAATTAAATTCCAGCAAGGCAATTTATGGTACTCATGGTTTATTCACATAGAGAGGAAATCCTAGTTGAGAAGAAGAAATAGAGGAATACATTGGTGGATGTCATTTTGCACCTGAAAATGTTGTCGACTACACTGTGGACTAAGACCTATGTGGGAATTTCTACCTAAAAGGAGTTAAATCAAATGAAGGATAGTACAACCACCACAGTGAAGGATGATTCGAAGATGCATATTTGAAATATGAAGTACGTAGTATTAGAAAAGGTGGGGGAGACTAGCCCATATCAATTTCTCTTTCATATTTCCCAAGTAGGGAAATACCCATAGGGCTCTATGAAGGTTATATGGGGATCGGTTGTAGTTCACAGGAAAAATTATGAGTATCAACGATACAAAAATTAATTAGTTTAGTGCCCCACATAACATTCACATAAACACATGGACAACTTAATGAATGGCCATAGAACAAGATCAAACCAAGGCTCGCTAAGGAGAAATGGTGGGGACTAAGTCCTATGCTCTAGATGACATATAAGATGCATCTTCTTGGGTTGTGTGATTGATCACCACTAATCTTACCCTCACAAATCACATCACACAAGTATCATGGGAGGTAGTCCACCTTATGTAGAGACTAGCAAATGAGGAGAACAAAGTAATCTTTATGGAGCATGTGACAAGAAAATTTACTACAAATTCCCATAGAGCCCAAGATATGGGGTAAGAGAATAGACTACAAACCCAAACAGTTAACTTTTGTAGTTATACCAGTAGGAACTATGGAATAAACATATGTGATGTATGAATTCCTTAGATCCATGGGAGTGTGATAAAAGGCTCACACGTACCTCCAATACTAGAACTTGCATAAGATGTTTGGGTATGGAGAGTGGATCATAGATGATTTGGTCACTACGTATAAGGATTATGTGGAGTTTTGCATCACTCCACATCATATTATTGTGAGGGTTCAGATCAAAGTATGGATGGAAAAACAAGAATTTTATGCATTTCATGGTGACCACAATATAATTATAGCATTTCTTGGACAAGCTTGTGGGCATCAAATGCACCATATTGATGTCAATGCTTTGGATGTTGAAAGGGAGTTATTGTGATGTGGATTTTTCATTCATTGTCAAATGGAGGTATTTTATGATGAAGACTCGAAGGATGACTCTCTATAATTTAATAAATTTGAGAAATGGTGGGCCATGATTAATGAGGAATGGGTCAATATCGCCCACTAGCTTAAGCCCAAGTTTCAAGTGGGAAAGCTAAAAACTATTTTTGGGGACTTTAAGGAGTTTGGTGTAGAAGTTTTGGTTAACAACATGCAATAAGTTTCCTTAGATATGGTTGGTGCCACCTCCATGGAATTTCTAGAAGAGTAAGGAGAGGTTGGTGATTCATGTTCTCAACTGTAATCATCCAACCTAATTTTGATGAAGATGGAATTCACTGAGTTGGAGGAATTGTTGGATGGGTCAAGTACTTTTGAGCCCCATGACGATGAATAAGAACATGATAACACAAAAAGTAGTGGGACTTTTGGTGGGGCGACTAAATTTTTGTTGTGGGGTGTAGTGCCCACTTCCCTTCGACACTTTTTATATTGATCATGATACTGCTGACTATATTATGGACATTATTATAGTTTTGATTTAATATGGTGTTAGATGTCAGATCATGGATTATTGTTGACTTTGATTCATATATGATACATGATGATTGTTAGAGATATTTTATATAGATGTTGACATGCTGTTGGACATGGTTATATATATATATTTATGTATGTTGTTAGGACATGTGATATTTTCATATATTGAGTAGACCGAGAAAATTGAATTTAAAATTGATGATTATATAGTTGTTGATGAAATTGTAAGTGATATTGTTGATTGTCTGGATGTTATTGTGATTCATATATATATATATATATATATATATTGATGATTTTGAAATTATATTATATTCATTTGGATGTTCTAATATGGCCACGAGGATGAAGGGGTATTTGTATTGTGCAAGTTAAAAAATATCACAACAAACATCGGGGAATTAGAGACCAACCACATTGGAATTCTAGATGAATTCAAGAAGGTAACCATGGCAACTTGTATTGTTCATGTGTGTGTGTGTGTTTGATTTTTGTTAGGGATTCCCATAGGGGGGATCACCTTTAAATGTGACCAAGGGTTATGTGTATTTATTTACTTGGTTCCCTTTTATTGATGTTTGCATGTGTTTATTTTGTGGTGCATTGACTCTTTCATTATTTATTAAATGGTGTGTAATATTGTGAGTGATCATGTTAAGTTAATTAATTAAAATATGTCATAAGAAAGTAAATAATAGAGTTGTTGACCTTGAATTAAAGTGTTGTAAGAGATGTGTAAGTGATGTGTAAGTTAACTTTTGAGAGTGAAACACTCCACCTTCTTGGAAATTCGAATTTGTCCTTGGAGGATGATTTTGGAGGCTTGTGGGACAATTTAAACTTGTCCCATGCCTCTTAAATTTATTTACCAACCATACCTATGGTTAGAGAGTGGAATTTATACCTTCTTTATGCATTTTCTAAGTCAAATTGTATGTTTGAATTGTACTTTCTTACATGCTTTTAATTTCAGTCCTTTGGGGTGTGGGCTTGTTTTGGAGTGTGTAAGTAATATTTCATATTATTCACCCACCCATTTATTATGCATTGTAAAATGAAGTTGACTTTTGGGGTTTGGGTTGAGGATGTGTGATGTGGCATCCTACATGGATCCACCTCATGCTCTTCCCTTCCCTCTTCTATAAAATTTGAATTCCTTGCCTTGTTTTAGGTGGCATCATTTTTTTAGACTTCATTCTTGGGTGAATTCCTTGTTGTTTTGGGAGATCTTGCTATTGGAGAAGTTTGAATATTGTTGCATGCTTGTTATTTGGTGGATTTTTTTATTGTTTACTTGGAAACAACTGCTATTTGGAACTTGGGAAACTCCATCATGGAGAGGTAAGATCTTGGCTCTTGAAATGCTCTTCTTTTATGAATGTAAATGTTATTATGTGAATGTTTTGGCATGTTTGTGGGATATTGGGTAGATGGCCTAGGTATAGTGTAGGAGAAGACTATGGGGTTCATTTTATGGGAGGCACAAGTGTTTTGGGGAGGTATAAGTGTGGAGGGAGCTGAGATTTTTGTTTCACCTTACAAATAAATAGCTTGCATTTCTTTACTCATTATGGGGTGCCATAAGAGGTTAGGGAGGCATAAGGAAATATGAGGAATAAGGGGTACTTGGGGGAGGCATAAGGAATGTCAGGGTTTTGATATACTATATTTTGGAGGTTTGTAATTCAGGTGGTGATACCCATTTTCCCTTTTGGGAGGCATTAAAAGCATCCCCATAGTTTCTTGCTCCTTTGGCTTTCTTGATGAAGCCTCAATAATGTTTATCATGATTTAATGTAGTTGTAAACTACATTCTGTTTTGGACTTTGTATTATTGTAAAAATGTTTCTTGAGTGTTTGTGGAAGCCTGTTGCTGCCATGATTTGGATCACATCTCTTATTGATTTGTGGTTGGGGCTCATGGGCCAATGAATAAGGATGGATTCTCCTTTTCATTGGATGTCTTGGTTTGGTGGAGAGCGTTTCCTTTCCCCTGCTCTTGTGGTGATTAAATTAGAAGAATGAGAAATCTGCATGTTGCTCTTCTGGAACAGAGAAAAAGATAGTTTGACAGTCCCTTGTGAAATGAAATTTTATCGTAGCCCTTTCCCACTTTGAATTGGATGATATGTATATTATTTTTAATGGAAAAATACTTTGTATTGACAATGAAAGTTAAAATTTGAAATGTAAAAGAGTTATACTATGTTTTCTATTTTTTTTGGAAAGAATGTGAAAGAAGGATACGTATTTTGTAAAGTTACATTCTGAACTAAATAAATGATGTATTACCTTTCTCAAATTACATTATGGTATTGAATATGATCTTTTAAATGCAATTGAAATATCTGATTGAAAGAAAGAAATGTATATAAAGGAAATGTAATACTCTGTTTTGTGAAGTGCGTGATTTGAAAAGAATTAATGTTGCATTCTTGTTTTAATGTTTGATTGAAGGAAAGAAAACTATTTAAGACCAACATGGAATGAATTCAATGTTTTATTTCATGGCAAAGAGATACTTTAATCTTTGTTCTAGAAATGTATACACTTCTTTCAATTCACAGTATACCTTGTAAAATTCATTTATCAAATGTTCAAATAACCCTGAAAATAGATAAGAGGCAAATGAAATAATAAATTAGACTTAATGAGGCCAAAATGATCACAAACCCATCTAAAACACTTAAGGAAATGTCTTGAAAACCTTCCAATCGAGCCGAGGCAAATCTGCAGGCTTTTTGTTGTAAAAAGAAATTTCTAATTTTGAAATGTGAATCAATCCAACAATTTTACACTTGCAATCTATCTTAACACTTCCCTAATGGAAACCTCCATGTCTATTTGACATGTTGAAAGAGAAATAATGAAAAATTTGAACAAAATTTTATAAGTTAAAATTTACCAGTTTAAACTGTAAAATCTTGTAGAACATTTTCACAAAATTGACCCTTTAAAATTTATCAAAATCAAAATTTAATGATTTCTATGTAAAGAGGGCATCGAGATATTTCCAAAAAGTCCTCGTTTTCCCAAAACTGAGTTCTCTATCAAAAGTTATGGCCTTCTAAAATTTTACTTCATTTGGCGTCAAAAAAATTATTCTAACTGTCAAAAAAAAATGGGAAAAACTTTCTTGGCGGACCTGTGGGTCCAAATTTTCCCTTAGCGCTTCGGAAAAAAATTTTGGGAAAATTTTCTAAATTTTCCCCGCCTCCCCGCTGGCCCACAGCCAATTAGGAGCTACCACGTGGCATCACAAGGCATCGGCGGAGGAGCGGCTTCTTTTCTGCCTTTTACATTTTCGGAAAAGTTTTGGGAAATTTTCCCTAATTTTCCAAGTCGTCCCGCCAACCCGCAGCCAATCAGATGCTGCCACATGGCCTCACGAGGAAACGGCAGATGCACAAAAATTTTTTACCTTAGTGGTTTTTAAAATAAAATTTGGAAAATTTTCTAAGTTTCCTTCACCTCCCCGCCGGCCTAAAACCAATCAGAGGCTGCCACGTGGCACACGAGGCGTTAGCGGAGGAGTAGATCCCTTTTTAACTTAGCGTTTCGAAAAAAAATTGGAAAATTTTCTAGGTTTACTCTGCCTCCCCACCGGCTCATAACCACTTAGAGCTTGACACGTGGCACCTTTGGTGTCAGTGAAGACATGGACCATTTTGAGCCCTAGCACTTTTTCAGCCGAAAAGACATAATGTCTTAAATCGCTCCGACAGCCCAATTTTCTGTCGGGGTGTTATAAAGCCGACACGTGTCCTCTTCGGGCTCGCGGGCATGTGGAGGAAAATAGCATTTTATCCTTGAGGAAGTAAAATGTGCCAAATTTCTCCTCCGCTCCGCCGGCTCGCGCATAGGATAATTTTCTTCCATAGGCCCGCAAGCCCGCTCTTGGGAAAAATTTCCTCCCAAGGTCTGTCGGCCTATAACTGGAGAAATATGAGGAGTTAGGAGGACTTCTTTATATCATTGGAAAGGTGAGGAAATTTCCTATCCAACGGGAATTATTTAGGGAAATTTTGAATGCATTAATTTTGAGAAAAATTAGGTTGAATATTTTAAGAGAGTTCTGGGAGTGGGTAAGTAAGAATTTACTCTCATGATTTTAAATATGTATTATTTTCCCCAACTATAATTAAACCTTTCTCTTGTCTTAGATCTTGTGGAATTAAATACCTTGGGTATTTAATCGTTTTGGTCCCTTAACTCTAAAATTTTAATCAAGGAGTATTTAGCTAAAATGTCAATATAATCAGTGATTAAATTAATCCATAAGGAGATTTCAGCTAGGTGTGGACTTATTACACTTGTTGCTTTTAATGTGGAATTAGTAATTATTTTAATGGAAAAATTTATCAGTTGAATTTAATTGTCCTTGAGACTTTTGTCATTAACACTTTTTAAAAAAAAAATCCATAATTTTCTAGCTAAACCTAGGTTGTTCATGGGTCTCAAGTGGGAGATTTTAGCTAGCGTTACATGGGGGGATAAATTTTACCCATGTAAAGGATTATGGTGAAGTAGAGACATTACAAGAACCTCAATCTATTTAATATAATTGGTTTTATTTAATTTTTAAAAACAAATAATTGTATTTTTTTTAACACCTCAATTTTACTAACATATCTTTAAAACAAATAATTGAGTTTACTTACATGATTGTATTTAACCATTTAATAGTATTTTCCTTATACTCTTAATATTCCTAACAAATACAAGTAATCATCACAACTAAAATAATATTGAATTTTCTATAATAATCAAGATAACTTATCTATTAAGGATAAATTAATTTTAAAATAATTGATTGTATTTTTCAACCATCACAATCATAATCATCCTAATAATTTTAAATCCTAACAATTAAAAAACACTTACATACTAAAAACATTGATCATAATTCAATCGAAAGGAAAATTTAAATTCATTATTATTAACATATAATTTATCAGAAAATTGCTTCTCTTAGCTTCGAGAAATATATTCTCTACTCACAAGGCCAACCATGTGAAGGTGGAAGTTTTAATATGGCCTAAAAAATAATGATTTACTTAAAAGGTGAAAGCTTAAACCTTTTCCAAAATATCAAACTTAAACACACACACACGTACAAATAAAAAAAAATGAAGAACATTTGTAAACCAATATTATCATTAAAAGAAACATATCACTTTCAATCTTTATTATTATTATCATTATATTGTATTTTTCAACCATCACAATCATAATCATCCTAATAATTTTAAATCTTAACAATTAAAAAACACTTATATCTTGAAAACATTGATCATAATTCAATCAAAAGGAAAATTTGATCATTACATAAATTTTATTTAGAAGTGAAAATTATTATATGTTATAACTATTATTTATCAAAATAAAATACAATTTGAAACTTAATTGAAGTTAAATGCATTATTATTAACATATAATTTATCAAAAAATTACTTCTCTTAGCTTCGAGAAATATATTCTCTACTAACAAGGCCAACCACGTGAAGGTGGAAGCTTTAATATGGCTTCAAAATTAATGTTTTACTTAAAAGGTTAAAACTTAAACCTTTGTCAAAATATCACACTCTAAAACACAAACACACATACAAATAAAAAAAATTAAGAACATTTATAAACCAATATTATCATTAAAAGAAACATATCACTTTCAATCTTTATTACTATTAAGAGAACTTTTTTTGAGATTTTTTTGAATTATTAATAAATTAAGGAAAATAAATTACTTTTAAAAAAGTGAAAACTCATCTTTTCTTCTATCCTACTTCCAATTTTCATTCCTCTTTCCCCTCCTTTCCACACTGACCTTCATTCCTCCTTTTCCCTCCAGTCTCCTACACCCATGTTCATTCATCCTTTTCCTTCCAACCCACCACCTTCATTCCTCCTTTTCCCTCCAACCTCCAAGCCCCACTTTCATTTCTTCCTTCTTTTTCCTTCAACCCCCACTTTCATTCCTTTCTCCATTTCCCTCCAACCCACCCTCAATGAAAAAGGTATTAAATTTTTAATTTAAATAATATTTTATTTATTTAAAAACATTGATTTAATTAAAAAGGTCTTAAGTTTATTTATTTAAATCATATATTATTTATTTAAAACATTGTAGCATTGTTTACAATATAACAATGGCTAAAAATTTGTATGTTCAATTTAAAATCCTACAAAAAAATTAGTTTACTTATGAAACGTGAGTAAAAAAGGATACATTTGCTGATTTACCGATTACTGCCTCTCAAGGCAATTGTAGTGCTCACTTCCCTTTGACACTTTTTGTTATTGATTATGCTACTGTAGAGTATACTTATGGACATTACTGTAGCTTTCAAGTTGGTATGATGTCGAACATTAGAGATCATGGACTGTGGTTGATTTGATTCATATATGATGCATGTGGATTATTAGAGACATTTTATATTGATGTTGATACAATGTTTGGCATGGTTATGTGTGTGTGTGTGTGTGTGTGTGTGTGTGTGTGTGTGTTTCGTACATGTGATATGCTTTCATATTGAATAAACCTAGAAAATTGAACTAATTTTATGATCATATGGCTATTGAGGAAATTGTAAATGATCCCGTTACTTACTTGATGATGTTTCGATTTATATATATATATGACCTTGGAGATTATTGTATAACTATTTTGGATTATTTGATGCGGCCACAAGGCTGAAGGAGGTATTTTTGTTTTGCAGGTAAACATGTCACAAAAAACATTGGGGGATTGGAGACCAACCAGATTGGAATCCTAAATGAATTCAACAAGGGTCACCATGGAAATGTGTATTTGTTATATGTGTGTGTTTGAATTGATGTTAGGGGTCCCCATGGGGGGGAATCACCTTCGAATGTGACCAAGGGGTTATGTGTATTATTTAATTTAGTTCCTTTTTTTAAATTTAGTATGTGGATTTTAGTGATGTATTTTCCCCTTTATTATTTATTTTATTTGTGTCTAGATTAGTGAGTAATCATGTTGTTAAATAAATTAAAATGGGTCAAAATAATGCATTTGATAGAGCTGATGGATCTTGGATTATGTGTTGTAAGTAATGTGTAAGTAATTTTGAGTGTGAAACACTCTACCTTCCTTTTGAAATTCGGATCTGTCCTTAGAGGCTGATTTTGGAGGCTTGTGGGACAAGTTAAACTTGACCCATGCCTCTTAAATTGATACACCAACCCTACCTATGAGTTGGGGAGTCAAAACTAGGCCTTATTATGTATTTTGATAAGGCAAGTTGTAAGTCTTTTTGGCACCTTCTTGTATGAAATTAATTTTGGTCCTTGGGGTGTGGACTTAAATTGTGTGTGTAAATAAAATATCATTCATTCACCCACCTTTTTAATTGTGCTTTGGAGTGATTGAAGTTTACTTGTGAGGTGGAGTGGAGGGTGAGTGATGTGGCATCCTACATAGAGCCACCTCATCCTCCTCCCTCCCTTTTCTATTTATTTGAATTATTTTGTTGTTTTGAGGGTTACTTCATTTGGTGACTTCATTTTTGGTTACTTCTTTTGGTTTTGAGCTCTTGTAATTTGGATGAGAGTTAGAGATTTTGTTGAATGTTTGTAGATTGCTGGAGCTTTTGGAATGTTTGGATTGGAAAAATCTTGTTGTTGAACCTTTGGAGAAAAATCTACCATGGAAAGGGAGGAACTTGGCTCTTTATAATGTTCTCATTTTTTTATGCATATGTGAATACTTGAATATTTTGGTATGTTGTTGGCTGGTTGGGTAGATTGCCTAGGTATGGTGTAGGAGAAGACTATGGGGATCTCTTGTGGGGAGCCATAAGAGTTTTGGGGAGGTATAAGTGTTATTGTGGAGAGATTTTGGGATTGGGTTCCACCTTGTAAAATAAATCACTTGCATTTCTTTACTCATTATGGGGTGTCATAAGAGTGTGGGGAGGCATAAGAGAATGGGAGGTATAAGGGGTACTTAGGGGAGGCATAAGGGCAAGTAGGGGTTTTGAAATGATATATATATATATATATATATATATATATATATATATATATATATATATATATATATATATTGGCGGGTTTATTTAAAGGTGGGCACCCATTTCCCCATTGGGAAGTATAAACAGCTTCCCCCATAGGTCTTGCTCCTTTATCTTGTGCATGATGAAGCCAGAGTATTGGTTGTTTTTCTTTTTGTGGTTGTAAACTATAGTATGTATTTGGACTGTGTTCTATTTGTGCAAACTGTTTTTGTGTTGTGGAATCCAGTTTGTTGCCATGAGTTAAAATACATTTCTTATTGATTTGTGGTTGGGGATCAGGGGCCAATGAGGAGGATGGTTTCTCCTGTTCATTGGAATTCTTGGTTGGGTGGAGAGTGTTGCCTCTCCTCCTTTTTTTGTTGTGATCAAAAGATATATGGCGGATCTTCTTGTTGTTGTTCTGGAGTTGAGGATGAAGACAAATTTTGTAGTTTCTCCTTGGGTTCCTTATTGTGAAATTTCCCACTTCAAGTGGATGGCATTGTAACATTATTTGTGGTGGAAATTTGCTCTATTTTGGAAATGGAACCTACATTTGAATGTGAGAGATGTATATTCTGTAAGTTGTATTTGATGAATGAAAAAGGAAGTTGTAAAAGAATTATTGGAGTTCAATAGAAGTTGTTTTAATTACCAAAAATGGTATGGTTTTCATTTGAAATCTATGTTTGAAATATATTGTGAAATCTCTGTTTGAAAATTTAAAAAAAAAAGAAATACGTATGAAGAAATATTACATTCTTTGTTTCATTTGAAATGCATGTTTTGAAAGTAGAACTATATTTTGGGTTTTCACACATGGATTGAAGTAACTTTAAGCATTGTAAAATTAGAATGGAATGAACTTAAATATCTAAAGTATGATAACGAAAAGTAGATCAATTCGGGCTTAAGTATGTTTTTCCTTTTAGATTCTTTGTAAAGCCTGCAAATAAATATTAGAAAATATACAGAGTACTTTGCAACTTGAAAGAAAAAATGAAACCTTGGAATGAACTAAGGATGAATAAAGCACATCATAAAACAATTGCATTGCCCTAGTAATTTATTCAGAACTCCAGTAATCGGGAAAGAGGCATAATAATTTCATTTCACAGAAAAGAAAAGAAATTCGTATTGAAATCTCAAAATTAATCAATTAATCCTTGAAATCCATTAGAAATATGTCAAGTACGTTTCTCCATGCCTGTTTAGGGTGTTGAAGGAGAAAAAATAGAGAATTAGACCAATTCTGGCAGTTGAAAAAGTTTAGTTCATATTTTTATGGCATGAAAGACATTTTCTTAAAATTCACCCATATAAGTTTGATGAAAATGAATTTTTAAGTTTTCCATGCAAAGTGGAGTTCCATCCCTTTCCAAAAAGTCATCATTTTCCCAAATCCGAGCTTCCACTCGAAAGTTATGGCCTTCTGAATTTTTTTACTTCGGTTGGTTTAAAAAAAACTTTAAAAAAAAAAAACTAATCCGCATGTCAGAAAAAAAAAGAGGAACATTTTTGCAAATCGGATCCGCGGGCCATTAGAAATATGTCAAGTACATTTCTCCACGCTTGTTTGGGGTGTTGAAGGAGAAAGAATAGCGAATTAGACCAATTATGGCAATTGAAAAAGTTCAGTTCATATTTTTATGGCAGGAAAGATGTTTTCAAATTTCACCCATATAAGTTTGATGAAAATGAATTTTTAAGTTTCACATGCAAAGTGGAGTTCCATCCCTTTCCAAAAAGTCCTCATTTTCCCAAATCTGAGCTTCCACTCGAAAGTTATGGCCTTCTGAAGTTGTTTACTTCAGTTGGTTTAAAAAAAACTATACTGTAAAAAAAAAAGATAAAATTTCCTGCAAATCAGATTAGCGGGCCCGAAAATTACGTAGGGTACTTTTTGCAAGAATGCAAAAAGTCACAAGTTCCTCCGCAGCCCTGCATCCTTCACTTTTGAAAAAAAATATACTTCCACGGGTTCACGAGCCCACACCTTCGAACTCTACCTTTTTGAAAAAGGGCGAAAGTCTCCCTGCCGACCCGCTTTTGGGAAAATTTTCTTCCCCAAGCCCACAAGCCCACCTTTGGGAAAAATTTTCTCCCCAAGTCTACTGGCATATAACTTAAGAAATATAAAGTGTTAGTACTTCTTTATGTCATTGGAAAAGGGAAGAAATTTCCTATCGAATATAAATGTTTTCTGGAAACCTTAAGTATGTTAAATATGTGAAAAATCAGTTTGAAGTGAAAAGATGAGTGTGAGAGTGGGTAAGTGGGAAATTACCGCTTTTTAACTTACATGTGTAACTCTAGAGCATGGTTTGACCTTTTTGAAGGGTCACGCTAGGGGATAAGAGAATGTTTTTTTTTTTCTAACCCATGTAAATAGGACCTTGGTTATTGTTTAGACCGAGTAAAATTAAATACCTTGGGCATTTAATTGATTTGGCCCCTTTCACCCTCTAAAATTAATTAAGGAACATTTAAACATAGTGTTAATTTATTTATTTATAAAATTAACACTTAAGAGAAATTTAACTATATTGGATTAATTACACTCATTAATTTTCTGATGTGGATTTAATATTTATTAGAACAGGAAAATTTTATTTATTAATTATAATTGACTTTGAATATTTGTTATGCCAATTATTTCTTAAAGCCTGGTAGTGGTCACGCTTTTTTAAAAAAAAATAAAAAATTATTCCATAATTTTTCTATCTAAACCTAGGTTGTTCTTGGGTCGTGAGTGGTCATTTTAGCGGGCGTTACAGCAACCTTATCCACCTAGAAACCTGCAAATAACAAAGTACATGAATATTATGATTCACAACAATTACTTGATGATAAACATGAATACACAACATTGTAGAAGAAACTAATAAAAGGGTCCATTTATGTACACAAACCTATGTAATCCCCCAAAACATCATGTGAAGTCCTTTAAGATTCTCAACCTACAACACATCAACTAGTAAAATAAATAGCTAAAATATTAAGAGAAAAACATTAGATAGGATAAATCAAACATTAGTCTTGTCAAACCCTTTTTGATATCATTGGTCATACGAAACTAAAAAAAATACCCTAAAATCATAAACTATACCATTAAACTGCATTGTTGCCTTAATAAATATTTTCTGTGCACCCTATCTGATAGGAAGGGTATACCCTTTGTAATAACAGATAACCAGGGAAAAAACCATAGAGAATCCTACCTAAAACCTAAGGGAAGGAGAAGCTCAAGAGCAACAGATTTTGGTGTTATGGCCACGGAATTGCAAAAGTGTATAATGGAAACTGTATTAATCAGATGCCAAATGAGTTGAAATGTCTAAAAGATCAGTTGTGTTACCCACATCATATCAAGGCCTTAGAATTAATAATAACAATTAGATCAAAGGTATGAATTTACAGGAAAGTGAAAGTCAATCTAATACTAGCTAGGAAGCTCCCGATATGCTTATTCCCATAAATATGCAAGCTATGAGGGACATTCATCCTATAAATAACCTATATTCCTATACTTTGATAGCCAGAAGAGTTTTTTGGAAGGCCCCTTCAATATTCCTAATTTTATCCAAACGATGAGTCCAGAGGCATTTCCATCAGCTAGAGATTCTACCCATTCTCAGTGGCAAAGTAGGGGAAGTGGGAGACGATGTGATGGGAATATGCAACAAAATAAATAGGATGTACTTTTTCATCTCAAATGAATTTGGGCAATAAAAACAATGGATCTCATTTTCCAAAAAAACAAAACCTCGAGAGAAAATTTTAGGGGAAAGGATTTTTGAAAAATGTAGAAAACAGTTGCGTGATGGAGATGGGAGGCAAAAAAGGATATACAGGCTAAACATCAATGGATAGAGGCATCAGGTTTGAATCTTGTAAAGCATAAGATTAATAGAATGGCAGAGGACCAGTTTGGTAATGTTTGATATGTAGAATCATTGTGTATGCTTCGACATTCTCCATACAATAGCCTATCCCCAATTTAAGGCTTTGTCATTTAATAGAAAATAATAAAACAACAAAAACAAACAACACCCCCCATTGATCAAGGGTGTTGTTCTCCTACTAATCCCTGCCCTATTTCATGTATTGAATCCCATAATGGTAGTAAATAGCCTAAATTAAAACCATTATACAAGCCTTTTGACAAAAACAAAGGAAATGTCGATAAACAAAACAATAATAGACAGAGCTACAAAAATAAACATCCTAAGAAAAAAATCAGCGTACCCCTAAGAGAGCATGATGGATGAGTGGGCAGATAATAGAAAATCTTCCTCTCATTCATTTTGTCCAATACTCTCAATACATCCATTATGGTAGTAAATAGTGAAAATTAAAACCATTCTTCAAACCCTTCATTGAAAACAAACGAAATTCCAGTAAACAAAACAATAATAGCAGAGCCACAAAAATTAACAGTGGGTAAGAAAAATCTTTTCATACCTTTTCAACTTACCGTCACTCATTTATTCCAGGATGAGAGGGTAGAGATAGGAATAGCTTCCTCTCACTCATTTTTTCCACTACTCTAAATACTATCAGGAAGCTCTAAACACATCTACAGATCTGCCCTACTCACTGATCTATTCTTTTCCCTCGAAACAAAAAACCAAAATATACCGACAAAATACAAATACAAACCCTCAAAAACAAAGAAAACATTACAGACACAAACACAAACCCAAAAAAAATAAAAACCATTTAAAACAGATCAAAAGATAATTCAAAAATCATGGCCATACGACACAACGAAAATGTAACAAACACAGACACAAAATAAACATGGATCACACACTCCAAATTGCAAAGCGTGGAAAAACCAGAAAACAAAAACTCTAACGAAATTAAATTTTCTAGTTTGGGAAAGAATTTTATATTGGTTTTTTTCATCAACAGATCTATTTTCCTACGCTCCATGCCATCTATTCCATCTCATTGATATCTACGTCGCGGCGCTACCTTTAACATGGAACTTCTAGATTAGAAATATTACTTTTTTTCTATTGGAATTGCCCTTAATATTAATTAAAATAAAATAGAGTTACATAGTAAGGGGGCGACCAAACAACTCACGGTCCCACAAAATGCCATGAGGGCACCAAAATAATGCCACGAAGGTTTACATTAGAATTTCCACAGGGAAACCAGAGAACAAAAAACAAACACAATCATGCACAGGCCGTCGTCGAACCAGGAGGAGGGGGAGGATCATCTCGGGGAGGTATGAAGGCTCCACTATTAGGCTCTGCAGACGGAGGAACCACCTGCTAGCGATCCTGATTAGATTATAATAATCTTCCCCATCTTTTAAAGAGCTCTTGAGTCTCCACCATGCTTATGATATAATGGTTTTCGTATGATTTCTCAAGATATAATTGTTTTTGTATGATTTGTCAAAAAAATAAAGACAAATCTTCTTAATGATGTTCAAAAACTTAAATTTTAAGGTCAAATTAGTTGTGGCAGTCATGTAATTCAATTTAATATCTTCATTAATCATTAGTTTCTATCGAAGGTAGGGTAATTATACAAATCCATTTACTATTTGTTATCTATTTTCTAGTAAACTAGAAATACTAAAAAAATTTCTTCATATAAATATTTATAATGTTGAAGTGTAAATTTAATATTTTTTGAATTACTAAAATAATGTAAAATTGATTTTTCTTTATTTTATTGGTCATTTAGTAATAATTTGATGATTTTATATCTTACTCAAACACAACATTTTGGAATTCTTGAATTAAAAATTTACAATTAATCACCTATAAAGGTATACACTGACACACTGACAATGAATTTAAGGAATCTACAAAATATTGTCAATAAAATAATTAATTTTTCCTGCAGATTTGAGATTTTTTATCTTCTAGAAAAAATCTACTTCTTTTTTTCTTCTAGAAAAATCTTGTTCCTTTTTATTTCTTCCTTCACCATTCCTTCCCTCACAACTCACATTCATGTACAGAAACATATTTGCATATTTCTGAAGGGAATAAGAGTGAACTCGTTCATTTTTATATCATTGACTGTATGTCCTTTTATCATTTAATATCAGAAGTTGTGTTGAAAATTATAGAGTTAATGGTTAGAGAGTACAAAGACTGGGTTAAGTTTAGCCACATGGCATCAACTTATTCCATACGTTTCAATTACGACATTACCAGTAAGGATATGGTCCCTATTTTAATTCTACTAAAAGACTCTTTTATCTGTGTCCATTTTTTTAAACGGGCCAAGCTTGTGGTGAAAATATATATTGTTTGCTCCTTTCTCATTTGGTTTCTTCATTCTAAAGAAAAGGCCTAAAGTCTCAGTGGTAACTTTCTAGGATAATTTTTTCTATCCATTTATTTAGGAATTTCCAACTTCTTGTGCATAATACTCACTTTGAATTTATTTTTTTATGTATTTTTACAGGCGTGGTAGTGCCAAACCTTAGTTTGGAATCAGGCTGGAACATATTTTTGTTCATCGGGTTACTAAGTTCCCTGACATTGTTGCAAATTCTCTTAGGATTCAAATGCCTTGTACCAATGTAGGAGAAATTTTATGGAGGGAAGCAGATATTCTTTAGAGAATCTGGGTGCAATGTTCTTTACCAGTAAGTGTGAATATTATGCAACTTGGTCCTTGTGGTTCTAAACCAGTAAAGGAGAAGGCAATGGAAACCTACAAGGAATGGATGGAGAACTATTACAGCAACTCGATCTCAGCAGCAGTGGTCTACTATGAGAGCTTGCAAGTCATCCCCAACCATGGTACATAAAAATTACCCCTAAATTTTTAACCACTACTCTGATTGATAAAAACTATCAGATGGTGCACCAAGTTACCTCTCACAAATTTTCATGCTGTGAAGAAAATATGAAATTTCTCATGTGAAGAGAGAAGTTTGAACCCTTGTGCTCCTTCTTGGTTGATCCAACCTTGAGAAATCTCACACGATTTTGTTTCCCATACGCACAATGCTCACAAAATTATAGGTCTATGTTTTTCAAATCTGACAACTTTCCCTATGAATGTAAAATCTTCATCCCCTTCCCACCCATATGGCCAATTCTTTGATGTCATACAGTTGTTTCTATACCCATAGTAGCTAAAATAGAAGAGGGGTCAATACTAACAGTGGATAAATACAAATTACCTACTTTCTTACCTCTTGTAACCACAAGAGAACTCTTGGTAACTTTCTAAGAATATGTTGTAAATATAACCATATAATCCTCATCTCGTAATTTCCCTACAGAAACTAGATTCCTCCTCAGGATAGGAACATGCCTGGCATTCTTCAACACCCAAGTGTTACCATTCTACAATTTAACATGAACACTGCCTTTTCCAACAATGTTACATGGCTCATCATCACTAAGATATACCTACCCAAAATTCCCTTAAACATAATCTTTAAAATAATTTCTATGAGGAGTTGTATGAAATGAATCACCAGAATCTAAAACCCAAGATTCTAATTTACTATCCAAATAAAGAATAAGAGCATCTTATAACACATCACATACTACATGTTCCTCTTTGTTCCCTTCTAGTTGATCTTTCCCTAATTTTAAAGACCAACAATCTTTCTTTGCAGCAAAATTACTCACAACCATAACCAAAGTATTCCAACTTTTAGGAAATGATAAAAAAAAATTAACAACGCCCTAACTTCATCATCAAAACTTACTCCTATAGAGATTAATTGATTAGTAACTTTGTTGAATTCATTCAAATGATCATTTATTGAATCACCTTCTGACATCTTCATATTAAACAAACTTTTCATGAGAAATATCTTATTGGAGACTAAGGATTTTTCATACAATTTACCCAATTTTGCCATCAATTCTACTATTTTATTTTCCCTATAAATATTGAAAGCTATTGTTTCTTCCAGGAACAACTATATGGTTCCCAATTCCTTCCATTCAAGAACATCCCATTCTTCATCTTTCATAGTTGATGGATTCAAAGCTTTCCATTTCAATGGCAGATAACTATCCTTATGATATATGTAGTCCTCTACTTGCATCTTCCATAGTTGAAAGTTCTAGCCATTAAACTTCTCAACCCTGAACGTGTTATCTTATACAATTACTCCCACTCAAACAAGAAACCCTCTTATGAGATTTTACTGCCAAAATAAAATCCTATTCTGATACCAATTGTTAGGATCAAAACACAGATGAGCAATAAAACAAAATTAAAACAGAAATAAAAGAAGCATGCAATCACAAGATAAACCCAATATTTAACAAGGTTCACCCAATTTGGGCTACATCCACAAGAAACAAGCCAGCCTTCTCCTTTATTCATTCCTGAGGAATACAATTCAATTTTCTCTCTTTCTCATATTCCAAAGAGTAAATCCATGCACATCTATATAGCTTGTGCACCTCTTTGTAAAAGTTTGCTTCAACCACAAGCAACCTAAATATCACATGCTTATACAAGTTTGTTTCAACCATAACTAACCTAAATATCACATGCTTATGAAAATAAAAACTCTAATCTATTAATAAAAAATCCATGCTATTAATAAGATAATGATATTTTTATCAATGACCATGATTTCCCCCCCAAAAATAGAAAAAATAAAACCAAACTCCCACTTTAACTTGTAATAAGGCTCCACAACTTCAAGAAGAGCAAAAACATTATCATGATAAGTTGGAAATATTTTCCATTGCTACGTTTTGACTTGTCTAGGCTAAATGATTTTCAATTCAGAGTATATTTTATGATTTCTCTAGATTCAAAATTCAATTTTATGCAGTTCCCTCAAGTGCATGTGTTTTGGAAATGTTTTTTATCACGGTGGTGCTAAACATACATGAAAAAGCAACCGACATGGCATGTTTAAGGTAAGAGTTTCATGACATGGATGGGTTAGTGTGTGTAGACTTGGCTCAGCATTGACCATTACTAGAAAATACATTTTCATAGAGTTACATGCATTCATTTTGGAAATGCATGCCCAAAAGGATTAAAATTATGAATACAATATGTGGTTGTGGTATGTGATATCATTAACTACCCAAGAGCCCTTTTGATGGTGATTTTAGTATATATTTTTCTTATTCCATTAGGTCAGTGTCTAGCTGAGCATATTTGATTCCCTCTCCTCAACCTCCAACCCCCCATATTTTTGTTGCAATCTCCTTGTACAGAGCTCATTGGGATGGGGTGAACATAAAGAGAGAGAGAATTTTTTATGTCCATATAAATCCTCAATTTGAAGGGTTCTTTTGTCTAGTTAATTTGGTTATAGACCTGTATATTATTTGTCTAAAATTAGCAAAGACTCTACAGTGATTTATTCATCTTGAAAATTTCGTTACAATGGGTAAAATCTTCTATATACACAATATAATAAGACAATATCAACACAATGTGTACAAAAATTCAAATAAAGTATAATGATGTTACTTTGCTAGCTGTTACTAAAGAAATAGAATTTGAAACACATGGCTTATTGTTAAATGATTAACACTTGGAATATAATTATTTGTAGTATTGTTTATGATTGTATTGACAATTATAACAACTCTCATTTTTTGAACATGCATCCCTCATCATGTCCACTTATCGGCATTTCTATTGTACACTTCTGGTGCAATTTCTAGTCTTATTTATTTCTCATACCTTTAGTTCTGACAAGTGTTAGACATCCAATTATACCAGTTATAGTTTGTGGATTGTGTTCTTCTTGGAGAAAACATTGACAAGTAAAAATTAATTCCCCCATCTTGTAATTGAATAGTAGCTACAAAGGCTTGCAATCGTAATTTTTATCTAGACCATATATTTGTAAAGCAAATATTTGTAAATGCCTATTGAAAAAATAACTCAACTATGCTTCATGTCACTTTATTTATTTTCTTTTCCTATCATAAACATTACATATTTTTAAACAGACTTTTCAACTATGATAGGGACTAGTCGCATTACAAATTGTGTTGTTGAAATATGTTCTATTGATATCTTCATTTAATAAAAAATAAAAAGAAAAAAAATATTTTCAAGTTGCATCATGATTAGATTTCCTAGAATTCATTAAAGGTCATCTCTAGAATTTCTACTTATAAGAAAAAATTTATAAAAAAAAAGTTGTAAGAAAGTGAGAGGCGTGGAGTTGTGAGTGTTGGTTGGTTGTAGAAGTATGATTAGAATTATCATGTCAGTTTTCCATTATAAATGAGAATATCTACCGATACACCATATCCATCTATAATGGTGTTTGAAGTGTTATTAATATGAAATAGCTCACACTACACATAGTACTACTATAATTGATCATGAAAAAACCAAATTCACCATACCATTAACTCACATTACATATAATACTACATCAATTGTTCATCAAAAACCAAATTAACCATAGCCTCAATAATTAGAACTATCGTATGACCAATCAATGAAGAATATAGAATCATTTCAAAAAACGAAAGTTAAAAATATGTAGGATATATAAACATTGCATGTGCATTAAAAGTACATTTCCATTACTAAATAGAATTCAAATCTACAATCGCATTTAGAATTCCATAATATCCTATTCCATAAGATAGGATTTTTCTTTGACAAATAACTTATTCTAAATAGATTAAAAAAAAAAAAACCAAATGAATTTATATAGTTTAAGAAAGGAGTTGCGCCTCTATGTACTACACATGGATCATGATGTAGATATAATTTATTTTATGTATCCTCCATGTATTTAGTGATGGTCATTTGTTTCTTCAAAAAAAAAAAATAGTTGAAATCGATGTTTAAGGATGACATTTCCACAATCTTAAAGTTTTATAACTATTACAAATAGTAGTAAATAGATATATCAATTGTATAAATGCGGCGAAGAGAGAGAAAGAGATGGATAAGTAGAAAAAAAAAAATCATTCCCGACTTTGTGGATTGAAAATTACTTTATAAAGTATAAGACACACATCAATAAACATGGAAAACCATAGAATATTTCTCATACATCTAAAATTTGATAAAATAAGTTATGTAAATTATCCATAGCCTTAAATAGATAATAATAATATAGACAATAGATGACAATAGGAAATTTGTAACAATCCACCTTCTAAAAATCCATAAAGTCAACTAAAATAACTATAGCTTGAAACATATAGTCATAATATACAAACAAATGGCAATAGGAACTACGAAATACAAATGTAATTTACAAAAAATATATATAAAATAAAAATTTATGATCAAAAATTAAATCCATACCTACCAAATAGATTACAAGGTTGATAGGTTCCATCCAAACTCAACTCAAACAATGCTTGATCAAACAGAAATTAGATTGATTTCAAAAATAAGTTAGATAAATTAAATTGATGTGAACTGTATCAAGCCAAATAGTGAGCAGGCTGCTCTACAAGAAACAAAGATAAAGATAGGGGGATAAAAAGTGATTAACTAAAATTGGGAATTCTAAGTTAACCTAATATTAAGAACAACAATAAATGAAAGATAAATAAATAGAAGAAGTAACCCAAGCAACTAAGTAAGTAGAAATATGAAACCCTAATTAGTAGAGAGGGTTAGAAAGATCTTAGATGATTCAACGACTATTTTGGATTGTGTCACAGAGCAAACTAGGTAAACATAATGTAGAAACAACTACACAAAAGCTTCAGAAAGCACAAATCTAGAATAGTATGATGGATTGGGGTTCTTAGAGAAGGGCTAGGGCTCCTAGGATGCTCTGGTCTATGATATAGGCACCCTGGTCTATGAAAGAGATTTGTAAACCTCCTATGAGGTGTCACTAGGTATTCTCCTTCCTTCACTCCATGTTGCACTAGATTCTCTTGGTTGCACAATATTTCGCTGGAAATGAGAGATGAAGATGAGACCTACAATACGTCAAGATGAGTATCAAACCCCTAAAAAAGAAAGATGTATATCAAGGGGTCAGACTATCCTCAGTGTCCACAATGGTGGATTTACTAACTAAACGCTACACTACATTTCAGATTTGATGTAGTTCCATGTGTGTGTGTAGATCGTGCCCTAGGTTTCTCTAGTGCCAGTCACACTTTGTGAAGTAGCAAGCAATAACTATGTAGAAATGTAATATAATTATGGATGGAATAGAATAAATTTCCCTGCTATGCATTGTGATGCAGATGAACTAGCCTTATGCCTTGTGATGAGGCTAGATGGATGCAAATGGAGCCTTTGATGGATGTAACCCTAGGTGGTGATAGTAGTGACTAGTGCTTGTCCCTCATTATGGTCTCATAACTTAATATTTATATGGTTCTCTTGTTCTAATTTCACAATTAACCCCAAAGAGGATGACCACCTAAAAGATAAAAAGATAAAATGGATAGAAAGTTCCCAAAAAGTGGCAAGAAACTGTGAAAAGGACCAATGTACCATTTCAAGAAGGGGAAGAGATGCATACACAAACTACACATGTGTGCCCCATGATATGTCTTCGGTTGGTAGACAAGGTGAATGGATGTAATTATTGTGGTGTTCCTACCGAGGGGGAACTTTTCCATGTGAAATATGTGATGAAAACATCTTTGGTGCTCATTTGTAATGTTTTCTAGGATAGTGACGGAAAGCCACACACTTTAAAATCATTACAATGATAAGATGAGAGGTTGATGATGGATTAAGATCTTTTGATGTGACTATTGTTATGATGGTCAATGTGTTAATAGTAGAAAGGTCCCAAGTGTAAGTCATTCAGAGGTTCCTTTTTCAAGTGTACCATCAAGGGAGGCTAGACGATACTGTCCTGACCCATACATGTGAGTGATAACATATGGACTGATCCAATTAGGGGAAAACTTTCTATGTATACTCCTTTCAAAATTATTTACATTTTTTTAATTTGAGAATGAGATCGCTTATATTAAAATCATGTTCTTTTATATGTTCATTATACGCGCACTTGATGCACTCTTGATAGACATGATGATGTTCGATAGATGTTAGATGTTGTTCATCTAACAATTATAATTTTGTTATATGGTCTTGTTGATAATACTCATCAGAGATAAAATCTCTAAGGGATACGTGAAGTGATGGAATTTGAACTTTACAGGGGTAAGGTTACCTCGGATCCATAGACTAGACAAAAGGGAGTAACACATGTAGGAGTACGGATGCTAGTTTGATAATCCTAGAGAGAAAATGAGATTTGGAGATGTCAATTCCTTCCTTCTTTGTCAATAATTTTCATAAGAAGAATGCTAAGGGTTTGGTTAGGACCCTCAACTTATCTATTTTCTTATGAATAATATGGTGATGAAAATCTTAATTTGATGTTAAATGTGTCGCAAATTTTCTTAACATAATCATTTTTAAAGGATTTTGCATGATCAATGGCTAGTTTATGAGGGATACTGAAGTGACATATGATGTGTTGCTAGATGAAATCAAAGATTTTGTTTACTTTAATGGAAGTTAAGGGAATGTATTCTACCCATTTAGTGAAGTATTCAGTGGTTATGATGATAGAGTGATATTGTTGTGATGAACGAGGATTAATAGTGTCAATGAGGTCAAAGCCCCATTGCGAGAAGGGTCATAGGTCTTGTTATCATCGAATCACAACACCCTCTAATTTGCACAAGTGTGTGTGCTTGAGCTCACGGTGTGACTGGGTAACATGGGCACTATCTCCAAGTTGTGGGACTTGCTACTTGAGATAGACCTCCACATGAAGCTAGTTTTTCTTCCTAATCCTGGTGCAAACTAACTCTACTGAGATGAAGCTACTAACTGTCGCTATCCTATAATTTCCAAGGGACCAAGGAGAGAGAAATAACATGTGAATTAAATAAAACTACACTACATAGGTGATGCACCGAAAGAAGGGAATGAGAACAATTTCCAATGTGTGAAAATGGAAGCAAAATGCATATCAGAGAGGGTGATGATAGACCTCCAAAGTCTAATAACAACATTCACAACACATTTCCATGCATACACAATAATAATAGGTCCCTGCAAGAGTAGACACAAACATTTGTATAACGCTAGAGAGGCAAGGAGAATGTAACAAACTCAGCAAAGGAAGATACATCCATAAACTTGAATCTATTGATTCATTAATATGCATAGTCCAAACTATTACAAAGGAAAGGCTTGGATCACCATGCAAAGATTCCACTACAAAGGCCTACAACACATTGGCTTCACAAAACAAAAATGAAATAGTTTTTCTACTCAAACTAACCTCCCTTACAATGAGCTCAGTATTCCAATTTATAGAGTTTTGGAAGAGAGAGCAAGAAGGGATGTAAATCTCGAAATCCACTTTTCAACCAATTGAAAGTCATAATAAATGAGTTTGGTTGGATATTTTCGACCTAAAAAATCAATCTCAAGGTGTCCCATAACATGCGGTAGAGAAGGAATGGTATCTCATGCTCATTAAATGCCTCTCTAACCACTAATAAAATCATTTGTTCAAAACCTGGCACATTTTCCTTAAAATACTCATCAAAACTTTATCAATTTATGCATTTATTGATTTTTTTTTTGTTGGGATTAGAACCACAATTCCAATGAGACCAATTTTTTGAAAATATGTTGAAAATTTCTCAATATATGACCCTCTGAGTGTGAGCAGTTATTTTGAGTTTGCCAGGGATTTCTTGCATTTCACGAGACTGAGCATTTACTTTATTGGAGCTGGAGATGTTTATTTTATTTTCACACACATACCCTTTCTAAAAATATGAAATCAATTTTTTGTGGTGTAGAGGACATCAATAGCTTTTTGAAAAGTCCAATTTTGTCAAAATCGGAGCTCTAGATCAAAAGTTATGACTATTTTAAGATCAGGGTCAGGGTGTTCCACGCGAGCTCTCATAATCCACATTTCGCATTGCATTGTGGGTATTTCACTCATTTCATGAATGTGATGCCCATAGGATGCTCAAGATAATTATCTTTTCCATACCTGCATCTGGTTTACTACAGGCGTTTCGATTTCTACGGGCCCGCGATACACTTGGTCCACTTGGACCACCCGACCCCGCCATCGTCACACCATATAGACTTGTAGCCATTTTGGCCTTCCCATGTACGCACGTCCCAACTCACCTAGGACATTCAGGTCCATCCAAATCCATCGTATCTACAATACACTGGACCTATTTTAAATCCTTTGCAAATCAGGAAATTCAAATTTCCGGGGAACTCGTGGCCCGATGGAACTTGGACCACCTGGGCCACAAACTTCCGCCTTTTCCACAACACAAAGGACCCACTTCCATTTCTTTGTAAATCGAAAAAATATACATTTCAGGGAACTCGTTTCCCAATGGAACTTGGACTTCCTGGGCCGTTGGGACCCAATTTTTCTGCAATTCATTATTTCCTTAGCATTTCGGACCTAAGTCAAGGACGAGGAACCCTAGTTCAATCCGTATCTATTCCACCTACAGCCCCAAGACCCGCAATACATTAAAATAGGTATTTTTCCATTTTTTTCAAACTTTTATCAAATTTTTGCTAACTCCTGAAATTTTCCTTGAATGGGGAAGTTAGAGAAAAGAAAAGGCATGCCCCCAAAATCTAGATTTCTTGCTTTCACCATTTCTATCTGTCCAAGTCTAAAGAAATTGTGCAAGTTATTGAAATAACCTTGGGGAAAAATTTTGATAATAGATATTGAGTTGGTTGTAAGGCTTGACTAGGGATGTGTGTGAGGTTTGAGTGTTGTTGACATTTAATGCACTTTTTAATATACACACAACAATCTTGGTTGATAATAGGCCAATAATATCCCATTAAGAGGATATTCTTAACGAAAGTTGTGTCATTGAAATGTCCGTCACATATACCATCATTGACCTTCTGAATGGATTTAGTAGATTCGTGAAATTTTATGCATCTTAATAAGAGGCCATCGAATCCACGTTTATACAAGACACCACCTATAATGGCATACCAGGCGGAATTCTTAATGAAATATTTTTTAGTGTTTCTCGATAGATAAATAGGGTTTTTATATTTTGAGAGATAGTCAAATGTTGGAGTTTATGAGAGGTCAGTCGGATTGTTTTAAAAGATGTTGATGGAAGGGAGTTCATTTTTTTTGGATGGCTGGTCAAGTCTGTGGAAAACAATGGATAACTTGGAGTTGTCAGATAATAAAGGAATAAGATACATGAGGGAAGCTATAGTGTCTGTAAATGTTTTATAGGACCATGAAACTGTTTGGATAGTATAATGGTCGAAGGATTCTAGAAGGAATTCAACAATGGATTTATATTTTTGTATAATTTCATTTTTACATTGATAAATTCCTTTGAATTGGTTGATGACAAGTTGTGAGTCTTTATAGATGTCTAGGATTTGAACACCAATCATGATGGTGGTTTGTAGTCCCATGATTAAAGCTTGATATTCGGCCATGTAGTTAATACACTCAAAATTTAGTTTGAATGATAAATGGAAGTTCCCCTAGGAGGTATAATGACAATACTGGAACCTCCCCCTTGATGACACTTGGATCCATCAAATAAAAGTATCATTTTGAGAGGGGTGTATTCATGATCGATGATGTTTATAGATTTGTCAGGAAATTTTTCGTGAGGTGGTTAATTGTCCAGAAGAGAGGGCTGTGGCAAACTAATCAGTGATAGCTTTTCCTTTAATAGATTTTTGTGGGATAAATTCAAGATCAAACTTGGTCATGAGCATAAGCCACTGAGTAATGTTGTCACTATGATATGGTTTGGAATACATGGTTTGAAGTGGATTAAAACTATTCACAACGTAGGTTTTGTGATTGAGTAAATAATGGTGTTGTTTATAAGTCACAAAGTATAAAGCACAACATAGCTTTTCCGCTTCAGTATAACAAGTTGCGTATTTATGGAGGGTGCCACTTATATTAAAAATGGCCTGCTCAAAAACCTACTCATCTCAATGAGTGAGCATGGAACCTAAGGCATGATTTGTATTAGATATATAAAGGTAGAAATGATCCCTTTCATGTGGAGGTATGAGTACAGGTGGTGATTGTAGGTATTGTTTGAGGCCGTCAAAGTCTGTTGGTTGGGAAAATAAACTAATTAAGGAAGGATCATATGAGGCTTATGTGCAGGAACATGCAAGCATAAAGGAATGAGGTAGCACGTAGAAGGGCACACATAGATTGTGAATAAGGTAGCGTGTAAGAATGCACACACACAGGAAACAAAGATGGGACTTATCTAATTTTCCAAGTTGGGATAAAAATAGACTTGAAGTGCGGAGAAAGCAAATGGAAAAATCACATACAAAACATGCTTAGTGGAGGCTATTAATGGGATTAAGGAAGTCTTATTTATAGGAAAATATATTATTAGTTTTATTGTAAAAGCATGCAAGAGTTGTACGCATGGCTACTATTAGGAAAGAAAGCATGCAGGATATTTTTTTGAGAACACCTATTTTTAGGAGAATGTATGGGAGGTGAAGGGAAAGTCTGCACCCCTATATATGCTCGATGTGTGTCATAGTTTAAGAGGTTGATTTTGTTTATGTCCTAGCAAATTCATGTTATTTTGATATATATCTAGGGTTTGATGCTTACGCAGATTTTCTAGTGCAGCAATGTAATGAGTATTATATGTATGCAGCTTCATACAATGTAACACTTTTGGAATCTAATAGATGATTGTGGATGTATTCTAATTGTATATACATATTAATATGTTGATCTAATGGTTTAGTTGATCTTAGTTATTTTTTGAACTGTGGTATCCCCAAATATTTCACTTAGAAATCTTGGGATAACCCTTTTAAATTTTTACAAATTTTCTCTAGATTCTTTAAAAGGTTGCAAGAGCTTGCTTAGAAGTAGCTCAAGAAATACCCATTTGCCCAAAATTCCCTAAGAGTCCCTAAAAAGCTAAGTAATTACTTTGTTAAGCAATCGGGTTTTTCGAAGTACTTTACTTCTAAGTTGCAGTAACTTGCCCTCTAAAACCTGATTTACATTATTTCCTTATTTTTAATAAATTGAAGTCACTTTACTTTGCTAAATAAAATAAGAAAAGTAGTTTTTAAACCCCACAAAGCTAGCTATTACTCCATTTCTTCTTTGCGTTAAAAAAAAGTCCCCTTAGTGCACAACTTAGCGTTAAATCAATACCACTTTACTTGTAAAATTTAATAAGTAAAGTGATGCTCAAAACCCACATAATTATGGTCTTTAGTTTATTGGGCTTTTGGGCCTACTTTACTTACTTCATCATTATCCAACAAATTCATTTTTAATCACTGCAAAACAAAGAAACTCCAATTCCTTCTTTGTGTGGAATCAGCGTACCATTACTGCCTTCTTTTTGCTAAACTAATATCTCTTTACTTAGAAAAGTAAGCAAGTAATGTGAATGCCAAACACTGCATAACTAAGGTCTCTAGCTTATCAACATTCTCAAACTGCTGTACTTTCTCTAAACACAAAGTAGTCAAGTAAAGTCATGTCAAAATCTCTACAAAGAAAATAAATTGATTTACTTCTACAAGTAATAAGTAATGGGGGGTCAAAATATCTCACAAAGAAGGAAATTTCAACAACTCATTTGGCCATAAATTTTGACCAGGTGCTCCATTTTTTGAGATCTTGGACTTTCCGGAAAGCTATCTCAACATCATCTACATAATGAGAATCATGAAAATCAGTTTTTTGTTGGGAGTAAGTTTGAGATAAAAAAGGAAAAAACATATCCAAAACATTACATTTGAGAAGTAAGGTAGTAATGCAGGGGTCAAAATCCTGTAATACACTAGAAAGCAGAAATGGTGGGTCAAAACTCATAATTGGCCATAATTTTTTCTTAGTTTCTCCATTTTTCAAGATACGTTGGACTTTCCAGAAAAGCTCTCTACCTCCTCTACATGCCATAAAATTATGAAAATCCATTTTTTGTGGGAGTAATTTAGAGAAAAATGGTAAAAACATTCCAAAACATTGTAGTTCAGTGGGAAACAATAATGTAGTTGCTAAAAACCACAATACACTGGAATGCAGTAATGGGCGGTCAAAAACCTGATTAGCCATAAATTTTTCTCAGGTGCTCTACTTTTCAAGATCTTGGGATTTTTGGAAATCTCTCGAACTCATCTACGTTCTAGAATAATGAAAATAAATGTTTTTTAGGAGTAAGTTGGAGAAAAAATGGAAAAAAAATTATCCAACACATTGCAGTTTAGTGGGAAATGGTAATGCAGTTGTTGAAACCTGCAATACAGTTGAAAGCAGTAATGGGGGATCAAAAACCCGATTGGTAATGAACCTTTTCTCATGTGCTCTGAAACCCGCAAGTTCTTAGAATTTGTGGAAAACTCTCAGTCTACTCTGCACCATTGAATCATGAAAATCATTTTTTTTGTGGGAGTAAGTTAGAGAAAATGGAAAAACATTTCCAACACATTACAGTTCAGTTAGAAATAGTAATGTAGTTGTTGAAACCTCACAATACACTAGAAAGCAATAATGCTACTTTCAAAACCTGATTGGCCATAACGTTTGACCAGGTGCTCCATTGTTTTTCAAGATCTTGGACTTTCCGGAAAGCTCTCAACCTCCTCTACATCATGGAATCTAAAAAATCTAATTTTGGAAAGGGTAGCTAGGAGAAAAATGGAAAAACACTTCCATCATGAAATGAACAGTTCCAGGCAAGCAATGCTACCGAATTTAATGCAGTATGGGCAGATTTCTTCTTCGGACAAAAAGGGGAAAAGCAAGAATGAAGTTCTTCAGCTAGGATCTTTTCTTCTTCTTCTTCTTTCCTGATGATGTAATAAAGTAATCAAGCTTGATTGTAAAACTTAAGTAATTTAGTTAAAAACCATTACTTCAAGTTGTTTGAAAAAATCAATTACTTATAAATATGTGGCACACCAGAACATTCAAATATCATGCGTGCCAAGCAAGAGATATTTAAGGAGGAAAATTCTCAACTACTTGCAGATTTGTAGCCAGCACGTGCGGAAGGCATAATTAATTTCTCATATTTGTATCTTCTTTTCTAGATGCTATAAATAGAGAGAGAGGCCTATGGGCAAAAGGGATGGAACTTTTTGGCAACTAGTTATTGTAATTTTATGCAAGAATTTAAAGATTTCAAACTTTGTGTTGATATTCTGGAATGTTATTTGTATAACTTGGCTGGAATTGAATAAGAAGAAGGTGAATTTCTGATGAGAACTTTGTGTCTGAGAAGTCTCGTTGTGCATCCTGTGAGAGATTTTATGGTAAACTTTATGTTACTTAAAATCTAAATCTGGATTAATTTATTTTTCATTTTCTTAAATTGTGACATTTATAAAAGTGTTTATTTATTTTGTATAGACTGTAATAAGCTATATGATCTACTTATTGCGAAGTGCATCCTCTCTTTTTCGCACCGCTACTATACATACTTTTCTTTCCCACACTATTCCCAAAACACAACTGCTTACTTGTTGCAGAATTGTTAAGATATGGTTCACGAGATTTGTAATTAAAGTAATACCACTAGAAAATATGTATAATAAATAAATACCTTTCACGTGATCTTCACTGTTTAAATGAAGGGGGTTTATCCCATGACTTCCTAGGTTTTTGTGCATAAAATCTAGCCAACAATTTTTGGTGACTCCATTGGGGACACGAATTAATAGCGTTGATCTCTTCCTATCCTATGAGTCTTGTAATATATATTTAATATAATATAATATATATATATATATATATATATATATATATATATATATATATATATATATATATTGGCGACTCCATAATAAAAAAGCAACTATGTATTTGCTTTGTTATAATGTTTCTTTCCAAGGTCAAGCTGGCAAGAATGGTGTATACTAAAGAATAATACTTTGTAAATAGATTTCATGGTTGTGAAACAACTGTGAGCTCCAGTTCCTTGGGGTCCAGCTATTGGCCCTCTTGCATTTTTTCATCCATAACATGAATTGCCAGGCTGATCACATAAGAATTTCTCAAAATTCAATGGTGACGAGAAGCAACACTCGGATGATCATATAGCTGTATTTTTTTATAGCTTGTGGAGTTTTGGGAGTGCCTCATGAAGATGTATTTGTTTGAATGTTTGTTGAGAAAATTTAGGGTTCTTCTGCAGAATGGTTTTATTACCTTCTTCTTGCATGTATCACCAACTGGGCTATCATGAGATCACAGTTTGAAGCCAGATTTAAACCCAGAGATGATTCGTATGATTTGTTAGCACAACTCATATAGATGAAAAAATAACCGCATGAACACATGAGGGATTTCATTTCCAAGTTTTAAAAGATACTTTGTAAAATTTCTATGAATTCTTCCCTTAGTGATGAGAATCAGTAGGTATTTTTCATTAATGATTTGTCACTTGAAGTTGGTTATCAGCTGCGTAGAGAATGTCATGATAACTTGTTGGAAAATCAAAACATTTCTATTGAAGTAGAGGATGATCTTATCATGGATGGTAAAATTAAGCATTCATCTCCTAAGTTTGAATTTTCTACTTCAACTAGTACTTCTGATCTATTGCTGCAAAGATTAGAAAATGATATGTTGTAGATAAAGAAGCAGTTGATGCAAGGTAATAATGTTGTTCCTAAAAGAGTGGTAATTGAAGTTTCCCAAAGGAACAATGTAGGAGTGAATGAAAAAGATCAAGCTGCTGCTAACTGTGATACACCTAAAGACCACGATTTTGTAGACCCTACTGGTGACTCTAACATTGGCTACTTAGACTATGAATCAAAAAATGAGGTTGATTTCTTATCCAATCTAAAATAATTCCTTGAAGAAGAAGAAACCAATGAATTCACATATTATGCATTTTCACCATCAATCTTCCCATACCAAGATCCTATTGCTACAGAAAACTCTTGGAAAAATCAGCCATATAGGAAATAGTCAAAGAAGAGCTTGCTACCCAAATTGTTCTGCATGAGGAGAGTCGTGATGAATCAATTACAAAACCAAAAGTCATATTGGAAATGCATAGTCTTTTGCAGTGTTGTCTGTAGAAGTGGAACAAGGATTAGATTAACTTGCATGTGACTTTATTCATGGAAAGGAAATTCTATAGAATGTACCCATTCATGGGGAAAAGCTTCAAAGAAATGGGAAAATCATGAGGATTAGGCCTTTCCCAATAAAATATCTAGCTATTTTAGAGCCAAGCAAGGAGTTGAAAACAGTGATGCTTATTTCAGAACATGAGGATGAACTACAACACAACAAAGATCAACCACAATACCTCTCAAATCCAAATACATAACAACTAAAGGAGATATTTATTGTTGTTGATACTTTAGTAAGAAGGGTGGAGAACCAGCTTCAGAACAATTTTTCACTCTTGCTAAGGACCGTGTTCAATAAAAAATCAATTATATGGTCTTAGTTCATGCGGAAATGTAGTTATTTCTCCCTGCATATTTCATGCCTATTGCATGATTATTTTGAGCTTCATTTTCCTCTGGTTAAAGTAGAGTTTTTTTCAGCAAAATAAGTTCTTGCACACACTCTTCATGTTTCCACTTGGGACATGTATGATTTTACATGTTTGTATATAGTTTTTGCAAGTTTTGATTTCATGCTCGGTTCTCTTCAGGATCAGATAAAATAGTTGGAGAATTTTCTGAGCTTTATTAAGAGCTCCATAGATCATTTTCTAGCTAGTAGTCATCAGGAAATTTCAGTTTGGTGATTAGTTCATCACAAATTCAGGAGGAAAATTTTCAAAGAAAAAGATCAATTTCTTTAAGGTTAAATTCAACTACATAGCCCAATGGAAAAGACTTGAAACCATATATGTTAGGATCTCATCTCCATTTATTCCATTTTGGTAGAAGTAAAGATGTCCATAGATGGAGCCAATTGGTGTCCCCAAAGATTTCACTTAGAAATCTTGGGATACCCCTTTTAAATTTTTACAAATTTTCTCTAGATTTCTTCAAAAGTTTGTAAGAGGTTGCTTAGAAGCGGCTGAAGAAAAACCCATTTTTCAAAAATTCCCTAAGAGTCCCTAAAAAGCTAAGTACATACTATGTTAAGCAATTGGGTTTCTCAAATTACTTTACTTATAAGTTGTAGTAACTCACCCTCCAAAATCGGATTTGCATTATTGCCTTATTTACACTAAATTGAAGTCACTTTACTTTGCTAAATAAAATAAGAAAAAGTGGTTGTTAAACCCCCACAATGCTAGCTATTACTCTATTTATTATTTTCTTTAAAATTAAGTTCCCTTATTGCATAGTGTAGCGTTAAATCGATACCGCTTTACTTGTAAAATTTAATAAGTAAAGTAATGCTCAAAACCCACATAACTAAGGTATTTAGTTTATCGGGCATTCGGGCATACTTTCCTTACTTCATCGATATCCAACAAATTCATTGCTAATAACCACAAAACAAAGAAACTCTAATTACTTCTTTGTGTGGAATTAGCATACCATTACTGCCCCCTTTGCACTAAACTAAAGTCACTTTACTTAGAAAAGAAAGCAAGTAATGTGAATGCCAAACACAACATAACTAAGGTCTCTAGCTTATCGGCATTCTCAAACTACTTTACTTTCTCCAAACACAAAGTAGTCAAGTAAAGTCATGTCAAAATCCCACAAAGAAGAGAAATTGCTTTACTTCTACAAGTAATAAGAAATGGGGGGTCGAAATCTCGCAAAGAAGGAAATTTCAATAATTCATTTGGCCGTAACTTTTGACCGAGTGTTCCAATTTTCAAGATCTTGAACTTTCTAGAAAGATCTCGACCTCCTCTAAACCATGGAATAATGAAAATGATTTTTTGATAGGAGTAACTTGGAGAAAGGTGGAAAAAAACATCTCCAACACATTACAATTTAGTGGGAATCAGTAATGCAATTGCTGAAACCCGCAATACACTGGAAAGCAGTAATGGGGGTCAAAAACCTGATTGACCATAAGTTTTTCTTAGGGACTCCATTTTTTGAGATCTTAAACTTTATAGAAAGCTCTCAATCTCCTCTACACCATGGAATCATAAAAATTTATTATTGGTGGGATTAAGCTGGAGAAAAATGGCAAAAACATCTCCAATACATTGTAGTTCAATGGGAAACAATAATGTAGTTGCTAAAACCCACAATACACTGGAAAGTAGTAATGAGGGTCAAGTACCTAATTGTCCATAATGTTTTCTCAGGTGCTCTATTTTTTGAGATCTTGGACGTTTGGGAAAGTTATCGATCTCATGTACGCCATGGAATCATGAAAATTAGTTTTAGGTGGGAGTAAGTTAGAGAAAAATGGAAAAAAAATATCCAATGCATTGTAGTTCAGTGGGAAATAGTAATGCAGTTGCTGAAACTAGAAATACACTAGAAAGCAATAATGGGGACCAAAAACCCGATTATCCATAACTTGTTCTCAGGTTCTCCATTTTTCGAGATCATGGACTTTCCACAAAGATCTCAATCTCCTCTAAGCCATGGAATCATGAAAATCAGTTTTTGGTGGGAGTAAGCTGGATAAAAATGGTAAAAACATATCCAGCACATTGCAGTTCAGTGGGAAATAGTAATGTAGTTGCCAAACCCTGCAATACACTAGAAAGAAATAGTGCTACTTCGAAAACTTGATTGAACATAAATTTTGACCAGGTGCTAGGTTTTTTGATATCTTGGACTTCCCGAAAAGATCTTTACCTCATCTACATCATGAAATCCAAAAGATATAATTTTGGAAAGGGTAGATGTTAAAAATGGAAAAAACACTTCCAACATGAAATGAACAGTTCCTGGCAGCAGTGCTATGGAATTTAATGCACTATGGGCAGATTTATTCTTCGGAAAAAAGGGGAAAAGCAAGAATGAAGTTCTTTAGATGGGATCTTTTCTTCTTATTATTATTCTTCTTCTTTCATGATGATGTAATAAATTAATCAAGCTTAAATGTAAAACTTAAGTAATCCGGTTAAAATCCATTACTTCAAGTTGTTTGAAAAAGTCAATTACTTATAAATATGTGTCACATCAGAACATTTGAATATCATGCATGATAGAAAAGGAGAGATTTGAGGAGGAAAATTCTCAACTACTTGTAGATTTGTAGTCAGCACGTGCAAAAGGCACAATTCAGTTCTCATATTTGTATCTTTTTTCTAGACGCTATAAATAAAGAGAGAATCCAACGGGGAAAAAGGGATGGAATTTTTTGGCAACCAATTATTGTAATTTTATGCAAGAATTTAAAGATTTCAAACTTTGTGCTGAGATTATGGAATGTTCTTTGTATTACTTGTCCAAAATTGAATAAGAAAAAGGAAAATTTCTTAAGAACTTTGTGTCTGAGAAGTCTCATTGTGCATTCCGTGAGGATTTTATGGTAAACTTTGTGTTACTTAAAATCTAAATCTGGATTAATTTATTTTTCATTTTCTTAAATTGTGACTTTTTTAAAGTATTTATTTATTCTATACGGCTGTAATAAGTTCTACAATCTACTTAATGTGAAGTACATCCTCTCTTTTTCTCACCACTACTATACATCCTTTTCTTTCTCGCATTATTCCCAAAACAAAAATGCTTGCTGCAGAATTTCTAAGCTATGGTTTATGATCTTTGTAATTAAAGTAGTACCCCTATAAAATAATTAGAATAAATAAATACCTTACATGAGAGATTCACCATTAAATGAATGGGATTTATCCAATGACTAACTAGGTTTGTGTGCATAAAATCTAGCCAACAAACTGTTACATTTCCTTATTATGTGTGTTTCCAAAGTGACTTTAATGCAATGGTTATTCATTCTTGATTGCTTTCTTTGTTAAATATCATTATGAACATACATTCTAACTTATTTTAAAGCATCTCAAAGGAGGGACCTATTAGGTACGTGCACTTTAGGTGAGCATTCAATTTGACCAAACTAAGTGCCAATGCACATAACCTTTGAAGTGAAACTAAGGACTACAATTTGGTTCCATTGTCGGGAATCCTTTTCAAATTGTATGTTAGGATGTTGCATGCAAATAGAGTATCGATTATCTTTGGAGAGAATTAAAATTCAAGTGGAAGACAGCCAAGATAAGTTTACACAAAGGTATAACACTAGACCTAATTTTATTGTACGGAAGTGGGTGGAAGATACTCTTTATCATGAATTTTATGAGACACTATTCATCTTATTTCTAGTAGAATTATACCAGTGGTTGGCAGTGTACAAATCAAACAGAACTTACTGTCGTAGGATGAGGATTAGGATGTAGGAATATTATCAAACTTTCTTTGATGCAAAAGAGGGGTGGAGTAGAGTTATAGATTGTTAGTGGGTTGGTGTATTTCATAATTATAAATTGTAATACCCAATTATCATATATCGTTGTCCATAGGAAGTCGAGTTTAAGTTTTTGCACAAACCCAAAGTATCTTACTTACATGTTATACCCTTAGCAATCAAGATCTTAATAATAGAACTGGATTGTGAGAGATTCCCTATGGCTAGCTAAATCCCCACCAAGTGTAGCAGTGGGAGAAGGTTTTGAAATGGATGAAATACCTTGTGGAAGATAGATAGAGAGAGGATATAAGGCTCAAGTATAATGGAGATTGATAGAGGGAAATTGAGGCAGTGTTGTTGTTGAGAATAATGATAGTTCACAAAGGTTTTAAAGCTCTTGTGGAAGGTGAGGAAACGTATCATCATGTCCTCTCAACCTTGGGAAAGTGCAATATAGATTCCCCATTGGATTCTTATGAGAACGCGTTAGAGGAGAGAATAAGAACCGTGGGTGCACATTTGACTTAGTCTGGCTACCTATCCCTTATGTTATGTATTCTAGATCCAAAGGTAGTTGAAGGAAAAAATAGTGATGGTAATCATACGGATACATGTAGATATCATTTTTTTTAATCAATAAGTTCATCAGACTAGTAATGTGCCGATGGAAGCACAACAGAAACTAGTGTTTAGGAGTACTCTTGAAGAATTGTTTTCAAGAGCATTAACAAGTCAAAGTATTGATGTGCAGACCATTAGAAGCACTTCAGTAGGTGTTGCGACTACACAAAAATTTGGTGTCCATTTCAGTACTACAAATGAAACATAAGGTAGTTCCTCGATGAGACCGCATCCCACAATAGGGGGTGTTGGAGGATCAAGAAGGTCAGGTTAGAAACCCTTGGAGGAAACACCGGTGGAGGATCTGGATGTGGTAGAAAAATCCCACAACCACCACTGCATCTTCCTTAATAGACACAACCTAAAAAAATGTAGCAGAAACCTCAAGTCTATTTTGATATGTCTCTCAACTTACCAGAGTATAGAGGTGTGGAAGATGTAATAGATCATGTGCACAAGTGTGAATTATTATGGCACACTAAAGGAATTAGAGCTCTAGATGGGAAGGAAAGTCAATTTTCTGCTACACTTCAAGGGCATGTGCATATTTGGTATAGCAAGTATGACCCCCACCAGATTGTAGTGTATTATGATGCATTGCGTGTGGTGTTCTTAGCTAAGTTCCACATTTCAGAGTTTGAACAACAAATTATCAGTGCACTCAAGGATATTAAGCAGGGTTTATCATAAAGCGTGAGAGAGTATAATGCACATTTTAAGGCTCTGTTATCTAAATTATCTTATGATATTCATCTAATTCATCACACATAGTGGTTCATTGGAGGATTGTTGGCTCTGTTATGAAGATCCTTATATCATAAGACATATGTGGATCTGTGGAAGGCCTTTGAAGCAGCTCTGCATGCTAAGGCAGTTGGAAGTGCTGACATAGGAGTGAGCCCATTTATGAAGTTTTAGATAGTTGTGATGGCTAAGTAATTGAAGAATCTCTTTTCCAATTCGGCACACAAGACGCGCATTAGTATATGGTACATTGATTATGAGGTTCAAGGACATACCAAGGATAGCTTCCCTCATAGGAAAATACACACGTTGTTACAGACTTGTGAAAATTTTCACAAGGACCATGATGTATTGAATTTTCATCTCTTGAAGCACGTGACTATGAAGAATTTATTTATATATTGCAAGATCTGTGATGTGCACACTCATGATACGAATGATTTTTGGCTGATAGATCAAATTCATGAGGCATGTGAGATGGGATTACAGCAGACCATGGTGGCAAGCAACTCTTAGGAATAGATCTCTTATCCTTCTTAAGAATGCAACACTAAAGGAGGTGGATTCCATAGAGGAGATAGAGGAAGAGGTCACAACGGCAGAAGTAAATTCTTGTGTGGGACCTATTATACTTGGGGGTCCCCAGTTTATTACCAACATGATTTTCCCCATAATATAGTATGTGGCTATTGTGGAAAGCAATATAAGCTTGAGGATTTCCCATACCTTTATGAGGGCATGTGTAAGAACAAGAAGAAGTAAAAGGGCATGAGAATGATCAAGCTACACCACGCGACATGGAAAATTTTAAGGGTCCATCCAGTAAAAATCATTTTGAAAATATTTAGTGAATCTATGAAAATTATCTTTCGCATGAATGGTGAATATTAAGACATCATGACATCACTATTAAATACTAGACAATACTATATGTTTTTGGCTGGTAGCATAAAAAAATGCTACCGAGTGATTGTATTTAGGCAAATTTTTTGAATTTCTATTTCACAAGAATGACAAGTTGAACCCTAAAATTAATTAATACCTAGAAAATTTTAGCAAACTGCTCTTAATTCCTACACTAAAAATTTACCAATTTCAAATTTCAAAAACAGGAATATTCTTTAATTAACGAATATTCACCACTATAATTTTCCTTGATGCACGAAGGTTTATCAATGGATGCCTGAGAATCTTGATATCGATTAACAACCCACACTAGTCACCATGTGTGTAGAAGTAGGACGTGTGTGTGAGCCTCTCAAGGAGAAGCCACTCATCAGGAAAGAAGAAGTGGTATGCCAAATATCTAAATTATTCTCATCAAAAGGAGGTCTATCAAGAGATTATGGGAATCATTAGAGATCTGTAGGGTGTGATACAGTGCCTAAAGGAGCGTGTACATAGAGAGAGTGTGTGAGGAATGTGGAGCTCCCTTATAAATATGTGGATGATTTGAAAGATGTACATAGGATGTTGCACCAAGAGAATATCATCCCATGGCTAGGGGACTAGTTCCGTGGAAATTCCCCATGCACCGAATTTGAGCGTGAGTGATAGATACTACGTGCAAAGTTTCCACCACATAACCATGAGTATGATAAAGATATCCTGTTGGATTTTGTAATTGATGCATGATTGGTAAGCAATATTTTCCTAAATATAGGTGCTAAAGTAATTTTTTTATCTTTGGATGCTTGGAATCAAATGGGGGGATTAATATTATAGCCATCTTCAAATGTGTTGTATATAGAAAATAAGACAAGGGATATGCATATTGGGGTGTCGAATGATGCCTCCATTATAATTCAGGGAGCCAAGTTCACTGGGGATTTTGCAGTTTTGGAGCTTTCTGAAGTAGAAAATTTCCCAGCATTACTTGGACATCCTTGGTGCTATGAGAACAATGTTGATATGTAATTTAGCAAGAAATACATTAGTTTTGAGAACAAATATGAGTGCATGATCATACCTCTGAATGATGTGAAGACAAAGCCTTATGTTGAGCCCTTATGTGAAGAAGAGATTAATAGAATCCATGCATAGACATTGTGTGATCCAGAAAATATGGCACCATCAAAAGGAAGGCATACTTCAGAGGGAATATGTGCAGTATGTAAGTGATACTATGAGTGTTTCTTGGGATAACTGGGATCATAGCTCATACGAGATGGTCAGGTGTGAAGTTAAGTGATGAGTCACTAGGATGATCAGGACATGCATGGTGAGGTAGCTAGGCTCAACTCTAGTACTACGGTATATTGGTGAGGGGAATCCTGATAAATTCTTGCACTCCATAGAAAACAAGTGAGAAGAATGAACAAGATAGAAGAAACATGTTTGTTTATACCTTGCGTGGAATAGTAGCTCGTTGGTGGGAAACATATAGAGATAATATATTAGGATGACAAGAAGAGAGAATCACCTTTTCCATAAGGCTTACTCTAAAAAAATGTACCTACATTCATACATGAATATAATGGGAAGAATCCTTATTTGGTACATGTACATAATTGTGAGATATTATGGGTACAATGCCATGAGGCCTTAACACCATCACTTTGGGTACATAAATTCTAATCCACACTACCCGGATGTGCACACACATGGTTGTGCATGCATATCTAAAAAGGGAGACTACAAGATGGTGTGAGATGACTACAGGTATTGTTTAAACCTTTGATTATTTTTCCAATAAGACATTTGTACTTGAAGCTATATATATTATGAAGCACATCACTTTATAGGATAACTCAAAAGTAGAAGAGATTATGCTTCAATAACTTAGAGAACTTGATCTTGAGGCGTGCAAAGAATTGTTTGAGATAGAGGAAACACAAATGGGGCATGCATGGAAATAAAAAGAAAATGGAAATCTAGTATACATGATTGATGATCAAGAAGTGGAGAGCCTATATGTTAGCCACACAGAGGGTGTACACAAAGTCATGGTCTATGTGGAGGAAAAGGAATGCATGTACCATGTTACCATGAAAATGAATAAGGTTAACATTGGCCCAGATGCTGTGCCTAAGGAAGCCATCATAGGGGACTAATTGTCTGAACAAGAAGTAACAAATATTATTGAGCTCTTGTGTGATGACTTTTAGGAACTATTCCCAAGAGGTTACCATGAATTAAAAGGTGTGCATCCTTCTTTAGGTGAGATGAAGATTAAGGTGAAAGAAGGCACGCGGCCTATTTGAAAGAGGCCTTATAGGGTGAATCTGAAATTGCATGTGAAGGTAAAAGAGGAAATTAGTAAGATTCTTTAGTTGGGTATCATTGATCCCATTGAAGAATCTAAGTGGGTTATCCCTATGGTTATCGGCATAAAAAATGATGGGAGGATTAGGATCTATGAACATTACAGAGAACTTAATGTCACATGTGTCATATATCCTTTTCTCACCCCATTCACTAAGGATATCCTTGAAGGAGTTACAAGGATCGAGATTTATTCCTATCTAGATGGATTCTTAGGCTATCAACAGGTGCACATTGCACCAAAAGACCAAGAAAAGACCACCTTTACCACTAAATGGGTAAGTTTCGTGTATAAATTTATTTCCTTTGGACTGAAGAATGAGCCAACAGTATTCTTGCACATTGTTTTACAAAAAAAATTAGGATTTCATCCATAAACTATTGCAGGTATATTTGGATGACTAGACTACCTATGGGTTGGTCAAATATCACTATGACAATTTGAGGCTCATGTTTGAGAGGTGCAAGTAGTTGAGAATCTATCTTAACATTAATAAGTGTATCTTTGCTACACCGTTTTGAAATTTTCTTCGACATATCATCTAAAAGGAAGGATTATTAGTAGACCCAACCAAGATACCTCTTATTTTGGGATTAGAAGAGCCTACTAATCAAAGTGAAGTGCATATATTTTTTTGGGCATACGAGTTACTATAGAAAATTTATAAATGGTTATACAAATATTTTTGCGCCACTAGAAGAACTACTCAAAGCCAATGGAAATTTTCACTAAGGTGACGTGCAACAAGCATTTGAAACATTGAGGATAAACTTATTATTTCACCCATCTTGCACTTTCCTTCTTGAGAAAAACCATTTCATGTACATGTGGATGCCTCTGGTATGGCAATTGGCACAGTATTAGCGTAGCCTGGAGAAGGCAACATTAATCATGATATATTCTTTGTAAGACAAAAGTTCAAACCCGCAGAGTAGAATTATATAACCATGGAGGGCAAGGTGTTTTCTATGATCTATGTGTTTCACAATTTTAGGTAGTACTTATTAGATACACTATTTATTTTCTATACAGGTCATATGACATTGAAATATGTTTTCAACAAACATGTTTTGTAAGGGTGCATCTGCATGTGGATACTCCTCTTTCAAAAGTTTGATTTCACAGTTTTTGTAAAAATTGAAAAGAGAAATTCAGGGTTTGATCATCTATCAAGAAGAGATTCTAGTGAGGATGCATAAAGTATTTAGGATACAATGCTTGATGCACATTTGTTTAGGTTGAATCATGCACCTGCATATTTGGAAGACATTGGTTTTTTGCGCATTGAACTAGTACCAGATAGGATAAATACATTGGATAAGAAGGAGCACCTTATCAGTTGAAAAACATTAGGTGTGATGAAGTCTTGCGTAGGTTTGTCTTGGAACATGAACATGAATTTATCATGGAGGAATCTCATGGTGGTATTACAGGAGGACATTATGCCTTAGACACGACTGCACGCAAATCCTTAATTTTTTAGATAAGGTTAATAAAATTTGGTTTTAAAGGGACCAAAAAACCCTTTACAATAGGAGAAGCATAGTCACACAAGCTAGCCAGAAGAGAGAAAAGGGAGCCAAGTCAAACAAGCTTGACAGGAAGGAAACCCCCAAACAAAGCCAGACCAAATAGAGGCCCGCTATTAAGACTAAGATTTTTTAACATAAATAAAAAATATTATCCATAGCTAAGATTAGAAATAGGAACATCACAAAAAAAATCCTTAAGGTCAGCCAAAAATTTTCCATTATTTCACCTTAGAAATAGGCCCTTTGCAACAACTCATGGCACTCGGTCTACCATCTTTTGATTCTACAACTTTTATGACCACCATTTTGGGCCTTTTATCACCATTTTCTTTGACCTTTGAATCCTAGGTATCTTCACTATTAGAAATGCTCAACACAAGCCTCATGTTCTTCTTACCTACCTTGGCCTTGGTGACTTGATCCTACAAGATAGAGATCCAATGTTCTTGCATAAAAATATCAATGTTAAATCCCCTAATCCTCTTATTTTGGACCTCAATTTTATGGTGACAATCTCTGACTTCCTCAATGAGGTTTTTGTTAACAATGATAATGGTTTCCATCATAGATGTTTCCCTCATTAACATTTCCTCCCACTCTACAAGATACCTCTCTCTCTCTCTCTTTTTCTATCAAAACCTTCTCCCCTTTCTTGGACCCATTTTTCAAATTGCAAAGGCCATCTGCAATCCCCTCTAGATTATCCTTCCCACTCTCTTTCTTGAGGTGCTCCATAGCCATAGAAAGAGTTTCATTATAAAAATTAATTTCACTAGTGATCACCAGCTAAGTAGGAATTAAGGGTTTTCAAATTTGGAAAAGTAATAAGATTGGGTCGTGGTGAAGGGGGATGTTTGTTTTATCATTCTTAAAATAAGAAATGCATGAAGACATAGATCTGAAAATGAAAAAGGGAAAGCTCATAGCTTGATATGTTCTTAGGTTGTTAATAAAGGATAAGCGATACGAGAATATCTTCCTGAATTTACCCTCAAAAGTAAGATAATTCATAACCAAAAGAAAAATATCTTCCAATCGATCAGAAAGGAAAGTGTAGGGTATGTCATCATTATACGCCACAATTATTTCACTAGGGCCAAAAAAGTTGCAATCTCATGTTTACGCATAGTTTTATCTTTCAAAATTTTAAGACCTTCCATAGATAGCCTAGTAACCTCTACAATGGATTCCTCGGTAACCCTAATTTCAACCCCCTTAAAATTAAAAATCCCCTCCACCCAGGAATTTTGAAATTCCATAAAGAGTTGAGGCTCATTCCATTTCAAGAATCCTCCTTTACATAGTAGCTCCAAAGGGTAGTGTTGTTTTTTAGGTGGAGGAAGGAATTCGGCTCCTTTCGGACTCTATCACCACCCATCTTGAGTTGAACACGCTATATTTATTTAGAAATAGCTAAACCAAAACCACTAACCCCAAACCAAAATATCAAACGCAAAAATGCATAATATGTTTCCTTCCTGATAGATTAAGGGTCTTCTCATGGTGCCAAGCATGTCAAACTTGGGTACCATTATTACAAAACCTCCAAGATCAGGTCATTATTTACCAAATTTAAAATATTCTACAAGGGCATGAGCTCCCTTGGCCACGTCATCATTTCATTCATGTTATTACCATAATTTTCTTGACCATCTATGGGTTTATTACCTGACCTGTAAATGTGTTAGATTTCCACACTTTCAAATAATGTGAGAAATGTTTTGGTTTCCATGATTATATTTTTTTAATATCCATTCATTGTTTCTTTGTTCTTTAAGGGCTTTAATCACACATAATTAATCTCCTTCAATGATGAGGGATTTGATATTTAAATCTATGCATTGATTTATGCCCCAAAGCATAGCCCTAGCTTCTGCATGTTTATTTGTATGATTTTCCAAGGGCCTTGCAAAATATCTTAGGAATCTCCCAAAATGATCATAAACAAGGCCACCACCTCCAGAAGTCCCCTCCCTCGATGTTAGGAAATAAGAGATAAAATATGTGGAATAATCCCTTACAGAATCACAACAATAGAAACTAATATGTAGAAAAATATTACAGATCTCAAATAAAAGTGTAGAATAAATAACACAACACAGAGAGACAATATTTAACGTGGTTCACCCAATTTGGGCTACGTCCACCAAGAATCACTTGCTCAGATTTTATTACAAGCCTCCACTCTCTCAATACAATACCCAGATCCGTTTGGAGCTATGCTCAACAAACTCTACAGAATTCACACCCGAATTGAAAACACATTTGCAATACATTTGCTTGTCTATGCATCATATGCATAAGACCATATAAATAGGCAATTGCTTAAGCAATTTGATACAAAACCATGGGCAAAAACTGTGGGTATCAAAACCATGGGCAAAAAAAATCGTGGGTATCAAAATAATGGGTAACAAAAAACCATGGGGCCAAAAATAGCCCATAACGGTTACCCATTACCCATGGGTTAATAAACCACCCATGAAAATTTACTTCGAGGCTTCACCCCCAAACCCGCCTGACCCGCTCACCGGTGAGCGGGACCGCCGTAAAAATACCTGAGTGTAACACATAGGTGTACCACACTCTAACATGAAAATAGGCTCCACAAACATAACAATATCCTACTTGGAGACTGATTTCCACTGAGCAAGCTTCTCAACCCTTCACTGTCATCTGCAAAGGCCAACCAAAGCTGAACATAGCTTTAGTTTATCCCTTATGACCACCTTGGTCATCATGTCTGTAGGATTCTGACTGGTATGAATCTTCTCCAACTTCAACTTATCTTCCTCTAAATTTTTCCTGATGAAGTGATAACTCAACTGTATATACTTCATCCTGGAGTGGAAAGCAGATTTCTTAGCTAGGTGTATAGCACTCTGACTATCACTATGCAGCTTACATTCCTCCTACTTATGCCCTAACTCCTCAAGCAATTGTTGTAACCAAATCATCTCTTTGCTTGCCTCTATGGCAGCAACATACTCAGCCTCCATGGTTGACAAAGCCACCAGCTTCTGTAGTTGTGAAATCCAGCTCATTGTTGTCCCACCTATAGTGTAAATATAACCTATCATGCTCCTCCTACTGTCTACATCTCCAGCCATGTCTGAATCTACATAACCACGTAAAGTGGTGTCTGATCCACTGTAGCACAAAACTATCCCTGTGGTCCCTCTCAAATACCGAAGGATCCACTTTACTGCTTGTCAATGCTCTTTACCTAGATCACTCATAAATCTACTCACAGCTCCCACTGCATGGGCAATATCAGGCCTAGTGCACACCATAGCATACATCAAACTACCAACTACTAATGAGTAAGGTACCTTGGACATCTGGTTTCTTTCCTGCTCTATCTTGGGACACTGCTCCTTTGATAACTTAAAATGGCTTACCAAAGGAGTCCCAACCGGTTTAACATCCTACATGTTAAACCTTCTAATACCTTCTTAATGTACTCTTCCAAAGATAAAGTCAGCTTTTGTTCCTTCTTATCCCAAGTTATCCTCATACCAAGGATTTGTCTGGTTGTCCCCAAATCCTTCATATCAAAGGATTCACTTAGTTGTTTCTTAAGTACTTTTATTTCCTACATGTTTTTACCTGCAACCAACATGTCATCAACATACAAACACAGGATAATATAACTTCCATCCTCAAATTTATTTGTATACACGCAACGGTCAAAATAACATCGAATATAACCTTACTCCATCATGAAGCTATCAAACTTCTTATACCATTGACGTGGAGCTTGTTTTAAGCCATACAAGCTCTTCTTCAATTTACACACCATCTCCTCTTTACCTTTGACCTCATAGCCCTCTGGTTGCTGAATATATAGTTCCTCCTCTAAATCACCATGGAGAAATGTAGTCTTTACATCTAACTGTTCTAAGTGCAAGTCTTTTGCTGCCACTATTCCAAGAACAGTTCTCATAGAAGTCATTTTTACTATAGGAGAAAAGATCTCATCAAAATCTATACCTTGTTTCTGTGTAAACCCCTTGACCACCAACTGGGCCTTATATTTTTTCTTTCCTCCTTCTTTGTCTTTAACTTTGTACACCCACTTGTTCTGCAATTCTCTTTTGCCTTTCGGTAGCTTCACTAAATCCCAAGTCTGGTTCTCCATGAGAGACTTATGCTCCTCATCCATGGCTTGCTCCCACTTCTTACTGGCATCTATCTGCATTGCTTCATCAAAGCTCTCTGGCTCTCCACTATCAGTGAGTAATAAATAATAAAGAGAAGGAGAAAAACGTTCAGGTTCTTTTCTTACCCTAGAAGACCTCCTCACTGTAGGAGTTTGGGGTTCCTGTTGAGTTGGTTCCTGAACTGATTCATGGGTCACTGTCCCATCTAGAAGATCATCTACCACTGCATATTATTTCTTAGATTCTTCCTTGTTTTCCTACAACTGTTGTTTATACATGACTTTCTCATTAAAGACCACATCCCTAGACCGAATAATTTTCTTGTCCTTAATACTCCAACATTTAAATCCAAAGTCATCACCACCATAACCAATGAAAGTACATTTTTCTGATTTAGCCTCTAGCTTGGTCCTATCATCCTTTTCTATATGAACAAACACCTCACATCCAAAGACTCTTAAGAAATGAATAATCAATTTTCTTACCATACCAAGCCTCCTTAGGTATGCCTCCATCCAAGGCACTTGAGGGTCCTATGTTTATCAAGTACACAGATGTGCTCACTGCTTCTGCCCAAAAAGAAAGAGGTAGTCCTGCATGTAACCTCATGCTCCTAGCACATTCCATTATTGTTCTATTCATCATTTCTGATACCCCATTCTGTTGTGGAGTTCCTGGAACCGTCTTTTACCTACGGATTCCATTCTTAGAACAATAATCATTAAATTCATTACTATAATACTCCCATCCATTATCTAACCTGAGACATTTTAGCTTAAGACCTGTTTCATTCTCTACCAAGGCTTTTCCATTTAACAAAAGTGTCAAATACATCAGATTTGTTTCTAATACAATAAACCCAAACTTTCCTTGTTACATCATCAATAAAAGTAGCATAATAACTTGAACCCCCAAGAGATGATACCTGAGCTAGCCCCCACACATCAGAATGCACCAGCTCTAACTTACTCTCTTTCTTTGTAGGTCCAACCTTGAGAAACCTTACTCACTTTTGTTTCCCATATATGCAGTCCTCACAGTACTCCAAACATGTTTCTGTATATCCTGGAAAATTCTTCTTTATGATGTCCATGCCCTTATGGCTCATATGACCGAGCCTATAGTGCCATAATGTTGTATCTGCATCTGAAGCCATAAGATTACAATCATTAGTACTATCAGTGGATAAATACAAGGTTCCAACCTTCTTACCTCTTACCACCACAAGAGCACTCTTGGTAACCTTCCAATAGTTAGCTGTAAATATCACAATACACCCATCAAATTTCTCCTTAATGTAGGCACATGTCTGACATCCTTCAATAGCCATGTATTCCCATTCTACATCTTAACCTGAATAGAACCTTTTCCAACTATATTTCAAGGCTCATCATCACCAAGAAAAACATGCTCGAAATCCCCTTGAACATAATCAACTAAATAATGCCTATGTGGAGTAGCATGAAAAGAACCCCCTGAATCTAAAACCCAAGATTCAGTAATATTATGTAAAGAAAGAATCAAAGCATCCTAACATACATAACCCGATGCCACATTTGCCTCCTTGTTTTCTTTCTGTTGTTTCTTCTTGTCCTGAAGCTCCCAACAATCCTTATTTGCAGGCCCAGACTTTCCACAGTTCCAACACACAATCTTGCTCTTGGATTTTGACCATGCCCGATCTTTCAATTTTCCACGATTTCCTCTATTCTTCTGTCTCCCTCTAGTTTCCACTGTCAAAGCATTCCCTGAAGTAGAAAATTCTCTGGAGATTTTTCTTCGCATTTCCTCACTTAGAATCACCCCTACAACATCCTCAAACTTCAACTTTGAGTTAGTTGGAACCGAGTTGCTTACCGCCATTACCAGGCTATTCCAACTTTCAGGTAAAGAGCACAGAATTAATAAAGCCCTAACTTCTTCATCAAATTATATTGTAACCGAAGCTAGCATATTCACAACCATATTGAAATCATTTAAATGATCTGCTACTGAACTATTCTCAGACAGCTTCATATTAAACAATGTTTTCATTAAAAATATCTTATTAGAGGCAGAGGGTTTTTCATACAACTTCCCTAATGCATCCATCAGTTCTTTTGTAGTCTTTTCCTTTGAAACGTAAAATAATACTGAAGATGCAAGACACAGCCAGATCGTTCCAAGTGCCTTCCAATCCAACAAATCTCATTCCACATCTATCATACTTGAGGGTTTGTTCATCTTCTCAGACAGTGGAGTATAAAGATGCTTCTGATAAAGGTAATCTTCCATCTGCATCTTCCAAAGACTGAAATTTTACCCGTTGAATTTATCAACCCTAGATCTTCCATCATCTGCCATAGCTCCCACTCAAGATAAAAATTTCCCTATGATTCAACACTTTAGCAAACCAAACCAGAATCTGATACCAATTATATGGAAATAAGAGATAAAATATGCAGAATAATCCCTTATAGAATCGCAACAGTAGAAACTAATATGTAGAAAAATATTACAGATCTCAAATAAAAGTGCAAAATAAATAACACAACATAGAGAGACAAGATTTAACGTGGTTCACCCAATTTGGGCTATGTCCACCAAGAATCACTTGCTCAGATTTTATTACAAGCCTCCACTCTCTCAATACAATACCCAGATCCGTTTAGAGCTATGCTCAACAAACTCTACAAAATTCACAGCCGAATTCAAAACATATCTGCAATACATTTTCTTGTCTATGTATCATATGCCTAAGACCATATAAATAGACAATTGCTTAAGCAGTTTGATACAAAACCATGGGTATCAAAACCATGGCCAAAAACTGTGGGTATCAAAACCATGGGCAAAAAAATCGTGGGTATCAAAACAATAGGGACCGAAAAACCATGGGCCTAAAAATAGCCCATAACTTTTACCCATTACCCATGGGTTAATAAACCACCCATGAAAATTTGCTTCGGGGGCTTTGCCCCTGAACCCCCCTGACCCGCTCACTGGCAAGCGGGACCGCCGTAAAAATACCCAAGTGTAACACATAGAAAGTGTACCACACTCTAACATGAAAATAGGCTCCACAAACATAACACTCAGTTTATCCAAGCCATCAAATTTTAGTTTGAAGCATCCTTCAGGTGGTCGAACCCATTTCACTTTGTTTTTGTGTATGTCCCTATTTTTATCTAGGATTTTAGGGCTAAGGTTCATACCATGTAGAATACTTCTTTCTGAGATAAGTCATAACTTAGATGATTTTTCCTTAATGACCTGAGAATTTTCCTTAAGAGTCTGTCTAATTTTTTCAACAACATTTTTAATTCTTGAAGATTGTTTTTGGAAGATTCTATTATTTCTCTCAATCCAGATGCCCCAAATAGTATTAGGTAGAGCACATTTCCAAATCTCTTTAGTAATTTCATGTTATAAATCAAAACACCATTGTTCTAGAAGTAAAGAGACATCCCCATGAAGAACCATTTTTAACCTAAAAAAATCAAGGACAACAAATAAAACTTGGAAAGAAAAGGTGCATTCTAAAAAGGTATGATTAATCGTCTCTTCTTGTTGTTTACAAAGACTGCAACTATTAATAGTGATCATGCCTCTCTTTGTTATATTTTCCGTTGTCAGGATCTTTTTTTATACCACTTCCCAAAATAAAAAATTGATTATTTTTTCATGATAAGGTTCTTATTCCATATCTTATTCCAATAGTTATTTGATTCAATTTTCTTAAAGTTCATAAGATACTTGGATTTCATCTCACACTCTCAAGAGTTAATGTTCATCCATATCATTCCATCTTGGGTACTTCTATGGGATAAATAACATTCCTTTAGATTATGATTAAGATTATCAAATGGATATTGAGAGCCCGAATAGTTTGGGGGTGGAAGAATCAGAACCCATCTATCTATCCTCATTCCAATAATTACATACCAATTCCTTGAATTCCAAGATAAAGACTTGCCTTTGGTAGCTCCATGGTTCTTCTATTTTTATGGATTTGTCCCTGATCCAAGGATCATCCCAAAATTTAATCTTTGTACTATCCCTGAGATTCCATTTGGTCTTTTTAACTAGCATATTCCTAGTTTGACAGAGATTGTTCCAAAAAATTGATCCTCTAGGGAGCTCCTATTCTGAGAAAAAACCCAAAGTTCCACCAAAGTTCCGAAGATATTTTAATTTTAAAATATGTTTCTAGGTTACCTCTTCTTTATGCAATATCCATTCCACCTCAGTTATTAGGGCTTGATTCATAAGTTGTGGATTTTTCAACCCAATACCTCCCCTATCCTTGTGTTAAGTGACATTTTCCCAAGATATCAAACGAATTTTTGTCTTATCTTTTGAGCTTGTCTATAAGAACCTATTTTGAATACTCTTAATAGATTTCCTGAATCTCGTAGGGATGATGAAAATGGACATTATATAAACAACAACACTATATAAATAACTTTGAAGAAGTTGAGCTTTTATGTATGTTGTAAGCAAAAAACATTTCCAAGATGCAAGTTTTTATGGAAACTATCAATCAAATTGTTACATCCCCCTTGTTCCATTTTTTTCCAAATGAGAGGCATATCAAGGTAGTTATCTAGAAGAATTTTTTATATTACATTCCAAAATGTTAGCTAACGCAGTCTTCTTCTCTTCCTTATATTTGATGAAGAAACAAAAGCTCTTATGGAAGTTAACTTATTGTCCTGTAACTTGTTCATAAAGTTTGGAGATTTTATTGAATGAACATGCCTCCTGAATAAAGGATTTCCAAACAAGAACCATGCCATCCACAAATTTGTGTAGTCTTTGGTTAACCACCCCATTAGATACCTTGATTCCCTCAATTTTTCCTTCAGATTGAGCTTTTGAACATAGTCTACTCAAAACTTCAGCAATAATAATGTAGAGAAAATGGGAAAGATGGTCCCCTGCTTGAGACCCATTTCTGAGTTGAAGAATCCATTTGGTTCTCCATTTATAATGACTGAAAAATGGGGGGAAAAGTACACGTTTGGATTGTTTTAATGAAATGAGGTTAAAACCCCAGTCTATGAAAAAGGGAAAACATGAAATTCCATGATATACGGTCATGGGCCTTTTACATATCGAGTTTAATGATCATAGTTTCTCTCTTAAATTTCTCCACATAATGTATCCTCTCATGGATGGCTATGATATTATTGAGAATTTTTCTACCCAGTACAAAGGAACCCATATTTGGAGATTTAAAATTACAAAGGACTTCCCTCATTCTGAACTCTACAATTTTTGAAATTATTTTTCCATTGTGTTACAGAGATTTATTGGTCTAAAGTCCCCAGAGTCCTTAACACCTTTATTTTTCAGTATGAGAGCTATAAAGGTGTGTTTTATTTTCTTTATCAGGATACCCATATGAAACAAATCCTAAACATTAGTAGCAACCTCTTTATTAACTATATCCCAGTACAGCTGGAAAAAAATGTGGGGAAGCCATCGGTTCATGGGGTTTTGTCCCCTTCCATTTCTGATGAAATAGGTTTTACTTATTCCTACGAAGGAATGGCAATGAGTTCTCTATTTTCCTCTAGGTTGATGATAGGCTAAAAGAGATTTAAAGTTTCAGCAATAAAGTTCTTTGTAGGGAGTTGACCTTTTGCGAACAAGTTTTTGAATAAATAGACAATGGTGTTTAAAATATCCTTATCCTTAGTAGCCAGTATACCATTTTATTATCTTATTTCTTGAATTCTCCCTTTATTTTCTTTAATAGTGGTTGAGATGTGGAAAAAAATTATATTACGGTCACCCTCTTTGAGCCAATTTTTTCTGGATTTTTGCTTCTAGTAAATCTCTTCTCTACTAAGGATATTATGATATTCTAATCTAAGAACTTTTTCCTTATATTTATATTCATTGCTCCATCCCCCTTATTTAATTATTTATTCCAGTTCCCAGATTTCTTCAAAAAATTTACTTTTTGTAAAAATATGTTGCCAAAGATTTCTTTGTTCCAAGCCTTGATTTTTTATTTTACATTTTTTTATTTTACTGATACCTGGAACATGTTGTTTCTATTGAATTGAATATTCCACCATTTTTTATCCTCTTCTTAAGGTCTGAGTGAGTAGTCCATATTTTTTCAAACCTGAAAGTTCTTCCTTCCATTTTCGTCATTTCACCATGGTTGACAATGATAGGATTATGGTCAAATCTAATGTGTGCCAATGAGAAAAGAGAGAATTGTTCTTATTGAATACATTGATAATTAACCAAGAAATGATCTAATCTTATTTGAATTAGATTCTCCCCACTACACGTATTGGTCTAAGTATATTTAGATCCACTGAGTTTCATATCAAATAACCCATTCTAACTAATGAAGTTGGCTAAGTATTTCATGCTCTCTGTATAACGATTAACAACCCCTTTTTTCTAATGGTATCAAAGGGGTATTGAATTCTCCCCCTGTAACCCATCTTGGTTCATTAGACATTCTTCCAAAAGTATTCATTTCTTCCCAAATCATCCTTCTACCAGTTGTGGTATTGGGAGCATAGACATTTGAGAGAATAAAATGCTTTTTGGAACTAATTACAGTGAAACTGATGGAAATATGACATTGATTATTAAATAGAGTATTTCATTCCAAAAAATTATTATTCCACATCCATAACAGTCCACCCGAGGATCCCACTAAATATTGACAGTGGAAACCCACATATTTCCAAAGAAATTTATGAAATTCTTCTATCCTCTTCTGATTCATCTTCGTCTCTTGAATCATCATGATGTCTAGTTTCTTGATACTCCTAATATTAGACCAAATTCTATGTTTACTGAGGTTTTTTAAACCCCTAATATTTAAAGAAAATATAATCATTTAAGAGAAGCATTTATTTGGCCAACCACCAATGACGGCTATTGTCCTTCCATTATTTCCTTCCTAGTGGCTCTTTCCCTTTTTTCTTTCTCAGATGGTCTCCCTAGAGAGGCTTTGTTTTCACCCACATATGCCTTATTTAAAGCTCCTCTATTCCTAGGGGTCACTTTTATTTTTGGTGAAGGTCTAGGAATTTTCTTTACTTCCACTTACATCAGATAAGGGGATCCCATTTCTTTGATATCCTCATTTCCTTCTTCCTTTAAGCTTGCTAACAAATTTTCCTTAGATTGTTCAGATTGAGACCCTTCTGAAAGTGAGTCAAACTATCTATGAAGAATCTTGATTGTCTCTAAAATATGCTTTAAATCATCTTCAACTATGGGGATATCCTCCAAGTTGATATCCAACACATCAAACTTTTTTTTGGTTATGAACAAGAATTCATCGAGTCTTTGAGTGAAGAAACTAGCATCCATTTTGTTTGACACAATAGATCCAATGATTCTATCTTCCTGTAGTTCTACAACTTCCTTTGAATCCTCTATTTTTTCTATATCTAGCTCAGTTACATCATCGTTGAACTTTTCTTAACCTTTGTCAACAAAAAATTCCTCTAAAACCACTGCTAACTCTTCGAATATTATCTCCTTAACCTTTGAAGGTTTATCAACTTGCATCCATGTGGGGCCTATCTTCAAAGGCACAATATCATTATGGATGACCTTTGGTGGGATACTTTATACAAGGATATTAAGGCATTTGTTAAAGCATGTGATCATTGTCAATGATTTGACAAGTCTGGAAGTATGGATGAGATGCCACTAAGACCTAGTGCGAGTGCAGAACCTTTTGGTAAGTGGGTTATTGATATTGTGGGGACATATTACACCACCCATGTGTAGGACTAAAGAGTGCTATATCATTACATGCATAGATTATCTAATAAGGTGGGAAGAGGTTGTGCCTACAAAGGATTAAACTACCTCCATAGCAACAAGGTTCCTTTGAGAAAATATCGTTAACATGTACGGATGTCCATTAAACTTGACTAGTGATAGAGGAACTCATTTATTAAATGAGACAATAACAATTTTTTTCAAATATTTTATGATGGCACACAATACAACAACTTCTTATCACCCTCAAGCCAATGGTACTGCAGAATCTTTCAACAAGATATTAGGACAAACCTTGAGAAAAAATTTTGATGTTGGAAGGAAGGATTTGGATGATAAGCTGTTAGCTGTACTTTGGGCTTACATAACCACCTATAAAATATTAAACAAAGAAACACCATTGCAATTGGTGTTTGGCATATAGGGTGTACTAGTTGTGGATTTTTTATTACCATCCCTATGTATTACACGTGCAAGTGGATTATCAGATGAACAAGATATCAAAGAGCTTATTGAGAAACTAATGCAACTAGATGAGTGGCGTGTCATTGTGCATTAGAGCCGGAATACTAGGAAGGAAATACAGAATGCCTGAAATGATAGGCACATTAAGAATAAGTCATTTGAAGTTGGAAATATTGTCCTCCTCTATGACTCCAAGTTTGCGCGCCACCAAGGAAAGTTAAAGGTGCACGGTTGGGACCTTTAGTAGTAAACAAGATACTTGAATCAGTCACATGTCAATTATAGGTGCTTGATGACACCATGTGGCCTAGTTACTTCAATGGGAGTAGGTTTAATCCCTACCATAAATAAGATTCTTGGTGTTTGTTATAAGGAAATATTGCCACTTAGATTAGATTTCCCTTTCATGTTTTGTTTTTTAACTTTCCTTGTTTTGTTGTAATAAGAGCACTTGTGTGCAAGAAGCTTATTATTATCTACTAAGTTCATGCGCAGAGGACCACTAATAATTTTTGTGTGGGCTGAGCTAGGTGAAAGTGTGCGAGAAAGTTTAAGAAAATGTACACACGATAGTTTAAATGTGGTATTTTATTGGAAATTTGCATTAAAGTAAAGGAAAAATGTGTCATAGGTGTTGAGAATGATGGTGCTCATGGAAATTTCTCATACTGGAGACCATGCGAGGAAGAGACCACACAATGTAACATGAGGTAGGTGGTAGTAGGATAAACTACTTAATATAAAGCGGAGAGGAAAATACGTTGCGAAATAGGTAAGCATGTGCAAGATTTTTGTGGCTTGGAAGTAGTAAGCACTTAAAAAGGTTATGACTGCAACGCACTTAAGAAAGAAAAAAAATGTAGAAAAATTTAAAAGTGTAATTAAAAGTTGCAGTACTGTGGTAGATGAGGATAAATTAATGCAATAATTTTTTTAGAAATATATAAAAAGAGCGTCAAAGAGGGTTAACTTTTACCTTTCCTTGTGAAGAATTAGAGCATTAAATAGGGTGAAGCCATGTGGATTTGTGTGAAATCATGCAAAATCTTAGAAATGGAGGTAACCTAGCTTGGAAAGGTAAATGTTCTAGTTGTAAGAACTCCTTTAGTGGAAGTTTGAAGCTTGAAAAGAAGCATAGATTTTTATTTCTTTTACATAATAGGGTTTATGAACTAGGAATGTAGAGAAAAATAATCATAAGTTCAAGCTATGGAATGAAGGTGACTGTCAATGACAAGGGTTTAGGGGGAAAAAGATTGAACACAGATAAGTGGTTGACAGTTGAATAGAGGTTTACTTAGCACGTAGGGCATTAGATATTCCAAGTTGTGAAATAAAAATTTTGAGGAATAAATGGCACCCAGAAGAGCACCCCCGGTGGCAACTAAGGGTAAAGGAAAGAAGAAAGAAATAGAAGTCGAGGTTGAAGAAGCGCCAGAAGAGCTATCCTAGGAAATGTAATATCTAGAGGACATTATCATGGGACATATTTGGGAGTACCATATCATAAAATGTGAAGTCACTTATTACAATCATCACTTAGACTCAAATGAGCATGAAATTGAGAATGAAATGATTCAAAAGAAAAACCAGAGAATGAATGATGGAAATATGATCTATGATGATAAGGGATAGTAGGTATTAGAGGGTATAGATGTCCTTCAATTTTATGAGTTTCCATATTTTTACAATCCTGGGTGCCTCTACCAGTGGTTAATGTCACAATTATAAGAAAAATTATTCTATTTTACAGGTAGGAGGATGTGCATTACTGAGTAGATGATTGGGAGGGTCCCTAGATTACGTAGTTTGGGTGTAGAAATAGAGATATATTTGAATGAAGAAATTGGAGTAGAGGTCATTGTCATTGAGACAAAATATAAAATGGGTGGCCACCCAATGGATATAGTCAATATTACTAACCCTTTGGTGATAGTTTCCATGTGCATGGTTACAAACTTAGGACTGCATGAGAGGTGGAAACAGGTTAATAAAAGATGGATCCACACTTGGAAAAATATGGTTGAAGGGACCATGTATAACCTTGTTTCCTTCATTGTAGAAGGGATTAGAGAGGAAACATACATGGGTGGCAAGATCACTTGGGAGAAATCCTCCTTTCCATTGTCTTCTCAGAGATTGGAGTTCCAGATGGAGTGAATGACAACATATGGAAGTATCCACCAAAAACTAAATCCCCCACAAAGAGATTCGTAGAGTACACATATGATGGAATAACTAATGCTTATAAGCTATGGATGGATAGGTGGTATAGGTGAATACACAAGGAATTCAAACATGAATGGTGTCTCTCAAGGGAGTTTCCTATGGTTTTTTATGGAAAGGAAGAGTTTGGGGTGTACCAGCATTTTTGTCTTGGTAGATTTTATTTGAAGACCTATACAAAAATCCCTTGGTGCTAGCTTTCATATGCATTCACTACAAAATAGTTCCAGGTTTCTGTGCACGAGTTTGCTAATGTGTGAAAGATCAAATTTGATGCAAATAAACTATATATTGATTACCATACACTTCGCAAAACCTATTTATACCCTGGGAAATCATCGTATGTAGAGACAGTGATATTGATGATATCAACATCAATTCCATGACCTTGGCAATAAGGAATGAAGAAGCAAAGGGGGTATATATATATATATATATATATATATATATATATATATATATATATACTTAAATCCCAATTTTGTTGATGAAAAATATATTGAGGATGAATTAAGGATACCAATACCACCTAAAGGTAGACATATAGTTGGGACAAGAAAAGTGTGTGAGACCACTCCTCCAAAATACAAAGAGGAATAAAAGACTAATAACGAGGAGGAAGGGGAAGAAAAATAATATATTGCTACATTTTATCAAATCGTTAGAATTAGGTTGAAGAGAACACGTGAGGAATGATATAATGGGGCAAGGACTTAGGAACCTATGAATAAGTCATAAGTAGTCACTCCACCTAAGTTGAGCCAAAAAAAGAAAAATAAGAGGATATAAAAGCTGGTGGATAGAGGTGACACTAATGAGGAAGAATTAGTAGAGGTGCTCAACTGGTAGAAGGAAGTAGAAGAATAGGAAGCTCTAATCCATGATGTGGAGGAAGAAAAGCATTATGGGGTGAGTGTTGTGCATGATGGAAAGGTACATGAGGTACATGAAGTACATGGAGAACATCCCGTGGGAGAATAAGAAGGCAAGTGAGATAGGATACCAATAAGGGATGAAGTTTTTATGGTAATGGAACCAATGTGTGCACCTAGGATGAGTATCATATACCAATAAAAAGGTACACTGGCGGAAGGAGAAAGAAGGATGAGGTCATGCACACACCTCAAGTAATTTATATTGATAATTAATCCAAGGTGTTGTACGTGAAAGTTAAAACTTTTGTAGTGATAAAGAAGCTTTATGGCTAGTAAGTGTTTAACCCATAGGGTATGAACATGCACACAAGGAAGATGTTTTCATATAGTATGAAGACTCATATGGACGAGTCTAATTTTGAGATCATTGATGAGGCCTTTTCTATGCACAAACTGAAGAAGGTGCCTAGGAAAATTTTAATGGTTAATCCAATAGAGATTACCGATGAGAAAGCCAACAATGCATTAAATAAGATGGCAGTAGAAGTATCTGCATAAACTTGGACAAGGGGGGCACCATATGAAAATTTCTTGAAGATAAAAATGGTAAGGCCTAAGAGGTTCAATGGCATACTAAGGTGATCAAAAAGGTGGAAAAGTGAACCAAGACTATCGTAGACATTGCAGTCCATATTGTAGATGAGATCATGATAACGTGCCCTAAGTTTTAAGAAATAGCTAAGGATATGTACCCCTCGGCACTACACTATTTACAAGATCTAGTTCATATGTTGTTAGAAGAGAAGATAAGTGTGTAGGAAACGTCACAAGAAGACTTGGCCAATGAAAAGGAGAAGAGTAAGAAGCTGGTAGCACGTAAAATTGTAGAGTATGAGTCATTGTGCCAGAATTTGAAGGATGCACTAAAAAGGCAGGATAGTCCTTTGATCACTGTCAAAACCTTTACCCCATCCTCAAGGTATATACTAATTAGGAAGAAGTGGAGTTGGCAGGTGGGCAGGATGAAAAGAATGAAGGGAAGCTTGGGCATGAGGAGATCTTGGCAAAAAATTGCGCTAAAGCAAAATTCCTTGAAGACAGTTAGGGATACAAATGAGATACGACTTAAGGATAAAGCATCCCTTGTAGCGTGGAGAATGGATGGTTTGGAAGGATTGATCTCAGGACTAGTTGGAAGTATAAGGGATATAAACTAGAAGGGAGAAGATATCACCCCCAAGCAGCTAATGGAGGTAGTTGGGTTGGTTCCAAAAACAACAACCAAGGGCCTTGTAGAATGGGGTGAGTTAGAGAGAATCCTTAATAAGGAGTTCCATGAGCTGATGTATCTAACTAAGCAGTAGAGAAAATTGCGTGTGGAGAAATTATTTCATTCTTTGGAATATGTCATTATTCTTTGTGACCATAAATTATTTATTCTTTCTTGAGATATTCTTTCTTTGGTGTTGGTGTGGATGGATAACATGCCTACTGTAGGGTCATGTTGGTTGGTAAAAGTGACTAAGTGAAGGAGTATACAAGGCTTATGCGTAGAAACATGCACACGCAAAGGAATGGGGGTAGCGTACAGAAGGGCGTGTTTAGATGGTGAAAAAGGTAGCGCGAGGGACTTCTCACACACATGAAATAAATCTAGGACTTAGCCAATTTTCTATGTCATGATATAAATAGACTTGGAATGCGGAGCAAGTAATAGAGAAAAACACATGCACAACATGCTTGATGGAGGCTATTAATAGGATTAAATCAAGTCTTATTTATAAGACAATATATTATTATCTATAATGTAAAATCATGCAAGAGTTGTACGCATGGATAATATTAGGAAAGAAGGCATGCAGACTATTTTTGTGAGCATGCCTATTTTAATAAGAGTACATGGGCAGTGAAGGGAAAGTCTCCACCCCTATATATGCCTGGTGTGTGTCAGAGTTTAAGATGCCGAGTTAGTTTATGCTAGAAAATTCATGATGTTCAAATATATATGCTATCCATTTTCACCCCCTTATGTGGAATGGACAATTGTCAAAGCTTAGACTAGGGCAGTTGATAAGGAATTCAAGGATGAATATGAAGTTTATATGTGAATTTATAGGATTTGGGGGTATTTTCATTATTTTTGGGAGGTTTGAGATCAAAGGAAACATGTTTTCCTCTTTTTGGTTTTCAAGAGGTTCAAGAGCTTTTCCAGGGTGAGAAGGCTAACCCCAGGGCCCACATTCTACTAAAAATGGTACAAAATTAGTTGAGGGGTTTTGGGAAACTTCACCCCGTCTTCATGGTCCCTAGAACCACAAGGGAGTCAATAAATCCAAGGAAATTCAAAGGAAAAACTTAGAATGTGCAAAAAAATATCTAAGGGCTCAAAACAGCTTGCCGAGATGGTGGGTGAGTTGTTTCTAGCTCAATGACCTAGTTAGCTGGGCTAGGGAAGGAGTTTACACTCTTCACTGGTGACATGGCGGAGAGTTGGAAATGACTTAGTGGTTGTCTCAACCCTAAATGACACGTGAGGTAACTCGGAAAGACTACAAAAGATGGCTAAGTTGATTGACACGAGATGGAAGTCAGCAGAAGGGGAAACTCACAAAATTTATTGGCGAGGTGATTCGTGCCAAGGAAGTGTGAGTTGGAAAGTTCCTAAGAAAATAAAGTGTTCCCGCTGCAGGTTTTTGGTGCCAAGCAGCCCCAGGATATCTTGGGTCACGAGTTCCATAAAATACTACTTTCACTACATAAAAGGGTGACTTAATACGTTGTGGGTCAGAGTGATTTTTCGTACTTGGCTAGTTGGGCAAGAACAAGATGGTGGGGCCCAAGGTTGAGTCGGTAGAACGTCCTTGCAAGGTGAGCATCAATGCGGTCTAAGGGACAATATGGATATGCAACTAAATCAGGGAAGCGTGACTCTCAGGGAACTCAAGGAAAGTGTGTGTACAAGCCCGATGTGGGCATAAAGCAAGTGTGGGAAGAAAATTCCTACAAAACATTGTTACTTATTGAGATAAAACTTATGCAATGCATAGGGCAAGATACTCACCGACGTGGAGAAAAGAGGCACATGTCGAGATGGAAAGTACATAAAGCAGATTCGGTGAGGAGATGAGGTCCTGAGGAGCCAACATGGTGAGTCGTAGGAGCTTGCGGAGGTATAAAGAGATCCTGCATGGTGGGTTAACAATGTAACACACATAACCAGCTCAGCTAGTTAGCTGGTGAGCTGGTTTTGAGCTAGCTAGAGAGCCAAGTCAACACTGAGGACCCCCAATTTGGTAAATTTAAATGTTGTGGACCCCACAAAAAATTTCAAATGCCTTCCCTAGAATATTTAAAACATAAATTTTATGAAGTTGGGAAGAAGATGTAAAATTGATTATCTCTAGCAACCCAATTAATTGTGTAACCATGTAAAGCAAAAAATGATCGAAGAGTGAGCTACACTCAAACTACCATAACATCTTCAATTTTCACCAAATTGGACAAATTTATACTCGTTGGAATCGTGATTCCATCATATACACTCAGTAATCAAGAAATCAGAGATTTAGTTAAATTTGGTGGGTGAAAATGTAGAAAACAAGCCCAGTTTCAAATGACCACTTCCATGTGGTTGAAATTGAATTAAATGAAGCATGGGCAGACATTTCCTTCTATAGCAAGCTACATGACAACAAGGCATGGGTTTTGCAAGTACAACCCATTCAATACTCTTTGTTGGTGGTTGAATGCAAATTTTGAGTTCCATCTCTCTCATTATCTCTCATTCCTTCTTTTATATATTGTAAAGAGAGCTCATTTCTAAAGGGTTGGATAATTTTATAAAACTGCTCTCTTCTTCTTCTCTTCTGAGTGGTTATAGAGCTCCAAGCCTCCATTTTTTAGCTTTTTAGTGGGCATTCATGCCTTCTTCGTCATAAATGATGTATTATGCAATACTTTGGAGTAATAAAATTAGTGTTTGTGATTGTTTCTCCATCTTTGCATTGGTTTTTATTGTCTTGTCATGCCTTTCTTTGTGCCTACAGGTATTTTTGTACATATTTCATGTTCCCATTGCAATTTTATATTATGTTGTGCATAAATAAAATATTTTATTGTGTGTATGTTGGTATGTGATGTTTGTCCATCCTCTCCATGCTCACCTTTCTTCATTTTCATGCATTGTGAATTGTCCAGCACCCCATTTTCTTGGTGTTATCACCTATGTAGTATAGGATTTCCTTCTTTTACTCTTTCTCCCTCTCCCTAGTCCTTTAAAAATCATATATTAGGAGTACGTAGCTGCATTTCCTTCATTAGGAGTAGTTTTATCATTAGATTAGGAAGAGGAACCATCCTTCTCTGGAGGTCCATCTCAAGTAGCATGTCCCACAACTTGAGATATGGTCCAATGTTTCCCAATTACACTAGTAGCTCATGGACACACACATAACACATCATAGGGTATTTTAAATTGGTGATAACAATTTTGGCATGCCCGGTGGGACAAGTTTTAAGCACCTTACAACTTCATTTCATCATTTTTTGTGCTTTTGATGAAATTCAACCTTTAGAGGTATGCTCTAAGCACAACTGGTGACTCCACTTGATCCAATCAAGACCATCAATTCACCTTTCATTTAGGTTATGTAAGAGGAATAATTAGGTACCTTCTAATACTCTACAATGTGTAGGTCATGAACAAATTCTAGAATGGTTTATAAATGCAAGAATATTGATTAAGACATCACCTTGAAGTAAGAACAAGAATCAGGGTCTCAGAGGATTGGTGGAGATATGAAAGCAAAGACCAAGAGTTGATTCATTTGAAGCTAAAAACACAGAAGCTAATGGAAGGTATTTGAAGTTGAGATAGGGTAAATGGATTTTTATAAAGATTTGGATATAAATGAGAGTTGATTATGCTTGAGTACATATTCTTGAAATAGGGTATGTAGTTAATGGAAAATTCCTTTCTTATTCACCATTGGTCCACACAATCCATTTTATGAGTTCCAGACCTTCCATTTCCATCCTTTTTTTTTTCCATACCTTTTGTTTTTATTTCATCCATGAATTTTTGCAATCATGACTTCATTCTCATAATGGAATTCTCATTTGCAGTAGCAAAGCTAGTTCAATTCACTTCCAAACTTACAGAATTATTCTCCAGGATTTAAGATATATTGGATATTCACCAAACTATGGAGCAATTCAAAGGAAAGGATATATAGATTTTGGATGTGCTATCACACCTTGAGAGGTTGATTTGTAGAGAAACATTCACATAATGGAGGCAAATATGGTGCAAATCAGGGCTACAAATCAATTAAAATCATTCAGAATTGGTTTCAAGGCCCCTTTTCCGTGGCTTAGACCTATTCCAAGACACTACATCCCTCAAAAGAAGCTTGATTTCATAGTCGAGATGCTACCACAACTTGTAAATTGGATTAAGGAGATACAGATGAATCTAGTGCTAGGAAACCTTGTCAATGGGTAATTCCTACACCACCACCTCATTGTCTTCCCATTTCTCTTCTCAAATCCACATCATCTCAACCTGAGTTTCAATTTCCTAGCCTCTTACATGCTTCCCCCATTATGGATTCCACTTATTTACCTTCTTTCCTTCCATCCCGTCTTTTATCTTCTGCCTTTTTCTCTTCTAAAATTCTTTCCCCTCTATGGGAGAAAAATATTACACCTCCTCCACCACCTCAAAAAGTGAAAGAATAGGTTTAATCTCTACCCACCCATCGTCTTGTATTCCCAAACCCATTTTGGGAAGAAGAAAAATAGAAAAAAAAAAAGTCAAAGAGGGAAGGAACTTGAGGAGCTTAGCAGAGAATAATTAGCACAAATTTTGAGGAATTGGTCTATCAGGTTCAACATCACTAAAATATTGTTGATGACTAAGCCCTCTCAAGGATTTGAGATCCAAGAAAAAGTGGTGAAGACTGATTTTGTAGCAGCAGTAGAGTAGGAATGGAGAGATGATGATCAATGATCCATTTATTCTGAGTGCATCATTCATGTTGGCCCTATCTCTTTAGAAATTGTTCATCCATCATAGGCTATAGAATCAATAAGGGAAGAAAAATTGGCTCCACATCCACAAAAGGAGGAGCATGTTCAAACAAAAGAAGTAAAGATCCCCAATATGCAAGTTGTTTCAATGGAATACAATGATCTTCTTTGTCGTGTGTGCCTAGAGCTTGCTACATTGTTAGGAGGTTGCATTGATCCACAAAAACCATCATCATCATCTACAACCATTTAGGAAGAGATTCATGCTATGGAGGAAGACAACACAAATCTAGAGGTCTCGAGTGATAAGAATATCATGAAGGAAATTGCAGTCCCTTCTTCCACCTCATCCTTCTGAAAATATGATTTTTTGGATGAGTTTGAGCTCTCAAATTTCAGGTTTGAGGATGAGAAAAATCATGGTGAACCAGTAGAAGATTTAGAATTCACTATGGAAGAAGGAGAATCCTTGACACATTTAGATAGCAAGGAGGTTGAATACTTATCATATTTGGAGGATTGAATTGATGGAGAAGGAGCCATATAAATCACCACTCTTGCAGCCCCATCATTTATCCTTCAACAAAAATATTATGTTGCCATAGATGGGAACATTCAAGTGAAGCCTGCTACTCAAAAAATTCCCCTTGAATCAATTTTGGAGGATTTTGATCTTCTAAGCATCATGTTGGATGAAGAGGAGAAAGAGAAAAAGGATGAAACCATTTTCAAATTAGTCATCAGAGCATAGAATCAGTTATTTGTAGATGAGAAACAAGTTCAAAATCAGCTCATAAATAGTCATCTTTTCTAGGAATGTCTTCAAGAAGACTTCATTATTGAAGTTGGGCTTCAAAACAATGAAAAAACTTCACAGATCAGGCCTTGCCCAATCAAATACTTAGCTTCATTGGATCAAGAACCAGATTTTCCACCAGTCATACTTTCTTCTGAGCATGGGTATGAGTTTCAGAGTACCAAGCTTCAGCTGTTATGCCTCTCAAAACCAAATGCAAAGAAACTAAAAGAGGCATTTCTCTTGTTTCCAGTTGATGCCTAGATTATTTGGGTGGAAAATCAACTTTTAGTCAGTTTTTTACTCTTATCAGTAGCCATGTTCATCACCAAATCAGTTGCATGGTCAAACTTTTGAGGAAGGGAAGCTACTTCTCCTTTCTAGTGGCAGGATTTTTTTGATTTTCTCATTTCTCTAGTTAGAGTATGGTAGGGGTAGGTTTGGTTTCAAAATAAGTGCTTGGGCACACTCTACATCTTTCACTTGAGCCATGTTTGATATTTCATCTTTGTAATAAAGTTTTTGTGTGTTGTTTTTACTCCTACATAGTTCATCATATCATTGGGAGGGGGAATTTTGTAAAAAGAAGCTCAAAGTTACAATGAATAGTTGCGGTCCTCAAGAATTTTTAAATACAAAGAAACTAAATCAGATTAGTGAAAAATCTTGGTATTTTCATTCTCTTGTCTCTTTACATCAGCCACATTTGATCTTCTCATGCCTCTTACAAAATCAAAAAATCAATTTTAACGAGACTACCTCCCCCAAGTTCATCCAAGAAACCCTTAAGTTTTGAGCAAAAGATCAACCTCAAAGTCTCATTGCTCATTATTTAAATCTTGTTGTAAGTCTTATAATTTGTGAGAATCTTCAACTTTCAGCATGTGTTCCCAAGCTTTGCAATATCCAATATTAGTCAAGAAAATCAGCTTAGTTCAGTGCTTTATATTGGCAAAAATTAGATTTTGGGGCAGGTTCAAATCTCTATTTTCAGTTCAAACAGATAAGATTTGCAGAGGGAAGAGAAGAGAAAATATCATATCAAAGCAATTTTCCACTCATACAAATTTCAATATTTTCTTATAAAAGTTGGAAAAATCGTGCATAAGCAAGTCATTCCACGTTCAGCAGTGCTTTAAGAAGATTTCAAGGTCAAATTTTTAGGGTTTAGATAAGTTCATGTTTACCATGTTCACTCCATGTGCAATGGATGCATTCAAGCTACTGGTTAGCCCCATTTAGCAAGCAGATGTCCTCGTGAGTCATCAAATTGTTATCTATTTTGACCCCCTTAGGTGGAATGGACAACTAGAAAATATTTGACTTGGGTAGTTGACAAGGCATTCAAGGATGAATATGTAGTTCACAAGTGAATTTCTAGGTTTTAGGGATATTTGCATTGTTTTCAGGAGGCTCTAGATCAAAGGAAACATTTTTTCATCTTCTGGTTTTTCAATACGTTCAAGAGCTTGTCTAGGGTTAGACGACTAGCCTCAGGGCCCACATTCAGCTAAAAATTGAAAAAAAATGGTTAAGAGGTTTTGGGACATTTCAACCTTTCTTCATGGTCCCTGGAACCACAAGGGAGTCCAAAAATCCATGGAAATTCAGAGGAAAAACTGAAAATGTGAAAAAAAAAATTCTAAGGGCTCAAAACAGCTTGTCGAGTTGTTGGACAAGTTTTTTATAGCTCGCCAAGCTGGTTATTCAGGATAGGGAATGAGATTGGGCTCTGCGCTAGTGACATGACAATGATTTGGGAACAACTCAGTGGTCGGCTCGGTAATAAATGTCATGGGAGTTAACTTGGCAGGGCCACGAAAGATGGCCAAGTTGATCGTCATGAGAGGGAAGTCAACAGAAGGGGAAACTTGCCAAGTTTCTCGGAGAGGTGAGTTAGGGAAAAGAAGGGTGAGTTAGCAAGTTATTGAGAAAATAAATTACGGTCGTCGCGGGTTTTCGGTGGTGAGGGCCCCGGGAGAACTCAGGTCGCGAGTTCCATAAAACCTCTCTTTCATCATATACAAGGGTGACTCAATACATTATGGGTCAAGGTGATTTTACGTGCCCAGCAAGTTAGGAAAGAACAATATGGTGTGGCCAAAGGCCAAGTTAGTGGAATAGCTTTGCAAGGTGAGCATCAATACGGTCAGCGGGATGATGCATAGATGTGGCTAAATTGGGGAATCATGACCCTTAGGTAACTCGGGGTGATTGGGTGTCTATGAAACTAATGCGGGCACAAAGCAAGTGTGGGGAACAATGTTCCCTGCGGTACATTATTCCCCACCAAGATAAAAATTCTGCAAAGCATAGGACAAGTTGTTTTCCAACGTGGAGTAAAGAGGCTTATACTGAGCTGGACAATGGGAAGGAGGCGCAGAGCTAGAAACCACACAAAGTGGAGTAGGTGAGGAGATGGGGTCTTTGGGATCCAACGTGGTGAGCCACAGGAGCTCAAGGAGGTATAAGGAGAGCCCATGGGGAGGGTTAATAATGTCACACACATAGCTAGCTTGGCGAGCTGGCTAGAGAATTGAGCCCAATCAACAGTCAGGACCCCCAATTTGGTAAATTTAAACGTTGTGGGCCCCCACAAAAAATTTCAAATTCCTTCCCTAGAACATTTAAAACATAAATTTTATGAATTTGAGGGGAAGAAGTAAAAATGATTATCTCCAGCAACCTAACTAACTGTAGTCTCGTAAAGTAGAAAATGATCAAAGATTGATCTGCACTCAAAGTGCCATAACTTCTTCAATGTTTCACCAAATTGGAAAAAATTATACTTGTTGGAATTTTTATTCCATCCTCTACACTCATCAATCAAGAATTCAAAGATTTGGTGAAATTTAGTGGGTGAAAATGTATAAAATGAGCCCAGTTTCAAATAACCACTTCCAAGTGGTTGAAATTGAATTAAATGAAGCATGGGCAACCATTTCCTTTTGCAGAAAGCTTCAAGACAATAAGGCATGGGTTTTACATGTTCCACATCATGTTTTGCATCCCATTCAATGCTCTTTATTGGTAGTTAAATTCAAATTTTGAGTTCCCTCTTTTTCTCTCTCTCTCATTCCTTCTTCTGTATATTGTAAAGATAGCTCATTTTTAAAGGGTTGCATAATTTTGCAATACTCGTCTCTTCTTCTTCTCTTATGAGTGGTTGTAGAGCTCCAAGACTCAATTTTTGAGCTTTGTAGAGGGGATTGATGCCTTCTTCCTCAACAATGATGTATTGTGTAATACTTTGGAGCAATAAAATTAGTGTTTGTGATTGTTTCTCCATCCTTGCATTAGTTTTTATTGTCTTCTCATGCCTTTCTTCATGCATATAGGTATTTGTGTGCATATTTCATGTTCCCATTACAAGTTTATATAATTTTGTACTTATATAAAATTGTGTATTGTGTTTATTTTTTTCTTTGATGCTTCTCCATCCTCTCCATACTCATTTTTCTTCATTTTCATGCATTTTAAATTGTCCAGCACCCCCTTTTCTTGGTGATATCACCTCTATAGTGTAGGATTTCTTTCTTTTACCCTTTATCCCTCTCCCTGGTCCCTTAGAAATCATAGATTAGGAGTAGTTAGTTGTATTTCCTTCATTAGGAGTAGTTTTAGCATTAGATTATGAAGAGGAAGCCTTCTCTAGAGGTCCATCTCAAGTAGTAGGTCCCACAACTTGAGAGATGGTCCAATGTTTCACAATTACAATGGTATCTCATGCACACACACTTGAAACATCAGAGGGTGATGTAATTTGGTGATAATAATATATCTAGGGTTTGATTCTTGCATGGATGGTCCAACACACTAGTGTAAGGACTGTTATTTATATTCAACTTCATACTATGTAATGCTTTTGGAATCTAATGGATAATTGTGGATGAATTTTAATTATGGATATGTCTGAATATGGTGATCTAATGGTTCAATTGATCTTGGTTATTGTTTCACCTGTTACATTTACTTATTATATGTGTTTCCAAAGTGGCTTGAATGCAATGGTTATTCATGATTGAGTGGTTTCTTGGTTAAATATCATTATGAACATGCATGCTAACTTCATGTCAAGAATTTGAAAGGAGAGAACTAGTAGCTATGTGTGCTTTGGGTGAGAATTTAGTTTGACTGAATGAAGTTCCAACACACATAGCCTTTGAAGTGAAATTGAGGACTAAAAATTCCTTTTGACAATTTTGGTCCAATCTAAAGTTTACATCCTTTTGAAGGAGATGATGAAAATTATGACAAAAATATGAAATTTGTGAGATAAAGTGACATATAGACTAAATATTACCCTGGAGGATGCAAATTTGTGTGAGGAGGAGGCATTTTGATGATATATTTGATCTTATAGGAGTCTACTTTAATGTTATGGATAGACATAATGAACCCTACAAGCTTACTAGTTGAGACACTGAACACACATTTAACAAGGTTAAGACAAAGAGAGTATTGAATAAGATGGTTGAAGATTGCATCGAGGAAGACGAGATGATCCTTGCATTGCTTTGATTTTACTAAAATGTCATCAATGTAGTCTTCTACGGTTTTTTTGATAAGGTCATGGAATATGTATGCTATGGCACCTTGATAAGTGGCTCCCAGATTTTGAAGTATGAAGGCCATATAATGGTAGCAGAAAGTCCCCCAAGGAGTGATGAAGGATTTTTTAGGTTGATCATCGGTGGCGATGATAATTTGGTTATAATCTGAGAAGTCATCCATAAGAGAGCATCTCATGACTGGATGTTAGATCGATGGACTAGTCAATGTTAGGAAGAGGGAAGTCATCTTTAGGACAATCAAGATAGAGATCTCAGAAGTCGGTGCAGATACATAACTATCCTAGAGCTTTTATTATGGGTAAGATATTAGAAACCCATTGTGGATAGTCAATAGATATGATGAAATTAGTAGAGAGTAGACATTGTAACTCTTTTTTTATAAGAACAACTATGTGAGGGAGCATTCTACATATTTTTTTATAGGTTTGGTGTTAGGATAAGCGACAATATTGTGGATGAAAATGTTAGGGCCGATACCTATAATATCACTATATGACCAAGAACATGCTTGACAATATTGAATAGGAAGGCAGTGAAGTATTTTAATTCTTGTGAATATAAAGATTGACCGACCTTATCTATGTGAGGTTCATGCAGATTCCTTATATTAATGTCGATAGTTGATTCATTGAGAAGTTTCAATGTGTTTGGCGGTAAGGTTTTCTGAAGGAAATGGTCCTCTATGCCCATGTGAGAGAGGATGGCTTGGTCATATTTACATTGGAGAATGTTGATAGTGGGTGAATCCTCTTCGATTATTTCAGGTAAAGAGAGAGGAAGGGTTTCAGTATCATGGCTAGTATGATAAATCAATGGTCCCAATGTAATATTATTGACCAAAAAAATTTAGATGAGATGGAAATGGTTTCATAAGTATCTATGGTATCTTGTGTAGATGAGGAGGATGGTTCAGGTTCTATGACTGATTTAGATGTGGTACGTGTCAAGGATTCAAAAGCTCATTTCTCAAAACCTAGCCCATATTTTTCATGTGGTTTGAGGGATTAAAGTACAATCATTAACAAGACTCATCAAAGTGTGTATGGAAATGACGCTTTGAACCAGATTGGAGGTAAACAAGAGAAGCAGACCGATAAGGCAATGCACTTGCAACCAATAGAAAGTGTTAACACATAACCAACGATAGTTAGTTATCTTAAGGATCATGTGGAAAATATGGAAAGTGAACTTATAAACCTAATATTGACTCAACATAAGGGGTTTATATGTGACTTGTATGCGGGGATATAAGTTTACCATAGGTGGGTTTTCCTAGTTCTATTCCCCAGCTCTGGGTAAAGGGACGCAAAATGATCAATGCGGGAAGTTTGCTATAAAAGAGAAATTTGATCGATGCGAGAATATTTTTGAGAATACTTTCTTTTGATTTTTTATGCTTTGCTTTATAAGATAGAAGGATTATCAATGTGGGGAGCCTTCACTGCCATGATATAAAAGGAGTATCCATCCTTCGAGGGAGTGGTCTACTTTTTTTTTACAGATAGCAGGGATAATATATGCATGATAGTTTTCCTTTGAGTGATCAGTCTATACTTTTTTAATTTTGATACTTTTATGAATAGTCATCCTTCAAGGAATCAATATGTTTTCTTTTGACTTTTATGGGGAAGATCTGGAGATAGCTAGGTAGATCACTTAGAAGATGACAATGAATGTACAAGTAACACCCTTGGACCCTTAGTGTGGTTCTAATAGGTGAATAAGAGGGTGATGGATGAAATGATTGTGGAGTTTTCACCAAGAAGGAAGAATTTATCCATAAGGAATATGCTATGAGAAGATCCGTGGTGCCCATATTCAAGGTCATATATAGGAAAGTGATGGTAGACCAAATAATTCCATATCATTATGGTGAAATATGGAATGGCTAATGATGGAGGGATGACCGTTAGGATGACTAAGTGCACGATGGTAGGTATGCGAACAGTAGAATGGTTACAACTGCAATGCATTAAGAGGTTATGTTTCTATTTTACCATCAAAGGAAGCCAAATGATATGCCCTAGACCCATATCTATGCATAATAATACAAGGTCCAATCCATATGGGAGAAAAATTTCCACGTTGGATCCTTTCGAAAGTAGTGACGTTTTGATTTTATTTAAGGACAAGGTCATTGATATTAAAGTCACGTTCCTTGAGGTTTTTTTTGTAAGCACGTGTGATGCGCTCTTGGTATACATAATGATGCTCAAGAGTGAGAATGTGACATTCATCTAAAACTCAAGTTGTGTTAGATGCTTTGGGGGATAGTCTTCATCAAAGATGAAGTCGCAAAGATAAATGCACAAGGATGGAATTTTTACTTCAAGAGGAAGAATTACCTTAGTGTCATATACGAGAGAGAAAGGAGTAGTGCCCGTAGAGGTGTGGATGCTAGACTGATAAGCCCAAAGAGTGAAGGGAATGTGCAGATGCAATTCACAACCAGATTTATCAATAGTCTTGGCAAGGATATTCCCAAGAGTTGTGTTAGTGGCTTCGGCTCGACCATTATCTTGAGGGTGGTATGGTGATGAGAAGCTAAGCTTAATATTAAATGAGTCACAAAGATTCTTGAGATATTTATTTTTAAAGGAATTTCCATTTTCTATGATGATTTTATGAGGAATCGAAGTGAAAAATGATGTGTTGATAGACAAAATTAATCATTTTATTTGCTTTGGTTGATGCAAGTGGAATTGCTTCCACCTATTTGGTGAAGTACTCACTAAGAGTGATGATGGAATGATGACGTTGAGAATAACACAGATTGATGAGGCCAATGAGGTCAAGTCCCCATTATGATAAAGGCTAAAGGTCATGAGCCAGCTGTAAGGTCTAACTATAAATGCGAATGAGATTGGAATGTTACTGGTACTTGACGTGTTTCTTAATATAATCACAGCACAACTGATTAAGAGAGGGAGAATAATAACCCATACGAAGAAGGTGAATGGCGATATTCAGGCCACTAAAATGGCCACTGCAGATACCATATTGGACTTCTTCTATATCTCAGATGGATTCATGGGATTTGAGGCAATGAAGAAAAATGTCATCAAAGTTGCGCTTGAAAAGGATGCTACCAAGGATAACATATATGTTAACGTGTTGAAGAAAGAACCTCCTTCCATTTTTAGATAAGTTAGAGGGAATGATGGATTGGGATAGATAGTCAAAGATTTGAGAATACCAAAGGTCACGAGGGTTAGTATCAACATGGTTAATACCAAGGAGCTCGTGAACATGATATTTTTTATCTTGAAAACCAAACAACAACAACAACAAAATTAGATTCTTCATTTGTCCAAGGGATGAGATATGAAAGAGATTCCATAGTATTTGTGAAATGATTGGATGAGCATGGAACCTTCTGAATGGTGTAGAAATAAAATTCCTTGAGAAGGAAATCAATGATGTTCTTATACTTCTGAAGGATGTCATTTTTACATTGATAAACACCTTTGACTTGATTGATGATAAGTTGAGAATCCACGTAGATATCAAGGACCTCAATGCAAAGCAAGATGGCAGTTTGAAGGCCTAATATAAGAGTTGCATACTCAGTCATATTATTAGTGCATTAAAAATTAAGCTTGTTGGTGATATGAATAGGAGTGTCCCGAGGAGGAATTATAATGACGCCAACACCTCCCTCTTGCTAACACTTAGAGCCGTCAAAGAAGAGAGAGTCATCTTAAGGGGAGCATATTCATGTTGAAAATATTTAAATGACTCATCTGGAAATTAGTTGTGAGGGAGGAAATTATCAAAAAGGGGGGGTGCTACCTAGTTGACTCACAATAGGTTAGCCCTTGATTGATTTTTTGCAATATGAACTCTAGGTCAAACTCAGTCATCAGAATGATCCATTGAGTGATGCGATCACTATGATAACATTTGGAATGCATGGAATTAAGAATATGGAAGTTAGTGAAGACATAAGTCTTCTGATTGAAGATATAGTGATGAATCTTTGAATTAGTGAAGAAAATAGTGCAACACATCTTTTCAGCTTTAGTGTAGCGAGTCTCATAATTGGATGAGTGAAGTAATAAATCTCCTACTCTCTACCTTGCTCATCATTATGTGCCAACATGGTGCCTAGAGGATGGTCAGAGGTAGAGACATAGAGATAAAATGGATCTCCCTTTTGGAGAGGGGTAAGTACATGTAGAGATAGGAGATATTGCTTGAGGTCATCAAAGGCTTTTTGGTAGTTATCATCCCATCTAAAGTTGACATATTTAAGAAAAATATGATGAAAGGGCTGACAACAGTCAAAGAGTTGTGAGATGAAATGACAAATAGATTGAAGGTGACCTTGAATACTATGAAGATACTTCAAGTTAGAAGGAGAGGGCATCTCGACGATAGCCTTGATTTTGGTGGGGTCAAATTCAATACCCCTAATAGAAATGATGAATCCAAGGATTTTACCAGTAAGCACTCTAAACACACACTTGGTCAGATTAAGACAGAGGAAGAAGCAAATAAGGTATTGAAAAGGACTTCACAGATAGAAATATGGTTGCTTCGATGCTTTGATTTACCCAAGACGTCATCAGCATAGTTCTCTATAGTGTTATGGATGATATCGTGAAATATGTAGGTTATGGCTCATTGATAAGTGGCTCTGACATTTTTCAAACTGAAGGCCATAACGTGATAGAAAAAGGTCCTCCAAGGGGTTATGAAAGAGGTCTTATGTTGATATTTTGGTGTGATAAGGATCTGATTATACCTAGAGAAACCATCAATAAGAGACAACATCTCATGGCCCATAGGAAGGTCTACAAGTTGGTCAATGTTGAGAAGAGGAAAGTCGTCTTTAGGGAAAGTGAGATTTAGATCTTAAAATTCAATGCAAATGCAAAGCTTTTCAGACGCCTTAGAAATGGGGACAATGTTGGAAACCCATTGGGGATATTCAATGGGGATAATGAAGTTGGTGGAAATAATTCATTGCATCTCTTCTTTTATGATGAGGGCAACTCGAGGGTGCATGCATTGAAGCTTGTGCTTGATTGGCTTAGCTTCAGGAAAGGTGGCAATGTTATAAACAACTATGGATGGATTGAGGCACGACATGTTAGAATACAACTATGAAAAGGCTTGGCTATAGAGATAAATAAAGGAAGTGAAAGATTCAAGCTCATGTGGATCAAGCGATTGACCCACTTTAAGAATGTGAGGCTCATGAGGAGTCCCTATGTTTATGTCGATGGTGGATTTGTTGAGAAGGGTGGATGTGTCTAGCAGTAAGGACTTATGAAGATAGTAATCTTCTACCCACATGTGGGAAAGGATGGCATCATCATTATTGTAATGGAGAATTTCAATATTAGGGGAGTCTTCCTCTATCATTTACGGATGTCAAATATGGAGGGACCTAGATTTTCCATCACAGTGATAAGTGACCGGTCCCAAGGTGATGGTGGAGACTACAAAAAAAAATTAGAAGTGATGGACATGGTTTCATCTATATCCATAGCTATGTGGGATGGAGAATATGGGGGATCAATGTCCATGAGCACCATAGATGATCAAAGAGGGGTCTTTGGATTGCTCTTTAAATCCTAGTCTAAATTGTTATCCATTTTTTACACCCCTACAAAATGGACAACTTATCAGGTTTGAACATTGGTGGTTGATGGGTGTAACACTTTGAAATTTAACAAGGTAACTCATGGCGAGCTAGCTCACTATGGTGAAGGTCCAAGCTAAAAAAGGAAAAAACACTGGTAAAATGCCGCCGGGTAGCAGGAGCAGATGCTACCTGCTGGTAGCACTTTTTCGTGCTACCGACTAGTAGCAAAATTGGCGGGTCACAAAAAGATAAATGGTGTAGAGGCACTTGTAGCACTACTAGCTAATAGCACTCAAAATTCTACAGGTTGATAGTACTCAAACTATTACCAGCCGGTAGCAAACTATGGCGGGTCCCGGTAGAGGTCAAGAATGCTACTGGCTGGTAGAATTTTTAGTGCTACCTTTCAGTTGTACAAGGGAGATTTTTAAGAGCATTCAGGCAGTAGCACTTGTACGGATGCTATTGGTCAGCAGTAGATTGTAAGATACTAGTCGGGAGTAGGGAAAGAATGTTACCATTCAATCGCATTTATGCTACCCAGCCGACACCAGAGATGATAATGTTATTTTTTGGGAGAATAAAATACATGTAACCGATCAAGCGCAAGAACAAACCAGGTATTAATGGAAGTGGTACAAGGTTGTTCAACTACCAGCTTAATGAGGTATGGCACCCATAACTACCCTTGCAAACAAAGTACCAAATTCATATGGGCTCCCATACCTGTTTAATGAAATATGTTGATTGGTGAGGTAATTTCGAGGCTCTTCTTCTATATATTGTAAAATTTGCCTCATTTTGAGGGGATTTATTCTATTTTGTAAAGGAACGCTGTCAAAATTATTTCAGAGCTATTGTGAGCTAAAGGCCTCAAATTTGAGCTTATTTTAAAGGACTTTGCCTTGTGCCTATATTGTAATGGATTGTGCATGTTTCTGAGCAATAAAATTGGTATTTTATGGCTTTTCTTTCCCTAATTCAATTTTTTATTGCATCTTTTTCCTTCCATTACGTTTGTAGGTATATTGTGTGTGTTTATATATCTTTGCAGGACCTTTAATTTGTTGTGCTTCATGAATCTAGGGAGCTCAATATTGTTTTAGTTGTGGAGATTCTACTCACCCTCTCTCACTTTGTTTACTCTCTATTTTTCACTCACTGAGAGTGTCTCACTCCCTTTCTTAGCGCATCACCTTTACTTAGAGTATATTTACTTTTATGTATCCTTTTATCCATGTCTACTTGGAAAGTATTAGGGTAGGATTAGTTTATTTTTCCATTATCTACACTTTGGAGAAGTTGGCACTAGGTTAGGAGAAGAAGTCATCTTTCTGAAGAGGATTATCCTACTTACAACATCCCACACTACAAGATAATCCCAGGTTATGTAAGTTACATTGATTTTCTCCCACACAAATCACAAGCAATCAGGGGTGTTGTAATTTTGGATTAACACAAATTTTTCATGAGGTTTGTGAGATTGATCAATGACAAGGTCATGTATACCTTATTCGTAACACCCCATTCCAAATCCTTTCCAAACGTAGCGTTAAATATAGGTGTGGATGAAGGACTTCTTATAAATACATCCAAATCCATTGGTGTAGAGCTATGTATTTGGTTGAGTGTCGATGTTTAAGGAAGAGCGGTCAATACCACATAGATGAAGTTGGTGCAAAGATGAGGTGGACCAAAAGAAATGACATCACCGACATTTGGTTGATACATGGGAGTTTTATCAAGTCTGCCAATTTTTTGAGGTGTGTGAACGATGTTAAGTGGGAGAAGATGATACTCCCATAGTGAAAGGTGGTCCATCACTTCGTCTAAGGAGTTATCATTAGGTACCTTTCACACAGAGATAGATGAGCTAGTGGATGCTTCTGAAGAGTCCTATTTAGGAATGAGGACATCATTGGGTTGATAAGTCATGTTACATTCTTTTATTAGCAAGAGTTTCCTAGGGGAGAGTTAGAATCTTCCCCACATGTTCGTATTTGATGCATTGATGGAGGGTAGAAGGAACACAATGCATGACACATATCCAAGGTCACCCTAGGATGACATTATATTGAAACTCCCCTTCTACCATATAAAAAAGTTTATGGAGGATATTCTCACCAACACAGATGGGAAGAATTACTATGCCTAAGGGGAAACAACATCATTATTAGTGTGAAGGACCACGGGTGATTGGGTGACAATGGATTTGGGGAGATTCAGTTGATCAAAAGTGTGATATGAAATGATGTTGATGCTAGCTCTATTGTTAATCACCGATCAACAAATGAAGGTGTCATTGATATAGACCATGATAAAAAGGGGAAGGTCATGTTCTTTTGGTGTAATATCTAGAATTTTAGTGTTGTCAATGGATATGGAGGCCAAAGTGGCCAAGTACCCAAAAAAAGATGCAAAGGGTTGAGCCTCATCATTAGGAGTGGAGATATACTTAAGAACTTTAATGAGGGCTTGTTTATGGTCTAGAGAGTTTTGAATGAGCTCGTAAAGTGACATCCTAATAGAGGATTGGTGAAGTTAAATTATAACACTCCATTCAATAGTACCATGATGAGGGGTAGCTAGGATAGATACCTTATGATTTGATAATGAAGGTGGTGGAGTTGGCTCACTAGAGGGAGCAGAAATGGTGACTTTGGATTTGGATTGAGGGGGTGATTGGAATTCATGGGGATGGGAATGATTTGTGACCCGAACAACATCAATATAGAGTGGAGGACCTTCTTTGGGAGAATTCAAGATTGGAGGTGTAATAATGACATAAGTCTTAGATGAGTGAGGATATTTAGATGTCTAAGTGGATGAAGAAGTCAATGTGGTTGGTGGAAGCTTTTGTTCCTCCTCAACAAGAAGGTCATCGTCATCAATAAGGTTATGAATGATTGTTTTAAGAGCTCTGTAATCTTTCTTGTCATGTCCTAGTGCATGATGATATGCACAAATAAGGTTGGAATCAAACCATAATGGTCTTGGTGTATTTGAATCAAATGGTTTGATAGATGGAAGAGTGATTACGGGAGCTTAGAGTAGTTTATGAAACATTGATGTGTAATACCATATGGAAAATATGGAGGATGAAGTGTTCTTATGAATAGTGGATGAAGGTAAGGATGGTTTGGGTTGAGGTGGTTTCATGGGAGCCTTTTCTTTTGTCTTAGGTTTGGAAGAATATGAGGATGGTTTTTGTGTCTTAGTTTCATTTTTTTATTGGTGGTTGTTTTGAGGGTTTGGATTCAGATTTGATAGTGGAAGATGGGGATGGTTTGGAAGGGGTGTTTTATTTATGGGATGGTTTAGGTTGTGTTGACTTATTGATAATGGGGGTTTTAGAAGGTGGTGGTGGCCCTAAAATTGAAGGAGATGCTCCTAAAGATGGTGATGTGACACTAAGTTTCTTAGGAGGATTTGTCTTAGGAGAAGGAATCTCTAGCCATTTATGTGGGTGTGTAAGAGACTTTTGGATAGGCATACCAAGGTTTTAATTTTTTTTTTTGAGGGTTTGGCCTTGGTATAAATGGTGACATCTTTAGCTAGATAATCCATGATAATGGGTCTTGGTAGTAAGGTTTGTAATATTGAAGGTGGTGATGGTTTTTTGCATGATGTATTTAACAATATTTAAAGGTGTGGAAGATGGATTAGGTTTTTTTGATGTTGAGGTGGTTGGAGTTATAGATGTGGTGGAAGTGTCATTTGTATATGCATTTATTATGGGGGTTTTAATAGTGGATGTTTCAAACGATGGTGTAGATATAGGCATAAATTCAGATGTTGATATGGGTGTAATTATGTCAAGAATGGAAGTAGGTGTAGATTTTGAAATGGGTGTTGAAGTACCTATAGGTGAATAGGGGATACAATAGATGAGGGTTTAGATGATGTAGATGGAGAAATATTTATGGTTAATTCTAATGGGGTGTTATGATTGTGGTCATAATTGAAGTTATGATTGTAGGGGGGGAATCTGAAATTAAGGTAGGTGTAATAGGTGTCGAGATGGTGGTGTGGGACTTTGATCTATAATGTTGATGATATGGGAATTAGGTTCATGTGAGGTGGAAGTTGGAGTCTAATTATTGGGTGAATGATTAGGGAATGCTTGTTCAAAAACCTCCAAGGGTTGATTATGTGGCGCATTAGGATTGTCCACTTGAAGATCACCATAGTCTATAAGATTTTAGACAAGATCCTTGAATGTACATCACTTTTCAATGTCGTGGCCATGGATTTGGTGATATTTGCAGTAATGTTCATCATGGTACCATGTTGACTTAGGACATGATTCATCATATGGTTGGATTGGGGTAAGTCTAACAAGGTTGACATCCATCAACTTGTTGAAGATTGAACTATAGGATTCCCTAAGAGGGGTGTAATTGGGGGTCTGTCTAGGAGCTCTTTGTGGAGGCTCTGCATATGAAGTGGATGTATAATTAGATTATCATTTGACCATGATGGCATTGGCAGTACTTTTGGATTTATCATTATGAGTAGAAGATTCGATGAACTCTTTTTTGGGTTTATTTAATCTAAGTTTAAGGTGGCCTTGCTCAAGAGTGCAGAGTTCAAGTTTACAAGTCATAGTGAATACCTCTTCAAAGGTTTGGAAAGGTTGAATTTGAATGGTCGAAGAGATGTACTTCACACAAGACCATGATAAAATCTCAATGATTTTAGTCTGTGAAATGGAAAATGATAGTTGATTGATAATGTTACACCATCGTGCTATAAAATCTATGATATATTTATCGTCATGTTGTTGAATGGCATAAAGGTCGGTTATGGTAATCTTGCGTGCAATATTAATCGAGAAATGTTCAACGAATAATTACACTAGTTAAGTGAAGGTGAACAAACAGTGTTGTGGGATATTGTTATACCAATCTAATGCAGAACCGGCTAATGATATAGGAAATGTATGAAGATTAAGATCTTGGTCGTGGGTGATAAGGTAACACGTATGTCCATAAGGGTTAGAATTCAAGGATTCTAATAAATACAGATTTAATCAACTTACATATTACATAATGTTACAATAAATATTTAAATAAAAATTACATCGTAACATAAGTACATAAATAAATACTTACAGGAAATAAATAATACAGGTGACAATATTTATAGTGGAAAACCCCAATAGGGTAAAACTACTTTGAAAATAACATTTTACTTCAGAAAACTTATTTTACATCCAGTAAGATCACCTCCTCCTTTTAAACCCTATTTACTAAGGATAAAACCAAATTACTTGGTTTGCACACCTTTGATATATTTCCTGAATATATCAAATGAGGACCTAAATTCCTTTTTATATAAGGTGATCGGGTATGTCTTCTGACCCACCTTTTCAACCTAAAATGGTTGACACATACACCTAGGTTTATAATATTTAATATTAGAAATATAATTATTTCATGATATTAAATATTTAACCTAAAGTATATACTTAGGTTAGCATATTTAATAATATAAATATAAATATTTCATATTATTAAATATTAACCTATTTATTAGTGATGAACCCATATACATTAAGGGTTGGCCAGACCACTTAATCATTATGTTCAAACACTCCCCCTTAATGTTAAGTGGGATAACATAACATATGACAATAGATTACCTACCCGTGGTATACTACAGGATTTACAATCCTTAAACCATAAAGGTTTTAGGCTAGCATATCGGTTGAAGGAATTATAACACCTTCAGCATACTCAAATTACCTTTTGGTACAAAAGGATTTGGAATCCCAAAGATCATCCCATAATCAATGGATAAGTATGATTTGTGAGTTTTACATGTTCTCACAGGTTCTCATAAAAGGTTATTGAACCCAAGCATATAAGAGCCTTTTACAACCAAGGACCTCCTTAATAATATGCTTATATTGGATGTTTACCAGTAAACTCAACAACACTAAAGAGTTTACTGAAGACTGCCTTTAAGATCTTTTTACACTTCTTTCTAAAAAATAAGCCAAGGAGGTATACATGCCCGAAGGTCTTTTAATACTTGCCCGAAGGTCTTTTTTACACGTGCCCAAAGGTCTTTTACATATGTTTAAAGGCCTTTTTACAAAAACCAAGTTCCATTAGGAGGTGACATTGTCATGTACACTCTCCCTCAATGGAAACTCCGACAATCCAAGTTTTTTCATGAAAGTGACAAAATTTTACAGCACTCAAGGACTTTGTGAAGATGTTAACAATCTGCTCTTCAGTCAACATGAACTTAAGATTATCTCATCACTTTTCACCTTCTCATGGGAAGTGTATATGTATCTCAATGTTCTTCATCCTCTGATGTTGAACTAGATTCTTAATCTAGAGTAATACAACTTTGACCACCACATAGAAGATAAATACTTCCTTTAGCTTACATATGTATCTCTACTAACATTCGTTGCAGCCACAAAGCTTATTTACTTCTTCCATTGTATTTCTCTACCTCAGTAGAAGAAATGGATACTATTGATTGTATTTTTTGTTTTAAATAATGGTTCCTACACCAAAAAACTTGAACACATATCCACTATATTTTATAACACAATATCGTTATGATTAGAATCACAAAATCTATATATAAGATAGCATTTTCATTCTTATTATAATGCAACCCATAATTGATTGTTCCTTTCAAATATTTAAAAATTCTTTTTGCAAGATTTCAGTGATCTCTAAAAAAGGTTCATGCATATACCTTGAAGTAATTCCTACTGTATAAGAAATATATGATCTAGTTATAGTTAGATAAATCAAACTATCAACTAACAGTGTATATAAAATAGGATCAATCTTTTTCATATGTAGATTTAGGATCAATATTTATTCCAACTTCCATTGAAGTAGAAAATGGTTTACAATCAATCATAAGAAACTTTTTCAATACAATGGTTGCATATTGTGTTTTTAAAAATAACAATAAAATGAAATACAGTCATACAAATAACATGATGTGAGAGACCTAACTCATTCATTTCAAAGTAATGCTTCAATTTATCTTTAATCCTAAGACTTAAATCATAATTGTCACCAAACATAGGCAAATCATCAACATATATGCATATAACGATAATATGCAAGCCTTACTGCTTAATGAATATATCATTGTTAGAAGAATAATTAACAAAACCTAACAGCTTAAAAAAGGAAACAATTTTCACATCCCAAGCTCTAAGAGCTTGTTTTAAACCATACAAGGATTTCTCAACTTACAATCATAATTTTCTTTACCAGTTTCTTCAAATCCTATAGGTTGAAACATGTAAAGTTCTTCTTTTAAATTACAATTCAAAAAACTATTTTTCTTATCCATTTGGTGGATTTCCCACTCAAATTGAGTGGTAATTGCAATTAAGGCCCTAACAGTACTCATTTTAGCTAATGGAAATGTCTCAACATAATCAATACCAGGTTTCTAAGTGAAACCTCTAACAACAAGTCTAACTTTATGTTTGTTAATACTACCATCAACATTATATTTTACTTTGTATATCCACTTAGACCCTATAATACTTCACGGCTTAGGTTCATACAAGGTAATTAATGCATGGTACATATGATAGCTTCTAGTCATTTTCTTAAGGTTAATAGGATTTGAACTTTCTAGCATAGATTGAGCCCAATTTAATTTCTTATCTATGAAGATAAGATTTTCAGAAACATCTATAGCATCAAAACATCATCATGAAAATTTACTAAATTAGAATCAAAAACATCATTTAGAAGAATTTAATGAAATAACTTCAAGAGAAGAAGACAACACATGTAAAAATTTTATTAGATTATATCTAGGCATTTCATATAAGCTTCGATAATTAACATGTCATGACCTTTCATGCCATAGTTTTGAATTATTCAAACTTTGAGATATAAAACAAGATATAAAAGAGAAATCATTAAAAATATACAGAACTTTTATTTGAATTCCTTCAAGTATTTTACTCTCATTACTATCCTTGATATACAAAGTATCCTTCATGCATGGATTCTAGTTATATCCATATCTCTTTCGGATGTTTGATATTACCAATGTGTAGAAAGTACTCATTTTTCACATTGCGTATAATCATAGAAAGATCCTCCTACATTCGTTGCAAGAATGTATTCATGTTATCTACAGTTGATTGACAACCGGTGGGAGCAACCTCAGATTCAGAAACAATCATTCCGTATTTTTTCACCATAAATTTTGTTTTGACCCAAATATTGTAGTTGGTTTCATTCAGGATTTAAGTTTTGTCAAAACAGAAATAGTTGGATGCCATTATTTTCCTAAACTTGTAAAACACACCCCATTATAATATACAATGTACCATAGATTTAGATACATATTTATCGATAATAAAAACAACACTTTTAATAGAATCATATCTAAATTTTATAAATATAAATAAATTATTTGATCATAACTAATTATGTCATTACAATGCATATTAATTAACCTCCCATGATCAAAATAATAACCCGCAATATAAAAGACTCTACATTATGCGTCAGATCTATAAAAAAATATTTCTGACCATATAGAAGTGAAGTAGAGACCCCTAAGAATGCATAACAACTTTAAATTTTTGAAGAAAAAAATTATTTAGAAAAAAATCTGGCCAACTTAAATTTGACGTCTAAATGACTGTCATAATGGCTTTTTTTTGTTTGTCGTGATGGTCATTTGACCGTCAATTTTAACACAATGAAAGTTTTCTAGAACCTACAAGCTTAAATTTGACATCTAAATGACCACCATATTGTTTTATGTTTCGTCTACCGTGCCGCTCATTTGACCGTCAAATTTAATGAAGCCAAAACTTGTTGTGTATTTTTAGAATGTGAAATTCCATAATTTATTCTTCTGTATGATATTAGGGAGGTTAAATTTTAACACATTATAATAACTTATTATAATTTATAATGTAAAAATATATACACTTTTTTTTAAAAAAATTATATAGTTTATAGAATGTAAATAAAAATCAACATATAGTTCATAAAAATTATAAACTATAGTATATTTTTCTATATAAAAAAAACACATAACCCTTATTAAAGGGGTTTAAAAAGACATAGACCAGGTTAAAAGAATTTTATCAAGTGCAAGTAGATTTATGATAGTATAAATTAACCTGCATATTTTACAGAGGGGACAAGTAATTTCACCCTACCAATGAAATAAATTGAAATCCTTATTTTCATGAACCTTGTCTCCTCCCTTCATTTACTCTTAATTTTACCCCGCACACATTTAAAAGTATGGAAATATTACAAAATATTTTATATAATTCCTGCAAGCTAAAAACTTTAAAACTTTTATGTGGCTATTACAAATATTTTAATAAATATTTACCACACTTCACGTGGGCCACCAATAAACTAGCATTTTTTTAATTCTTCATTTATACTTGAGAGTTTCACATTTATACTTGATATATTATTTCATTTTATTCTCCACTCTCACTCTTATATAAAAGAAAACATTTAAATAGGTTCATTTATATAATTTTTATAAACTATAAGATATAAATGAATAGGGCCGCCCCTTTACATAGATAATATAAATGGTTAGGGACACATGTTAGGTTTTATTTAATAAGTATTAAGATTTAAAAAGTAATCCCTTCATCACCAAGCAATAAACACAGGCCCCCTTTCCAAAAAAAGTAAGCACTTAAGTTTTTTTTAAACATATATAAATCAAATCTAATAAAATTTATATTTTAAGCAGTTTAAACTAACCATATATATAAAATATGATTTAAACTTAGGTTTGTTTCTTTTTAAAAGAAACTATATATGTCTAGATTTATAAGTTAAGTTTAAATATTATTTAAACTTAGGCTTAAAATATGGTCTGTTGACTCTTCCCTCAATCCCATGTAATTTTAATATAGTTAAAGGCTTTTAATATATAGTTTTTTTCGAAAACTATATAAATTTTAATATGATGTTTATATAAATTATTATATAAACCTTATTCTATATTATATATGTTTTTATTTAAAAATAATAATATAGTTTTCAAATTATATAGGATATAGTTATAGATTAACTATAAACTATAAACTATAAACTATAGTTTTTCAAATTGAATCCTTTTAAAGGGGACCAAAGAACACGGGTATGAATTTATCTTCAAAAATATTTAACCTGCAAACATTTGAAATTATAGAAAACATGAAAATTATTTCATATAATAATAAATCATTTCTTATGTGATTTTCACATAGGTAAATATTTGAAGCTCCTTTCACATGTGCACACATCAATCTCCAAACAAACATTAATTCCATATAATTTACAAAATGTAAATGAAAGTAAGAATCATATCATATTACATCTCCCCCCCAAAAAAAATTAGGGATTTAAAATTAAATAACCCTAAAAATTTTATCGAGAGTTTAATTGCACAAATGTAATAATAAAATAAATTAGGGAAAAAAGAAGGGGACCGGATAATTTTAAATACCATTTCGGGTTGGTTGAAAAAACCCATACAAATTAAATAAATAAAATACACAACATTTGATCTGAATTTATTTAATTTACCTCACTCTGTTACCATGTTTGAATTTGAGGACTCTAATAAATACGGATTTAATCAACTTACATATTACATAATATTACAATAAATATTTAAATAAAGATTACATCGTAACATAAGTAAATAAATAAATATCAAATGAAGACCTAAAGTCTTTTTTATATAAGCTAATCGGGTATGTCTCCCGACCCACCTTTTCAACCTAAAATGGTTAACACATACACCTAGGTTTATAATATTTAATTTTAGAAATATAATCATTTCATAATATTAAATTTTTAACCTAAAGTATATACCTAGGTTAGCATATTTAATAATAGAAATATAAATATTTAATATTATTAAATATTAACCTATATATTAGTGATGGACCCATATACATTAAGGGTTGGCAAGACCATTTAATCATTATGTTCTAACAATAGGCTCGTAGATGTTGTTGTGGATCCTCCTTGTTCTTGAAATTGGAAAACTTTGGTAGTTCCCAATGAGCAGAATATGGTTTCACGGGGACAGATGGGTTGATGGGTTCATTGGAGATTTTTTCGTATGAAAATGTGGTCTTAGTTCCCAAAGTTGTAGCTTTAAGGTTAGTCATACTACTTAATAATACTTGTAAGGTATCATTAGATGGTTGAGATGTCGAGGGATGTAATTATGATGCATATGATTTAGATGGGTTGGGTTGTTGATAGATTTGGTAAGTTTGGGGATGTGGTTGTGTAGGTGGAAGTGGTTGATGAGGAGGAATGTAATTAATGGGTTGAGATTGGATTGGTTGAGACAAAGCTTGATGTTGCGATATGGGGATATAGTAAGATTGATTTGAATGATTTGGTTGTTATGAGGTTGGAATGTCTTATTAATTGGCTATGGGTTGGTTGGGAAGTAATTTGTAGGTGGTTGTGATATTTGAATTGGTTGAGTGGTGAGTATGTATTGATAAGTACCTTATTGAGGAGGTTGGTAAGTTTGCATGGATTTGGATGGTTAAGGTTGAGAGACGATTACATTGACATGGACATGTGATGTAGAGATGAGGGGTAAGGTTGTTTGATATTGTTTGGATATGGGTGGAAGCAAGTGTGAATCTTGAGAAGATTGGATAGGAATACAAGTGATTGTGGTAAATGATGAGGTGATGGGAATAGAAAAAGGAATGATAGTGTTTACATGAGGCAAATTAGGAGGTATGGGGAAAACTAATTGGGTGGTTTGATGATTATGAGGGATGGAAGAATATTTTTTGTTAGGATCAAACTCTTGTTGGGTCTTAGCAATGTCACTCATGGCTCTAGTAAAATAAATGGCTAGTTAGGAGGTAAGCACTTTGGTGGTCTCTTAATTAGAATGATAGGTATAAATTTTTTGTAAGGGAGGTCCATCAATGGGAAGGTTAGTGATTTTTCAAATAAGGTAGTCATGAAGGTCAACGAGATTTGTGTCAAGAAGCTCCTGAAACTTCTCATATCCTCAAGGGATGAGAGGAGGCCCAAAAGCATCGATAGAGGTGGATGAAGGAGGTGTGGTTAGTCTAGATGGGATAGAATTGTGGAAAAGAAAAGGGTTGGTCTTGACATGAGTGTGTGCCTGACCCAATTGAACCTATTGAAGAGGTGGGATGGTAAAAATGGGTTGAGTAACTTTGGTAGGAATGACCAAAGTGGTAAATGTGAGGGTGGAGAGAGTGGAAGTTGGTTGGATGGTAGTGGAAATAGAGTTGTTTGATTTCATGTTTTGTTCCATTTGTTTGGCTTGCGATCTCATAATAACTAGCATGAAACAAAATAAAACTATGATGATGGTTGATTACAACAAGAAAGTCACACAACAAGTTTTTTTTTATCTTGACTATTTTAAGATGTAAAAAGAAAATGAAAAAGGGGCTTGATGTGTACCTAGGTAACAACAATCTATGGATGGTTTCAGGTGATTTTTACTATGGAGTCCTCAATATACCTGAAGGTACATGAGGACCAAATATGTATAGAGTTTACAAAACGGCCAGAACACCACGTCATCTTTCCTATTAGGTGATGAAATCCCAGCAATTCCACTTGGTTATGAGTGTTTCAAATTCGTAAGAAATAATGAAAGGGTTATTTTTAGATCCAAAAGCAAAATATGGAGATTCAATGAGAACAACAAGTAAGAAAGGGAATTACAATGTAAAAGGAGAAACTAAGAAAAAGAGGAATACCTCGAATATGCACTTCCTTTTTATACGATCTTCAAACAAATAAGAAAGCGAGTGTAATCCCAAGAAATCTACAATGCGATGCAAACAAGCAAGCAAGCATGATTCAATGCATGCTCCTTCTTTGCAAGGTTAATGGAAATGAAAGAAAGAAGATTAAAATGAAAACAAATAACAAGACTCATCTTATAAGGGTGGGTCCCACCAAGCGTGTCAGAATGTTGGACAATATTTTCTCTTTCCTTCTCAGATTAGTGAACTAGTACTAAATAAAATAAAGCAAATTGAAATATGGAGGGTTTATGGTACCTCTAGATGATAGGGATGGATATGGGTGCAATATGGTGAACACCTTCATGCTATAAGCTTGATGATCTAAAAATCAAAATAACTCCACAGAAAAATATTGGATTAGTAGATAGGATGAAAGGGTTTCCTAAAAAAATCAGTACTGAGAAGTAAGAACTTCCTAGGATGGATGTCAACCCTCTTTTTTGATAAATATAGATAAAATAAATGGATATAGATCTAATATAAATGTATAATTTGAAGTAAAATAGAAACTAAAAAGTAGGATCAAAGATGATAAAAGAAAATTTGATCTAAATGGACATGAAATAAATCAAACCTGGCAGGTTTTGACGGTGACTCGGGGGTGCAAAGGGGAAGTCAACGGTGACTAGGGATAGATGAAGAATACCTGTACTAAAATAGACCTACAAGATTTTATGTAGTTGGATCTGAGATTAACTAAACCTCCAAATATATCTAAATAAGATATAAACACCTACAGATAGACTAGATCTGAATATGGGTGAAAGGATGTAAGAAAGTTAGGAAATGGAAAGTTCAGTGGTATGAAACTGGATCTGGTTGACAGTGACTAGGGAAATTTGATGGCAACTGGGGATGGAAATAGTAGATCTGGAGTATCAGACTAAATAAAATGATAAAGTATTGATGGTAGAAGGACTAGAAATAGAAACTGAAAAGGTTGAAGACTTGTATAATAAAAGAAAACCAAATGCAGGCTAGGTCAATGGAAATCAGACTAGGTCTATGGAGACCTGGAGTGGTTAGGGTTTGAATAAAATGAAGTGGACTGAAATGAAGAATTGTAGACAAAACATATGGTTGAAAGTGGTGGACGTAAAATGCCTGATAGTAGCTGAACTTACACAAGATGTTAGTAGCAAATATATGCAATAATATAGCAATGAAAACACACAACATTCCAATTTGAAATAATTCTCTCTAAGTCACCAAAGTTGATGCACAAAATCTCTAAGAAGACTCCAAGATGGGTATGATAGTTGAAAAATCAGATGGTGATGAAGACAAGATCGCACGATAGCTCAAAAATCTCAAAATTACATCCTTGAACAAGGAGAGGTGAATATGGCTTTATAAGTCACCGGAGACTGCAGAGAGACATCCATTTGGGTGGTGGAATGATGTCTAACTCAAGGCAAAAAGGCCCAAATGAAGCAGGATTAGTGTTTAGATGGATAGAGACGAGCTAGGGTTGCATAGAATGGATAAATGGGTAGGAGGATGGATTTAAATGAGTAAATAAAGGTCATAGGTGGGTAAAATTATTAAATGATGGCCTAGGGATAGAAAATTAGGGATGAGAGACAAATTAAGTGAGGATTAGGATTAAATAATGATGGTTAAGTATGATTAAGAAAATAATTTAGGGAGAATAAAATAATGAGATGAGGATTAGAGCTAACTAAGGAAAATTAGCATAAATGGGATGGAATAGAATGATTAAAGGTGGGAAATAGGTGATTAACGGGATAAATTAAATTTATTAGGGAATATGAAATTTGAATGGATGACCATGAAGAAAAGTGAGCAAACATTGGGTGGACGGTGGTGATACCAAATTTTGGTTTCTACAACCTTGATAGTATTTCTTAAGAAAAACAAAAAACACAAAATTAAAGTTATATTAGTAAGAAATAAGTTTTAAATGATAAAGAATGCATGGGAGTCCCACTGGGTGTGCTAGGATGTATACAAGATAAGCTCAAACAAATGAAATAAAAAAACAATGCAAACCTTTCCTCAAATCTTCTTGTAACCTCGGATGAGATAGCTGAATTTTGGAATGGAGTACCACACTTGTTTGATCTCTTTGGATGATTTGGTTGTGGATTCTCTAAACTTGATTCCAAATGGAAGAATAAAGTATGATATGATTAATGGATGATCAAATGGATAGCCTTTCGGTATGCAAATTCTAGTGGAAAATGGGCAGAGTTTTATAGAAAATATTTAAAGCTTCTGAGGATCAATGGTGAAGGAAAGAGTCTCATATTTATAGCTGAAAGATAAGCCATTGATTTTGGATAAATATTTGAATGAGTTACAGGTAAATCAATGTATTCTCATGAATTATCAAGTTTATTTAGTTTGTGTATTTAGATTGTTTGAATATCCATTAAGGGGCAATGAATATTTACTTGGATTTTGATTTTATTCCAAAATGTTCTTTTACATGAATATTTTACTTCCACATTTCTAGGGTTCTAGAACTTGAGTGGAGTAAGCTAGTTCAAGTTAAGTGAGTAGGATGGTGAAGTGGAGATGAATGGAGGGTGAGTTTATAATTATCTATTATTTATTTAAATACCTAATTCAATTAGCCAATGGGTATGAGTGTATGTTTTGTGCATGATAGAATTAATTTAATTAATTATAAAGGGGATATGGGTGAATTCTAATGGAATGTGAGGGGGTAGTGGTCTAGAATGCATTCTATAACTTATTTGACACATTGTGTAAATAATAGGAATGAATAAGAATAGGTATGTATTTTTAGGGTGTCTACAATAGCTACCAAAGGGATTATTTTTCTCGTTACTATCTTCTTATCCATGACTTAATTAAAGGAATGTCCCGTCCCCAACACTCAAGCCAAAAATTTTATTGGTATTTTACAAACGATTTATTTCTCACCCTAATTGAGGAGAAGTCCTCCATTAACAATGTCATGGAATTCCTTTTAAAAAAATCTCCCCTTTAGATCCTCCATTGAATGTAAAAAATCTAAGTTTACATGAAAATGTGTTCTCCCATGTTCATTTAACTTAAAAATTTAAATGGAAGTGGATTGATCTTGGTAAAAAATTCATTGTTTGTGAATTCTATTTTCCTTTAAATCCATGCCTTTGGATCTTTGGAATTATGTGATATGGAAAATATTGATATTTTGAGTCTCCAAACCTCTCTTCCTTGTTGGAAAATTTGAAGCATGTTCTAAATTCATAGCTATAAATAATGCACATTATTCCTCTTGTAGGGAACCTTCCTTAGCTTCCTATGCTAAGATGCCAATAATTATTATAGTTTTTGCCTACGGTAATGCTTAAGGTAGATAAGGATTTCACAATATCCTAGGAAAAAAAAATTAACTCAAAGAGTTTGGTGGTCAAGGCTTTCTCAACATCCAAACTCAATATCACATTATATGTTCGAAATGAGTCATCTGAGTGTTGGAAGGGGATAAATTACTAGAAAAATATCCTTAGGAATCACATCTCTTTCAATTTTCCTATGGTAAAAGGAACTTGTAAAGGCCTAAATTTGAAATCCCTTTTTCATATATAGTTCTTATTAAAAGTATCGGCACATTTTTGGCCAAAAGCATCTAGAAGGCTCGGAAATTTCTAAAACCAAAATTAATATGGAGTGCAGATAGCTTCTGAAATGGGCTCTCCAATAATCCCCACTCCCTTTGGCAATCTCCTATCTTCTCTTACTATAATCGTCCATTTCCTGGTCCCCTAGATCAAAAACATTATATTGTTTAGAAATGACATTAAATTGATTGTCGATCATTTCTACAAAACTTAGGAGTTTTTGTCATGTCCTACACTCAAGAATGGATTATTGAAATACTGAATACCATACTTGACCACCATATTCACAAAATTGGTGTGCAAACACCCATTATATGGTTTAATTACTAGAAATGACATGTTGAAACTCATTTCAACTAGTACAAACCTTGGTTAGGGTATCAAACTTTGTCCCCTCAACATTTAAAATTTGTGCCTCTCAATATTCAATGGAAATTTTTCTCTTCTAAACAAGTTTGGGAGAGCAGATTTGATTAAATTTTGGCATCCATTATTGATTTAAGGAAATCACATTTTATCTTGTGCATCCTTGATCAAGGTCTTCTTATAGGATCTCTTCTAGTTAAACTTCTCCTAACACAACATGTGTGTTCATTTTATAATCACCCTCAGTCTATTAATCACATGTTGTGGTTCTAGAAGAATGTTCATTTATCTACCTGGAAATGGAAACATACCCTCTTTCACCCATTCTACAATGAAATGTTCATGTAAAAATGTACTTCTATGGGCGTCTTCCATTATCTTTGAAAAATACATGCAAATTTGGAACATCTTTCATTCAAAAATTATTTATCATCTATGAAAATGAATAAATGAAGATAATTTCACTCAAAATTGCATTGAAGATGTTTTGTATGTTGCTAATAGATTCAATTTTTTTCCAATATTACTCTTCGTATTCAAATATAATTTCTTAGAGGTGCCACATCTTTACAATTTACTTGACCATTGGGTTAATACACTTTGTTCTATTAACATAATTCCTTCAAACTCTCCATATTCATTTTCCCTTCTTGGGGCCATGGTTGTGGCCAATGTGGAAAATGTCATTGTCACAATAGATACCAGAGTGTCTCCCTATGGTAGTGATATCCATCTCATTCTCAAAAATATTAGGGTGACATAAGTGGTGATGGAAGCCAAAAATTAAGTAGCTTTTTTAGATGGGTGACACATGCACAAAATAATTTCCCTCATCTAGATTTCACCATTTCCTCTTTTGGATAGCATGTCATTGATGAAGAAGTACATAAAGATACAAATAAAGATGACTGGGGAAACCCCCACATGCTACTGAACCTCCTAGTAGTTGATGGAGTGAGTGAGAGAAAAATCCTTTTGATCCCTCTCAACCACTTCCTTCGCTAGTTATAACATGGTCCTTGTGGCTTAATGTTTTGTTCTTTTAGTTTTCTCTATCCATTTTTTATTGAAAATCTTGTTTAAGCTATTAATTTCTTGTCTCTTTTGATATGGGTGATGTGACATGTAGAGGGTGAATCATTCATTTTTTTATAATAACAACATATATTTTATGTTTACATATAAGGGAAAAAGTTTTTAATCAAAAAAAATTGGCCATGACATTGATATATCCTAGATGCAATTTGAAGACACGGTAGTGCCTAAAAGTAACATGAGAATATTTTTATATTTCTTTATGGATATTTTCATCAAGTTTATGTTTCTTCTAATGCTTTATTGGGTGAAAGTATAGCTTTGCAATCTATTGTGTGATACGAGCACATAGTGTTGAAAGATTTCATATACATACTTGGTGGTGTGTATGTCTTGGGATGTGCCTTTGACATTAGGAGTGTCCCAATTTTTTTCTATAAATAAAAAATTGTCATATGTACTTGGAGGCATTATAAGAAAATATTGTTGCTAAATTTATCAAGAACTACATAATCTTACATGCAGTATCTCTTGAATCAAGAATAAACTAAGGAAGCATATATCATTGGTCCACCTAAATAAATTATCAAGTCCTCATGGAGTCATTATCAATACAAATATCATTGGTCCACCTAAATAAACTAAGGAAGCATATATCATTGGTCGACCCAACTTAGATAAGCCTATTCAATACAAATTAGAATTTCTTATGTGACTCTAAAATCCTCGTTCTTATACAAAAATAATCCCGCAATAGTTTTTATGTATGATTTTTGGTTACATATAATACCCAAGTTATAAACCGTGATCCATAATTGTCAATGGGGTTGATGCCACCATGGAAGTGGTACTCCCACTAACATAATGGTGGATTGATTTCAGTCATTTTTATCTACCCTCAATATAACTTTCTAACCCCAAGTGCGTTGGCCTATCACCCAGCGGGCACTGGGCACTCACCTGAGGCATGCGTGGGCACCAAGACCCTCCTTTATGTGAGCATTGTGAGAAGGTTTTTCCATTGATGGAGGATGATTTGCAGAATGAGAAATACATTCACTTTAGTTTAAGGTAAAAGGAGCATCTAGCAGATCACACATTAATGCATTACAGAAACAAAGTAATAAGCATGCTAAATCAGATCTGAACCATGATAGCCATTTAACATGAGGGTTTACACCCTTAAGCATGATATACAGAACAAACCCTTATATATATTCATTCAGAATAGTTTTGGTAGCCATATTACAATCAAAAGAGGTCATCATCAGACCATACATGTTAAATGACAAAGACTTAATCCCTACAGATCTTCCCTGATGAGAGATCCTAGCTATAACCTCCCATTTCAACCCTTGTTATAGACCCTAGTGCCATACATAGGCCTATTACATCCTTCAGAACCCTTAGCACTAAGTTCTCTAAACCCTAGCACTACTGCAACCCTCTATTACTCAGCACTTGTGTATTGTTCTTCTTTTATCTTCTCTCTATCTCATTGTGTTTTCCTTGCTTCTGAGCATCTCTTTTTATAGGATCAACACCCACCGCCATGCCTTCTCTCTTGAATAGATCACATGCCAAGTGTCAATGTGGTCCTCCAATGGTGAATGCTTATCCCTTTGCAAGCCCTCCACTCTATGTAATGATGTCTTTCAGGAATATTCCCTGTGTGGAATATCCTTTTCTTGACCTCCAAGGTTCCAGGATGGCACCTTATCCACTCAGCACACCTAGTTGGGTCACGTTTTTCCTCAAGTGCCTCTAGAATGCCGAATATGGCTAAGTCCTTTGAACCCAAGGCTCTTCCTTCCATGTGCACCCTAGTTTCTCCTAAACCCTTCTTAAACCTCTTTGTCCCATGTGCTTCTCCCTGCATGCCCTTCTCCTTACTGGTCATGTGTGTGCACATGCCCTTTGGTACTTAGCCAATATTCCAAGGCCCAACATCACCCCACACTAAGCTTGTTCTCCGTCCTCAGAAACATATTTCTTCTTCAAAGAATAAAGAATAGAGGGACCCAGACAATTTGAATGAAGAATGAAAGAATGGAAGAATGGAAGAATGAAAGAATCAAATAACTTGCTACTGCTGCAAGAGGAGTGGGAACTCCTTCCTTACTGTTGCCTCAATCTTCTCCCAAGCATCCACTTCACCCTGTGCACCTGCTGAAGTAGGTCACCCACTAGAGCGCTCACCTCCTCAAAGCTCAATTCATCACCCTTAGCATTCACATATCTATAATTCCTTCCAACTGCTTGCTAAGGTTGTCCAATGCATCCATTCTACGGGTGATCTGGGGATACAACTCCTTAAGTCAGTTCTTAATCGAACCTCACAAGGATTGATCACTTCCATCTTCTTCTCAACCTCGGCTAGGATTTTATCCCGCTCCACCCTATTTCCTTTTATTCTTCTCTTGGAATTCCTTTAGATCCACCTCATGTGTAGCAACTAGTATGCTTGCTACCATGTCTCTGTTAGGTGCAGTTATCATATACAGCTTCAGCCATCTATGTGGTGGTCTTTACAGTAGCAGTAAGGAGCTCAGAATATCAGGTAATTATTTCCCTGATCTTCAGTTTCTCTTCCTCCTTCTGGTGCGCCAATGCCTCTTCTACTGATTCCAATGTGAGTGAGTCACCTTTCCATGGTGAGGATGCGGGTTAAGTCTTCCAAGCATTGCAAGGTTGACTCATATTTTTTCTCAAGTGGGGCCAGGTCTTAGGTGCTTCAAGATTATGGATGTCTGTAATCATCTCTATCTTCTTGTACACCTCACGCACCTTCATCCTTCTCCTCCCTCAATTCACGCCTTAATTGTGCACTGATCAACTCCTCCTGCTTTAAATCCTTTCTTTTCTCAATGATTTCTTCATTCTTCTTCTCCAGTTCTTCCTTCTAAGACCCTTACTCTATCATTCCTCCCAAAGAGTCTCACCTCAACCTCCACCGACACCTTGTTGAGTGCATTACAGACTTTCTCATCAGATAACTGTTGAGCATTCACCAGAGGGTTTACTCCCTTGGACTCTGGTATTTTCATCAGCACCTCTGATTGACTTTGAATTCTGGCTCATCAACATGGGACTCAAAATCCCAAGATAGCATCTTTCTTGTATGAGGGTATGCACCCTCTTCTTCGAATGAAGACCATGCAAGGAGTTGGTTGGAAGGCATGGTACTTTGGAAGCACGTGCACAGTACCTTATTTGGATCATTGATATAACCCATTCCTTCCTACACCGCTACCACACCTTTTCCTCCTATGCACATTGCCTTAGGAAAGCTTACCACCAGGCTAGGATCTCCACCCATGCTTCCATATTCCTTCTCTACACTTTCACTCTCCATCTCCTTGAGCACTTCATCGGCGCTGCACTCCACCTCCTACTCCACCAAGTCCTTTATGATACCCACTACCTCCCTTTTGTGGCATCCTCTATCTTCTCCTTGGTGAGGCTTGGGGTCCTTTGATCCTTAGTGTTCACCTCCTCACTTTCCCCCTTTCCATGAGCGTCTCCTTCATCCTCATCCTTCTCTTCATTCCCTTCCTCAGAGTCATGTACATCGTACATGGGATGGTCCTGAGCCTCTTCACACTCATCATCATCCTTGTCACCCTTGTAAGCCTCCAGGATCTTATTTCTTCTGAGTCCACCTTTTCTACTACCTTCTACTTCTTCCTAACTAGTGATTCCAGTATAGGAGACTCTTCCTTCTCTTCTTCAGTAGGTGACTCCTTCCTTGCTGGCAATTCTTCTTTTTCATGGGGCTTTTCTTTCTCTGGCACCTCCTCTTCAGGTGTCTTTTCTTTTTCCTCTGTAGGGGACTTCTTTCTCCATGCATAGGTGCTTGGCTTTGCACTCGACTCCTGCATGCCTACAGATTGTGTTGTTCTACATACTTGGTGCCTTTTTCTCAAGAGCCTCCTCTCTCTCCCTCTTCCTTGGTGTGGCCTTCTTTCTTGTGGTAGGGTCTTCTAGGATTGAGACATCATTTTCCACATAGGTTCCCTTCTCATATTTTGGCCTTATGCATAGGTATACCCTTGTTGTGGTTCTTCCAAGCAATAGGAAAGGTCACTGGCTTCATCATATGTACATCATGGGAGACATACTTCTCCACATAGGTGTGCTTATTTGGGTATATCAGAGTCCTGCACAACTTGTGGTAGTCTTGGTCCACCATGCTGAGATCAAACCTCAGCCTTTTTTCCTCCTTGAAGTGGTTGACCTGGCTTGGAAGTATTGCGCAGTGAAGGAGAAAGGTAATTTGCACCATGGGCTCTTGGTGTTGTCTGCCAAAGTGAACCTGCCAATACAAAAATTTGGTATACTACAAACTCATAGCTTCTCCTTGCACTAGAGCTGGAAATTTCTTAGGTATTCTCCACTTGGCCTTGAACCAAACGCGTCATGCATTCACTTATACCATTTCTCCAGGCGTGCCTTGTGGGTGGTCAGTCATTGTTTCACAAGTATACTTCTCAAATATTTTTGCAGGGGAGGGGTTCTCATCTGGGTACTCCCATACAAATTTGTCTGGCCCATCAAGGCACTCCAATTTCTGAAAAGATGATGGTAAGGAGGACATTACCAAACATGATTTTTTCCCCATCATGCATGACACTGATGATCTCTTCTACTATGAACATTGAGAGGTTGTAGATGGTTCCTTCTGAGATCTTTTAGCAAACATTCAACCAGGACTTGTTGACCTGTGTCCACCTCTCCTGTCCATTCAACTTGGATACTAGGCATGCATGGCCATCCTCATCACAGGGTCAGAAATTGTTGATATGTTGAAGTACCGTGATCCCTTCTTATAGTCATAGGCCTCCACAATTTTCTTTATGGCCTCTTTTCATCCAAGTCATCATCAAATGAATCTCCCTCATAGGTAAGACCAGTAAATTTGGAGATCAGTTGGGGATTTATCCTCATCCTTCATCCTATGAAGTAGAAATGGTCTTCATGCACGTGCATGACATTAGCCATTGGTACAACCACTCAGGTTTTCCAAAATAGGGCAACTCATAGAGTTGCAATAACCCAGACCTTTCTCCATCTTCACCTTTACTTCATCATCGTAGATGGGAATTCCATCTGGTGTCCTCTTTTCTGTAGGTCTAACCATTTCCAATGCCATCTCTTTCTCTGTGGTGCTCATTTGATGGTTGTAGTCACTTATAGCCATCTTTCTCATGTGAGACACCCATTCTTTTCCCAGCAATATGCCATATGGGTATTGCATTTTACATGTACCATTCCTCATTGAAACTAGTGGAAACAACTTGTTTCCCTTTTCCCTTGCCCTTCTTTGGTGAAATGGTGGTTACTTTCCTTGGTGCCATTTCTCTTGTTGGGTTATTAAAAATTCTTTCTTCCTTCTGATCCTAGCTCTGCTTAACTCTGTGGCTCTACTCTTACATGAAAAATCCCTTCAATCATGTGCCCTAGCTTTGGAACCCTAACCTAGAAAAACCCTTCCTTCCATAAGATGACGTATTCCCTTACAGGTTTTGAAAACTCCAACAAACCCTTTCCCTCATGCCCGTGTACTTTTTTTCCACCCTGGTTCATTAATCAAACTCGTTATGCACTCAGATCTTCACAACCTTCTTTCACTTAAACTTTTCTCAAGGATGCCCTAGTTCACAAGAGCTCTTTGATATCACAAATGCAATGTAACAATAATGTATCTTGACCTCTTACTTATAGTTTTTTCTTCTTTTCCACAATAAATGTAATGTCACCTACCATCGTACCTTCAATAAAGGTGATTTTTTCCCATAAGCCAACCTTCAGTGCTTTTACCCCCACGCCCAATCCTGTGCAAAAAAATTCTACAACCTTCTAGTGCACGTAAAAATCCTTACTGACCGAAGATCCTTACGCATGTGCTCACAGTGCCGAAGGAACTTCTTCTGTCCTTACCCTGATTTTTGACATCACCTACCTCATGTTGTTCCTACGCTTTTCATACTTGTACGTGGTCTTTGTAAAGCTCTCTTGACACCAAACTCCTTATGTCCACCTTTTCTACGTGCACACTCTTCCAAACTTCACACTTTTTATTCTTCAATCTGGGCCATCAAAACATAGCTTCCACTACCAGCTTCCATTACTTGTCACATTACTCCACCCCACACTAAAATGGATGCACGGTCCTCTACACATAGAATTTTTTTGAAAATAATAAGTGGCTACCAGCACATAATGCACACACAAAAAAAGAAAGGGAACAAGCAATGAGAAGGGGAAACACATAGAAAGGAAAATGCATTAAAGGAAACCCTAGGCTAAATGGAAATATTGCCTTATTTATGATTACACAGAAGCCTTATTTATAGTAGGGCTTCAGCCTACTCCCATTGAAATGGCCTAGTAATCTCGTCCCATCTAGTGCTTGTAACTGGCATGCCTGAATCAAGGATGTACGAGATGATATATGGCCCTAACCAATGGAATTTCAGTTTCCCAGGATGGTGCAGAAATTTGGAGTCATAAAGCAAGACCATCTGCCCAACCTCGAATTGTTTGTTTTTAATATGGTGATCATGCCATGCTTTTTTTGTCACACCTTTTCAGTCTTTGACTCCACCTAGCAAGTGATCACCTTTCATCCAACTTCATTAACTTCTCCATGTGCTCCTGTAGTGCTTGTTCATCAACTAATCCTCATGTGCATAATATGTAGGGATGGTAGCATGAATTCTACTGGTAACACAACTTCCATGCCAAACACCAATTGGAATGGTGTGGCCTTGTTCAATTTCTTGTAGGTAGTCCTATACACCCATAGTATAAGCTGAGACTTTGTCATCCCAATCATGTCTTCCCACATCACAAATCTTTGTCAGCGTGTGACTCAAAATTTTGTTAAATACCTTAGCAGTTCCATTAGCTTGTGGGTGATATGGGGTAGTATTTATGGTGGGCTACCATGAATTATTCCAACAAGATTCTGATTATCTCATTCAAGAAATGGGTACCCCTATCACTTGTTAAACTTTATCAGACATCCATATCTTGTTGATTATATTTTCCCACAAAGAACCTAGATGTTGTTGTTGTTGTTGTGTAGTCCTTTGTAGGCATTTCCTCTGCCCATCTTGTTAAGTAGTTAGTGCAAGTGATGATATAGCTTGAACCAGTCCTTCGCGTGGTAGGTGAAATTGGTCCTATAAAATCAATGGCCCACTTCTCAAATGGTTATCCACTAGCTATCGGCCTCAAGGGCATCTCATCCCTTCTTCCTAGTTTTCCAAGGCACTGGAAATGGTCACAGGCCTTACAAAACTCAATGCAATCCTAGTAGATGCTTTCCCACCAAAATCCCTACCAGTAGAATCTTTTGTGTGGACATTCCCTACATAGTTTCCTCCTGCAATCCCACCGTGTGCTTCCTCCATGATTGCAATGTGCTCATGTTCCAACACACACTCGCACAAAACCTCATCGTGATGCCTAGTTTGTATAAGTCTCCACTGATTAGCATGTAGGGCGCGGCGTGTATGGCTAACTATTTTCTTTCCAAATTCTTCATTCCCTCTGGTGCCACACCCATTTTGAGAAACATAAAAATATATTCTAAGTCAGAGGGTGCACGCCACAACCTAAATAGTTGTGCATCTCGCATAGTATCCTCAATGCTTTCTACACATCCTCCCCTAAGTCAATCCTTGACAAATGGTCAGGTCCTGAGTTACTCTTTCTTGGTTTCACAAAAAATGTAAACTCAAACTCTTGAAACAACAAGACCCACTGACATATGCACCCTTACAAAATAGGTTTGTTCACCAAGTACTTCAATGCCATGTGGTTTGTGTAGAATATGAAGGGTGTTTACCAACAGATATTTCCTAAATTTGTGTAGCACGTAGATCATTGATAGTGCTTCGTGCTCAGTAGTAGTGTAGTTATGTTCTACTTGGTGTTAACTTCCTACTAGAAACACAAGGGGTGGTCAACAATCCCTTCTCCAAGATTGTGTCTAAGACTTCCCCAATCACCATCCCTTGAAGCATCAACATGTAATATGGAATGGCTTATCCCAAGAGGGAAAGCATAATATGGGTGCATTGATAAGCCTATTCTTCAATGTATCAAATGATGTTTGTTGCACCTCTCCAAAGTGAAATGCACTTTTGTGTTTTAGTAACTTCTCCAATGGTGCAGTAATCTTGGCATACCCCTTAATAAATTTCCTGGTAGTACCCCGTATGCCCAAGGAATCCACACTGCGCTCTGGCTGGTAGGCTCCCCCAATCCTACAATAACAAAAACTTTGGTGGGATCCACCAGTAAGCCTTCCTTACATATGATGTGCCCCATTAGGGTTCCAAATGGAGTAGCAGAAGAGACATTTCTTGATGTTGAGGGATATGTGTAACTGTCTGACATCTTTCAAACATCAACCAAAATTGTCACAATGGTCTTTCACTAGTCCATACATTGTCCAATCATCAAGGTAGACCTGAAGGAACTTATGGATAAAATCCTGAAATTCCTGGACCACTATGCACAAAAACACAACATGTGCATTCTTCAGTCCAAAAGGCATGACCATGTAGGAAAACTTCCCCATTCAAGTGGTAAAAGTTTTCTTTTCTTGGTCTTCTTTTACAATTCTAACTTGATGGTATCCTGATAATCCATCTGTGAAAGAATAAATCTTGTGTCCAGCCACTCCTTCCAAGATTTCCTCGGTAAAAGGGGTTGGAAAAGGATCAATTACACATATTGCATTTAAGTCCCTATAGTCAACATAAATCCTTATCCTTCCATCCTTCTTAATGTTGATGACCATGGGGCTTATCCATTCTGATTCCTCCACAGCTTCAATGATGCCTAATGTGATCATCTTGTCTATCTCCTACTTGACCCAGACATGTGCAAATTTGGATTCATTCGGTAAGGTCTCTTTCAAATTGGGTGCACACCCTCCTTTAACTTGATTTTCATTTCCCCTAAGGAGTGGTGAATGTCTTTAATCTCATGGTACCCACATGGAAATAAGTCCTGAAACTTGTGCAATAGATCAATGATCTTTGAAACCTCCTTTTCTAACCAATAGTCCCCAATGGTAGCCTCCTTAGGTTCCGTTTCTGAGCCAATGTTAACCTTTTTTGTTTTGAGGGATTCATGGTAGGCACATGCTTGCTCATCAACACTATCCATAACTTCACATGTACCTTTAGTATGGTTAACATCCAAATTTTCCATCTCTTCGACATCTATCACATAGACCATTTTTCCCTTCTCCTTCTCCATGCATGCGCACTCAAGTTGTGTCTCTTCTTATTCTTCTCATCAAAGTGTGCTTCCAAACCAGGTTCACCCAATATCTCCAGTATTCTATCTTCTGCCATGGCACTATCTCCCATTGTTAGGTGCTTAACAACCTGCAACACCTTATCCATTAATGGCTTGGTGCTCCGATATTCAAAATCTTGAAGGAGGTCATCCATCAACTCTTGCCAATTTCATGTCTGACGGCACATCTCTGAGTGAATGTACCATACATGTGCACATCCTTGTAAAGTGGAGTACAACTTATGCACCCATAGAGAAGGTGGAAATGCCTTCATGCCTTCCATCTAGGCCTTCTCACATGCTTGGATGTGAAATGAGGCAGGTTCCTTCCTATGATAGTCTTGTATGATAGTGGGTGCATTGCTTCGGGAAAACCTAACAGAGAACGTTATTCTTACTTTGCACCACTCTAGAAGGCTATTGTGATGTTTCACCCACCAACGTGTTGCAGTCCCTGAGCAAGTTATAGCTGAGCATCCTTCTTCTCTCGATCTCACTTTTCCACTGGGTCTCCATCTCTCGTAAGAAAACATCAGGGTTGGCCCCTCCAGAGTAACTTGGCAACTTCTTTCCTCCCAGACACTTGACTATAAATGCACCTTTGTTACTCTTGTAATAGATCCTCTTAATTTCCACCCAATTAACTCATAAGTCCCGTGTGCCCAATTGTCACATGCTACACTAGTGGTATCACTCATAGATTGAGCATCTTCAAACTAAATAACTCCTTTCGTAGGATTAATCACCTTAGGGTCCCTGATAGAGCGCACATAGATCCTGTCAAGAACTTCTTCACCCAAGGGCTCAGTATAGGGTTTTGACTTCCCATCGGTCAAGGGGATGATTACCTGTTCTTCCTTGTTCTCAAAGCTTATATACCCTTTATTAAACCATAGGTCAACATTGTTCTTATAACACCAGGGGCACCCAAGTAATGCTGGAAAGTTATCCACCTTGGCTAGTGCCAAGACCTCAAAATCCCCAGTGAACTTCACCCCTTGGATAGTGATAACAACTTCCTTCAAGACACCAATGGGCATTGTCTTTATCTTGTTATCCATATACAATCACATTCGAGGATGGTTGTAATGGGGGCCTTCCCATTTGATGTCAAGCATCTAGAGTGAGAACATTGACTTCCATGCCCATGTCAATCAAAATATTGCTTAGAAGCCACCCATCCACAACAACATTCAAAGTAATCTCCTTATCATAGTTGAGGTTGTCGGGAGGAAGGTTGGCATGTAGAACCTGCCTCTCGCACTCTTTTCTGATGTGTAATACTTTTTCCCATAACCATTCTCATATAAAAATAATGATATTCTCATGCCTCAGCATTTTGTATACTTCCTTGACCTCATCCAGATCCTTCTGTGGAGCCTCAGCACTCTTCCTTTGTTCTAACTACCTTGACTACTCCTTCAGGAACTGGATTTCTCCTTGTAGGCTTTGAATTACATCCATGGTCTCTTGATACACCTCTTTCTAATGAGTAGGGTCTGGATACTTACCATACATCACCTCTTCTCTTTGTAACCAGTAGCTTCTTCCTTGGTGTATCCCTGGCGCATGCAGCTTCAGCTCACATCGTCACCAGTACAAGCTCTAGTTCTGACTCATGTGCCACCCTTGGCATCCATTCGTGAGTCAGCCTTCTTTATGATTACCATTCTGGTGCCTTTTTCCTTCTAGTGTTGCTAGCTCATATGTTCAAATAGCTCTGGGCACTCCTCATACTTGTGTTTCTTTCCACACCAAGAGCATTACAATAGATCAAGGCATTCATGCTTATAGTGCTCCGTAGATCCACAGTTGTAACAAGTTCCATGTGGGAACTCACTTCTCCCTCCTCTGTGGTTGCCACAACCATGAAATCCTCCTCTAAAACCTCTTCCACACTGCCCCTCCATTTACATGCCCTTCATAGTGATGACCATCATCCTTGGAATTATTTGTGAAGCTAGTTTGGCACACACCAATATCAATGGCATCATGTATCTGGTCAATCAATCTATAATCCTTGGTGTCATGAGTAGTAGAGGTGAAAAACCTTACAATAGAAAGACACATTCTTACAGATCATGCACTATAGTAGTGGACATCTACTTGCATCATGATCTCTGTGGAAAATCTCACAGTCCATTGTTATGGCATGTACCGATCTTCGAGGGAAAAATTTCCTTTATATGCCCCTCTACCTCACAATTTGTGCACCATAGGCCACTGTGAGTCTCATGCACTAAGTTCACAGATAGCTTCTCCAGTTTCTTCGCCATTACAACAATTTGAGCTTTAAGAAAAGGACTAACACTGGTATCCACGCTTCCAACAACCTCAGTGCGCAGGGAAGCTTCCAAGGCCTCGTGCAAGTCTATGAAATTCTTGTGTGAAAGTGCTCTCCTAAAAGGTGTTATCAACCCTCCAACAAAACATTGAGCATGTTGGTAAGGGTGAATATCATAAGACAACTTTGACAAGAGAGTCTTAAAATGTGTGTCATATTCCCACATACTCTCTGCCATACCTCATTGAATCTCCTTCAGCATGTGCTAATGCTTTTCTTTTCAAACTTAGGGATATCGAAATTTAGCTAAGAAGGCATTCAGCAATCTTGCAGTGTAATCTACCACTATCTAATATGGGGGTCATAATTTTAGTACCAACTATGCGTGAATATCCTTGTAACATCATTGAAAACTGACTTCTCCTTCTGTTATGGGGTAGTGATCTCCCTTCACACACCATAGCAGCTCACACTTGTGTACATGCTCTAAAAGTATCCTCAATACCTTTGTAGTCTGGTAGATGTAAAGACATTTCAAAAAATACTTGTTGAGGTGGTTGAGGCCCGTGTCCTCCTAATCCAGAACCTTGATTTCCTCTAGTGTTCCTCAACCACCAGATCTACTAGATCCACTAGCGCTTACTCCCCCTCCACCAATCAAAGTACTCTACTATTCCACCAAATCCACCTCCCGTAGTTGGTAAAGGCCCTAAGTGGATGTGCCTAGTGTTCATATTATCATGCTGAACTATGTGCCAATAGTCTATAATATTACACTGCTACCAGATGTGTGTCCCATGCCACTTCAAGATGCGATACCCAAGATTTGTGTACCCATTATTTTCCCAAACATGTCATTCCAGACAATATTCCTCCAAACACAGAAAATGATTGTGTCAGTCATAGATGTACCAAATGAAAAGTTATACCTCCTAGGTGTAGATCAGTCACTCCCACCAATACCAATTTGGTTAGCAATACTTATCTCTTGATTTGGAAAACTAAATGCCAGGGTTTCTCACCAGGAGGATTCAGATACATGCCAATGGATCTCCTTTCTCCAAGTGATGAAATCTCATCAGAAGATAAAGGGGTCTCTCTCCCGCACTTGCCAAGATGGGGTAGCATAGACTACTCAGGCTCCACGTCCTCTGCATGAACCTCAATTCCTTCCCATAACGTATGCCTCCATAGATCCATCACTTCTACAACCTTTCCTTTTCTAGACAACTCCCTTTCTTATGATTCACTATACTTGAGTCATCTCTCTTCCCTCTCCTTTTTAGCCGCAAGGTCCACCATCTTCCTCCACCCTAGCTTCCTCACCCAGTGCTCAGAAGAATATTAACCGGCCATAGGAAATGCTTCCAAACTTAGTGTAATGACCAGGATATTTATGGATAAGGGAATAAACATGCAAAAATGATCCTCTAGGATCCCTTAAGAACTCAAACTCAACAACCTCTTAGACAAGAATACGTAGAAATATCATATTCTTGTGTATAACTGGTCAACACTCTTCTCCACCAATGATCAACAACACGTGTCCAAGTCAGATCCATCCTGTACACCAGTGATATTCATCTTGGGTCCACATGCATGAGATCTATAAGACTAAATTGAACTAGATGCCGTCGTAAGCCTTTCATACAACTCTACTAGAAAGAAAAAAGTAAGGTCTCATATAACTCATGATACAATCTGTTATTTTACCCATTTACGTGCATAAAACTCAGGTATAGTACTAAATGTCTTAGAAAAATCATCCTCCATGCTCTTAAACCATGTTTCGACACTATCCAACATCAAACATTTTGTTATCATGCATCATTCTCACAACAAAATTGAAAAGAGATCTCCTGGCACTAGAACCAAGATGTATTCATTTTGATCTACCCTCAATGTAAATTTCTAACCCCCAGATCGGGAATTGGGCCCTCACCTCAATGGCGCATGCAATGGTGCGTCGAACCCCTCTTTTATATAGCATTGTGAGAATGTGTTTCCATTGATGGAGGATGATTTGTTGAATGAGAAATACATTCACTATAGTTAATAAGGAGCATCTAGCAAATCCCACAATAATGCATTACACAAACAAATTAATAAACATGCTATAGCAGATCTGAACCAAGATATCCATTTAACACGAAGGGTAAACATGATTTGCTTATAGTATATATATAAAGAACAACCCTTATACATATATATTCATTTAGAATAGTTCTAGTAATATTACAATCAAAAGAGGTCTCTCAGACCATACATAAATGACAAAGACTTAATCCGCTACCAGATCTTCTTTGTGTAGTTATACCATTTCAGACCCTTGTTACAAAATGAAAATTTATACCTCCTATGGATAAACGAGCCAACAGTGTGCAGGGCATAGCCCCTCTTTGAGTCAGCAAAGCGAAACTAGTTTATTGCTATTCTACCAGCAGGAATCTTGTGCAAGTCTCACAATACCTTCAGGGGTTTGGGATCTCATCCCAGTAGGGGTGTTTCTGACTGCGGAAAGAAAGGAATGAAAGAGAGGATGAAGAAAGATCAGGTCCGAAGGGAGAAAAGAAATGAATTCCAAAGCAGAAAGGTCAGAGGGTTTATGTTTTGGGATTGGTAGTAAACAGAGCCAAACCTACTTGCATAAACGAACAAAGCAATACTGATGAATTGACAAAAAAAGTAGAGATAGATCCAACAAAATAAACGCATAGATCTGACATAAGAAAGATCTAGATGCCCATAACACACATATTCAGCACAAAGTCTCAATATTTGTATTACTATTTTCTTCTGTTACAAAAAGTACAAAGCCTTTTCTTCTCACTTCTATTTTTCATCTAAAAGATATCCACCCTCTTGAATACAACAAGTATCCAAGTATTTATAGAAGAAGGAGAAGAAAGGAAGGCAAAAAAAACCAACCACCTAATTACAAAATATCTACAAAAATATCTTACAAAGTCATTTGTTGACTTTTGACAACTTGATGGATGACATCATCCCATGGTGCAACATGGATGATGTCATCATTTGTGTCAACAAATTTTGGACATTTACAAGGAGAAAGTTGGGAAGAAGAAGAAAATTTATTCGTCGTCATCCCGCGGCTGGAAGGGGGTATCCTGCTTTTGCTGCTCGGGTGACGAGATGTTGGGCATGGTACTCCATGAACTTGCTAATCATGGGTTGAAGTTGATCCTGGGAAGGATCCTTGTGTCTATCACTGATAGCTTCACAGGTCTCCCGCTCGTCTATGAGCTTTTCTTGGAGTTTGGAATAATCTTTCTTCTGCCTCTATCAGTTACCCGATGAAGTCACGACACTGCTCAAGCAGGTTATTGATGGACTCTGCGTCTAACGTGACCTCTGGCCCCAGTCCCTGTGAAACGATCTCCTTGAAGATCTGAATAGTTTTCCACCTTCCTTAAGGTGAAAGAAGAAGTGAGCAACCCTGGAGACATTTTGCCTCCATTTGATGCATTGCATCCAGGGCTACTTCCTTTATCGATCTTCTCCAGGATGAACTCCAGCTGATCCACCAGATAATCTAGAGTAGAAAGGATTTTGTTGAGGGCTTTGGGGTGTTGCCAAACTTGACTAGATCATCGACTGAACAGTCGAGCATTTTCTGAAAGGCCTCGTGTTGCATCCTAGCATGATCAAGCTCTTCTGAGATGGGTCCTGCTATTGCTTGGAGTTCTCTTATTCGTTTGATTGATATTCAGTACAAATCGGTGAACTTAGTGATAACTCCCTTCACTTTCCTTGAGGATTTGGCTCCTCCAGGCGGAAACTTCCATGCCCTGCTTTCGCCGATTTTAGCATATTCATTGATCTTATCCTGGCTCAGAGGCTCAGGAGTTTCGGCGGCAGTTGTAGGAGGTGCACTGCCCATTTTCTGCAAGGCGCGGAGAAGATGTTTATTTTTCTCCTTTAGCAGCCTTTTCTCTTCCTTCTTGGAGTCTTCTTGTAAAGGGCGTCAACTACAGATAGGGCCTCTCCTTGCAGGCTTTCTGAAGATGTCCCCATTGTGACTTGAGTCACTATGTAATCTGTCGGAGAAGATCCTTCTTATCCTTTAAAGGATTGGGGTATGCAATCTCCATCACTCTCTCCCCTGATGCACTCTGAGAGAAGTAGGTTAAAGGCTTTTTCTTCTTGGTCCCCTTTGATGGGATGACGGAGAAGTCCATCGGTGCGATGGGAAATTTCCTCTTTTGTTGACTCAGGTGTTGGGAGATCCATGCTAGACTTATGGGAGAAGGACCAGAAACAGAAGAGGGAGCAGCTCAGTAGTAGAAGGGAAAATATGTGGAGACACTTGGAGGCGGCATCGAGAGGGAAGGAAGTGCTCACGGGAGGAAGGGATACTGCAGGGGAGGAAGACATAGGAATGGAAGGGAGCTCATGAGGGAAGAAATGGAGGGGGACAGCTCCGCGAGAGAAGAGAAGATGGATGAAGAAGAAGGGGGAACTAGAAGAAGGGGGAGAGGACACGACCTGCTTGGGTCACTCGAGGAGGGGAAGGAGGAGAGGGAGAAGGGACAGAAGGGACCTCAATAGTTTAGTAGTGGCGACATCCTGAGTGGATGTGCCTATTGGAACATCTTCTGCTACTTCTTTCTCTGGGAGCCAAGTTACAACTTGTTCGTAGCGGAAGGAGGACTTTCAGGAGCTTCCTCTTGGGTGGAGCTGGATTCACCCTCTTTACCCTTTCCCTTTTGACCTTTTGGCTGCTGTTTTTCCCGAGGAGGTGCGTTGCCTAACAGAGATGTGGTGAAATCAACTCCAAGGTAGATGAGACCTGTTCATTCTGCACCAATGCTCTGTTCTTCGCAGAGTTTCAACCCTTTCCTCAAGCTTTGGTCCTGTCAATCATAGCAAACGGCCAAGTCCCACCTGTGTCAAGATACACTTGATCAACTTCTTGCTCAGTAGTTTGATAGCCTTTGGGACGATGGCCACACCGTACTGGATGATTTCTGCCAAGGCCAAGCGAGAATGATCCTTCCTCCTGAGCTCAACCTCATGATATATGTCGATATAGATGTCTTCGATCTGAGGGATGTGGATCGGATCGAGCTTAGCCCTGGGGAGACAACCATCGAAGGTGGGCCTTGCTAGGAAGTTGTGTTTTAGATTCAGCAGCTCTAGTCTCTGCAAACATGTCCTTCGCCTTGTGGTGAGAGAGACACGTATACCTACCCACTGTGAGGGGGAAAGGAGTTCCACCCTTCTTTCTCTTGAGACACTTCTCATGGTAGGTGATAAGCTCTTGACAGCTCCAACAGGATCAAAAGCATATCTTGGCAATTTAGTTGGCTCCCCCAAGAAGTTAACTGCCCTCAGATAGGTGAAGGTGGGGAATTGAGTGAATAGGGCCCCCCATTTCTCTGTAGCTGCTACAATGCTCTTGGTCGTGTGACCGTGAGTCATATTTGGCCTCAAAAGGTAGATGATGCCGTAGAAGAAGGCATCGTTGATCTTTGTGAACCTATTTTCCAGCTTCAGTTCTGGATAGTATTCATATATCTTGACTTGGGGCCAAACCCCGCACCGCATAGAGCTGGATAGTCCCTTTCTGAAGCTACAGCATAACTACGTAGGAGTTCATATAGAACCTCCCCGTTGTGGTGAGTTGTTGGAAATATTGTGGTGCTTATGATCTCTGCCCACTCAAAGCGTTGATCTGGCACATTTTTATTCATTGTCTCTAAGTATCGCAGCATCCACTAGTGGGCATCAGGAAGCCCAAACACTCTGCTCAGGAACGTGATTGTATCACTGAGTTCCTCTAAAAAAGTCACTGCGATGAATGATTTGTGGCCATCGGGTCACCACCTTTTTATTCTTCAGGTATACTTCGTTCATCAGTTGCATGCACTGATCCTCATTGTCATCCCAGCCTTGATACAATCTTCCTGGCTTACGGCCACAAAGTGCCAGTGGTGAGGAATGCCGAGCATTATTTCAAAGTGGCGGGCAGTGAGGTTGATTATGACCTTTCCCTTCTCATTATTGACACATCTTGTGTCTTTGTTGTAGCAGCGGGCTGCTACCATCATGAACTCATTGTTAACGACACTGACTGGGATCCCTCCAGCAAAATGCAGGCACACTGCCTATCAGTTTGTCCATCCATGGACTTCTTGTGACCTTTCTGGGTTCTGGCCCAGAAATCCTCCATATCAATATGACCCAGTTCTGAGTCTCTGATGTCCAGGTCACATTCTACTTGGGACTCGGGCATCCTGACCCTCTGATATTTATACTTCATTTCTTCTTCTGTGAGCTTGGCTTTGCCCTTAGACTTGATGGGTTTCTTGCTTGATGTTGACATATGTGACTCTGAACTCAGTTGCTGATCTGCAAGAAGGAGGAGTGAAACCCAACGCAAGAAAGTCATATTAGTTGTTTGATCTTCCATTGAAATGCTGACAGAAAGAAGAGTTAGCAATTTTAAGGCCTCAGGGCGCAGGGCGCATGAATACTGTGAGCAGGGCTAAATGTGCACAGGAAAGGGCTGCTGCAAGGGATAAATCAAGCGCCAAAGGGCGCATGGCGCATGGACACTGCAGATTGCATTTTTTGTTGTTGTAAGCATAAGTGCGCCTGCGCCATATGTATACATTTTACATCGGGGATTTTTCATGTTACACAGGAACATTAAGGCTTGTGTAACATAAAATGCATGGAAGTTCTGCACAACATAATGTTGTTGTAACAATGGATGCGCCTGCGCTTTTTTAGTTGTACTTGGCGCATATGAAAGTTGGTGTTGCATGGATGCAGGGGTGCGCCAATGACGCAGCAGTTTGGTGCGGCAGGCATGACGCAGGGAAAGCGGTTGCAACAAGCGAAGGAAAGTGCACCTTAAGGGCGCAGCTGTTCTTTGTGTAATAGGCAGTGGGATATGCGCCATTGGCACGACTGTATATATGTTGCAGGGTGCAGATGCGCCAAAAGAAGGAAATACAGTCTTATCTTCCAAGCTTTGATTCTTTCTCTGTGGTGTTCACATGATAAGCCTTTTTAAGGGTACCTTGGGGGTGATGAAGAGCTTTTAAACAAAGAGTTTTTAAGCATATTTCAGGACAGAGTTCCCCTACCAGCAGATCTGGAAAGAGGGGGAAATGTATGTGGAAGAATAGCCTTGAAACAGGGCAGGATCACAGCATAAACCCAACCCACACCATCAAGCAGCCAAAAAAGACAAAACACAAAGCACAAGAGCACAGAGGACCTCTTACCCGGATATATATGGAGAAGTGTGAAGCCGGGTCCACAAAGTGATTCGAAAATGACAGGGCAGGTGCGCAGACAGGTACAGAGAAAATCACGTGATTGTGTCGGATGAAAATGACAGTGCAGATGCCCCTATATATAGGTGAGGTGGTAATAAATGCGCCACCAACTTTTTCAAATGGCGCATGAAAAGTCATATTACAGTCAAAAGAGAGCGATGTTATTTGCACATCTCAGACCATACATGTTAAGATATGTTGACAGGAAGGCACACATGCCTTGGCGTACGCAGGGAATCAACTAGGCGCACCAAAAGGTGCCTGTCGACACTTGTGCTTAAAAGGGTGCACATGAGATGTTGCATCCTGCGCCTAACCCAAAAAGACCAAAAACGGCTAAGTTTGAAAAATAGACCGGGAAGGGATTTTGCAACGTTCCGAACGCATCCCTGACGAGGGATCAGAACAAAATTTTGGGTAGGGTTATCCGTAAAATTGCCCTTGTTACAAACCCTAGTGCTATACAGAGGCCTATTACATCCTTCATAACCCTTAGCACTAAGTGCTCTAAATCCTAGCACTACTACAACCCTCTATTACTTAATACTTGTTTATGTTCTTCTTCTATCTTCTCTCTATCTCAATGTGTTTTCCTTTCTTCTGAGCATCTCTTTTTATAGGATCGTCACCCACTACCATGTCTTCGATCGCATGCCAAGTGTCAATGTGGTCCTCCAATGGCAAATTTTTATTCCTTTGCAAGCCCTTTATTATCTGCAATGATGTCTTCCAGGAATATTCCCTATATGGAATATCCTTTTCTTGACCTCCAATGTTCCATGTTGGCACCTTATCCACTCAACATGCCTAGTCGGGTCATGTTTTCCTCAAGTACCTCCAGAATACCGAATATGGCTAAGTTCTTTAAACATGTGTTCTTCCTTCCACGCATGCCCCGGTTTCTCTTAAACCTCTTTGTCTCGTGTGCTTCTCCATGTGCACCCTTCTCCTTACTGGCCCGTACATGCTCATGCCCTTTAGTACTTAGCCAATATTCCAAGGTCCAACAACGAGTAATGTTTAGTCATCCTAATATGTCTACTACTAAAATTAAAAAATAGACATATCCTAATATACAGTGATCTTTATTTCGATGGGGATAATCTTATTAACATATATTAGTACAATCAAAATATTATTAACACTACATCCAAGATAAAAACTAAATAATTCAATTACATATAACACCCTATATAATAAGTTTAATATTATATTATCAATACATAAAGAAAATTAAAAATATGTAAATATTATTTATTTATTTTATAATTTATTTCCATATTTTAAATTTAAATAATATTTTTTTCCTCCAAGCTATTAAACCAACTTATTGTTTTTTTAACATCAAACATACAAGTCTGATAAAATTATTATATCAATATTGTAGTTAAAAATTGTAACCATAGAAGAATTTAGTTGGGAAACCCTATTAAGTAATTTATTATTACATGTCAACCTAACTTTGACCTATCACTAGAGGTGGTGGTAGTTAGTCTACAGTGATAACAACCAACATAATGTCATGACTCGTCTGAAAAACTGACAAGGATTGCAAGAAGAAGAAGAATGGAAAATAAATTGAAGTATTAGGAAGATGAGAAGAAAGGAATGTGAGAAACCATACCTTGTGAGTGTAAGTGAAGGGACTTTAATTATGATTGTATTGGAAATGTTTCATATGGTGAGTTAATCCATCCATATGGTGAGTTAATCCATCCATGAACAATTCTTCACTTCAAGGAAGGGATGTATGACAAGGTACATTATTGGAAAACCATCCCCATACAATTTTCAAGTTTGATCACAATTGTTTTCAAGAAAAAATGATAAATTGGAAAATTGCAAGGTTTGAAATGCAATGTTTGTTGGGTTTTAGATATGTCTTAATAGCCCCACCAACATCAAAACCCTTATTTTTTAATGGCTCTATTGCATTTTGGGATTCTCAAAATTACATTTTTATGTGTTTTAATAATATAAGTGTTACACTAATATAGCCAAAAAAATATGTAAACACAAAGAAAATAGAAGATACTTCATAAAAAAACTGGTATATTAAGAATAAATTTCAACTCATATTGTAAGGGAGTCACTACAAATTCAATAACTTTAAATATTATAAATAAAATGTACATTGCATACATCAAAATGTATGGAACATTGACTCTCGACACAAAACCAATCAAAAATATTCTCTAGCTATTGCAGAAGTGAAAAATCTTTAGAAATATTTGCAAAATTTAATCTTCAATGTTGGTCAAATATACTAAAGGACAAACATCTATAGACATATTCATCATCCCTAAAAATTACATAAATATTCTCTCAAACGAGCATTATATTCTTCCCTAGTACAAAAAAAAACTATGAATAACACTAGGTGACACCCTTATGAGGGGAAAAACATGAAGCGTATATGTCATCTCACAAGAAAACTTCAAAGGTTAGATATTTAGCTACAATATGTTGGTGATGGGGAAGCCACTGTAAATAATGTAGCAATTTATCCACCCTATGTTCAATGGTGGAGAGGTCGACAACCTTCTTCGGGAAAACCCAACACTTGCACTAGACATTCCATTAGCAACATTAATATCTTGGGTGGAGAGGTGGGCCTAGTTGGAAACCATTAGGTTATTACACATGTTTTCCTTGAATAATAAAAGACATGTAAATTATCCAGACATGTACAGCAATATACCACATAATTTTGATATGTTTGTATGTCAATAAGGGAGATGAGTCAATGGTTGAGCATGGACCAATTCTTGTGAGGGTAGATGAAAACTAAATAGCTAGTACATGTCACTTTCCCACTTACATTTTGAAGAAAAAAAAGTGCCCTATAAAATAAGTCATATTAAGTCATTCCAAACCAATTAGCTAGTCAAATGATGACAAATAGGTGGAGAAAATGTATGACTTAATTCTCAAGAAATGGTCCACCTTAAAATTCTTTGTATTTAAAATAACTAAATTTAAACATGAAAACAAATATCTTCCACATAATTTTAACTTATAAAACAAAATATATATAATGGGGAGAGTATAACTTATTAAAGGGTATTTTTTGTTTTGAATTATATTATATTATGGTGCCTATGTGCACCCTTAAACTTAGGGTGCGCGAAGACTAATTCCTCTCCCTTATATCCCTACTACAAGATGTATTCTATGGATTTTCTTAAATGCATCAGAGTTGAGAACCCTTCATGTGACAACATACATACTTATTAACATAAATATCCCACAACATTCCAAAGCCACATAATGGTTAAATAAAATTATTGCAATTGAATGTACTTTTATCATTACATCACATGCCAATAAACTAAGAAAATTTGTGGGAAGAACTAAGGAAGTTCCAAAACACTTAATAGCTCTATGAACATAATGGGTTCATCATAAACTTGGTTAAACAAAAATCCATTGTCATACACTCCAAAGTCAAACATATTAACCAATTTAATCTTTGCTCATAAAATAGCTTACATGATTTCGAATTCCAAAGCATCCCATTTAAAATAAGAGCACAACCAGTCAGACTGACCATTTTCCCTTGAAAAACATCTCACCATCGAATGGAAATGAATCCATGGCCCATAATATCGGTCTGAGGCATACCACCTCCTTGGTTGAGGTGAGGGTTATTCTCCCAATAGAATATATCTATGCCCATTTAAACACATGCAACCATTCCATACATAAGTGTCGCGCATCTGAACAATTTACCCCTAACAAACATCTCACCATCAAAGGGAGACAAATCCACGGCCCACAATCTCGGTATGAGGCATACCACCTCCTTGGTCAAGGTGAGGGTTATTCTCCTGATAGAATGCTCCTATCCACATTTAAACACATGCACTTGTTCCTTGCATATGTGTCGCACGTCTGAACCATTTACCCATGACAAACATCTCTCCATTGAAGGGAAATGAATCCACAACTCACAATCTCGATGTGAGCAAGGGTTAAATTTGACGGCCGTTTAGACATTTTTTATGATTTTTGTTGTAAAATACTTGCAAATATTTGAAAAACCCATCACATGCGACTTTCAAATTTAAAGTATGACCATCATTTTTTATACAGATTTATTGGTAAACTATACAAATATATTTTAAATATATATAGAATAACCTTTTATAATTCTTATTAACAATATTAAAATAACATTATTTTACATTTTTGAATGGAAAATTTTGAAATTTGAAGGGAACATTTTTGAAATTTTGAAATAAAGTGTTCGTGTCTCATGTTCTCAAGTGTGCCCAAGGGTCCAAGTTTTGAACCCATGGCTCTGATACCAAGTGTAACACCCACTAAAATTGCCCCACGAAACCCAAGAACAACCTAGGTCAAACTAGAAAAAATATGGGATAATTTTTTTTGTTAAACATACTCACAAAAAGGTTCGAATTAACGGTTGTCACATCCTTGTTCTTAAGTTACTTTAAATCAATAATTTTAATTTCCTTTTTGATCTCCATTAAAATAAAATAATAAAACTCTCAATACCTTTTAATAAACTAGATTAGTCTAAGGCATGGTTTAAGTTTCCCCTAAATTTAATTTTGATAAATTTTAATTTCCACCATAGTTAAACTTTCACAAAATAATCCCAAGGGTAAAGTGGTAAAATTAATTAAATAGAAAGGTTCTATCATACCCACAAAGGGGTCAAAGTTGACATTTAATTAAAATGTCTCTAAAAGATATTTGGGTTAGAAATTTAATAACATCCATCCCCTTTTACACTTAATTGAGTGACCCCAAAATAAAGTCCACCCATGCAAATTAAATTTAAATTTCTCTCTCACCCACTTCCCACCTACTTTTTGTAGGGATGAATCTCATACATTAGATGGATTCATTTGGGGCCCTTGGATTTGGAAATCCATTTAACCCTAAGTTTGCTTATGAAAAGTTTATTTCTCTTTGTTTTACAATTTAGGAAGTATACACATGCTTCATTTCTTTTCTTGTTTTATTTACACCCTCACCTAGGGTTTCAATGTATTTTTTTATTTTATTTATCTCATTGTTTTAGTATTTGTCGAAATGGGCATATGGGTTTTGCCCCATTTTAGAGGAAATAGTTAAAATGTTGTTTGCATGTACTTTAGGAAGAGGACATATATATAACTATATTTATTACTATATAATACCAAGTATCCCCGCGTATTGCAACAGCGTCAAATTGAAAATAGTGTGCAGGTTTCACAAAGGAGTCGGGGTTAATATATTGGCAAGAGTTTGGGTTTGGGGGGAGGGTCACCTACCCCACCCCCCATCCCATTTACTAATGGGGTGGGAGGTGGGGTCGACGACCCTCCCCCCAACCCCCTTTCCCTTAATAAAAAATGTAGGCCGCGGTAAACAAGAAATCCATAGTTTTGTTTTTTATTTACTTTTTTTGTGGTGTATAATATATTAAATGTAAAGTTTTATATATATATATACAAATATATTGATTATAACCATAGTATTATTAATATTGACATTGATCATATCTTAATAATATTATTATTTTAAATAAGTAATAATATTCATAGTATTAGTAGTGTTAACCAAACCTAATCTAATACTTAAGATTTCTTTTAAAATTTGATAGTAATATATATAGGATACAAACTAAATTTTCCTTTTCCTTTTATTATTATTACTTGATTGACAAGTGATACTTTTATAAACTTATAGAAATTTTGACACTAAAATTTTCACAACAATTGAGACTAAGGCTAGTAATAACTGTGCATTTTGCTTTACTCCATTAGATTTAAAAGGGAAATAGGATACATTTGTTTGACAACCAACTAATCAAAGGAATTTTGAAAGCTTTGCCATAGCCACATATGAGATTTAAACTTTTCTTACTCAAGAATAAACAAATGAAATATACTAGCCATCAATGTAAATATATTAATAAGAATGAATCTTTCCTTTTACAATAACAAGTTTACAATCATTTACACAAGCCATTTCTAACAAGTTTTTTTTTCCAATAAATTTTATTTTAAAACAAGAATAATACTCCTAATGAAGAATACAAATCCACTAAAATGAGAACAAGTTGCTTTCTCTTTCCAATCACATTCCTATTATATAAAACTTGTTTTACTAAAATGTCTTTCTTCCCCACATGCATTACAATCTTAATAACCAATATTCAAAGCAACATTTCTTTCAAAAACATTAAAATACTCTTCCATTTGAATTGGGAATTTTTACAATAAGGTAACTATAATGGAATATTTCTTATTCTTCTATAAGTGCTCCAAATTTCAAATCTCCAACAAAGATCCATCTTTTCTCCATTTGATCACAACAATAAATGGGGGAGAGGCAACACTCTCCACCCAACTAAAACTTCAATGAGGAGGAGAAGCAATCCTCCTCATTGGCCCCCAAGCCTCAACCACAAGGAAATAAGGGATGGATCAACACATGGAAACTATACAATGCTTCCACACTTACTTTCAAGCAACAAATACATAAGAAAGATAACCACAAAAATGCTCATGTTTAAGCATAACAACTTTCCAAAACAATGGCTCTAAAATAAGCCAAGTAGAGATAGGAATATGGGGATACCCTTGTGCCTCCCAAGGTTTTGGATGCCCACCTATAAAATCCTCCAAAACACAATCAACCCCAAAATCTCTTATGCCTCCCTCACTCTTATGCCTCCCTCTCTCTTATGGCTCCCTCAATGCACAAAATAACAAAAGAGAACAAGGTTGGGCATCCAAAACCCACTCCCTCTTAAACACACAAAAAAGCTCTTATGCCTCCCAACATATTTCATCCCCATTTCACTATCTCAACACAACCTTAAGACATTTCATTACCCAACACTTCAAGCAAGAAAACACATACATACACACATAACATATAAGAAAAACAAAGAATAAAACAAGGGTGCAATACCCTACCTTGTCATGGTAAAGATCCATTTCCAAGAAATTCCCAAAGTATTCCAAACGCAAGCAATTCCAAGCACCCTTCAACTCCAACAAGCAAGCATTCCAAAATTTAAGAGCCAAAACCAAGCAAGTAACCCCAAATACTTCCCAAAAATTCCAATAAATAGAAAAGAGGAAGAGGGAGATGATGTGGCTCCATGTAGGATTCCACATCATTTCTTCTCCATCCCACATCACCCAAGCCAAACCCATACCTCAAGGCATAATAAATGGGTGGTTGAGAGGTATGACAAACCTCTTACACACACCACTCCAACCCACACCCTTTAAGGACAAGAATTAAACATGTGTAAGAAAGTGTAATTAAAACTCAGATTTTTCCTTCCAAAACACATAATGGGATCTATTTTCGACCCCCAACCCATAGGTAGGGTTGGTATAAGAAATTAAGAGGTGCGGGACAAGCCTCCAAAATTGGCCCTTAAGGCCAAATCTGAATTTCCAAGGTAAGGTAGAGTGTACAACACTCAATTTACTTACATGCAACTTAAAAACACATAAACCAAAGAACCATCTAATCTAATAAATAACTTCTTTTTGTCCCATCCATAATTAGTTTAATAACATGATTAATTTACTAATCTAGACACATAAATCAATTAATGATAAAAGGAAATTATATCACAAATTAAATTACATACACCAAAATTAAATAAAAGAAAGGAAAAGAACTATACACAAACCCTTGGTCACAATTAGAGGTCATCCCCCCATGGGGACCCCCTAACAACAAATAAAACACACACAACATAACACAAGTTGCCATGGTGACCATTGTCATATCCATCTGGTATTTCATTGTGGTTGGTCTCCAATCCCCCTTTGATTGTTGTGATATAATTACCTGCAAAACTCGCACAATACCTCCTTTGGCCTCGTGGCCGCATCAAAACATCTAAGATCAAATATACGCATATAAGTCAACAATCATCCATATATGAATTAAATCATCATCCAGACAAATAATGTTACTATTTTAAAATTCCAACAACATCTCAATTCTATATTTTATTAATACCAAGAAGATCACAAGATTAGTTCAACTACTAAATCCCACTCAATATTACAAGAATGTTGAATGTTTGAAATATATAAATATGTCAGCAACACATCATCATCAATATAAGATGTCTCTCTAAGAATCCACACAAATCATACTATGAATCGAAATCCAATAATAGTCCAAGTATCTCTATCGTCTAATCATCATGTTAAACCAAAATGATACAATAATATCCATGTTTATAATCAACAGTAATTAAAATCAAAATATAATAAGTGTCGAAAGGAAGTGGGCACTACATAGGTGGCCATCAAATTTAACCCCTGGGTATGAGGCATACCACTATGCCCATTCAAACACATGCACCCATTCCATGCATACGTGTCACGCATCCCGGTACTTAGTTTTTTTCATAATTTTTTTGTTTGAAAAACACAGTGTGTTTTTAGCTACGATTTCTAGGAATCGACCAAGTGCGACCTCCTGTTTTTCAACGTCCAGTCTTACCAACTAAGTTGCAGTTAGACAAATACAGCTATTCACTATGAAACACATATATTAAAAAAAATCCACCTAGAATGTGACACCTCGCAGCAGGACCCGCTCATGCATAAGCATGCATATTATTTATGGAAGCCTAGATGTTGGACGCTACATTCTATTGGGAGAATAACCATCAGCGTCGGTCGATGCCAAGGGTTAAATTTGACACCCGTTTAGACATTTTTCAAGTTTTTAGCCGTAAAAAAAAAAGTCAAAAATTATTTTAGAACGTGGTAAAGGATGGGTAAATTTTATTACAACCTCTCAATGTGACGTTCAAAGTAAAAAGTCAAACATTTTTAAGTTTAAATACATGTCAAAATTCAGCGAGTTTTAAATTATTATTAACTTTTCATTGACTGTGACATATGGCACGAATTCAATTGTTGCTTGTCAGTACTAAATTACCAATTACCACTTGCCATTTAAGGACTCGGCAGCTACATCATTTCAATCTTATAGGCTTCTATACTCTAGACTCTAGTAACTAGTTCACTGGCACTGGCAGGCGGTATATTTTATAACACTTTCTGCACATATGTAATAAACGTTTTCTGCTTTCCAATAAATGTGTTTGATGCAAAAGATACAAAAATATTTTGGCCTCAACTTTCTTTATCTCATACCATCTGCATGCTCATGGAGACAGGACTCCAATGTCTTGTCAAATTCAATGCCCAATGCAATGAATGCTAAACAAAAATTCACACCAATTTCAAAGCTCCATCTTTACTAAACAATGTCATCCAACACGATGCATTTGATACCTTACTTGTGTCTCTTCCAAGTTGCTCTCTAAATGCTATGACAGGAAGAGCTGAAGTGAAAAAAATGTATGCAGTGGGAGCCAATATCCTTTATTATACAAAAAAAAAAACAATATCCTTGGAACAATATCCTGGACTTGGCAATGTAGTTCCAAGGATGTCGGAATGGACATAGCTATAGTAGTCGGTGTCAGATTTCCATTGCCAGTGTCAGTGCATGTGTTTGTGCCTCAGCCACAGTGGCAAAAGTGGAATGACATGCGTCTCCAACAAAAACCCACTCGAATGACTGGAATCATGGAGACGGGACTCCAATGCTTTAAGGTTGTCGTTTATTGAGTAACATGACTATATAAGACAGTGAAGAACACGAAGATACAGTGAAACAACTCCAAAGCATTCAGAGGTAGGCAATGTAATCTCTTTATGTGCAAATTAGGGGTATTGAATTCATTTTTATATTAATTCTAATTCTGCGACTTCTTATAAATAAAACACTCCTATAAATTACATAACTACATTCAAATTAGTTACTTAAATTGTATGTACACCTTTGTAAGGTTTGATATCTGTACAGTTAACAACAAGAACCTTAAATTTTAATGAGCTCTTGTTAACTTGGTTGCATAAAATCTTGTTCAAATATTTAGTTTGTGTTTCAACTCAAAATCGTCATTAAAACATACACCGCAAGGCGAAATCTATTTTTTTTGTGGGTGCAATTGATCATCTCCACCAATCCAGTTACCCTGATGATCCAGAAACAAATAAAAAAATTGCTTAGAGTTTTAGATAAGAATATACAATATTCGCTGGTGGTCATTATATATAAATATATATACCACTAAACAACCGCCACGAAGCACCTGCTCCTCCTCTATGAGATTTCCCCCTCTTCACTTTAATGGTTTCTCTTTTAATCATTAAATAAAATTCTTGAGAGATAGGGGTGACAGTCAAATTTAACTCCTGGTCGATGCTACTCTTATGGTCTTTTTCAGTTGAGCGTACCAAACTAAACCTTGTAAAGCAGCAAACTCTGATTTCAAAATCTTCATAATCCGTAATTGACGGATGCCAGAAAGGATTAAGATCGTGGCAAGCGGAAACGAAAATGGAAAAAAGTACATAAGTCTATGATCAAGGATTGCAAGAAGAAGAATGAATGCAGTTCCCCTTATTACGCCGCGGTTTCTGCTTCTGCGTTGAGTCGTACGCTTGGCATTTTCACTTTCTTTGTGCATTTCATTTTATATATATATATATATATATATATATATATATATATATAAAAGAGTTAATAAATTAATTTTTTTACTAGGATTCATGAAAAATACAATATAAATAAAAATAGTATAGGCATTTGGTATTCCTAAAATAGGAACTGAATAAGGAGTGATTCACATATAGATGGCCTTCCAACTCATAACACTACGGCTCACCAAAAATTTCATGCCTTCCAACTCATAACACTACGGCTCACCAAAAATTTCAAAGATGCAATCCATTAACTAGAGAAGAAAAGTGAAACAGATCTTGATAAGATATGGAGACCAAAAATTTATGTACCCAAGTCAGGCCAACTTATGATCAGAGCAGTGAGGCACAGATGGGTTTGTATCATTGGTTGGCGGCTATCACCCAATAGAATGGTGCCAGGAATATGCAGCATTAGGATTACAAACAGTAGCACCGCCCTCATATTCCTAACGTTTCAAAATTGTTTGCTGCGTGGATATCTCATGAACTACTTCATCATCAACTTTCTGAAATAGCATCAATATAGAAGTTCAAACATCATTCTTGTTGATGTTGATCTACACATCCAAAAGTTTTTTTTATTGAGGGGTTTCCATTCCGCCAAATTCACCCGGGGCACGATTCTCGTCTCATCCCTTATTACTATATCTCCTAGCTTATGTGTGTACATAAAAGTAATTTATACAATACTTTTCATTTATCTAATGAGACGATATCTCAAGTTTATGTTATTCCCCTTATAAGAGTTTCACTTAGTACTATCCTTTATTTTTGTTTTTGTATGTACTAGGGAAGAATGTATATCTTTTGAACTCTTGTGGGGCATTGATTATGTACGAACATTTTATTTCTTTATAACCTTTGAGAAACATTGGAATTTCCTTTTTAAGGAATTTCTGTAGCCTTTTTACTTCTGCAAGATCCAAAACACTATTTTCATTGGTTGTGTCAAGATTTAATGTGCTGACGATATGATGTTATCTTACCTATATTTTACAAACCATATTTAATTTTATCTAATTTGCTCTTACCTTAGAATATGTGTCAAAAGTTACTATTAATGTATTGTGTTTTTAAGGTCTAAATAATTGAATTATTTTCATTACATTTATACATTTTTAATGTTATTCAATGTTTATATTATCAAAGCACACTATAGTGTAATTTTGTAGTAATCCCAAAAAGTTACAAAATTATTTTTTAAGTAAAACATTTTGGGTTAGTATCTATTGAGACAGGTTTAATACTCAAAAAACATTTCATTCACAATCAATTATATTAATTATATCAATATGTTTTACAAGTTTGTAATGAACTCATTACAAATTAATTTCAATCAAAATATTAAACTACAAATAAGACCAAGAATAGAGAATTGGAATGGAAACATCAAAAGGGAAATAAATACATGAGGTTTATTGAGTCTATTAAAATATAGACACAATTCATTTTTTCATTTTACTAAATATTTTAATTTTTAAAAATATTTCTAGGTCATACTTCAAATTATGTTACTACTTTTTACACTTTTCTCACAATATTGGATGTTTTTTATTGTTAACACTCACACATACAATTGAGTGGATATTAAAACAAACCTTATATGCAAGTTTCGTATGATATGATTAATATGATATAGTGACAATAAAAATTAAGTTATGGGCAATGACATAGGCTTTTCGCATCTATGCTTCATGTTGTTCCTATCATAAGGGTGACACATAGGATATCTTTTGTTTTGCATTTTTGTAACTACATCTCTTTAGTTCTAATGGGGCATTGAATATGTGTACATGTGTTTTCCCCTTTAACCTTTGAGTAACATTGAAATTTAAATGTTGTAAATATTACTTAGGAATTTTTGCTTCTATAGCAAACAAAGCAATTATTTGATAGGTTGTTTTGTCGCAATTTATATTTAATGTACCACGTTTTTCTAGTCAAAATTATTATTATTTTAATAAAAAAAAATTAATTCTCATATAATTAAAACACACAACAATGAAATTGCATCAATCTCAAAAAGTTAAAAAATCACTTAAAAGTAAGACTTGGGTTGACATCTACTAAATAAATCTAATACTCAATAAAAATTGCATTGAGAATCATTTAAATTAGTTAGTATTATGTTTTACAAGGTTTTTATGACGGACTTACAACTTAATTTCCATCTAAATATTAGTTTACACATAAGGATAAGAATGGTGAATTGAAAAGGAAATCAATTGGAATGGAAAAGTTAAAAGGAAAATAAGGACATCAAGTTTTTTAAGTATATTACAATCTAGACATGATTCTTTTTTACTTATGTTTTCTTTCTTTGTTTATAATTTTAAAAATATATTTCTAAGTTGTAGTTAAATTTTTTTGTTTCTTGTTTATATATTTTTCCAGTAATATTAGATGTTTTCAATTGTTGACCCTCATGCATATCGTTGAGTGGCTATTAAAATAAAATTTACATTCAATTTTACTATAACATGACTAAGATAATAGATTGATAGTAACAATAAAGTCAATTTTTTGTCCATTTTACAATTTGATTGATTTTTACATACTAGTTTATTGACATGGGCAAGTTAATTTAATATCAATCTACCTAAATTTTAATTTGATATGGTGTATTAAATTGTAGCAGAGATATCAAATATTATTTAAATAGGAGCAATATGATTCATGAAATACGTTTGGGACATGTAGGTATTTAATTCCCACCCTTTTCTTGCCAACTTTCGAATCCATCCTATTTTCCTGTAATTCTCGAACTTAAAATTAATAAGGTGGGTTACAAAGTGCTACAATAAACAAACATTGTGGTGTTTTTTTGAATGTGGAACTTATTGGAGTTTTTTACATTTTTAATTTTGGCCCATTTAGGTGGAAATTGTTGTCATGTGAACAATTCAAGTGAGCATGAGACAATAAAGTGGAGCATAGATAACAACTATTATTTTCACAAGAATAATTTAGGTCATGGAACAAGTGTGGCACATATAGGCATTTAATTCTCACCTTTTTCTTTCCAACTTTTTATTTCCTCTTTTCCTACAATTACTCAAGCTTAAAACTGAAGAGGGGGTCTATAAAGAGCTATAATAAAGAAGCATTGTAGTTGGGTTTGGAATGTTGAACATATTGGATTTTCCCCATTTTTTATTGTGTCCCATTTAAGTACAAATTGTATTCACATGAGTAATTATCGTGAGAATGAAATGATAAAGTGAAGTAAAAATATTGGATATTATATGCATAGGAACAATCTAAATCATGGAACACGTACAAGACGCACAAAGATATGTATTTAAATCCCACCTAAAATTTTCTTCCCAATTTTCCATTTATGTCTTTGTTGTAAGTTGGCATTGATGTCAAGTGGATGATGTCATGGTTGATGGCATAGGTCATTGGAAGTGTTGTCATTGATGTTAATATGTCATTGATGTCAATTTCTTATATGCCTTATTGATACCAAAGGATGGTGTGTTAGTGTTGAGATTGGTGTAATGATGTCAAATGATGCCTAATGGCGATGTCAAAGTTATTAGTGATGTCATCTTGACAGAGAGAATTTGAAGATGACTTAGGTTGTCAAGGTTAGTTTTGAAGAGTGTGCAGGTGCTTGAGAAGCCTAATCATGGCTTAGTCATATGGCATGGAGATAGATGGAAGAAGCATTAGTTTTTACAGGTTTGAGAGGTTGTATAGAATTGTTTGGAGTATGAGAACATGGTTTAGAATTCATGGACAAAGATTTTTAGGTCAGTTTGATGCTTAAAGACCAAGGTGTAGAAGGAAAAGTGAAGAAATCGTGGCCTAATGAGGTATGAGGATCAGTTTCAAAGGAAAAATATGGGAATATGAGCATTTTTAGAGGTGTGAAAAGTTATCCTACGTATGATCATGAACACAAAACACACATATAGTAATATTTACTTCCCTTCCTCAGAATAAGACATGTTGGAAATTTCTCCTAAGTTGTAGCTTTCTATCAAGATCACCAAGTCTATGAAAATAAGGCATGTATCAGGAGAGAACATAGACCGATGTTCCTAATCCACCCTATAGCTTCTACTTCACTAAATCTAGTGGATAATTCCAAATCAGCCAAGTGTACAAACCTTAGGCTTTATTATTGAAAAGAACGGCATAGATCATTTTTACAACAAATATAAGAAAATGAGAGTATTTCTCTAACTTCTTTGAAACACTTTGGTTGTCGGTCACATGTTTGAAAAGCTACACTCCCTCGGGAACGTAATGGACTAAATCCCCCTAGGAAATATTTTAAGTAGGACATAATCCCTACAAATCTAATTGGCAAAGCAACGGGTGGAAAAACATTAATTTAGACTGTAATTTATGCGTAAGTGGCCAAAAAAAAATGTAACACCCACATTTTACACACACAAATATAACAATAAAAAATACCAAAATAATTTTTTTTTGACTTGCATTGTAGTATACACGAAACTACAGGAAATCGCTTGGGACAACACGTGATACGTTTGTACAAGCATTAACCCACATAGATAACACGAAACACATGATGCACAACAAGGTCACTTTTTTTCCAAATGACAAGGCACAACATAACGATTCAACTACAATATAAACTTATAGATAGGGTCTTCCCATGGTACGATATTTTTAGGATTACACATTTATTACAATCATGTTTCAATCTTTAACTTAAGTTCTAGAAAGGCTCATAATATGTGAATCATACATTCCTTTTCCTTTTTGCTAGATTTTCTTTATATCGTTTAACATTTAACTTATGATATATCTCATTGAATAAGGACCATCTACATTATTTCAATTACTTGTTTAATTCACCCATTCGTTAATAGGGTATTTATTTACACACAAGGCTATTTACATACACACAAGGCTACTAGGTCTTATCCCTAGGATTCACTCCTAAGGGTATGCATCTTGATCTCATATCATACCTCTGTTACACAACGGAACAAGTGTAATTCTGAAGGATGTGAAGTTCACATTTTTAAGGATTTAGAGTCGTGTTTCTTTCACTCATTTATAAATTGAGAATTGATGTATTACCCAATAAGGAATATATACGAAATAGGTTATTTATACACAACAAGAGGGTTTAGTCACATTACAAGGAAGATCATGTTTCACTTTACCTACAGAATAACATCTCACGATTACACTTCCTAAGGCCAAGAGTCAATTATAATTTTACTATAGTTATGATCCAACAACTAGTTAAGGATTCGAAGACTCTTAACATGGAAACATACTTCTTTATTTGTTTGTTTCTAGATTAGGTTTCCTAAGTATCATTTTACGTCCAGCTTAAGAGGGTTTTTCCCTAACTAGGTTCATATGCCTTTTGAAATGAATTGTGTAACATATTTGTTAACATTGGCATTTGTATCGTCATGAGACTACTAGTCTCTGTCTTAAGGGATTTGTCTCTAAGAACATGATCACATAGTTTCACATCATACATCCATTACCTACTAGGACAAGTGGGAAAGTAAGATGGAGTAGTCCATTGTTTAAAGGGTTAAGGTTCACATTAGATTTTACACAAGGTGGATCCCTTTTTCTCACCACAAGATGGTTTAAACACATTATACGAGCAATCTAATTTTCACCTTTCTCCAAGCATGTCATCTTATGGTTACATTTTCACTGACTAATCATAAATTAAAATGTTGATAAGTTTCACAATTAACTCTTAGTATTGCACCATAAAACCCAAAAGATAAATGATATTGGGTATCGATTTCATTTATAATCCCAACTCTTAAAGGTGACTTCCAAGGTTACTAGGCAATCTTCGCCACTCAACACGTGTGTTGGTCCAAGAGGTTTTTACACTATGTTTAATGTTAGTTTCCCATGGAGTACTACCTTAAGATAACACATTCTCCTTACTACACACACGATTTCCTAACCTAGAAGGGAACCACATACTCAAGAAAATATTTTAACCATGTCATTCCTAACTGTTGGGTTCAGGACGATGTCGCTAAGCATACAGACTATGGCGATAAACTAAAACTTGGGATCTTATTTACTTAAGCTATAAGGTGCCATCAAGCGTAAAGATTTAAGTTCATTCTAAGGTTTTAGTTTTCTATGCTAAAAGGAATCATACAGGACGAAGAGTTATGCATGAATTTTATACTAGAGTTGATTGTTTCGTTTAGATTTATTTACTACATTTTCAAGGTAAGGAACACAACACCAATTATTTAATCATTAATTACACATTGTAAATACACTATAAGATATTAAATTCAATTTCATTTAACATATATATATCCAACTCCCTTTTTTACCATACGTAAATCTGGATCAAAACGACACGGTTAAATGCACATTTCCCAAAGCACACCTAAAACAAGCATCTCATTCATATTACCAAATTTCATTAATAAGTCTTTCAATACATCACTAAAGTTTGGTTTAGTCTCTACAAGTACATTGTTTCAATAACATGCAAAATTGATATTTTTAATGTCACTTCACCTCCTCCAAGCCTCGGTACATGCAGCCACCGCATGGTTAGCAATAGTGGCATGGCATCCACCTAAATCTAGCATAATTAACATTATTGGTTATCCATTTACATAATAATAATAATGCACATGCAACAAGAGAGGGTTAGGGACATATATTCATTTCAATTCATTTCATTTCTTAACTAATGGAGGAGAGAGAAAGAGATAGCGAAGAGAGAGAAGAGAGAGAAATATTATTTTTCCAAAAGTCACATTCCACACAACAAGCCACAAGAGAGAGTTTCATAAAGTTATTTATATGTTTTGATAAGTTTTCACGATAGTTTATTGTCTTAACTAAGGTCCTACGTCCTTGTTTTACATTTTTCTACTAGTTGCGAAAATGTCTCATTTTGGCTTGAAGGCTAAGAAACCACATTCAAAAATTGTATTCTAATGAGCAAATGCACAACATGTAAATTTCTATGTGTCCTCCTATATACCAAAAATTCACAGGAACTGACGGAATTCAGAACTGGCAAACGGTTTACAAACTGCGATGGGTTTTCTAGAGCCACCAGTCGTACTTGGTCTAATTTGACCTAGTCAAACAATGACCCAATGCCTATAAAATTCCTTTCCCAAACTAGCTAGAAAACACTCGCAAAGGTTCATTGTTCACTAAAAAAACATGTACATCCTCACAAGCATTGACACTATATCATCAGAACAACCAACATGTATTCAAATTATTCAAGTCACCTTCACATAGACGTCTACCTTAATAGTTTTTGCTCCAACATCTGATAAAATAATACCCTACCAATCATATTGCTTGAAAAATACAAGACTTATTCAACAAACTTGTTTGGCATATCCAACAACCATTAGAAAAAACCATTGGGCCGCATTTCATGGGGATGGTTTGGCAACAGAGCAGGCACGTGGACTAAGCGTCCAATTTTACATGCATGTCTATAAGGTAGTTTTAAATAGCAACTATAACATCATACAAAATTTCTCTCTATGTTGCTTTGGTGGATGTCCATACTTTATTTAAAATTTGTTATTTTGGCACAAATTGGGAGGATGATATCAAATATTGTTGAATCATGATTTAAACCAACCAATTCCCCTTACTTATCGTCCAGCACCTAATCTCCAATTCAATCTCACAACATCAAAGTGAGGGATAATCTAGACAGATCAGCGCATACACAATATTCTATGTTTGGTTGGGGGTTTCTACCTCCTTCCAACAACAAAAACATTTTGTGTGTAGTTGAAATCACTACTGCCATGAGGAGATGTCTCTTTGAGGCATTTTGTCAAACAGTCCATGTTCACATGCTTAGAGGCATTTTGTCAAATAGAAAACGTGCCTTGTGAGGATGCCCATATTCTACAAAATTGACAGTTCTCACTCCACCATTCCTTCTTTCACCAACTCCACCAACCGTCCCATTCCCCCCTTCATCATTTTTAAAAATTTATTTAATTACTATCATTTATTTGTTTAGTTATTTATACTTATTTTGTTTATGTATGTATTTATTTTATTTTAAGACGATTTAATATTTTAATCATTAAATAGTATTATTATTATTATTATTATTATCTTGTTTTAATTTATTTATCATTTCGGTAAAGGAAGTATAAGATTAGTTTTATTATATATAGTCCTTTTAGTTTTTCTTATACTTTAAGTTATATTTTATGTATATATTTCCAGGATGTTTTAGATTGGTTTCAGACATCAAGGAGATCAAATCCAAAATCTAGATTTTGGATGGCTCTCACAAATTTTAGATTCAGCCAATTTTAGGTTCCCTAAATTTCAGGCTTAGCCCATTTCCAAGTTCCTACGAAATTTTGTCTCGATTCAACTAACTTATAAATGTGAGTGCATTCTGACAATACCAAATTAGTGTGTTTGGAAATACAAGTTACCTTGCAAAGTGACCCACACCCTCACTGGTTAGGTGTAAAAGAGTGGGGCATTACACAAATATGGGGAAAATCCAATAGGTTGAAGTTCAAAACCCAATCACAATGCTTACTTGTTTTAGCTCTTCATAGTCTCCCTTTAATTTTTGAGATCAAGTAATTGCAACAAAACAGTCAATGAGTGGAAAGTCCTCTATAATTGTGCCCCTTCATCTATTATTCATATGAATGATAGGTAGATTTTATCTATCAAAAGGAAGTTTTAGACTGAGACTCCATATTTTTCTTACATTAATCTCGAGTGCAATTTACACTTAATGTGGCTAAAAAAGGAATGTGGAAAATCTAGTGGGTTCAAAATTCAAAACCCAACCACAATGCTAACTAGTTGTGACAAATTTATAAACCACATAATTTTAATTTTAATTTGAAAAATAAAAAATTCAAAATTCAAATTAAAAACATTACCTTTTGAAAAGAAGCTAGTGAGGTGACCTCATGAAGGTTGTGGTTTTAGATTTGGGCTTGCATGGGATGGTAGACGTGGCATTATAGAGGCATTTAGGCATGTGGAGAGGTGCCCGCGTGATAGGTGTAATGTGTAAATCTTGATACCAAGATGGTGGCATTTTTTTCCAAGGCATTAATGGAATCTGATGGATAATATGAAACCAACGATTCAAAATGGATCACAATATTTATATGGAAAAATGTAAGAAAAATTTTCCTTGGAAGTTGTTGAAGAGGCGTACCCTAGAAGTACGCAAGAGAGTGTACGTGTGCCTCGACCTAACATGCTTACACAAAATGATCCTAGTCAAACTCTTGGAGATCTCAATGGAATTCAAAAACACTTATGCATAAAACACATGATTGATAAGAAAACAAAAATGGGAAAATACTCTAAAGGATACGCAGTTCAATTTGATTACAAATGCATCTCGAGACCTGTGGAAGCAAACGTCATACATGTGACTATAGAATATTATCTTAAAATAATTATTCATGGTAAATAGGTGTGGCCTAAATTCCCCTGTGACATATTTTCAGCACAACACAAACCCTGTAAATATTATTGGCGAAGGAAAGTGTGGAAAAACATTAATCTTGAGTGCAATTTACGATTAAAGCAACCAATTTTTTGGGAAATTCCAATAGGTTTACGTTCAAAACCTTGCCACAATGCTTACTTTTTTAGCTCTATGTAGCCCCCTTTTAAGCTTTAATCTCAAGTAATTACAAGAAAATAGTCGGTGAGCATAAAATCATCTATAATTGAGCCCCTTCTTATGTTGGTCATATGAATGATGGATAGATTTTATGTACCAAAATGAATTTTTTAGGCTAAGCCTCCATATTTTTCTTATATTAATCTTGAGTACAATTTATACTTAAAGAAGACAAAAATAAAAATGTGGAAAATCCAATAGGTTCAAGGTTCAAAACCCAGCCGCATTGGTTACTTGTAGCTCTTCATAACTCCCATTTTTTAGTTTTAAGCTCGATTAATTACAACAAAATAGTCGATGAGCAGAAAAACATGTATAATTAAGCCCCTCCATCTATTGGTTATATAAATTATAGGTGGATTTTATCTACCAGAATGGAATTTTTGGACTGAGACTCCATATTTTGTCTTACATTAATTTCGAGTGAAATTTACAATTAAAGCAACCAAAAAAAAAAAAATGGGGAAAATCCAATAGTTCCAAATTCAAAAGCCACATACAATTCTTACTTGTTCCATCTCTTTTCGTAGCTCCCCTTTTCAATTTTAAGCTTGAGTAATTATAGTAAAATAGTTGATGAATGAAAAGAAAACTATAATTAGGGGTTGGTCATATAAATTATAAGTAGATTTTATCCACTAGATCGGAAGTTTTAGACTGTGACTCCATATTTTTTCTTACATTAATCTTGACTACAATTTATGTTTAAAGTGGCCAAAAACGAAATGAAGAAAATCCAAAAGGTTCCAAGTTCGAAACCTAACCACAATGTTTACTCCCTTTTCAGTTTTAAGCTCAAGTAATAAGAACAAAACAATGGATAAATAAAAAATCATCTCTAATTGAATGCAAGGTATATTTTATTTGCAAGAACATAAGTTTTAGATTGACACTCCATTTTTTTTCTTACATTTTCAATCTTAACAAATCGCATCTGATTTAGGAGCTTTTTTTTTTAACAAAACTTGCACAGTGTACCGTGTAATGTAAATCTCTAAAACATATTTACTGTGCACTGGATGGTAGGAAGCTTGGAATTTTGGAGTGAAAACTTGTTGGTTGTTTCCATTGGGTACATCATAAAAATAGCGTTGAAATCCTTGGTGAGGCAGGAGAAAAATCTTGACAAGGGAAGTCAAAGGCTTATCTGCCACATGCTACATTTTGACAGCATGTAAAAAATTTACAAAAACAGGTCTAATTTGTCGTGGCCATCGGATTAAAGGTCTTATGAAAATATAACCCCACATTTTACCGCCTAAGATTTTGTTTCTTCTGTAATGCAGTTTTGGTCGTAAGATATGCATTAACTTGTGTCAAAGGCATGTAGGCTCGATCCATAGTAAGAAGACACTTGTCAGCGTAATTAATAACTAGCAATCGCACATGAGCGGTACAATGGAGACACTGATAGGGTGTGTTGAAGAACTTAAAATTGAAGGACTTAAACATTACAAGATGAAGAAAGACGGTGAAGGGATTGATGAAGGAGTCCAATTGTGGGGAAAATGTTAGAGGGATAGTATGTGAAACTTGTTTTTTCTAAGAAGACATATATGAGCCATGAGACATTTTTCTCAATCATCTAAAGGAAAAAGGGGTGTAATGCAAAGATTGTCTATGCAATGCACTTTGTAGATATCTCAAAAAGCAAGTCTCTGACGCTCAATACTCCCAATGTCAATAGTTGTTTTTTTTAATGTTAACTATTGTGTGTTGTAGATAGTTAGAGAACACAAGAATTTGAGGTGAATTATCTTGCATGTTTTGTGGGATACTTTAGAAATAGGGACATGTGGAGGGGACTCAACATCCCATGTTGCAATGCAGCAATTGAGTTTGACTAACACAAAATATGGTCGGTTGGGTGGTTTTGCCTCATCTTTATAGACCATTATCTTAGACCATTCTTTGTGCTTTCCCAAGAAACAATAATATCAACCACAAGGTTTTCCCTTTTGGATATGTATTTAACATCACCTCCTCAAAAAATTTAAAATTCATTAAATTTGGAGCATTTTCATGTGTATAATCTTATGCCTATTGTTTTGAAATTTTGGCATTATGGGGCTTTGTAGTATGGACAAGTGAAAGAAGTTGAGAGATGACCAAGTTTTAGGGTAAATTCTCATAAATACTGTTAGGAATTTATCAAAAATAAATATAATTGTTGATTCATTAATTATAATTTTCTAATAAATTATATACATATTTTATTTATCTTGCAAGGTTTGCATGTCCACTATGTTAGCATCGACTTTGTTGCTACTTGCAATTTTATCATCAAGGTTTGAACACACGACATGACACTCTTATTACTTTCTTGTTTCTCAATCTAAGACATGGATTTTTCCACTAATGTCAAGGTTTTTATCTTAAATATTTATCTAAATTGAATGCACTAATCATCAATTTATTAAATGTTATTTTCAAATAGAATATATATTTAATGATAGGGAGGGTAGTTGATTTTAGGAACATGGATGTTATAGGCAAAAAATATCATTGTTATAGTCTAAGGAGAATCTATAATATATCCTGCAAAAAAACTAACTTGAATATGATCATTATAATATTATGAATTGTATGGATTTTTCATGAGGGTTGTGGCTATTCCTGAGATTTGAGAGTTTACATCCTACATTATGTTTCTAATGAACTCTCACAAATTCAAAACGAGGTGCACACAATATGAGTGGAGTCAAAAGGAATAGAACAGAAGAAGTTAAGGGTAAGTACAACCAAGTTGGGGGGCCAAAAGGCGGTCTTACGTGGACGCATTTTTCTGAAGAAAAAAAAAACTTCAACTTGTACAAATTTTTCGAAATAGTTACACTCAAAATTGGAAGATGTTGTAGAAATATGAATCGTAGCATTTTGAGTATAGTTTCTAAGGTACTAAATTTTATTGAAAACAGATAAGTTTAAGTGGGTCAAACAACTAAAATACCAACAAATGCTCCTGTTTTTGTTAAAAAAACATAATAGAGTGACTTTCGTGTCCCCCACCATTTTTTGAGCACCATTTGGTATTTTTGAAAACCCTTTGGTAGAAAGATAGCTAGGAGCATGTAGTTTGGGCTCCATTTTTTTAATATTTTTTTAGCAAATATTTTTTTATTTATGATTTTTCTAGTATAGAAATTTTATGTTTTGAAAAATAACGGAGCTCCGACCGTGCCCCCCCCCCCCCCCCCCTAACTACCTCAAAAAAAATCAAAAATTAGATTTTTTTTTTTGAATATGTATACAATTATGCCTAGTTTGGGCTAGTATAGATTTTTTTTAATTTTGATCACCCAAAAAAAGATACACCATGAAAGATAGACATATTTACACTTCAAAAAATAGCTATAAAAAGGTATAGTTAGAAAATAAATAATATGGAAACCTTATATTAGTCAGAAAATTTGAAAATTTGTATTTTTAGAAAGAAGAGACTTTGCTCTACGTCATGGTATAATTTTTTTTTAAATGGATCGATTGTTTTATTTTGATTTATCATAGAGGAAGTGGCATTTTTACATTTTCTTGTAAAAACACATTGTTTGTTGTGTTTGTGCAGGTCCATGCCTCGGGCTTGGGGATCCAAACCGAATCCCAAGCCTTAAGGCATGGCTTGGGAAAAGAGAAAACGTAAAATACGTACGCATTACATAACGCGTACGCATTCTATGTAGTATAAACATTATGTATGCTTTTGACATGCTTCTATTTACATAAATAAATGTTTAAGTATAAGAAATAATAAAATATAAATAATAATAATATGTAAATATAAGAAATTATGGTCACTCTGCACCTTATGGAATTAGTCTCACAGCTCCATGAGTCATGGTTTAGGAGATATTTTTTTAAAGTATAATCTAGTCAGTACATAGGTAATTTTTTAGGATTTCAGCATTTAGCCTAAATCTTTTAGCGTTTGACTTCTACAATCGAAACCCTAAACCATAGGCCATAAACCTAAACACAAAATTGTAAACCTTGAGCCCTAAACCCTAAACCTTTAACCATGATCCCTAGACCCTAAACCATGAACCATAAGCTCTAAATGTTAAACCCTAAACCTTAAACCATAAAAACTAAATCCTAAACCCTAACCCCTAAACCCTAAACCTTAAACACTGAATCCTAAACCCTAAACCCTAAGCCTTGAACCCTACACCCTTATCCCCGAGCCCTAAAATATAAACCCTAAACCCTAGACTAGATACCCTAAGCCCTAACCCCTAAACCCCAAGCCCTAAACCATAAACCCTAAACCTTAATCCCTAAACATTAAATCCTAAACCCTAAACCCTAAACCATAAACCGTAAAACTTGAACCGTAGAACATAAACCCTTATCCCTAAACACTAAATCCTTAACCTGAAACCCTAAACCCTAAACTTTAAACCCTAAATCCTTAACCTCGATCCGTAAACCCTAACCATAAACACTAAACCCTAAACCCTAAACCTAAAACCTAAATCCTAAACCGTAACCCTGAACCTTGAACCCTGAACCCTAAACCCTAAACCTTAAACCCTAAACCATGAGCCCTAAACCTTAAACCCTAAATCCCAAACCATATTTCATCAATATTTCCTAGTCTCGTTCCTAGAACCATCATTGAGTCTGCTTATAGAACTACCTTATTTATGAGAGGTGGGACAAGTAACTAAATGGATATGACATCTACCTTATGCCTTGCAATGCATATATTACACATCTCTTCCAAACTTGTTTCTCCCCACATATACTTGCGCTCTTAAATGTAAATTTATTCACACGCTTAAACAAATTTCACATTTCTCATATTTCCATGTATGGTATTATGCAAGCTAGGATGACCCATTGGAAGCTGGAAAAAATAACCATCACAACAAAAAAATTAATCTTAAAGGAAACATAGAGAATATATCAATGCAGAGGTGTAGGATCATAATTGAATTTCCTATAGTATACTCTCCTCCATAGAAAGATAAAGTTCAAGTGTTCTACTGGAATGGATAGTAAATTTGACAGAACTTCCTAAAGTCTTCAAAATAAGCATAGAAACAGGGGAATGACTAAGAACAGTAAGGGGTTATCAATCGCGTAGTAAATATTTCTTGTTTAGTTCTAAATGGGAGTTACCTGGCCTATGACTTAGTGACATTCCATTCATTGATAATTTCTTATATGATAAACCCATGGATGTTTTCAAAATCCCCTAAACAAAAAGATAGGGGTAGTCATCAATCCTAGTGAAGGGTGTGATGTGATTTCCAAGCAACTTGAAATTCATATAGATTTAGAGGTCATAACACTAATTTACAAACATCTCTATCATTATAAATGGAAGCCAAGTAACAGTGGCTCCATGTACATCCAAGGATTGAGGACTACTAGGGTCTTTGGAAGGATTGGACAGTTAGGAATATGACATTTCCCTCCTTCAAAATATCAACAGATGAAAAACATCAAATTTTGATGACTCTCTTTGAATGTTCTGCCTACAATATCAATGAACCCTGAACTCTGTGACCTAAACCCTTAACCCTCAACCAAGAGACCTAAACCCTAAACTATAAACCCTAAACCCTAAAACCAAAATAATAAATCCTAAACCTTAAACACTAAATACTAAACCCTAAAACCTAAACCCATAACCCTAAACCCTTGACCCTAGACCCTAAACCATGAGCCCTAAGCCCTAAACCCTAAATACTAAATCAAGAGCCCCGAGCTCTAACCCCTAAACCTTAAACCAATAACTCTTAACCTCGAACATTAAGTCATAAACCATTAACCACGAACCCTAATCCCTAATCCCTAAACCATAAACCATAAAAATTAAGCCTTGAACCCTACAAGCTAATCCTTGAGCCGTAAACCCTAAACCTTAAACCTTGAGCCCTAAACCCTAAATCTAGAGCCCTGATCTCTAACCCCTAAACCTTAAACCTGTAACTAACCCTTAAACCTTAAACATGTAACTTTGAACCCCGAACCCTGAGTCGTAAACCTTAAACCATGCACCCTAACCCCTAAACCCTAAACCCTTAGCCCTAAACCGTAAACCCTAAACCTTAAGGCCTAAATGTTAAATCCTAAAGGTCCCTAAACCCTAAACCCTAAAAACTAAATCATAAACCCTAAACCCTGACCCCTAAACCCTAAACTCTAAACCCCAAGCACTAAATCCTAAACCCCAAACCCTAAACCCTAAGCCCTAAACACTAAACCCTAAAACCTGAACTCTATGACCTAAACCCTTAACCCTAAACCCTAAACCTCGAGCCTTAAACCCTAAACCTTGAACCCTGACCTTTAAACCTTAAACCCTAACTCCTAAACCGTAAGTCATAAACCCTAAATCCTCAACCCTAAACCTTAAACCCTGAGCCCTAAACCCTAAACCGTATACCATAAACCCTAAGCCCTAAACCCTAAACTCTAAGCCCTAAACCCTAAACCCTAAACCCTAAATCATAAACCCTCACCCAAAGGAAAGTCCTGAAAAGATCATTCAGTGTGTTTCAGTGTGTAGGGAATAGTGTTTAAGGTGATCGGTCGACTCATTTAGTTTTTATGAGAGACTACTTCCTTTGAAGGCCTAAAAAGGCATTTTTGGTCATTTTTTAGTTAATTGAACACCCTTCAGAACAAGCTAAAATGAGCTAGTCATGTCACTGAGTTATCAAGGACCATTATTTGTGAAGTATTAAGGCATTGTTGGTCTCCATAAGAGACATATGAGCAAAAGCATGTATGAGAATCATGAATTTGATTCCATGAAAGGATGCTTTTAGAGCTAGGAAAGGTGAGGGGATTTTCTTTATATGGAGCACCATGTTTCTAAGAATGAGCAATCATCTGAGTTCACTTGATGTAATTCACTTGGTACTATTCATAACAACTCATTCAACACCTAGTAGTGTAATCAAACCTTAAGGAGGAGGCACATTACAATCACCTCATTTTGACCATAAGACAGGGATCCCATTCAGGGAACAATCCTCTATCTACAAAGTGAGGATCTCATTTCAGTAAGAAATAGACAAACATCATAGAGTTAATTTGTGGTAACTAAAGTGAATTGTGGACCAAATTTAAAACTTGGTACCAATTCGAGTAGTGGTAGGGCCAAAATCCAATCCAGAAGGTCAAAAAACCTACAAAACGACTATATGCTTTTCCCAAAACAAATATCGGCTACAATAATATATGCCCTGAAAGCTTTAGGTCGTTTACTGAAATCCTGAAAATGAGTAAGTACTGACCGTATTAGATATTGAAAAACTATCTTCTAAATTATAACCATTGGAGCTACAAGACTACTTCCATCAGGTGCAGAGTGACCCTAATTTCTTATATTTACTAAAATAAATTTAAAGTCTTAAGAATTTATAAAAGAAATATGCCCCCTTCCCCCTTTAAAATTGTAACTATAAACGTGTACGCATTTCATAACACATATGAAATGTGTACACATTTTACTAACACTAAAAACACATACGCGTTTTGACTTCTTTAATGCGTACGCATTTTAGGTTCGGAAATTAACAAACTTGAGCAAACAATAACGTGTAAGCATTATTTGGAAACACATACACGTTTTAGTCTGTTTTTTTATTTTTGTCTGCTTTTTGGTCCCCCATTTTGGCGCACTTACCCATAAGGGATCCATAAGAAAAAAACATTATTAATTGTATCCCACTATTGTTGACTTGGTCCACTCGATCTATCAAGAACAACATATAGACAACTAACCATGTCTCGAACCCCTCACAATGCGTAAACATATAAACAGAAGATTCAGTCACAAGCACATTAACACTAAAAAAAGTGCATTCATACCATATTGCATACTATGTTTCAACAAACCAATTGTAAAATATCAAGCATATTGCTATACTGAAAAAAATTACCAATGCAATTGGTATTCACTGACCGATACATCTTCCTAATGAAGCCTATAATTTCGTATAAGAGGAATGTTTTTTTGACTTCTTGGGCTATGTCCAATACAAACACACAAAGCTTGAGACTCATCTTTGGGACACATTGCACAATTTTTAATCCAACTCAAGGAAAGAAGATGGCAACTTTTGAGAGCATTTGACATTGGGCAGCTACAAATTCATTGGCAAGGCTGACAAAATTTTCTCGTTAGGATAAATCTCCAAGGAAGCCTCTGTCCGCAGTATTGAATGTTGCTTACTAAACAAATATGAAAGGTGAAGCTCAATAGTTTCCACATTATTTAACTTGGTTAGTTTCAACTACTAACAGCATATGATGAATCAACATGTATTACTATACCTTAAGTTTTTTCGAATGATCGCTAATTGCCAACATTGATAATGCATTCGTCAGGAAAAATATATTCTATATTTTTCTTTATAAAATGGACAATTATCGATTCATTAAATAACTATTGACTCATTTTTTATTTAATGATAAAATGACTAGATGACTTTATGAAGGTCATAGGGGTTGTACAAACACCAAAAGTATACAATCCTAGAACAATTTTATAAAACATGTTGGAAGAAACCAATTTGAGGGTATGGTTATTCAATGAAATTAAATTAAATGCAACGAGGATGAAAAACTAAAGACTTGTCTTTCAGAAAAACGAAACTGACATAATTCGTTTCTAACATGGGACAAAACTATATGGAGGTTGGAATTTCTCGTAAAGTAGAACCTCAAATTCTAAGGGTTTTTCAAACTAAATTAACTTAATAGATTAATATCAACAATGTTTTTCATCAAAATGGGTTATGCGAGAACACAATAGTGTATTGCATGACAACTCGTTGACCCGAGAGCAAATGAAAATTTGAAAAATGTCAATGGGGCAAAGAAATGTACTAAAAAAAAGTATTAATCATGGCCAAAAATGACATTAATTGCCCTCAATTTGATGATGCTCGATTTGAGAATTCATGAACTTAGAAATATTTAAAAAGGTTTAAGCCTATACATTTTGCAAAACGAAATGGGCACAATATTAATGGAATCCTACAAATATGCCAATTTTTTTTTTAGGGAAGATGGATTAACCTATTTGTGAAAGCTATTGGACAACTCAAATGTAGTTATTAAAGATGATATACACATGAGTAACTTCTTTTGACACTACATTTGCATCGGGATCTCAATATGAAGCTAGGACACCACTTCACATCGCACTCAAATCGTGAAAAATATGTGAGCAGCAAGCTTTGGTAAGTATATGTGTCTATCAAACTCAATGCAAAGAAAGCCAATCAGTTGGAGCAATCCCACGCTAGAAGATGTTATCCATACTAACACGAGTGCATCATCATAATTGTTCGACTTTAAATTTCTATAGAATCAGAAAAAAATCAACTTTTATTTAAAACACGAAGTGTTTTTAAACTCCGATAGCACCAAGTGATCTAAATGTCAATTTGGATGTTTACATCGCAAACCACATTCAGAACAATAAAAAGAATATAGAAGAACCCTACTTACTGAAAGATCGGGATTCCAAGTGTAAATGCTTTAAACTAAAACATGGCGACCTCCATTCCCGCCCCCACAAATAAAATAAAAATTTCTTGGATGTCTATCTTTTGCTCGTAATGTACACAAATAATAATGAATGGTTTTTCACCAATCATGCAAGTATTCAAAGCCACTTTCATTCTTTGTGTCTTGAATTTGCTGCCACGTGGATAACTATGAATTACACGTGCCTTACACCTCTAAATGAAAAACAAAGTAAAATAAAACTAGTCTATGAATTTAGGGTGATGAAACATGATTCTTCACCCTAAAATGTCTTTTTCATTTTGATGACCGTTTGACCAACTCTGATTACCACGGTACAGAGCACATTTACATAAAGAATAATTGAATTTGTATGATTTGACAAACATCATACAAATATATAGGGGACATATATATTTCTATCCCTACAAATCTCAGCCTATTAAAAAATAACTCTAAGAATATTAATTGTTCACATACCAACAATATATTCTTATTTAGGGTATAACTATATAAATACGGAATAGTTTTGTATCTACTTTGAAGGGCATATATTTAGAAAATTTAGAGGTATAATTATTACTTTTGTAGCGCATGTTGAGTTATTTAATTGATTTCAAGTGTAGAAATATAGATGGGCCACTTAATTTGAAATCTATACAACATTTCAGTCGTTGTTAAAAATTCGTACATGAAACATTTGATATTGAGCTTCGATAGTTAATTTATTTTATCAGTTGATGTTGTATGTATTTACATTCGTGTTTAATATGTGCATCAAACTTGTTCGATTGGTGTTTTCCATTGGAAAAATATTTATTGTGCAGTTGATAATGTGTGTGATTGCCATAGTTGTAGTGTAGGAATTTAGTTGAAACATTACATTGAAATGTTGTATGTGTACATTTAATTCTGTTACAGGTAAATGTACATTTAAAGTTGCATATCATATTTTAAAACATCAAATAAATGTAGATCTACGTGATAATGAGACATGTATGAAAACAGTACAATTTATATTATGAAGGAGTCTTTAGCAAGGCAGAGTCAAGTTTTGGGGGAAGTTTCAATAAACATGATTACATTTGATACCCCTTGAACAAGAGTGTCGCTGCGTTGGATACAATGAATGTTGAGTATAGTCGAATGGTGGAGGTGCTATTTGAAGCAGAGGGTAGTAGTTATGACGGGTTGTGATAATTGATGTTGATCATGGGGTGATTGAATTTGCTCCAAGTGTTGGAATATGTGCGCCATTTTTTAGTATCTTCGAACTTGTTAAAAATTTGTACAATACGCAAATTCATGTCAAGCTTTGCTATCAATTCTGTTTGTACTAAAGCATGTGAATGTCAGACTGTCGTACATGTGCAGATTTTATATCGTCGAGTGGTTGCTTCTATGGCCATTTTTTTCGCACTGCGACTTATGGATAGTTAATCCCTAGGCCATTTTGTATAGTGTAATTCATTTTTAGGTTCCCTCTCGTAAATATTTATGGGAAATTATGCTAACGGGTTGCAGGGATCCCAACATGGGTCTTTTGTATGAAAAAACCTTTTTTGTATAGTCAAATAAAGGTGTGGATTGATAGTGGTAGTGTAGGAATATAGATGAAACATTACATTGATTTGTTCATGTGTACATTTAAATTTGTTACAAATTCGTACCCATACATTTGCAAATCTTATATCATGACATTTGAACTAAACATGTATACATGAAGACCTTTGTACATTTCCAATTTTATATCATGAATGGTATCCTTTTGTGGGCAATCCGCCTTTTACTTTCACTAAACATGAATACATTTCATACCCGTTGAATGACACTTCCACTTTGGATACATAAATGTTGAGTAAAGTAGTAGTGGAGGTGCTATCCTTAAAGTAGAGGGTAGTATTTAGAGGGTTGAGTGATAGTAGACATTGACTCCTCCTTTCTTCTTAATCTCCAAGTGTTGTTAATCTCGCATGTTTTGCAGTAAACTTTCGAATGAAAAAGGAGGTGAAATGTTCCTTGTTGCAAGCGAAATGATTGTTTGCAATGTAAGGTGTGAATGTCAAACCTTGGCTTTCAGTGGTTGCTCCATAGGAATTACTTACATGCAAAGAGGACTGTCCAAAACTGGGACAGTGGATCAGCTGAGGTCCCGAGGAGGATGACTGATCTGTTCCCAAATTGTCATCGATTCCCTCTTGAAGTGTGGGAAAGCTTCACAGAGAATATTGTCAACGGGTTGGAGGCTTTGTAACTTTGGGTCGATGTATCAACTCAAATTTCATCAATAAGAACATAATTCTATATGTCGGTGGTGGCAGTGATGCGTCTTGACAAAGACGGTGATAATGCACTATAGAACCATTTACAAGGGGTTTGAGTTAACCCTTTGATTGGACATACGCATGGCCTGCGTGGATTGTGGAAGCAAAGATGTTGAATGTTGAAACAATGGTAGGGGCAAGCACAAGTAGAGGTGAGGGATATGTGGTTGGTGATTGAGAATGAATTATGAATTTTATTTATCAGAAATGATTTTCTTGTGCTAGTCGTTCCTTGAATTATCAATCTTAGTGGAGGTAGAAGGGTTTTGTTTGTTGAATGGTGTAGTATGGTATCAAGAGCTATTTTTTGTTTTGAAGACAAAGGAAGTGTGAAAGATGGTGGTGTGGCCTATATCCTGGTGTTAATTATGTTTGACTTTTTTCTCTCGATGAATGATGAACTAGTTATCTGCAAATCAGGTGGAACGTCAGGTATGTTCCAATTATTGTGTATGTCAAAATCTTGTTTCCCCCAACATTTCAAGACTGTCAAGACCTATGTTGTTTCTCGAAAGAAGTTGTGTGAAGACCTATCATTCATGCAATGGTTTGCATGTTGAATACTGCATTCGACCTCAGAGTCAAAACTAACATATGTAGCATGTCATGTGTTTGCGGTAGTGCGTAAAACATGCCACGGTCTGTAGTTTTGCTTGAACAGGTCCCAAGTGCCATTGATGTCATGTGGGGTTGAGCCAAATTTGGAGGCAATATTTTTGAAAGGCTTGTATAAAAGGAGTTTATGACCAATAGAAAAGGTCATAGGACGTTGAATCTTGAGCTGGGACATCCACAAATCTTGGGTGGACCCAAACAATTACTTGACTTGATCGCAGTTTCCATTTATCACCTTTACGATTCTTGTTGTAGCTCCAATCTCGAGCAACTTGAATAAGAGGTAGGTGTTCCTATGGTTGCAAGGTGAACTCTATATGCATCCAAGAAAGCGGTTGTTGTCTTGTACATCGGTTGTCACTTTCAACGACACATCTCAAGATTTTTTTTCTAACATTTAATGATACAAATGAACGGTTGCACATAACAAGTGGTAATTTTTGCAGCATGTGGCATGTTTCTTATGCACTTATGTCATGTTCAACAACACTTTTTGTGAGCATTTTACAGATCACAATATGTGATGGAGAATCGCATGTCAACATCTCTTGAAAATATGGATAGCATTTGGTGATAGGTTTCTGAACGTTGCTCTACTTTTGAAGCATATTTTGCAATATACTTAAGAACTGCATGGCGGGAAAGTATCGGTTGGCAATCGACATTTGCTCTCCATATGGATATCATAGCTTGATTGTGGATGTTCAATCTATCATTCTTTCTCAAAGGGAGGTACTTAATTTTCCCATCACTTTCAATGAGCAAGGATGAAGTAGGTTGCGTGGGCCAGGGGGCATTGTACCTGCACTGCAACTGTGATTGCTCTTTACGCAAGCATGTTTGCTTTGAACATTTAGTGTGGCACTGAACAAATTAAGTAATTCTTCAAGGTCCACATATGGGGAGGATGATAGAATTTGTGTTGTATCTAGTAAACAAGGGTTGTCTAGGAGTGACCTGCAAACAAAATCCAAGCGGTTGCAAGCCGGGAGGGGGTTCTAGGTAGACACGAACTTATTAAAGTATTGTTTTTTCACCTCAATAATTGTTGTATCATCCTAGTCCATTGCATCAACTTTAGGGGTGTTCTCAAGCCATAATGCCAAAACTGTGGACATGTGTGGAGCCTCTATGTTGTCATTCATACATGTAAGATGAAGGAACATAAATATTAGCTATGTAGTTTGAGAACAAATAAAAAGTAGATTTTATTACATGTACCAAAAGTCTACAGCTCCAAGTTCCTTCTGCAATATAAAGATGTTTGATATTCTTTTTTTTCCTATGGGGTGTATTTCCAATGTTTTTATTGCTTTTGGTAGGTCCTTCTAGCCTCTTCTTAAACCATTCAAATTCTTTGACCTTTCATTTGACATTTGATATGGCTGGTTGAAGTTATTTATTTTTATTGTTCAAGTACCATCACATGCAAGTCCAGTGATTACCTCCCTCCTTCTTTTAACGTAGATACATCTATCTGCAAAAGAAATTTACCGAACTCGATGCTTTTATATTGAACCCTTGTCTCCTTGCACTTATGCATGGAAACTATTGAGCACTACATGACTAATGCAGTTGCAGTAATGATTTTATTTGGTAAATAAAATGATGCTTTTTGTTGCTTTTTGGTAATGATAAAATGATGCTTTTTGGTAAATAAAATGAAGCACCTTTTTTGTTGCTTTTTAAGATGTAGCTTTGCGAGTAAGATGAGCCCCTGTTAAAGCAAAAAGAAAAACTCAATATTGGATGGAGTACATGTTGCTTGGGAATTTACTTGTCTCTTTTGGGCTCAGAATACCTTATTTTAACAATAATCTTAAATGGCAGTATGTTATGTTGACATGGGATTTGAAGTTTAATATATAGTTGTGAACTTAAGCACACTAAGCTACAATTTTATTGATAAGCCTAATCAGAAAGTGTGAGAGAGGCATGCACAAGAATATTGGGCGGTTTCCAATATGATGGCTAATTAGAGCACAACTATAAATGGGATTTCTTAAGTCTATGAGTAGCTTAGGTTATTATGTTCTTGCTTTTCTTTATAAATATGTAACAGAAAAATTACAAAATATTAACATAGTTTTCCCTCAAACTAATTGTAAAGATGCTTGAAAACACTATATGAACAAATTGGTTGCAATTAAGAATAGGGGCACCTTTAAGGGTTTGATAGATTCAACATGATGGGTCGTTAACATTCAAAGACTGCAACTAATCACAAGGTAAGCAGTGAGAATAAAACCTCAAGGCAACAAAAGATCTATTCAAAAAATCATGTGACTGGTTTTCCTATGAGTACACCGATTGACACTATCTCCAAACTTTCCCGACTGTAGGGCTCCCGATTTGTATCACTAAAAATAGGAAATAAAAACAAAATGTGCATCAAGACCATTCAAAACGACCATCAAATTAAATTGCACTGAAAAAACGTCCAAACAACTATCAAATTTGACACAATCACGTGAACGACTGTAAGGTCCTTTCCCATACGGGGGACACCTTTGACATAATTACTCGTGGAAGCCATCAATTTAACATAAAATACATTGCTTGGGTTGTAGTTGGGTTAATTCCACATTGGTAATAACTGAGGAGTCATTACTTATGGAAGCCAATGATTTTAACATAAAATACATGATTAGGTTGTAATTGGGTTGATTCCACAGTGATAATAATTATGAGGGATAATTTATTAGGCAATATATACTTCAAATACTTGAGCCAATAGAAAAAAAGTAAAAGATGAAACCTTGAATTTGTAAGCACATAGAGCAAGTTTACCAGTATAAGATCTAATACAAGTAAAAATTAGGTGTGTAGCAATTACACAATTGTCTTCGACTTATTCCATGCAAAAACTCTTGTGATATTAGATGGTCAATTGATAAGACACATTTAGTTGAATAAGTTCAAGGAATAACATTAATCACAATCAATAAAAAACATTCAATTCTAATTGGAGCTAGTGAAAATCTTACATTAAAGAGCTGAGCTCCTGTATGTGCATTCACGACACTAAAAGGTCATTCAAGAAGATATATATTCTGCATCTCGGTAAATAGAACGAGCAAGCTGTATTCTTTGCTTTTTTCTATCACTTAAATTGATTCCCCTTTCTTCAATCTTTGTGGGATCCCCATGAGAAAACAGTGGCAAGTCCTTATTCAAAGCACAGGCTACGAGAACATTTTCACGTACTTGCTTCTATCCATCATTTTTCCGAAAAGGATGTTAGACTTCAACCTGTCAGTTTGAATCCATAGAGTGCGGTGGAACATAAGCTTTAGTACCTTTGATCTTCACAATCCCTGTCTAGCTTAGGTATTTCACCCAAAATACCGGCAAAAAGGCTGGATTTTCCTAAACTGACCAATCCACAGATTGTAACTTTCATTACGTCTCCGAAAAATTATCCCTCCTTAATGTTGATCTTTTTGATAGATGATCCCATGACGTAACTCTTGCAGGGTCTAAGATCAATTACAATGTCAGTTTAATACGTCCTCTGGGTTCTATTGCATTGGATTGAACCCATCTTCGTGTAAAAATTGTGGAAATTTCTTCCATATCGACACCTTTGTTTGAACAAGCATAGAAACCCCATTCTAGGAGATTATAATAGGGGTATGAAGTATCTTGAAAGTTGTCGGAGCCTAAAGAACTTACAAATACCATTAGAGTGATCCTCCATTAGCCCTCAAGAACTCTAATGGTAGCAACATACCCAATCGTTGGTGTTGCCCAATAGAGAAAAGTCGCTAAACAAACTCTTAACCCCAAGCTCTTGGGCTCCATAGGTACATTTACCTTGTCATTATTATCAAAAACATTTTTTTTCGAAAATATGAATACATTCTTGAATAGTCCTTATTATAATAAACACACAATAATAAATCAATGCAATCTATAGTGTTTTATAAACAAATATCCCATATAAGAATATTTAAAAGGTCCAACGGCAAAAAAAACACCAAATGGCATGAGTGATTCAATGAATGCTAATCAACAAAGTAGTTTAATCACCGAAAATGTAGGATATCTAAAGTGAACATCAACTCACTAAACTTGAGCGCTTCTTTGATATCCACGCCCAAAACCTGCAAAATTAACTATTTTCTTTCAAGATCTTCAATTTCAGTAGCTTACCTTCAGAACATCTTTAGGATCCGAGATTTGAACCTGGAAATAGTATTGGGAGGACAGAATTCATTGAACTTCACCGTCCTGCACCAATTTCTCGATCTCCTCTTTACTCAGTGGCCCCTTATCGTTGGTGATGGTAATCTTGTTCTTCACACCGCGGTGACCCCTCGATTCCAAAGATTCTAAGTTGTATGCATTTGGGCTTTTTCTTTTAATTATGCCGGAGGCGTGCTTCTAACTGCACTTGATCTCCACGACGACGGTGTGCTGCTTCAACTGCTTAATAATCCTCCTCATCCGCAAGCCTGTAATAATTATACAGCTGAGGTAGCCAATGGTAACCTACGTGATGTTAATATAGACAAAATTTTAATGTTATTTGAGATGGCAAGGGGGAGAAATATTCCTTACAAATGCTCGGCAACCAAGCCTCCGATTTTAATGTATAACCGTGTACGAATCCAGTTTATTTCTGCCCACGTATCATATTTTTCTTATAATTTACACGATAGATGATCATTGGTTTTATATGATTGTGTATGTTAATTTTTCTTTATTTCTAATCCTCCTCCATAAAAGAGATCATCGCAGACCTGTTTTATATGTTTTATGATTTAAATTGAAATCGAGTTATTTTGGTTTGGTGTTTAATAATACCAGCGATTATGCGAAGATATTTTTTATTTGCATAGTTTTGACAGTGACCGTAGGGATCAGACTCGTAGATTTATATGGGAAATTAGGCCATATTGCTGATGCACGTCAAGTGTTCGACAAAATGCCTGACTGAAATGAGGTTTTATGGAGCATAATGATTGTAGGGTACGGCCAAAACAGATGTGGTGAAGAGGCATTATGTATATTTTCACAATTGCATCGAGAGGGGAGTGATGTAACTGAACATATTAGTTCAAGTTTTCTAAGGGCATGCGCTGGTTTAGCCGGGATGGAGCAGGGAAAGCAGGTTCATTCTCACGCCACCAAAAAGAGAGTTGTGTCAAATGTTTATGTAGGTAGTGCACTTGTGGATATGTATGGGAAAAGTTGAAGCATAGATGATGCATGCCAACTGTTTGATAGAATTCCCTGAGAGAAATGTGGTGTCATGGAATGCAATGATTGCAACATGTTCACAACACGACCATGCAAAGAAGGCAGTCCAAATCTTTGACCAGATACAATGTGATGGATTGAAACCAAATTACATCACGTTGATTTTTTTTCTATCTGTGTGCAGTCACAGTAGCTTAGTGGAAAAAAGTTTGTTTTACTTCAATTGAATGAGCAGAGACTATGGCATCATACCAGAAGCAGAACATTATGCATGCATAATTGACCTTCTAGGTCGAGCAGGTCGTCTGGGGGAGGCTTTGGAGTTTATGAAAGGAATTCCATTAAAACCTACTCCTTCCATGTGGGGAGCCTTGCTCGGTGCTTCCAGAGTTCATGGAAACATGGAGTTAGCAAAGCGAGCAATAGAGTTGCTTTTTGAGTTAGATCCACGAGACTCTGGAACTCATATGTTGCTGTCAAACATCTATGCTTCAAGTGACAGGTGGGATGATGTAGCAAAAGTGAGAAATGCAATGAAGGATATAGGTATGAAAAAAGAGCCAGGATGTAGCTAGAGTCGGGATAAGAGTAAGGTGCATGAATTTTCTTTCAAATGATAAAATGCACCTATTGACAACAGAGATCTACGCTTTGCTTGAGAAATTGAGTGGTCATATGAAGGAATCAGGGTATGTGCCAGATACAAACTTTGTGCTCCTTGATGTGGAGGAACAATAGAAGGAACAATTTATGTCTTACCACTATGAGAAGCTAGCTCTTGCATTTGGGCTCATCTCCATAACATGTGGGTTACCTATCTGAATCATTAAAAACCTTCGTATATGCGGTGACTGGCACAATTTCATCAAATTTGTCTCTGGTATTGTCGGAAGAGAAAATTTTGTTAGGGATACCAATTGTTTCCATCATTTCAAGGATACTCATTGTTCTTGTGGGGATTACTGGTGATTTAAATGAACAACAGATATTATTAGGTTGCTCCTGTCTAGATCATGCTTGCTTTATTAAGAAGTTTGATTACATCTTGCTCTCATTTACAACATTACAGTTGTTCACCAAAACATTTGTGCAACCGAGGTCTAAACTTGTATCGCTTTTTTTGAAAAACTTGTAATTTACCAAACTACATCCAAACCAAAATATTGATTACTGTTCAAGCATAAATCATTCGCCCTTCTCAATTTATGCCTCTAATACATTGTTTACGCACCCCCTTGCAGACACTTGAAAGATGACAAATACATTCGATGTCATAGCAGCCCGAATTGGAAATGATTACACCCGTATACAACAACTAATATTTGAATGTGTACAGGAACAATCCATGGAAACCACACCTATAGACAACGATGAAATATCCGCAATGTTGCTTACACAACAAAGATTAGAACAAGCACACGCTGCACTACAACAAGCAGTTATTGCCAACGAAGACACCATCCGCATCCTTAGGGAAAAATGATAGAGATCTGAGCAATTTAGGGGGATACAAATAAAACAAGAACCTAGAAATTGATATTTTGAACTAAAATAGATAAAACTTTATGAATGTGTTCTCCATGGTTTAGTGTCTTAAAACTCAAATTTTAAAAACCTCTATTTTTTTTGGGAGAAACAAATGAACATTTAATACTTACTTTACTGAAAATATGTATATGTATTATAAAGGCAGTCTTTCGATTTGAACAAGATTTGTTTGTGCTTTGGAAAAATACTCCTTTTGTGGCGTCCAATGTCATTGCTTCCACTTCCAATACCCCTCCTGAAACTCTGGATGTCAGGTGCACAAGTGTTGTAGACTTTGATGGGAATCTATAGCCAACACGTGTAGATGTTTAATACATGTCCATCAGGTGTTTGATGAAATGAATAAAACTTTCAGAGGACATGGGCATCTTTACAAAGCATTCATAATGTTCCAGCAACTGTACCCACCAGATTTCCAATGTCAACAGTTCAACTTTACTACCATACTCGCAGCTGGTAACGAAATAGGAGCGTTGAAACATCAACAAAACATTATGGAGAAAAGGACTGTTATTAGATGTTGTAGTTGCAAGTGCCTTAGTAGATATTATGCAGTCACATTTGATCTTATATATATTAATGTTGGTTACGTTACATTTGATATTTGCATACATGTCTTCCTAATGTATCAGATGTCTAGGAGTGAAATACTAGATTTGGGAAACAGGTTTGTAGTGGAACTCGGCAAAGCAAGATCACCCAGGAAAAAATTGAAAGCCAATAAATACATACTACACCCTTGGTGGAAAGTCCATTTAGTGGGTCTTGGCCTATTTGATCATCAAAATAAGAACAAGAAAATTCCAACAACATAGTGGTATATGATAATGTCTTGGATACCCTGTATATAAAAAGGCTAAGTAGGCCCCTATGCAGTTATTCATTTGGGATCGAGCAAACATGGAAGTAATGTTTGTTCTTATATCTCTTTTGGCTATTAGACTGTGGGATCACGCTAATGGAGCGTCCAATGGGATTGGGAATACCCCTCCAATGGGGTAGGTCATTCCATTGCCAGTACCAATATACAATAGGTGTTTTTCTTCATGGTTAGAGATTCATCGAATAGTTTTTTAGCAGAACTCCGTTGTTTGTTTGGGTGATGCAAAAAACTATGTCATTAATGTCAAATCTACAAACTCAACTAAGGATATTGAGAGCTTCTCTGATGATGGAAGCTTGCTGGTTAAAGCTCCACCCAGAGATTCTGAGATGCCTATTTGTATTATGAATGCAGCCTTCCAATTTGAACAGGATTTGTTTGTGTTTTGGAAAAATTCTCCTTTTGTGGCGTCCAATGTCATTGCTTCCGCTGCCAATACCCCTCATGAAACTCTGGATGTCAGGTGCACAAGTGTTTAACAATTTGATGGGAGTCTACAGCCAACACGTGCAAATGTTTAATACATGCCCGCCAGGTGTTTGACGAAATGACTACAACTTTCAGAGGACATGGGCATCCTTACGAATCATTCATAGTGTTCTAGCAACTATACCCACCAGATTTCCAATGTTAGCAGTTCAACTTTACTACCATACTCGCAGCTGGTAGTGAAATAGGAGTGTTGAAACATCAACAAGGCATTATGGAAAAAAGTATTGTTATTAGATGTTGTAGTTGCAGGTGCCTTAGTAGATATTATGCAGTCACATTTGATCTTATATATATTAATGTAGGTTGTGCTACATTTGATATTCGTATACATGTCTTCCTAATGTATCAGATGTCTAGGAGTGAAATACCAGATCTGGGAAAGAGGTTTGCAGTGGAACTCGGCCAAGCAAGATCGCCTAGGAAAAAATTGAAAGCCAATAAATACATATTACACCCTTGGTGGAAAGTCCATTTAGTGGGTCTTGGCCTATTTGATCATCAAAATAAGAACAAGAAAATCCCAACAAAAGAGTGGGTTATGATAGTGTCTTAGATACCCTATATATAGGAAGGCTAATTAGGCCCCTATGCGGTTATTCATTTGAGATCGGGCAAACATGGAAGTAATGTTTGTTCTTTTATCCTTTTTGGCTATTGGATTGTAGGAGCACACCAATGGAGCCTCCAATGGGATTAGGAATACCCCTCCAATGGGGTAGGTCATTCCATTGCCAATATCAATATACAATAGGTGTTTTTCTTCATGGTTAGAGATTCATCCAATAGAAATGAGTGTTTTGATTCATGGTTAGAGATTCATCCAATAGTTTTTTTAGTAGAACTTCATTGTTTGTTTGGGTGCTACAAAAAACTATGTCATTAATGTCAAATCTATAAACTCAACTAAGGATATTGAGAGATTCTTTGATGATGGCAGTCTGCTGGTTAAAACTCCACCTACAGATTCTGAGATGCATTATTCATTGGTTAGATGTCCCTATGCATTTGCACTCCAATTTGAAGCCTTCGAGTTGGCAAAGAGATCAAGATCAAAACTTCTGCCAATCGACTCCATTGCCAACCCCTTTATTTAGTAGCTAACCCATGATGACTAAAGGTTGTGGCATCCAATAAACCATCCCTATGATTCCAAGTAGATTGTTTTTTTTGAAAAATCAAAAACATCTTTTAAATTTATTTACAAATGTATGCTAGATCTCTTCGTGTTACTTTGACCTAATAAAATTACAAATGTATACGATACAATGTTTGCAACATCCATAACAAAAAAAAGTTTTACCCCCTTTTTAGAGAGAATGGAACTATAATAACACGCTATGAACATTAACATCATAATAATTTCTCTGCCTTATCATTAAACCAGATCCCATTAAATTATTATATGATTGTTTGAAGCTTTACTTTTCACTATAAATTCCTTGCATAGTATGCTAACAAAACTTTCTATTTTAAATTTTATGCCAAAAACTATTCACCAACATAAACACCATATTATGTTTACACACCTATACTAAAAAGTACGTGCAATGCAAGAGAAATAAAAAAAACAACCATCTAATACTAAACTTCATACTCCGCAGTGCCTCTACATGCAGTTTGTACATAAAAAAATATATAATATGTCGGTTCAAATAACAGTCTTGTACCTAACACTTATATGTTCTTTCCCACCACTTACCTTCTGCGATCAAACTACAATGTTTAAAATTCAGGAAACAATATAATTTTATTTCCCACCACCTAATGTCCAAGTCGCGGCGTAACCTTGCTCCTCTTGGAGCGACCACTAGTTATATTATCCACTAAGTGTTCATTCTTACGGGTGCAGTTTCATGCATGCAAAATTTGTGTTGCTTTGTGAAATCGGTTACTTGGCATATTATCCATTTAATCTACAATCTCTTCAAACAAAGTGTCGACATGGACACTACATTCAAAGCAAATGGACTGCTGATCTTCATCAATTTGTTCTTCCTGTTCCACTGTTGCAATCCCAGTCTTCACCACTTGTTCCTGAACTTGTGCCTCCTCTTTTGGCTTGACCATCAAGGGCATTTTTTCAATACTAAACCTAAGAGCCCATATTTTTAAATTCTCAGTCATTTCTTCTTGATTGGACACTCTTCCTTGTTTCCCTTGGCTAGTTTTAGGACTGTTTTCGAATTGAGACAACAAGAGGAGGGTTGGGGTGGGTTACAATCGGTTTTGCAATTATGTGTGGTGATGAAGGAGGTGGAAATTCTTGTTTCTTTAGAGGGGACTTGGGTTTGGAAGGGAAAAAGGTAGGAGAATTGAGATGAGGCGAAAGACTAGAAGATGGGGAAGTGGATTCCGTAATGGGGGCATTAGGAAAGAATCTTGGAAATGGGGGCTTCAGCTGAGATGATGTTAATTGGGGACTGGGGAGAGGATTGTGAGATGACAATGCTAGTTTTTCCCATTGACGAGATTGACTAGTTAATGTGTATTGTGATATAGATGTTCCTAAAACGAGAGTACTACATCAAGAAAATCAATTCCATGCATTAAAACCATTACAAACTTTACATAGTATCATAAATTAAGTAAAAGGTGAAGATGTTGATAGTAAAATAATAGATTCATTCTCACCATCTTAGATATGAGGCCACTAGATGGGTAACACCTAGGGAAGAGTAGAGCGGGAGAGTAAGTTTTTTTGTACCTCTTAGGTGATGCAGAAAAAATGACATCACATTAGGGAATACATCTAAGCAAGGTAGAATGGGAGAGTATGTTTCTCTCGTACCTCGCATGGGTGAATTGGACAAAATTATATCACATTGGGGAGTGCATTCGACCAAAGTACATTGGCATGCCGAGGGATGCGTCATAACACGCCTTTTAAAAAAATGAAACTTAAGGAAAGACATGGATTTATAATTAGAGTAAGAAATAGATGACCCTGACTCGTTTTTACGCCTACTTTCCTTAAATAATTATTATTGTACTCACCCATTACTAGAAATACGTATCAAAAGGTCACAAATGTTTTTTGGTCCTATATATTGATGTAATATTGTGGACATTAAAAAAAATCTTCTACTTCTAGGGGTAGCATAATTTTAGATGGATTGTTAATGTCAATTTACTCTTGAGCTTGACCATGAAGTCAAAACCTACATGTACAAAATTTAAATAATATACATGGTAAATAGAAAGAAACCCACCTTTAAACTTCCACTAAGGGATCTCATATGTTGAATTGTCAGGTGGCTTAGCCATGACCCAAAATACAACTGTATCCTTTTCGTGGCTAAATATCATCATGTATATCATTTTATAAGATAATAACATGTGTTGATTTATCACAATTTAATTGTTTCAACTTTTATAGTCTATTAATGAAACAAATGCATATTGTTAAGTGTAAATGGGGTTCAAATCTACAAACTTCAATGAGAGTTGTTTTAAGGTCCCTCATCTAAAGCACCCATATTAATAAAAGGGTGAAAGGGAGGTGAATCAACAACACCTAACAAATCTAAAGCTCTATAGAACCAATATGAGAATTATATCAATACATAAACACGACAACTTAATTGGTAGATTGATTTCCTTCCTATTAACACCAACCATACTCCAAACATATGGAAATGAATCTACTCGTTACTATAGGAGTAATTAATTAACAACGCAGTTTCCTGTATACATAAATACTTCATAATTTTAATACGACTATAAAGTATAATAGCAGAGGTCGCTCTTATTAGAATGAGGCCTAGGTTCAAACAAACCCCTTTTTAAGGATGCCATTGACCTCAATTGCTTGAATTTTACCTCACCCAACCTATTCCTTAACAAGTCTAATAATTAACAATATAAAAAGAGTGTGAGTGTTGCTCAAGGGAGGGCAAAAGGGTTTAGTAAAACTGGATTCCGAGTTCAAATCACAAAGGTGGGTTCCCAAAAACATTTGCCACCCAAAAAAGTTTAACGAGACAAGAATACAAAAAAAATAAAAAATTACAAATTCCACGTATTGGGACATAGCGCCTGTTTCCCTCCGAATTGATTCAAAATTTCAACATAAAACATGAAAGTTTCCTCAACAATCTGTCCTCCACAGCGAAAGAAACATCAATCTTGAATCTTGAAGCACAATCGCTACAATGCAGGACCCACCGTATACATTCTGCAACCAGCTTCGCAGTTTCTGCGATCATCTTCTATCAATGTGTAACAATCTCAAAACTTCCATGAACCAGCGCCCAATCCCACTCGGTAAAATATTGTTCCAAATCTTTTGTCTTTATTTATTGTTAAAAGTTGATATCAAATGCATCCACTCTCTGCAACTGGGTACTCGTTCCCACCCATTTTGTTACTATATTCAGATTCATCATTGAATCCATTCGTGGAAGGGCTCAACCGCCGAGCGACATCAACGAATAATCAAGTAGAAGCCCTGGAATCAATGACCATTGATACGATATCATTTCGAGAGCTTCTGGGACACTGTAATGAACTGTACAAACAGAACGAGAATGCCGTTTCTGTTCTTCAGGATCGCCTCAAAGAATATGGCTACGAAGCAGGTAAGTCAAATCCCAAACCCCAAATCGTCGGTTTCAGGCAATTAAGTAATAGTTTAGCGGTTGGATATGTATTTTTTTGATTTGGTAAATTTGCCCCTTCCCCCTCTCTTAATTTTTTTGGGTTTATATTTTATAACATCGTATGCATTAATTGTTTTTAAAATTTTACAACGAATACATATTTGGTGATAAGCTTCTGGAATTGTTATGCGATAATCTTTAATCCTCCATTTTTGAAGTCCGAGATGCATCTTCAGGGGAGAAATGTCCGGACTTAAATACATTATCACACAGTGATTCCTAGAAGCTTATCATCAAAACGTTTTGTGTTTTTCAGTCTACTTCTGGTACGATTACTGTGACTTTTTGTATCTTAGGAAATATTTAGGACATTTGTAGGTGATATCTAGGTTTTTTGTTTTCTGCAAATTATAGGACATTTCAAGACAAGCTAGAAATTCTGTAATTCATTGATTGTGATAACATTTTCTTCACTTCGTCGTAGTGGATTTGTAACATTGTACTCATTTTAAAAAATCTCACTTCTTGTAGGACTATTGTGGCATTCTCTACCTTGGATTTTATGTAGGGTTGTACTTTTTAATATTTATGTATTCAGTTATGCACTTAAAGTCTAAGACCATAGTCTAGAATCGATACATCAACTGCCCCCTCTATTCATGTGCCTGTTCATTAGTTCTTGTTGGTAGGATGGAGTGCTGATGTTTTTGTCAGTCTCACGGTCCCTCTGGGAGTGAAGAGTTGGTTCTGTGTGATGCCAGATCCAGTTTGCATCTGTTTTTGTATGTACATCTTCGCAAATACAATTTTGGTAATTTTGTTGCACACTTTTCAATTATTTGTTTGACTATTTCAAGATCTTTAGCAACTGGGTAAGCTGAAGCTCAAATCAACATCACATTAGGGTTTTGTGGAGGTGGGTTTATTGTATCCTTCTTGTTTTAAAACACTTTCTGAATTGCATCACTGCTTGTCTAATTTGGTATTTAGCTGTGAACAGTGGAAATCGATAGCAGTGATGAACCTTTGCCTTTTGAGGGAATTAGTCGAAGAGAAGATAAGTTTGCAGATCTAGAAGCTCTTTCTAATCATTCTCTTGCAATTCAAATACCAGAACAGACAATAATGTTATCTGCATCTTGCTTATCGCTTCCAGCAGCATCTGCAAGGGACTGCGAGCAACAATGTTCTTCAAGATGACCCTATGTATCCTCTTTGTTAAATCTAGATTTGTCAATACGCAGGTTACTAAATTCATGTTTTCTAAAACATCTTTGATATTAAGTTTTAAAATATTTATTTGCTAAATTCAATCTACTAGTGATAAAAAACAAAGAAAACTCATGTTTTGGTTGAAAAAATAATGCTTTTCAAGCTTGTGGTTCTGTCAATGGTCTTGAAGACATGGACTGAATGTGAAGGCAAGGGTGTTTCCTCTTTTTATAGGGTTCTCAGGAGTGAATACAAGATCCAGAGTAATGCTTCCTTTTGAAAGAGACTTGAAGATAATTTAACAAATTATAAAATCAAATATCCTTGAATATTGTACCTTCTTTTGACGAGAAACATTTCAGTTGAATAACCCTTTTCAAGAACATAGCTGGTCATTCTTCCATTGGTTTTGATGATATGGTTTCATGTGTATCCACAACACTTGAGATAGCATGCACCTTGTTTTAATATACAGGGTTCTATCTCCAACTGATTAGAGGGTTACATCTATAAATTTTACTCCTATACATGCAAATGGGGCACTTTATTTTTTGCTTTTTTTTGTTGACTACTAATGGGTTTTGTTTTGGCTGTCCAATTTCAACTTCAAAACAACGCGTCTAACATTCTTGGAGGAAGATAGTTTTATTGGTTGTAAATTCAGAATAATTATCCATAGCACAATATGTTGCAATGTAGGTGTAATATTTTCTTTAATAATGCTAGAAATTGATGTTTTCTTTGACAATCCAAGGTTTGAGGATTCTCTAAGTTTGCAGGACCTTGGTCTTTCAGATGCATGCCTTGCTACTTTAGCAAGCGAAGGTTTGTGACTGGTTTCCTTTCCTTTTCTTTTTCTGTTCAAGTTTTGACTTTGTCAATGCTTGAGTGCTACTCTTATTCAATTGATATGCGCTTTTCAGCCAATGCAGGAAGTTGGAACCCAAAGTGTGATCGACCAATGCAGCAAAGGTAGATCCAAATTGTAGCTTGGATATGATGATCAAGTCCAAATTCTGGAAAGGCTGCACAGACATTTTTGTTTCTTTTTTTGCAGTGCTAATTAAAATGAAAGCTAAACAAAATTGATGCCTCTTTTCTATGCATACAGTCAAGAGAGAAAACATCAAGACAAGGAACTGCATTCTGACCATTGGGATGGCCCGGATGTCTTCTTGAATGCGCACTGTCCAACTGATAGCTATCAAAGCATTTCAGGTTGTTAGAATTTTGGGTATTCTTTTAGGAGCTCTTTTTACAGAAGATAACTTCCAATTTAGACTTTTAGTAGTCAATAATTCTTTAACTATTGGGGCTTTATCGGGTACAAAAATTAGCTTATGATGTGATATGGATTTTGGTAGCAGAGGATCTAGGAAAAACTGGGACAATTAGAGAGGGACCTATTGCTGATTGTTTATTAGAGGTCAGTAAAGAAGATTACGAGAAAACACCCTCATGGTTAAGGGGTTTGGCATCATGGGAGGTAAGATTCTGTATGATTTGTCCTACTCTTTGGTTGTCATTAGATTCTTTTCATAGTCCTCACATGCCTTTTTAACATGCAGTTTATTCTTTCTTCCACCTTTCTAGAGGAATGCTCATGTTCCTCAATTTCTAAAAGCCATGTGCAGTTTTTCTGTTTTGCTTTCTTATCTTTACTTTAGGCCACCTCTCCCAATATTTGATATTGTGAATTTAGAAGGAAAGAAGGTAAATGCCATGCCATGTTCTTGCTTTTTTAAGCATATAAAAAATCATATAAAAAATTATCAATGTAACAAAAGCTCTATTGACCCATTGAGTGCTGCAATGATTTCTTAGGCTTGATCATTCAATAATGAGATGTTAAATTTGGTATTTAAGGTTCATTCAATTTGTCCGCAGTTACTTTTATTGACTTGTATCTTTGGGGTTATATTGGAAAATACGAGTGTTAGAATCTTAAAATTGAATCTTACTAGATCGGGGCCACAAAATAACATAGAGATAGTATTGGTACAAAATTTGTAGCGTGCAAAACTAAAATTAAACTTTGAATTCAAAATATTACATTTATCTAACTAACTTGTTTATTCAAAAACAAGAAGCCTATGTCTTTAAAAGAGAAGTCCACAAGCATAAGTTTTGTTTTTGTTTTGTAAATAGTGGTTCTGTGGGTTACCCACCATTCATTGAAAACAAGCAACGATTACATAGATACAGGGTTTGAGGCTGTAGAATGGTAACCAAAAAGCTACAAGTTTTTTTTAAGAACCACGTAAAACAACTATCAAAGTTGCAGAAACACACATATGTTTGTTCAGTATTGACCATTATTGTAGCAAAATTGAGCCGAAGCCCATCAACCACAAAAAAAAACTAGACAAAAAAATTCTATAGTCTTAGAGCCAAGAATAGTAAACATACAATTGAACAGGAGAACAAAAAGCAGAAGGGAAATCAAGCACCAAACAGTAAGGCTCCGTGGCAAACATCCATTGTAGGGCTTAGCAGATGTTCATACAAAAGGTCCCCTGTACCTTCCAAGCCATGTTATCTAGAGAAGATAGGTGTTGCTGGCACACAATTTTCTTTTTCTATTTCATGGTGACATATTTGTGTCCATTGATGATTTACATGCCTCCATTATACTTAACATGCTTTGTTTCCAGTCACATTCAACTCAGTTCAGCTGCTTTTCCTCTGGCACTCATCTTTGCATAGGCCAATTTTCCTTTGTGAGCTTGTTTCGGTTTCCCTAGTGTTTCTAGTCATTCTCAATCCTTTCCCGCTAGGCGGTTCCTTATTCTCTGCATTTTTATTTTAGAAGGCTGTAAAAGTGCTAGCTACACCTGTGTAACTGCTGGTGACACAAACATAACTGCCCATGTAATTACACAACCACCTTGGTAGTTATATTTGGGCACCATTGGTTTTTTCTTGCAAATTGGTGGTTTTGCTTCTATTTGTACAAAAGGAAAACAAAGGGTTAGGAAAGGGAAATGGAAGGTCTTAGACACCTCTAGAAGTCCGTTACACATCCCAAACCCTTTTAAACTCACCTAGAATGCTCAATACTCTTCCTAGTCTATAAATACACAAGTGCTAGAGGTCACGTGGGATCAGAAGTTGTAAGTAGAAGTCCTTAATCTGTCTCTTTCACAATCTACAATCCTTTTCTGCCATTTCTGTGTCATCAGAGCTTTAGTTGCAATCATTTTCCTTAGGTTAGGGTTTGCTTTCAGTCCAGATCATTGGTTTTGTTGTTATTGTGCAATAAATGTGCAACATTACCTCTCAGAGGTCACATTATTGAGGAATCCGGGTTTTGAGCTCTTTACATGCATCCTGGTTTGTCATATTGTGTTTGGCAGGTCAAGAAACTTGATTTTCAGTTTTGTAGTTAGAAGTAGATTAGTTTAGTAGTGATGGTATGTGTAGTGAAGAAGCTTGACTTGTAAGCTTATCTTGGGTTTGTAACATGAGCATGCCAATTGAGGTTGTTTATTAACTAAGGTCAAGTAACTAAATTGTGCACGTAGGCAGGTTGCTAATTATGTGCAAAAAAGTCAAAGATTGCAATTCACACACTCAATTAGATTTCCCACTTGGATGGGTGTGATTACGATTGTTAACATGGGAAAGTTAACCATTATGTGCACAAAAAGTGGAAGATTGCAACTCACCCACTCAGTCTGATCACCCACTTGCAAATGTCACTTTCCAAATCTAATTATCCGCTTGCAAATGTCTCTTTCGAATGTGATTCTCCACTTGTCCACCTCCACTCAAAATGACTATAACTACAAGGAAAGGGACATGGCCATAAGTATGAGAGCGTGCAAGTGAGAACGTTAGTTTCCGCCAGACAGCTCTTTGCTTCTGTTAGTTTGTATTAGAATGTTTTTCATTTTAGTAGAATTTTCATTTTTGTTATTACTTGATGAATTTGAGATATTATTTGTGAAAGGTTGTTTATTGGCATGCTGCATGGGCAATCCTGGTTAAGAGTTTAACATTTTTTTGTAAAATTCCCACATGTAGTAGTTAGAGTTAGACTTCAATTTTTTTGCATCCACACCAGCCTGCCATCAAGTCATAAAAAGATTTGGGAGGTTCGGACTTTACTTGTACATAATGTTCGTCTCATAGTTCTCAAACATCCTTAAATCAGTCCTATTTAGCCGTTGTAGATTTGACTTTGCATTAATTTGCCTTCTTTGATTGATGTCAAGTGTTTGTTATGAGTCCTCATTGTTTCCTCTCTTGATTGCATGTCATTTTGAGTTTGGTAGTTGTTTTCTTTATTTCTTCTGTTCAAAGCTTGCTTCTTTGGTCTCTTAGGTTCATTGAGGTTGATCTTGCATAGGCATTATTCTTTTCCACTTATTGAGGTTGTTTTTTCTACCTTAGGCATTCTTTCATCATGTTTTGAGCATTTTCCTTGTTTTCTTTGCATCCTTTTGTTAGTACACACCCACAAACACTTTCCACTTGACTTTGCAAGGCTTCTACATACCGGTTTGCTGCTTTCACATTTGTCTTACACATTATTTATTTGCATATGTTGATTCCACCCTATTGCTTGCAGCTCTTGAAGTCCACTCTCTTTCTTCTTGCACTTGCTACTTGAATTTTGGGTCATTGGATTCTTTCTTACTTGCTTGGTTGCTGTTTCCATTCATTCTCCATCTTATTTGAGCCATACTCATTGTTTTGACACCTTTGCAGCCTTTACAAGTTTTGTTACAGTTTTAACAACATTTTCAACGTTTGCAGTTTTGTAATTTTTGCAAGTTTGATAACTTTTAAAACTTCCTCAATCATTTTCCTTATCTGCCCTCTTCTGTTTTCAGTGACATATTTTTGGCTTTACTATGCATATTAGGTCATACCTTGAATATTTCAGATATCTCTTCATCTACTTCCTTGCTTTTGGCCATTTCACATTCTTAGCAACAATTTGACAACCTTTGCAACTTTTTGGTCTCACTGATTTTGCATAGTTTCAGCTGTTTTCTTTGGTTTTCTTGATTGTTTTGAGTTGTTTTATCCCTTGTCCTAGCCACTCATTTGTGTCAGGTTCATAGCCTTGCATTGCTTACAACCCATTTCCAACTTGTTTTTGCTGATTTTGGTCTTATCCTAGTATGCTCTCACAATCGTACATAATCTAGCTTGCATTCTTGCATGTCTCAATCATTTTTTTGCTTGCTGTTCTTGAATCTCTTTGCCGGTTTGCATTTATCTTAACACCATTCTTAGAACAAGATATGGTCATTCTTAGCATACTAGCGTCATTGTATCGCTAGTTTGCATTTTCATTTTCAATCCTATTAGCCTTAGTTATTCTTTATATTTCAGTCACATCTTACTCTCTATCTAGAGTCATAGTTGAAGACCATTATTTTGTATCTAGAGATTAGATTGGGGATTTGGAGTATTTTGAGGCTAACTTGTAGCTTTATCCTTGCTTTGGATTGCTATAAAAACATGAATTAAAAATTAAAAGATCATATATGTTTCTTGCCTTCCTTATGTGGCACACACTACTTTGAGCATGAACTACCTTTTTCATATATTATTGCTTCTTCTAGTCTATCCTCGCAATTTGTTCCTTGGTAGGGTCAACCTAGTTTCTTTTGTTCTTTTCCTTTATTTCCATCTTGTTTTTTGATGACCATATGTGGTTGGGATCAATCTCTCAAAGTTGGGCGAATCTTGTGTGTCATGCAATTGGCCTTGTAGCCTCGAACTAGGACACTATCAGCCAACAAATTTGTTTGTAGGCCTTTAGTCAAACATCTTACCCTCATGATCATCTCCTAGTTCCCTAATTTCAAGCCCTCATTGTTTGCTACGAGGCAGCTAAGCAATTTTGTGAGCAAAGAGAACTCTTCCAACAACAAACCCAAGCCAAGAACCAAATCAACAAAATCAATCCAACAAAAAAAAATCTTGAACTAATCTTTCTTTGAATTTTTAGCTGCCACTTTACCTTGGAAAGTTATGTGTGCAAGGTAAACATGCAATTTTCCTTGTATACAAACATTGCCTTTACGTGCTTTAGAAGGGTGAATTGGTGTAGCACCAATGCTAAGGAGGCAAAACATAGATTGAGAAGGCACATAAGAGATTTGGGTGTTTGGTGATATCAACACCATGTGTTCTTCGTTAAACATGATCATCTCCCTTGCTACCTTCTTCCAACACTCCAATTTCACCTCTAATGCCAATATTTTAGCATGGCCATGGGGGGCGTTTGGGTTTGCAACCATTACTGTGCCAAATATGAAAAAGGAAGTTGAACACGTGTTCTTCACCAACCTATCTAGACGCTTGAAGAAGATGCCATGCAATTCCTTTTGGGGCCTCTTAAAACCCATCCTTTCTTTATTCAAGATTGCATGTAGAAACCTCAACACATAAAGGTCAAAGACATTAAGAACATCTCTAACCTCGAGTAAAAATATACACAGGAACTCAAGGGGCATCTAATGATTCTAGTCCCCTAATAGGATCAAGGTTACCTCCACGCTCCACTAAAGTTCAGCTTTTAGAATTTGAGTTTGCGATGTTTCTACCAAACCCCTTCTCTTTTTTTTTATGATTTTCTCCATTTTTTGTGAAGTCCACGAGTCTTACTAAAAAAAACAATAAAATCATATAACTACCTTTAAAAGCTTCTTCAAGCTAACCTTACACTAAACTTGGATTAAAGATAAGAACAAACTTATCTTTAATTTAAAATTTAAAATTGGAAGCCTTAACTAACTATATAATAAAAAGAAAATAATTAATTACACTAACATGCCCTATAAGGTTGTCTTGGAGAACGAAGGAAGAAAGTAGGAATCACATGTTGTTCCTTCTTAATGACAACTTCCTTTATACCTAACAAAGGCCTTAGTTGATTAACCTTGGCCTTTGCCAAGGGTTTGGGAAGATGTTTGCATCTTGGTTCATAGTATGACAATATCTTTGAGCATAAATAAACTATCGTTTTTTTGTCAACCTAGTAGACCTCACTTGAAGAATACTCAATGCCATATTGTGAAGGGTTTGATAGTTTTGCAAGTTGATTGAAACATGTTGCAATTGTTGAAATCACTGGTCTATACATCGACTTGCATTGAATCAATTTTCTTCTTTTGGTGAGAGGAACAAACTCTCTTGCATCCTTTTAGAGCAAAGAATGATATCCTTCTTCCACGAACCATTGCTTCTATCTAGGATTCAGAGTCTTTGTGTCTTTGGCTAGAAGAGCTAAAGGTGTTTACAAAAATTGAGGATGTGTCTTATTGGAATCATTGTGATCGTCAATTGAAGTGCCTACAATTTCTTTATTTGGAGTTGGAGGTAAATTAGGGGGACCCTCACTGACCCTCATCATTCTAAGAAGAGTATCTTTGATCATGAATAAACTATTGTTTTTTTGTAAACCTAGCCAAGGAAGTAGACCTCACTTGAAGAATACTCAATGCCATATTGGTAAGTAATTCTAATATATTGAAGGGTTTGATAGTTCTGCAAGTTGACTAAAACATGTTGCAATTGTTGAAATCTTTGGTCTATACACGGACTTGTATTGAACCAATTTTCTTCTTTTGGTGAGAGGAACAAACTCTCATGTATCTTTTTAGAGCAAATAGTGATATCCTTTTCCATGAACCATTGCTTCTAGCTAGAATTTGGAGTCTTTGTATTTTTGGCTAGAAGAGCTAAAGGTGTTTACAAAAATTGAGAATGTGTCTTACCTGAATCATTGTGATCGTCAATTGAAGTGCTTACAATTTCTTTATTTGGAGTTGGAGGTAAATTAGGGGACCCTCACTGACCCTCATCATTCCAAGAAGAGTATCCTTCCAAATTAGGTAATAAAGAAACAAGTCATGGAGAAGAAGCAAAATAATTTGTCAGCAAGAAAGAATAGGTATGCGGTTTGGAAGCCAAGGGCTGTCCTAAAAAAAATCCCTCTTGAAGCTTAGCTCATGGGTTCCATGTTCAAGGAGGCGACAACCTCTCACATCTCCACATTTGATGACAAAGATGACTCTTGGGTTCCATTCCCTTGTGCTTTTCATTTGGAATATATGTTGGAGTGTAACATCCAAAAACTCGAAAGTTGCTTACACATGGCTTGCATTTGCTCTAAGCCTCTCTTGGGGTGACATGTTGTATTGTCTTGGTAAGAGTGAGATCCATAATATAGTTGGCACCATTAATTGTTTCTGCCCAAAATTGAGGAGCCAAATTCTTGGATTGGATCATACCATTGACATATCTTTTAAGATGTGGTTCTTCCTTTCTGGTACACGATTACCATTTTGTCATGGCATATAAAGGACAACGTGCTGCATTTTCTATGTGATGCAAACATATGAAAAATTATAGTTCACATTGTATCCTCCATTTTTTGGCTGAAGCCTTTGAATAGGATGACCAAGTTGCTTTTCAACAAAAGCTTTGTTTTTGATGCAATAAAAGTTTTGAACACATCACTCTTGTACTTGAGAAAATATACTTAAGTGTGCTTGGAAAAATCATCAATGCATGCTAGCATATACTATCCTCCATTAAAAGGGAATGAGTAAAGGATCAATGGTGCTTCTACTTACCAAGCTTTGTTTGTGTCAAATTTGTCCTTATAGTGTTTCCCATGAGTATATCCTTGACATATGTCATCATGACCAAAAACATGAGGAAGGCCAAGAGCTGTGTTGTGCTTACAAAGTTGCAGAAGGGAGATGACCGATCCCTTCATGCCATAATCTATTCGAGGCATCAAGGTGAGCATTTTAAGCAATGTTTTAAAAATCGGAACCAGTCGAGGGTTGGACCGGACCGGACCGGTTCAAACTCTATGAACCGGTTTACTAAAAAACACATAAAAATTACATTTTTAAATAAAGAAATATATTTGAAAAATTAGAAACCATGATGCCAACAATTACACACAAAATACGCAAAGTTTGCTCATGTATATAGTGATAGTTGGAATACTCGCACTCGGCAAATACTCGGCAGACCCCAAAAAAACAAAACTCGGCAATATTTGGCCAATACTCAGGAATACTCGGCAACTTAAAAAATACTCAAATTTCTGTAAAAAAACATAAATTTGCAGCCAAAACCATGTATTTGCAGCGTTTTCTTTCATTGCTATTAATGCTTTCTTTTTGTTGGGACCTTTACAATAGCCTTTAGTCTTGTGTCTGAGGATGCACAAATTGGAGTTTAAACACAAAAAAGACTCTTAAAATAGCAAAAAAAAAACCTATGCATCTGTTGATAACTTGATATGTGAAGTCAACATTTGAATAAGCAGGTTGCGACCAAGTTGGTAGGTGGGACGATTAGTCTGAGAACGGGAGAATACTCGCCGAGTTTTGGAAAGCTATCCAGTATTTTTAATTACTAATCTGTCTACAAGCAATCAAAGCTCATGATTCTTTCAGAAGATTGCAAGACGTTTATGATTCTTTAAAAAAACATAAATTTGCAGCCAAAACCATGTATTTGCAGCGTTTTCTTTCATTGCTATTAATGCTTTCTTTTTGTTGGGACCTTTACGATAGCCTTCAGTCTTGTGTCTGAGGATGCGCAAATTGGAGTTTAAACACAAAAAAGACTCTTAAAATAGCAAAAAAAAAACCTATGCATTTGTTGATAACTTGATATGTGAAGTCAACATTTGAATAAGCAGGTCGCGACCAAGTTGGTAGGTGGGACGATTAGTCCGAGCACGGGAGAATACTCGCCGAGTTTTGGAAAGCTATCCAGTATTTTTAATTACTAATCTGTCTACAAGCAATCAAAGCTCATGATTCTTTCAGAAGATTGCAAGAAGTTGCTTGGTCCAAAAAGGTGCAAAAATAGATTTTATGAAAATAAGAAAAATATTGCCATCAATGCATAGAGCTCGAGAAAATATGCACTTTTAGAGAAAACGACACCTGAAATGGAGCCACAGAATGAAAGTTATGGCACATGCAAGTTTTTGTTGCTACATCTTCCCGGACCCTTTCCAAAAATGGCAAATTTTATTCTATGCTTGTGTTTTTTCACCAAAAATCCAAAAAAGGAAAGAAATGTTGACTCGGCCGGTTCAGGATGAAACCGGACCGGTTTGACTGGTTTTAGCCTAAACCGGTCAACCGATCCGGTTTACTAAACGGTTCGTGCTTTAAAATGTTAAACCGATCAAACCGGCCGGTTCCGGTTCCGGTTTGACCGGTTTTTAAAACACTGATTTTAAGGCAAATGAATATCACGATGATGCAAAGGTATCAAACTTGTACAACAATGAAGAGTAATTAGCTCTCCTAGATGCTACAGTTTGTTTGGGATCTCTAAGATCTTTGGTAAACACATTTTATAAGAGCAGGTAATAGGATCTAGGCAGGTGAATCCATCAGGATTCAAGCCTTTAACCTGATAATTATTCCTTGACACTTCTAAAACCCATAGGCAACACCTAGAAAACTTGATATTATCATCTCCACTAATCAATTATTCGACAATATTGAAGCCTATTAATTAGGCCTTTGTAAGGAGATACAAACAAAAATATTTGTACGGACAAACTCATATGTGTATACCAAGTTTGTCTAATGTGATACAAACTTGGTTATAACAAATCTAACCGTGTACTAACTCCCTATAACAAGCTTAATAAATGGTGCAAACACAAACTAACTAGTTGCTAGAAAATATCTTAGACCACTTTCTAACATACCTAGTGTGAGCACAACTCTAACACCTTCCCTTAAGTGAAGGTGTGTGCAGTAAAACAAACAAATAGGGGTCTTGGCTACTAGGCCTGATAAGGTACCTACATACACTCATAAAAAAACCAAAAAAGGGAAGAACGTAGAAGGACAAACTTCACCGTATGGAATCCCCCCAACTACAACTTTCTTCACCCCACACAAAGATCATTACAAAATATGTTGCAAGGATAAAAGTATGTAAGGAACCATTTGCATATGTTGTGAGATAGTCCCAATAAATAAATGTTCTTCCTGTAGGAAAAAGTGCCAAGGGTGATCCTTAAAAATTGAAGAATATTCTTCTGGTAAAGTTGTGTTTGATCCTGGATTTCTTGATGTCGTAGAAAGTAAAACTAGAGTATTTGAAATACCATTACATAAAAGAGCAGAACCACAAGTATATGCGCCAGGCATAATTGAGTAATCGCAAATAGGAAAAGAAAGAGCATGGCTCATGTGTTGCTCCAAATCATCTTGAAGAGTGGAGCGTACAAAGATGGGAACTTTGTGATCAAGAAGTCCCAAAGATAAATCACCTACAAAAAAACCAATGCCATGGCAACCATGCCAAAGAATAGGCTGAATAGGAGAAACGATACCTTGTAAGTATTTTGCCAAAACCTCTACCGGTGTATCCAATAGACTGGAGTATGTGAGACCCAAATCCAAGAGTATGTTTCTCAAATGAACCGAGCACATAAGCAGGGGGATCTGATGTGGGACAAGAAACATATGTAGCAGGAGTAGAAGCAAGCTCCAAATAAAAAAGCGCAGCAACAACAAGAGCAAGCGATGGAGGCACTTCTCTTGTATCAGTAACAAGAGATGGTGAAAATGCCTCATCTGTAACAATCAAGTCCTCGTTAACAAATGAAGGAGGAACTAGAGGAGGTGTAAGTGCCTCATCTGTATCACCATTAGGAAGTAAGACCTCATTAAATGAAGAAGATTCTTGATTTGTGTCACTACCAAAAGATAAATCCCCATTAGAAGGAGAAGAGGGAAGTGCCAAAAATTCCTCGTCCATGTCTTTGTCAAGAAGCAAATCTTCACTAATAGGAGCAAGAGAAGGTGAAGTAAATGAGGGCTCAAAGGATTTATAAGGCCCGTAAGACTCATGTACCTTCCAAAATAACTTTGCAAAAGTGTCAAACTTCCTTTATTGACGCATCATCTGTAATATAAGATTGCAAGTTATTTGAAATAGAGGTAAATCAAGCCAAGGGCCTCATCTTGCAGGCATACAAGCCAATCAATGTCGTCCTCCTTAGTAAAAATTGGAAAGTCCTCTAGAACAACTTTTTACCATCCTTTGGACTGCAAAAACCACTTCATCTTGGTCTTCCATGTGCTGTAATTGGAGGTGTTGACGGGCTCAAAGAAGGTTTCCATTGTCGTGGACAAGGAAGAAGTTGTGGAGAAGAATGTATGACCCCCCACAAAATAAAATCTCCCTCTTACTAACATGACAATAATTACACCCTTTGCAAAAAAATTCCTGCTATGGAAAAAACACTCCACCAAAAATTTCCCAAGTTTCTCCCAAAATTAGCCTTTTATAAAATAATGGGGAGGGGGGGTGAGATTTGAACACAACATCTCTTTCAAGTGAATTTCTTCACAAAAGTGGCTCAACCATCTAGCCTATTATCAATTTGCAATATACCATTCACAAATCAATATATAAGTTAAAACAAGTATTTTTTTGAGAAAAAAAGGCACTTGCCTTTTAATGCAATTAGAAGAATATTGTTTTCTTTCAATTTTCATCCGACAGATGCAGGTGTCAGAGGTGCAGTGATTTTATTTTTGCAATTTCCAGCAGAAGACATAGGTTAGCACCTAGGTCCAAAAGCAAAAGCAATATATGGCACCTAGGTTTAGAAGTAGGCAAAAACATGCAAATTTAATATAAAATTTGTAGATTATTGTCTGATGTGGCACCTAGGTTCAAAGAAGTAGCAAATTTGATAAAAAATACAGCTACTTATCTGATATGGCACCATAATTCAGAGCAGCAGCAAAGATATGTATTTTTTTCTTGTTTACAGAGAAGCTTTTAATTCCCAGCAAGAGGATGGTGCCCAGATTACATAAGAAATTCTTCAGACAAGTAAAAGACACCAGCAGCAATTTAAAAACTTTCCAATCACCAATAAACCTACCAAAATGAAAATAAGACACCCTAGATATGAGAGAGAGAACAAAACTTGCACAACCTTGGATCAGAGTCCCAAGAGACAATCTCTGCAACTGGGGCAATAAGCAGAATTTTTCTTCTTGAGCCAAGATTCTTCAGTACAGAATTATATTGGTTGGGCTTCTTTTGCCACTCAACCTTGCTCTAATACCTTATAAGAGCAGGTAATAGGATCCAGGCAGCTGAATTTGTCAGGATTCAAGTCTTCAACAGGAAAATAATTCCCTGAAACTTCTAAAACTTATGGGCAACACTCCAAAAAGTTGATATTTTATAGTGTTCCACGAAGTCTCGGAAAGGGAGGATGGGTTTCGGAGATGGGGGGACCAATGCCCTAGGTTTGGGGACGGTGACGGGGCAGCGGGATGGTGGCGCAAATATATATAGTACTTGAAAAATTAGTTATAAAAAATGTATAAGGAACGACAAATAAAACTTTGAAATACTAAACACATTGCATTGAATAGTGAAAATGCCATATATCAATATGTTAATATTTATATTCAAAATGATGATTACATTAAAAATTCAAATACAGTTGGCTAGTGGCTCAATGCAATGAAGATTTGACACTTGCTCTAGTTGTCGTTGTTACTTGTTGCTAATGCAGTCCCTCCTCCTTGCTAATACTCTCACTCTTGGTTGCTAATGCCCTCACCCTCTCACACTTGGTTTGATTTTTTGATTGTGATTTGGAGTGGGTGTGTAATGCTTATTTATAGTTTTTTTGGAATGCTTAGGGGTTGGGTGGGGCCCATTAAATATTAGGTTTAGGGTTGGGGGTCCAACTTTTTAAAACAAATTGAATTTAAAAAAAACATTAAGGCAACTTATGTTGTTGGGGACGCTTGAGAAATGTCCCTCTCTGAGTGAAATGCTTAGGGGATGTCCTTGAGGCGTTGGTGGCGGTGGCGAGACATCCCCTTGGCGCCCCCAAGTCTCAGAGATGTCTTGAGTCTCCAAGATGTCAATTTAAGGGGGGAACACGTCCTTGTGGAACACTAATATTTTATCATCTCAACTAGTCAATTATTCAACAATATTGAAGCCTATTAAATAGGCCTTTGCAAGGAGATACAAACAAAATATTCTCAGCTCTCATAACATGCCCTCATGCTTGTTATACTCTCTCTTGGGTCGCACTTTTCCCTTCTTGAGCACTAGCTCAAAAATGAACTCAAAACACTACCTTTATAGGCTTTTCTTCCTTTAAACACAAGAGAGGTTGGTTCTCCATCATAATTTTGACCAACACAACTTATTAACATCCCAATAAACTCATTACAACATTCACATATGACCCATTTAGGTTGACCATGCCCAAAACCACTCATCTTGCACCAAAAAAGCTCAAAACCCCATCACTAGGATGAGTAAAATCCACTAACACCAAAACCATGATTAGTCAAGCTCTAAAATTCATCACACATGCGTAATATAGCATAACAACATCATCCATGGTTGTTAATTAGCTTGGACCAATCAAATAATTCATGACACAAGCCAAAAGGCTCATATCCTTCACTAAACAACTGTTTCCAGCACCCTGTCTTCACTTTTGGGTATCAAGGCCACCCAAGATCAACTCAATTATGGCATGTGACCACTCTATGGAATCCTTAGGACTTGTCTATCACATCCATGTATGTTAGAGCTCATGAAACATCCATGTGTTCAAACCACAACTACTTTCCTTTTCACCAAATCAAGTTGCCCAGAAACCAGTTTTGCAAACTCAACTAATTTGCACAATTGCTATCACTTCTAAGCCCTCCAAAGGCCTTCACTAGGAACGAAATTCATACCTCTTCACTTTCCAAGTGATAGCAAGCATCAACCAATCCATTTCATGCCTCAACCAACTCAATCTTTCAGCATAAGAAAATCTGTCTTGAAAATTAGCATACCTTCTTCTTCACAAACTGACCAGAAAGACACATTAAATCAACTCACCAAAACACAAGCCATATACCACTGGAAAGCTCTCCGAATCCTCTTTTCATATATTGGAACTCCTTACAACTCCAAATGGAAGGCCTTCAACCAATCCAGTCTCTACAAATTGCATCTTAAGCCTTCTAGTACTCAAGAACTGACCATGAGCCCAACTTGCTCCATCACCTCAAATCTCACTTCCACACTTAGCCAAAGCACCAAACACCCTTAGACATGTTGTCTAAGCACTCAACAACCTTCAACAATCATGAAGAACTCAAAAACATCATCTTACCTCATGTAGCCACTTAGCACCCTGTTAGAACAAACATTCTCCAAATTTGACCTTCAAAGATTAGGTCATAACTTCTTCATCCCTTAGATAAGATAAGATAAATATATTAAATGACCAACGAGTGACCTCAAAAGTAGGTCAATGGGATTGCGCCAATACAAAGTGAAGAGAACCCAACCAGAGAACTAAAAAGTCCTTGAAAACAACCAAAAAAGAGAGGAAGAAGTAGGAGGAAAAGAAGAATGGGTAGAAAGAGAAGGGCTTGGAAAAAGCCTGTAGAGACTAGCAAAACGTAAACATGCAGAAGAGGAAAAGGAAGAAAGAAGAGGCAAGAAGGAGACCCCCTCAACTAGCATCCAAGGCCGAACGAAATAAGTTAGTAATGTGCTGAAGCCTGGAAGTAGAGGCTCTGGAAGATCTGGGGTGTCGATGCCTGAAGGGGGGAGGAGCTCTCCATGTACGTTTGGTGGATCTCAAAGGCCATCTTTGAGAAGATGGTCTCGACCTCGTATGTGTCTGGGTGTCCTTGATCTGTGAGAAAATACCTCGAGTCATTGATCTTGTCTGGTAATCAGGGTTGGTATCACTCTGTCACTTAGTGCCTCTCCCAAGGAAGAGCACTATAAAGAAGGAAGTGATCTATTGATTAGCCGCCTGTCTAGAAGGAGGCTGAAGGGTCTTCTCATGAAGCCTAAGAGCCTCGTGTAGATAGAGAGCAAGGCACCTCTCGTCATAGTATCTGAAGAAGTTGGTGAAAGTCGGACGCTCTCTGAATAGGCAGTGAAATCTTCCTTTGATTTCATAGTAGATGGGGCACTGGAAAATGAAGTGCCCTTCTATTTCGATCTCTTGGAGGGAGAAGAGTTGGAAAATCTGCTTGGAACGGTCAATCTGACGATCGCTTTCAACCTGGATCTTATGAGAGCCAACCCTGAATTGACCTAGGGAAATGTGAAGGGCATGCATCTAATGCCGAGAAATATACTGGGGCCGAGAGATAATGCCATTATTGACTTCAAGAAAATGTGCATCATTAAAGGCCATCCATTGGAAAGCTCTCTAAATCAAGATCACAACACAACTTGAATGGAGTCCTAACTCTTCATGTAGCTCCTGTGATTCAACTTTTACCACAGACTGCTCCGAACTGCCCCAAAAACCAGTCTTCATAAATAGGGCACACTTTGCACTTTTTCACCTCAACCATGACCAGAAACTTTCATGAACATCTAAAACAACTCAGGTGCTAAAAACAATGTCAATTTATTTCTCACTTCTTTGGGAAACTTCTCCTTAAACTAGAACTCTTCAAAAACAAGTCATTTCAGGTGGGGCCTACATATTGTCACAAGCACTAATGCACCTTTTTGGAAAGCTGGGAGATTACTCTAGAATATCCAATCATCACTTTTGCAAAACCAATCAAAACTTGGCTAATACAAACAATCTTCTCCAAGTCACTTCTAGCTAGGGTTTCAAAACAACTTACCTTCTTAACGATCATTCATAAAAACATGATGATCAAACCACCTCATTCTTTTTGTGAAACTTTCATAACTGACCTAAGAAGCTATGCCAAAGAGCTTAGGTCTCCATGCAAAGCACATAGCTCACAACGAGTATCATAAGGTCCACTTTTGTCTCAAAAACACACTATTACTTACTTGGTTTTGTCAAAACTTGCATATCTTGCAAAATCTTTTTCACCTTGACCTGAAATTTGTCATGAAGCATCATGACAACATCCTCTACCTATCCATAAACTCATCTCATAAACCAAATGCATTTGAAACTCTCCAACTATAACGACTTACCTATGGCAACATGCTTGTTTCTCACTGTTTGCTTCCCAAGGACCTTGAAACACCTCCAAACCACTGAGTATTGACCTGAAACTCACCATACACCACAGGTACACTGCCACCATGTTGCTACCATCCTCCAACAGGTCTGATCAGCTCCAAATCTCATAACTCCATCTCATTCTACATGCTCCAAGACTAGGAATAGGCCTGGAATGACCCGACTCAACACATACAAACCATGAACTGACTTTGCTGACCTCATGCAGACCCTTAGACATTTGTAACACCTCTATGACCATGTGCGACCTCATGACAACATCCAACCAACTCAAAAGAGCTCATACCATGACTTGGCATACTCAACCATGCACCAGGACACCATAGACCTTCACCAAACTTTGTCACTACCAATCAACATTCATACTTGACCTTGATTGACACCTCATGGAGACACATACAACACAATGACACGCTTTGCCATCAATGGACTTGACATCAATGACAACACAAACACACAATAGCCAACAATCTCCCCCTTTGTCATTGATGGCAACTAAAATGACCAACACCTACCTGACCTCTTTTCCATGTTTCCGACGCTTCTCTCCCCCTTTGACATCTATGACAAAGGCTATACCGACAACAAGACATGGAAAATGACAACAATACAAAATACTTACTTACTTGCTTGAGTAGCTCCCCCTGAGATTGTATTTGCTTCTCTTTGACTCCGTCAACAACATAAGAAGATCCATGTACCTGTAAAGAGCCTCAAACCAGCTCCCTTTGAACTGATACTCCTTTTAGGCTCCATTCTTGACATACATCTCTTTCTAGGTCTTTTTCATACTAAAAGCTCAAGATTGACTCCAAACTCAACATGACTTCTCTTTAGGGAAATTATCCTTGAATAACAACTTCAGTCCATTTTGACAAACTTTTACCATCAATAAGACCAACCATTTTGCATGAAACACCTTCTCATCACTCCCCTTGGGCCAATGACATCCTTATCAAACTGAAAGTACAAGAAAGGACTCTTACCTTGGTTTGATGTCGTGTAGAGTGATCAATCACTAAGCTTCTGCCCTGAAACTTCCTTTCAGTGATCGCAACCATCTTTGTAAGCTATTTGACTTGTTTGAACACATATCCTACTTCTTTAGTCAAACATACCTGCAAATGATCATTCATTTTGCCTTTTCTCATCTTCTTGACATCTTAAAGCACCTTGGACACTTACCTCTTAACCAATCTGACTCCCCCTGCCTTGATGTCATGTAGAGTGATCAATCACTAAGCTTCTGCCCCGAAACTTCCTTTCAGTGATATACATTTGAATCTTCTCTTCTTGAGTATTTGTGGTACAGTGAGCCCTCATACTGACCTTATTCTGAGCTTCTCTGATTGTACCCTCTAACCTTGAATGATATGTAGCAAGAATGTTATCACCAACCTTTCTTTTGCCTTACGAGACTTGTAATAATGATTTTAACATCTTTTCACAAGACACAGACCTCATTGTACCTGTACAAACCTATAAATACTCTGTTTTGCAAGAATGGGCACAATTTATTGATTTCTTCATACCTTAGTGATACTTCAATATTCAACTAAGACACTTTTCACTAAGCATCAAATACACCAACTCTTTAAGGCTTTTAAGGAGCATCTCTTGTTACTGTGAAGTGACTCTTTCACCCTCAAGGTATTAAAAAAAAGCTACACATCCAACTGTGAGATAAGAACAAGCAAGGCCAACTTGAAGACCATACTTCCTAACCAACACAGTCTTAACTTGAGATCATTATGTTTTGAACAATCTTCAAGCTATTTCTCATAGAATATGAACAAGTTTGATGTTTCTTGGCATTTGCATAAATTGATGATGTTTATTTTCTTTTATTGCTATTTTTTAAATTTATGATCGGTCTGAATGACACCAAAATGACGACTCAACACGAGCGTTTTTCAATGATCCACACCAACTGTCAAGGTTGGGGCAAGGGAAACTTTCCACGAGCCGGAGGGGCACTACACATACAACCTTTAATGGATCAACCAAGTTTAACAATCTTAGATTGTGTTGGGCTATGATGCATCCTCAACTTCTTTGCGTCTGCATTTTACTAGATGTTCCTTATTACACGCTCTTTAAATTATGCGAATCCAAATTTTTTTTGTGCACCTATTATGGTAGTTGGTGCCTCTAGTCAGCTTTGATGTCGTTTACTTTATCACCTATCTACTCTTCACAGTAAGGGTATAAGTTTGCAACATTAAAGATAAGCGAAATGCTATCCCATTTGGCAATTGTCTCATATGCATTCCTCTCAAATTTCCTCCAGGCTTTACATGGTAAAATCTTCTTCCACTTCAACCTATCATATGTTTTTCTCAGGAACCTCTCTTTGTTCATGTGTGCAAGAACAATGTTTCCTTCCTTGAACTGTCACACCCTTCTCAAATCACACACGAGGCATATGCGACTTGGGGTGGTAAGAGATATATTTAGAGGCAATTTTATGTTTAGTAATGATATATATATATATATATATATATATATATATATATATATATATATATATATATATATATATATATATATATATATATAGGATTATGAAGCCATAAAAGAGGAGAGGGAATGCCTAGCAAGTCTATTCATCCCTTAACTAATCAAGCATTATGTTAGTAAGAGGCCACTTCCATTGTGGTGTCGCCCATATTGGCAGAAGGATAATGGTATATTGGGGTTTATATGTTGTTGTGGACCAAGCCTATCAACTAATGTGGAATTAATTTTTTTGAATGAATGAGGATTTTTTAGTAACCCCATCATTGCGGGTATGTGTGTGTCTTTCTTAATTGTGAAAATGTAAGTATTCTAATATTTTTTGATATGTTAGTTCCCCAATATGTGATATTAAAGCACTTGGATCTTTGATTTGTGATTGAGAGAAGAAATGATAATTTTCTCAAATGCACTTATGAGTTTGGATAAGAAAAGAAATTAAAGGCATTGCACCATTTTATTTTATGGTTTATAGAGGCATTGAAGGCATTGGTGGTGAAATGTAAGACATAATCAAAGATTAAAGCTCAGAGGTGCGGGCAACATTAGACTATGGGATGACATTGCACCACATGCAAAGTGACTGTAAATATTATCTCATCTAATGTTGAAATTTTTTAATGGTGCACACCGTTGAACTCATACAACCAAAGACATGATTATATCTTGACATGAACCATGGGAGTGAGTTGCTTTGGGTTTAGATTTGAATTACTATCCTGTTATTCATCTGATCTTTAGGGGAGCATCACTAAAACACATACACAAAATTAATTTATTTTTTGAACTTCAGTTGTTGCAAACATCATCCTTGAGTGGATTTTGATTTCTTGAATAAATAAGAGTTGAGGATGATTTTTGAGTAGGTCAAAATGTTGAAGGAATAAACTATGTGATCTATATGAGGAATCATCCTTGACAACAAAATAACAGTCTTTGTTAATTCAACACTTTTATCATAATGAAGTTTTGTCATAAAACAATAATAAATGCAAAGGAGGATTCAGTCCAAGGGTCAAGCGGATTCCATAGTAAATGATGCAGCGACTGTACATGTTGTGGTGGTTCAAAATAAGGTGTTTGAATTTGGGTCACATATTTTACAATATGTAGAAGCTGTATCAAAACAATTAAAGGTTTTTAAGAGATAATTTGAGGCTCTGTTTCCCTCCTTGATCAATGTAAGTTTGGATTTCACCCTAGCTCCTTGAGCTAGATAGTCTTGGAGATCCATAACTTCATGCTTAGTTCTAACCAATGTTTTAAAAATCGGAACTGGACTCGGAACCGGCCGAGGTCCGGACCGGACCGGAACCGGACCGGTTCAAACTTAATGAACCGGTTTACTAAAAAATACATAAAATTTTATATTTTTAATGAAAATAATATATTTGAAAGGTTAAAAACCACAATTCCAACAATTACACAAAATATGCAAAGTTTTCTCTTATATATATGCAAGAAAGGTGTTTATAGCAAAATGGCACGAACTCCAAGTCCAATACACAATACATATATCATAGATGAGATTCCGAAACAAAATACATAGACAACGAGGCTCTAAATGGTCTCCATAGTTCAAGACTCCAAAAAAACAACATGATATGATCATTGATACATTACAATTACTACAAGTTACAAAACTCTAGAATAAACTAGATGACATCAATGATCAATCATCAAACTCTGCACCGCTGCTAGAAATGGGATCCTCAAGGTCATCCTCATCAATATCATCACCGGCCTCTGGCTCTGACTCGGACTCATCCAAATCCCCAGGTACATCTGCAACAACTAGAGCTGCACGGGGTCGGGGAGTAGCACGAGTGTGACTAGTGCCTGTTGTGTCTTGTGATGATGGCGGCGGTGCTGCTAATGGCTCATCAGATTCTTGATCCAAACCCATCCACCCCAAGTCATCGGGATCAAACTCTGCTGGCTGACTCTCCTCTACCCATTCTGAAGTTGGATCTATATCATCCAAGACAATGGGATCAGTATCAGGTCTTCGGTTCAACAACTGGTTACGCTTTAACCGAAGGTTGTACTGCACGAAGACAAGATCATTCAATCGTTTTTGTTCTAAACGGTTTCTCTTCTTCGTGTGAATCTGCTCAAAGACAGACCAGTTCCGCTCGCACCCCGAAGCACTGCAAATTTTGGCTCAGGATCCTAATTGCAAACTTTTGCAATTGAGGACACTGACTACCAAATGAATCCCACCAATGTGCTGCGATAAAAAGTGTAAATGTTTAATTAGTAAACAATGACAACAAAAAGTTAAAAACACAGTTAAAAATTAAAAGTAAAACATAAACTTATAACTTAAAGGTTAAAGCATAATTCAACAAATTAGAAAAATATTGTCTTATGCTAAAAATTCATGATTATTCATTAAATTTTTTAATCAAATGAACTTCAAAAAACTTAGAATTTCTTACCTGGTTGGTCCACATCCCTTGCAATCTTTGTAAGGTTTTTCCCAAAGGTACTTGTGGCTCTGTTGAAGAAGCTGATCTGTCGATGAACCTCAAGTTGTTGCATCTCATCAGGGACCATGCGCTCTAGGCACTCGTACAAACCATCTTTTACTTCTTCTGTTTGATCTTCTCCAAGCTGAGCTCTGTAATGATATTTTGGGTTCAAGAAATACCCAGCTGCATGTATAGGTCGATGGAGTTGATTGTTCCATCTATTATTTATGATCTTCCATATAGGCCCATACTTAGTTACCTTGTCTTTGTATGCTACCCTTAATCTACTCCTTTGCCTGATCCATAGCCTCATAAATATAGCCCATGGCTAATTTTTCCCCATCCACCAACCACAACACCTTAACAAGAGGCTCAACAACTTTCACAATCTCGGTTGTTTTTTTCCAAAATAAATTATCAAAAAGTTTCTTCTTTGTGTCTTTCCCATCCTGTTTCCGGCTCCACTTTGATGCATTCCATTCATCACCTGAAAACATCCTTTTCAAGTTCTGTTGTTGGGAAATAAGAGATTGCAACATGAGTAAGTTTGTTGCAAATCTCGTGATGGCTGGCCTAACAAGTTCTCTGCCCTCAGTGTTCTTCCTCATTAGGTTCAATACCCATGAGTGATTATAGATGTATTTGGTGATGCTCTTGCCATGCTACAGTGTTCTTGATCCAATCTTTTTTCCCTATATCCTCAAGCATGAGGTCTATGCAATGTGCAGCACATGGAGTCCAAAATATTGTTTTGTGTTTAGCCTCTAACATTTTACCAGCAAGAACATAATTAGATGCATTATTTGTTATTATTTGTACAACATTTTCTACCCCCACCTCTAAAACAATCTCATCCAAAAGCTCAAACAATAAATTTGCATCTTTTACCCTATCAGATGCATCTACTGATTTCAAAAACATTGACCTTGTGGACAAGAGGCAAGAAAATTTATTATTGTGCGGTTCTTGCCATCACTACACCCATCTGACATGATAGTGCATCTTGTTTTGGCCCATGAAGCTTTGCAACCTTTCAAATATCATCTATGGATGCAACTTCTTTCTTCAAAAGTGATCCTCTCAAGTCATGCATACTAGGGCCTTTGAAGCCCTTACCAGCAGCAACAATGGAATCAAACATCGGCTGGTAATAAGGTGAGCGGGCAACATTGAAAGGGATATTTGCATCATACCACCATCTAGCAATGTACTCAAAAGTTGCTTCTTTGTATTGCTTCTTCCAATGGTTATCCAAGGTAGGCTGATTTTGTGTTGGCATGGAGGCATAGCAGTGGCAGGCGTGGAAGATGGAAAAAAGCTTTGAATGTTCTTTCTCTTTTGAGGCCGGTTTTCTTGACTATGAGTGGATGGGGGAGGCATATACTGAAAGGGGTCTCTAACAGTCACAGAAGGGTCAAAGCAAGATCCTTCAACACTCAAGGCATGTTCCCTCCTCCTTATTTCAGCTTCCATCTCTTTTTGCCTAGCCTTCTCTTCTCTATGTTTTTCAAGCATGTTTTTCATTTCCAACCTAATGTCATCAATACCAGGTGCCTCACATGGGGTAACTTGGCCTCTTTGACCAGCCAAGTGTTGTTTCAACCTATGAATCCCCCCTCCCCGCCCCACCCCCCCCTTGATGTGTTTCTTACAATATTTACAAAAACCTTGATCATCAATTGTGTCTGCATGGGCCCATGTAGGGTCTTTTGATTTGGGGGCCATTGCAAATGCAAACAAATCTGAAAATGCAAATAAAAAAAAAATAAATTTCCTATTTCTTTTTTAATAAAATTTACAAATAAGGGGCAAGTTTAAAATGTAACATACCTTTCAATGTGCACACAAATGAAGTGAGGAAATGCTCCAAGCTTGTATATGGCACCACAAAGAGCCCACACTCCAATTGTAGATGTAAATGCCACCACAAAGAGCCCACACTTGATACCAAACAACTCCAAATGAACACTATTCAAGGCTGCCCCAATCCTCCAAATCCTTGCAAATAAGAGAGGTGCTCACAAATAGAGGTGAGGTGCTCACAAATGGATGCCAATATCACCACAAAGAGCCCACAAGCAATGCCAAACAAGCTCCAAGCCTCCAACTTCCAAACTCACTACAAAAAATAAACTCTTCAATCTTATGCTCACAAATGCTCACAAATGCTCAATGAGAGAGGTGTGAAGTGATAAGGGGGGGGTGTATTTATAACACCAAATTAGGGTTTAGAGGCAATAAAAAATAAAAGAAAACAATTAAAAAAACATTTTTTTATGCTGGCCACTGACTATAGCAAAACAGGAGTGGACCGGCCGGTTCGGTACAGAACCAGACCGGTTTGACCGGTTTTAGCCCAAACCGGTCAACTGATCCGGTTTGCATGGCGGTTCGTGTTTAAAATCATTAAACCGGTCAAACCGGCCGGTTCCGATTCCGGTTTGACTGGTTTTTAAAACATTGGTTCTAACCATTTGCTAATACAAATCAGATTTAGCAGGTTGGTCTTGGATGGTTGTTCAACTCCGATTAAACTTTCTTGAGCTGATCTAAAAGTTATTTTTCTTAACATATATTTTGTCCCCCAATTAACTCTTATAAAGTTTTTAATCACATCTAGAGTTTTGCCATGTTTGAATTTAGCTAGGTCACTAGTGACAGTCAACATGGATTTTATACCATCCATGCAGTCAACGTTTTTAAGACATGCCACCTTTATCTTAAAAAATCCTTTGAACTTGGTATCCCTTACGAATGGTGTAGAGTTCAATTCAAGAGATAATTCAAGAGTATGACAATCAGACAAAGTGTTTGGTAGGACCTGAAACATATTATTCTCCAAGTTGGATTGCACTAAGAATTTGTCTCTTTTCAACAAGAGTTTATCCAATTTGGAATAAATCCTTCTTCCTTTCTGATTGTTTACCAGGTAAACTAATCACCTTTATTGTCTTGTTTAGCCTTCCACAAATGGTTTATAATCCCTATTTGCATTTAAATTTTACACCAAATGTTAGGAAAACTATGGTTAGTGCTTCACATAATAGTTTATATTTATTTGTGGTAAATACATGCGAAGGTCAGTAAGTTAGTAAATGTAAAAAGGGTTGTTTATGGGTTGTTACATAAACAACTATGATTTGTTTCATTATATTATTTGAGTGGAGTGGTTGAAACCATCTGTATGGTTTTAACATAAAAACAAAAATATTGTTACTCCTTTTTTGGAGTTAAAGCTTCCTATATATATGGAGCTTATTTGTATTCAAACAATGAAGATTTCAATAGAAGATCTTTAACTGTGTTATTCTCGTGTTGCTTTGCATTTGTAAAACTCATATGATCTCATCATTTGGTATCAGAGAAGGTATGGCTTTGTAAAGAGATCAATGAAGGGGCATATCTGCTGCAAGTTATGATTGCCTCATCTTTGTGAATCTTTATTAGTTGTGAGAATGAAAATTTAGTATTTAGAAATTTTTAGCAATTTTTAGGGAAGTGCATGAGCTACTTTATTATAGATTATTTGTGTGAGAGTGGATTGGTAAGAAGTGTGCACATATTAAATAAAGGAGACCAGAGTTATTTTTTTCTACATTCGAAATTGGCATCATCCTTTTTTAGAGTTGGTGTTAATATTGCATCAAATAGTTTTGATTGTAATTCTTAAGCTGCTGATTCATCTGGAAAAGCATTTTCATGTTGGCGTCTATCTCAGACAACAATCCTAAGTTGAACAACTTCGAACACATGTAAAAATGCGGATCTTGAATGATTTGTTGAATTTTTACAGCGATCGCCAATGATTATGACTTGACTCGCAATTACAAGATTATGACTTGACTCGCAATTGCTAGTGATTGGGAAAAATCACCAATGATTCCAAAGAAATCACCAACAATCTTCTGCACCATTGCAAAACTCTTGAAACTAGCTTTTCGACGCATTCTACAATTTGCAAAACGGAGCTCTGGTTCTCAAGTTATTGTCAAATCATCAGAAGTGGGTTTTTTTGTCAGATTCAGAGCTTCACCATCAACAAATATTTGCATCATGAGCCTCAAATCCAAATCCAGCTAAACTAGCAGCTTCCCATTGGAGGATAGAGGCAAACAGAGGTTGAAGGTCAATCAACGACCTCTCGTCAGTCACCTATGACGGGGCTGCACAAAGGTTTGGTGACATGTGTGTTTGGAGTTTGCTTTCAGTTTTTGCAGTATGCTTTCCTCTGTGTTTTCAGACTTCCAGTTTCTGTGTTCTTGTGTAGTGTGAATAAGAGGAAATTTCACATTGAGGGGGGGAACATAATCCCAATGTTCCATTTCCTTTATGTCAGCATGTGTGTATGAGTTATAGTGTTCAATGTTGTGAAGCTATGCTAGTTTTCCTATGCCATCTCTTGAGGAAAGATGTGTGAGAGTTGATGCATGTGCTTGGCACATCGTGATGTGGTTGTTGGTAAACCACTCGAAAACCATCACGTTGTGGTTTGTGGTAAACCATTGAAAAACCACCATACTCTTGGTTTTTAGTCAACCAAAAGAAAACCATTTCTATCTTGGTTTGTGATTAGCCAATTGAAAAACACCTTACTCTTGGTTTCTGGTTATCCAAAAGAAAACCATTTTGTCTTGGTTTGTGATCAACCAATCAAAAATCACCAAATCACGAAAGCAGGTGCTTGTATAGGTTTGATGTTTTCCCCATGTTCGCACTAAGAGGGGGGAATGTTAGGTTCACATAATAGTTTACTTATGTCAAATGCATGTGAAGGTTAGTAAGTTAGTAAATGTAAAAAGGGTTGTTTATGGGTTGTTACATAAACAACTATGATCTGTTTCATTGTATTATTTGAGTGGAGTGGTTGAAACCATCCGTATGGTTTCAACATTAAAACAAAAATATTGTTACTCCTATTTTGGAGTTAAAGCTTCCTATATATATGGAGCTTATTTGTATTCAAACAATGGAGATTTCAATAGAAGATCTTTAACTGTGTTATTCTCGTGTTGCTTTGCATCTGTAAAACATGTATGCTCTCATCACCAAAAGATTGCCTCATTCCCCGCCTGAGAAAATTCATAACATGCTACTTTATCTTGCATATCTTCATTATGATGGAGTTTGCCCCAACAACCTAAGGAATTTTATTAAGATTGCAAGCCAGCCAGTCCCAAAGCACATGTCCTTGACATTCCTAACATGCATGCACACAGCCCGATCTCCACCATTTAAGGGCAACTCATACCGCTCTTTTACATGGAAACACACTTGACTCGTCAATTTGCTTTCTTAAGACATTTATAACATAATGACAGAACCACCCTCTCTTTATCATACTTGATATTAAAAAACACATCATTTGGCCATATAAGTTTGAGCACCCCCTCTAGTTAATGTTAATCAATTTCACTTGTTGAAGCACAAAAAATCCAAGTTGCTCCTTGAACTTCTAAACATACGGACATTCCAATGCAAATTTTCATAATTAAGAGTGGGTGGTGGAGATGAGGAATCTTCGTGTTTGTACAATCTTTAAACATAATTAGGAAGCTCCATTTGTTTGCCCTTTTTCTCCCTTCACTTAAGCAGGTGAGTTAGGCTTCCTTTTCTTAGCATCAATCCAACCGTTTTCATCATCATCAACTTGAGTTTTAGAGAGAGCATCATCATAGTTCATGGGGCAGCATCAACTACTTACTGGTATTTGTAAGCCCTAGTAACACGAGTCTTGCTATGTTTGTTAAGCTCTGTCTCTTCTTTTAGTGGTTGCTTAGACAGGATCACTATAGTGTGGGTATTAGGGGGCCTGTCAATCCGATGGAAACTACCAGCCTCTTCTTAAGTCTTTTTGACAAATACAATTTTTTCTTCAAACTGTTCCATGGTTTGGGTACTTTGGGACAGGTTATGTTTCAATTCTTGGCTGGCTTGTTGCAGGCAACAAAAACTACCTGGAGCATATCTCATCTTTTCCATAATAACATCCTTTGTGGGCGTCTCTTTCTTCTCTACGTTTTTTCATGCATCAATAAATTCTACAACTTGATCAGGGGATTCTCAAGTCTTATCACTTTCCTTATCTTATGCGTGATTAGGAGTATCCAATTTATTATTGACAATATTGGGGCAACCCTTTCTAACATAACCATCCTTTTTGCATACAAAATAGGCTGATAACCCACCTAATTCCCTAGCAAATTACATGACGTTTTCCCCTTGACATCCATATTTATGGCATCTGGAAAATAATTCAAAAGTTTTAGGGACATCAAAACCCGCAAGTTCACGAGGAAGTGTAATTCTAGCACTTCTCAACTCTTAGCTCCATTTCCAATGTATTTAACACCTACAACTACAGTATGCCAAAAATAGCTTTGGGGGAAATCCCAGACTTCAATCCACCAGGGTTCATTTGTAAGTTTGACTCTATCAAGAGTCATGCTCAGGTTCTAGGTAAGGGCTTCAAAAGGGGATTTACCCACATTCCAATACACTCTATCAACTACCCTTCTTGCGGTGTCGAGATTCTAAAGAAATATTTGGAAAATCTCTTTCTTGATTGTTATGTTGAAAGCCATAAAATAATTTTCTCCCCCAAGTATTAGCTAAGAATCCATCAAAACATCTACAAGTGGGAAAATGCTATCATTTTTACAAACAAAAAAGGTACCCACATATTTCAATTTAGTTCTTCACCTTCTATTACCTTGTCCACGGAAGGATTCTTATATTTGAATAAACCATGTGCCCTGTTCCTTTTCTCAGTATACTGTGTAGCCACTTTCTGAGTCTGAATTGGGGGATTAACAGCTTTAGGGTTTTGTTCTCCATTCTCTCTGCTTCAGAGCACTGCTGAAGCCGATAAATGTGCTTGTTCCTCCCACCACCACTTCCCTCCCCCTCAGCTACTTCTCCACTGCTGCCCTCCCCTCCCTCAAAGCCTTGCCCCTTACATGTGATGAGATAGGATGTAATTATTTCACCTAAAACTATTCTTCTTTGTTTGCAATTAATTTTATTATTTTTGATAATAGATTAATAAATGAACCAAGAGTTCCCTGCAAGGGGCACCATACATAGTATGACACCCAAAAGATAAAACACCACTAGACACAAGACAAGACTGGAAAGATACTTACAAAACTGGCACCATCTCCATGTACAGTTCTTTGGGATCTGCCAACAACACTTATTCACACAAAGAAAAAGATCAAAGTGTTCACAATGTCATCACCAATCTTGTATCCTTGCATGCATAACCAAAGGAAAAGCTCGGAGATGCTCCAATGGTGGATGACTTTTCGTCTTCCACAACTAGGGCCTAGCTTGGAACAAATTTACAAAATTAAAGTCCCTTTATCTTCATCGGTGTTTTAGATAAATTGAGCCCTATAAATGCATCGAGAAGTTTTCCGTGCTTTGCAAGGTTTGATAGAGTTTAAGACCTATCCCGCAACCTTTTGGCACCTTCATGGTGATCTGTTGATACACAATCAGGTCAGGTGGGTGCTCAATCCTGAAAGCTGATTGGCTCTCTATGATTTCCTCATCTGATTATATTAAGGTTTAATAATTAGTGGGTTTACTTTTAATTGCTAGACATCTGTTGAGTCAGATTGGCTGTTATTAGAACTCAAATATTGAATATGGTTCTTGGGTGCATGATTTATGTGAAGGTTAAATGTGGCTTCTTTCTGCTATTATTTTGATTGCATTGACTTGTTTGGGCTAGGCTGTAACATGTGCCATTCAGAACAGGCGGACATAATTTAATGACATGCTATACTGTGTGAGATCACTAATGGGGTTGATACAAAAATATTGACTGAGCCTCTATCCCTTCTAACTTGGATATCACCCTGCATCTTGCATAGTCTGGAGCTAAAGTTTGTCTTAAAGACAATGTAGTTACTTTGAGTGTTTCTTCTGTTTGGATGCACTGCAGAATTTTGTTCTCCTTTGTAGTTATCCATGATTTGTGCTCTCATAATATAAGATCATAGTCCTCTATCTTGTCCTTAGGAAAGGTATTTACAGTTAATGAGTGTGCTGCACTACCACTTTTTCCTGTGTATATAATGTTTTGTGTGCTTTGGAATGCAAAGGCTTTGTGGGCACATATAGCCAGTTGTCAAGATTGTTCAATTTATTCATTATCAGGCCACACTTCCTAAGTTTCCAAAGAGAGTCTGTATTGTAAATTTATGGCTCAATCAGTAAATACATTCAAATTGTAAAAAGTTTCCTATTCAATGACTAATTTTTATGGAACTTATTTAATAGTAATAAATTTTCATATCCAATGGCATATAATACAACTTATATGATAGCAAATTGTAGTCAATTTTCATATCCAATGATTAATTTAATAGAATTCAGATCATAGTAAACATCATAAGATGCTTCAGTTTAACTTGTGGTGCCTCAAAGTTTTGGGGCAAATGTTTTATTTGATTGTAAATGAGATACGCTCTGTGAAAATTGTTCAATCCCCCCATGCATGATTTTCCTTACCCCTTCATGGCACCTAATTGCAGGAATTGGATGATGCAATTGGTAAAATAAATAGTTTTCTGTCTAACAGAGCCAAAGAGGGTGATGGGAAAGGCGGGGACTTGCTTGACCAAGATGATTTGAAACCTCTTGGCTTTGGTATTATTTCCATGAATTTAACTGTGGAAGATATACTCCTTGATTATATATACATCTTGATAAATGAACCTTATCTAATGATGCATCTCAACCTGAGCTCAAATTCTTTTGTATCTTGCAGGTTCAAAGGTCAAACCTTTCTTGCTTCTGCTTGTCCGCATGAACTGTTTAACGATTGAGCATGAAGCTGGTGCAACAATGTATCGAGTGAATTTGAAGTAGAGTTTGTGGCACCATGCAATGACTGATGTATGTTCTTCATTTATAGTTATTTTTTCATTCTTTTCTGCAAATAAAATGAGATTTATTGCTACATGTTGCTTTGTTCATCTAATCTAACAGTTTCTTACTAACAGGACACACAATATCTGTAGTACGAGTTTCTTTTGGTTTGTAATGAGGATGATAATTTTCTTCCTTGCAGTAATAATATTTCATATTGTTGTCAATCATAATTAGGTAGATTCATTCTGATGCATCTTTGTGTCTTGTATGCCCTACTCAAGATTATGAGAATGAACTTTCAAGGAAAGTAAGATGCCTATCTTAGAACACATTCTTTTTTTGAAAAATGAGTCAATTTTATTATAAGGGGAAAGGGGAAAAATACATGCTGAAATCCTGCATGCAAATAGCTGGTTCTTGAGAAAAGATCAAAACCTTATTCCAGGATCAGGAACTGGCTAAGATAGCTGGTACCTTAGAACACTATAATTATATATATATTCCATTCACGTAAACAACTTCTTTATAGTTTGCCTAGATCATTTTGTCTGCATAGATGTAAAAATTAATTCAGTGTCTTCTAGACGAACTTCTCTTGACCTTTTTTGAATAGTACGCTCTCTGGGTTATTTACAATGGTACACAATGTGAGGTAAACATTAGGTAGTAATGAAGTACATAAAATGAGGTAAATATCAGGTATTATTGAAGTACACAATGTCTGGCAACTATATGATGCTCATTTAAATATTGCAATGTCAGGCTGTGTTTGTTTTTTTCTTGACTTGGTTTCTACCCAACATTTGATTAAAAATCTACATATTTGAGTCAGTCAGAATAAGTTATGTTTTGCATGATGATTTCTTTATAGTTTGCATATAACATTTAGTCTGCGTAGATGTAAAAATTAATTCAGTGTCTTCTAGATGAATTTCTGTTGACCTTTTTTGAATAGTATGCTCTTGTGGTTATTTACAATGGTGCACAATGTGAGGTAAACATTAGATAGCAATTAAGTACAGAAAATGAGGTAAATATCAGGTACTATTGAAGTACACAATCTCCGGCAACTATATGATGTTCATTTAAATATTGCAATGTCAGGCTGTGTTTTTTTTTTTCTTGACTTGGTTTCTACTCAACATTCTATTAAAAATCCACATATTTGAGTCAGTCAGATAAGTTATGTTTTGCATGATGATTTCTGGGATAAACTCCACATATTTGAGTCAAACTCCGAATAACTTAAGTTTAACGTGATGGTTTCTTACATAGTTAATTCAATGGTTCATTTTCAATTATCCATTCATCCACATTTTCATTCCAATTAATCTTGTGAGTTGAATAGGATACAAAACTCTGAACTGAAAACCCAATTGCAGCAAGACTAAGAAAACATCAAATAATTACAGAAATTTAGTACATAATTTCAATTGTGATTGCTTTCCATTTGATTTTAATTAGAATATTTATATACGAGGGAAACAAATATATATGCAGAACCTTATAAAGGTATAAATCATGGATCCATATGTCATCAAGAAATTATTGGACTTTGGATGGGGGTATTAACTAGCAATTGCACACGAGTTGCAAAGTATGCTGGAAGGGATGTCTAGTCGAAGTTAGTTTGTGATTTCAGTTTAATGTCAACAAAAAATGAAAGAAATGCTTTCCATGAGACCACATCGCCTTGTAGTCTTCTCAAACAATTCACTAGCTTTGTGTATGCTTCCACATTTTGTATACATGTCTACACTGTGTATTGAGCGCGTTAGCAATTACAACATTCAACAACAATACACTTTCCATTATGCTTTGATGGATGTCATACCTTGTTCTGAAGCTCCCAATTTGTGACAAAGGTTGTGGTGTCCAGCTTTACACTTGCTAATCGTATGGGCTTGAAATTTCAGAAGTCCTTTTCATCTAAACCGTTTCGTTCATACCCTGCATTCATTAGAGTCCAAGAGACAACATCTCATTGAGGCATTTTGCCGAATAATTTCTGTGCCTTGTGTATGGTTTCACCTTTAGTGCACACGTCTACAAGGGCAGTTGCAACTACATCTAACAAAAATAGCTTTTCATTACGCTTTGATGTATGTCCATGTCATTGTTTTGGTTTTCTTTCCTCCCATCTCTTAGTCATTTGGAATACTACTCGGCTTGTTATACTCTTCCACATTTGGAAATATCGTTGCAAACAATTGTACATTGGCTATGATTCTGCCTTAGGCATTCGACAAGCTTATAACTGCTCTTGTATTTCTTTGTAGTTGCAGCACATCAACACAAAAAACCAGGACTTAATTGTGGTTATTGATAAGACCAGGGTTACTTTGAACAGTTGCAGATTTAAAGTTACTTATTCTATTAAGCTATAATTATACTGTTCAAGCTAAAATTGCTTTCTCTTATCCCAATAGGGTTGTTTCCCATACACGTCCTAGGGACTCTTTAACTCTTGTACTTTGATTTCTTAATTTTTGAAAATAAAAGCAGCATTTTTAATATTTAAAAAAATATTGGTCAAATTTTATATCTGTGATACTGCAGGTTGGAAGATACGGTTATGTTTCAATTTTGCTAGTTTTTAGCTTCATTCATGCATACGGTTTTGAGGGTTTTGTTTAAACCTAATGTAGTAACATTTCCCAGGGCTTGTTGACACAAAATAGTGCTTAATCTCAAGTGAATATCAATATTGCAGGTGTTCATGTATTCCATATTCAAACATTTGAGAGATAGTATCTTTGGGCTAAGTGCCTTAAGTTTGCAGAAGGCAGTGACACTATGCAAACACGAAGACATCAATGTGTCAAGACACAATGCCAGGGATCAGATCAAACAATGTCCCACACAACCAAAGGACAAAATCCACTAAAAATTCACACACATAAAAAACTCAACAAACCCACATTGAAGTTGGTAAGATCCAAGCCATGGCAAAACTATTTAAAAGCTGTAAAACAATGAAGCTTGTACCATTTGTGTTATCAGCACCCCAGTTCTAAAGCCCCTTGTGTATGCTTCAACATTTTGTAGACATGTCTACTAGGGCATAACCTGTTCTAGAGCTCCCATTTTTGCATAGGCTGCGAGGATGCCGACAAAGGTTGCGGAGTCTGTTTTAATTTGTTTTGGGAATTTCTTTTACCTGCCAGTATTGTCCCCACACTTTGTACAGATATGCAACATCTCCCATGCTTTAAATTTATGAGTGCACATTTTCACTGTCAAATTCTGATGGCTATCCTCAAATCTCATGAATTTTAAGATAGAACTCTAAACTTGGCATGTGCCATGAAAACTCTCACCTTAGAAATAATTAATTAAATACTATTTCTTTATCTGCAAATGTTTAGTAAGCATTGTTAAAAGTAATTGGGTATTTATATCACAATTTAATTTTGCCAATAGGTGTTCTAGATCATGGTAGCGGTCACATAGATTTTTTTCTTTGTGGCTTGGAGAAGTGAATCGGAAAATCTTAATATCTTGGCCAGCTAGAGGAGTTTCACTAAACTTGCATGCTAATGAAATAGAAATGAGACTTAATGGTCAGGGTATGTTCCAGAGCACTTCATTACTTCAAAGAGTTGGAGAGCATCCTCACAAAAACCATTTTGTGCATTTCCTGCAATCATGACATTCTATAAGGTCACATTTCTTTGAGTCATTCTGTTTAACGCTTCCCGTGCCTTGTGTATTCTTCCACATTTTTTATACATGGCGACCAAAACATTTCCAACTACAACACTTGACATAAGTCCCTTCTCCATAATGCTCTGTCGGATGTCCATAGCCTGTTTCAAAGCTCCATACTTCATTGGCATGAGTGCCTCTAATATCATTACACATAGAAGTGATCATTATGTTTGTATGGTTGACATTCTTGGCCGTGCTGGCTATCTTCATGAAACTCTAAGCTTTATCATTAACATGCCAATTAAACTTATGGTGGTTCTGTGAATGTCCTTACTTGGTGTTTGTAGAGAACAAAAAAATATGGGGTGACAATTATTAACTACTCTTTTTAACCTAGATCTTCAAAATACTACAACTTATATTCATCTGTAAAATATTCATGCATATGTGCGTAGGTGGGGTGAGGTTCAAATATTGACGAAGGATAAAGGAAGTAAAAAGATACATCGATGTAGTTGGATTAAAAGGCATAAAATGATTCATGTATCTTGTATAGTAGGAAGATCACACACTCAAACACAAGATCAATGCAAAGGTGGAGAATTTTTCTTGTAAGATGAAGGCAGCAGGATGTTTTCTAGAATCAAAACATGTACTGAGTGATGTGGAAGAGGAAAAACAATTATTCTTCTGCCACGACTGTGAGAAGTTGGCAATTATGTTTGGATTTTTAAACCTTCCCATTGGGTCAACTATTGGAGTCATAAAAAACCTTCGAATATGTGTAGACTGCCACAATACTACCAGGTTTATATCCAAGATTGGTGCAAGGCAAATTGTTGCGAGAAATGCAAATTGGTTCCATCATTTCAGAGGACAATGTTCTTCTAGAGATTATTGGTATTCCCATGTGATTTTTTTGCAAACATAGGTTGGCATTATAACAAGGTATGTCATGTCAGACCTGTAGTGATAGAGTGTGTCATTACTTGAAAGGGTTTATTAGCATTCTTTACAAAACCCATTTGTAATTTTTTTGACAAAAATCTATTCTCCATAAGGTTGGGAGTATGATAGCAAACATGAAGTGATCAGATTGGACACCTATTGGTTGTTTTTGGTGAAACAATGTCAGTAATTTGGGAGGATGCTAATGTCTTCTGTTAGGTACAATCTTCAGCAAGGAGTGACTATAGTTCAGCCCTTCAAAGATGTCCGCGTGACTGAAATAGACAGTAGTCCATTGGGCATATCAATCAGCAATCTTGGCTCCCAGAAATTTGAACACTCTAATAATTGTTCAATAAAGTTAATTAAAAAATCCCCTACTTTTTCTCTTCAGAATTTTTTTTGACAGCCATTAACAGTTTGAATTATATTTTAGAATTGCACATTAAAGGAGAGTGAAATTATATGCATATCCGACTTATAAACATGATTTCTGAATTGATATGTCCTCCAATCATTGCAGTACATGAGACAACATATCTTTTATGCATTCTCTCGACCAGTACACATGTTCCTACATTTTGCATACATATCTGCCAGGGCTCTTGCAACATATTTGACAGAAGTCCCTTCTCTGTAATGCTTTGGTAGATGTCCACTCCCTGTTTCAAAGCTCCTATTTTGTTACAGGATGGGAGTAAGCCAATAATTGTTGTGGAGTCTGGTTTTAAATCTCCCAAATGCATTTGCTTAAGATTTTGTAAGGTATTTGAACCAAATTGTTTTGTGCATATCCTGCAATCATTCCAGTCCATGAGACCAAATTTGTTCCAGGCATTTTGTCAAACAGGTCATGCGCCTTGTGAATGATTCCAAATTTTGCATACATTTCTACTAGGGCATTTGTAACTACAACTAACAAAATCAGCTTCCCATTATGTTATGATGTATGTCCATGCCCTGTTGTAAAGCTTCCATTTTGACACAGGCTAGGAGGATTGTGGCACATGTCGTAGTAGAGCTTGGCTTTACGTTGCCAATTATATTTGTTGGAAAGTTTCCAATGCCTTTTCAACAAACCCATTTATGCATATCCCATAGTCATTGCAGTCCATGAGATCACCAGAGGTAAAGCAATCATTGCGAACACCTGCGGTTGCGTTTGGTAAATAGTGTCAACGATTCGTGAAGATGCTCATGTCCTAGGTAAACATTGGCAGGACCATCAATGATTAAGAAGGAATACATAATGAACCCAATAATAATGGCCCAGATGGAGATCCCGCTATCTCTAGATACGGAGTTCTGTTGTTTTGGACTGAAAAGTCTAGATTTAGAAACCATAATCCACACCATTGAGAACAGTACAACAGGTAACCAGAACCGTCACAATAGCTTGCTCACTTGCATTGTGTATGATTCCACTTTTAACATACAAAACTTGCTGACTGCATTTGCTTGAAGGTTTTCAAGGCCTTTTCGACAAACCTGTAATTGTGCAAATCCTGCAATCATTGCAATCCATGGAACAGTTCACATGCCTTGTGCATGCTTCCAAATTTTGCATATATACCTACTAGGGCACTCGCAATAACATCTGACAAAAGTCTCTTCTACGTTATGGTGCCATATTTTGCACACATGTCTACAATAGCATTATCAACTACATCATCTCACAAAAATTCACTTTTGATTATGTTTTGATAGATGTCCATACTCTATTTTAAAGCTCCCATTTTGTCACGGGCCGAGAGCTTGGATTTACGCTTTCCAAATGCATTTGTTTAAAAGCTTCAAAGGCCTTTTCACCAAAACCATTTTGTACGTATCCTGAATTCATTGTAGTCTACGAGGCCACATCTGATCGAGGCATTTTGTTAAACAGTTCACGCGCGTTGTGTATGCTGCCACATTTTGTATACAGGTTTGTTAAGGCATTTGCAAGAACGAACATTTGATAAGAATCCATTTTACATAATGCTTTAATGGATGTTTATAACCTGTTTGAAGCTCCCATTTTGTCATAGAATGGGAGTATGCTGGCAAAGGTTGTGGAGTCTAGCTTTACACCTACCAAATGCATTTGCTTGAAAATTTTGAACCTTTTGTGCATATCTTGCAATCATCGCAGTCGATGAGATCTTATTTCTTTTGAGGCATTTTGTTAAACAGTTAACGTGTAAGCCAATGAATCTCAGTGCAATCCTTCCTACATGCGGTAAGTAGGTAATGCAATCGAAAGCATAGACAAATATCTTGAGATCTCCTATCTTGGCACAGGCTGGGAGTATGCTAGAAAAGGTGAACTGATCAAGCCAGAAGCAATGTAAACAGAAAAACGTGCACGCGAAAAGAGATGCTGATAACATGGACGTCTTTCGGAAAATGGTTCTTCAATGTTTAAATTTTCTCCTTCGAGGATAAAAGTTCAAGGGTTCTAATATGCTTATGAGTTGTGAAGTATGTGGGAAACTACGTTGATCAGTGATAATTGTCTTGTGTTAGAGCCTCATTCCTCAAAGCTTTGTGTCGTTGGGTATTCGTTGATCTCTCTAGATTACTATAAAAAAGGCACGTGGTGAATCACCAATTCATAATTTAAAGTGTGGCTTCCTTGTTTGAATGTCTACTAGTTTTTTTCTGGGTGTTGACATAGCGATCAAAAAGCAAACCACCAATTCTCACATTTCTTATTGACTAAACAACTCTCCATTTCTGTCAAGCATATTCCTCTCTTGTATTCACCCTTCTTTTGTCCCCCACTCCATATTTTCACTCCAAAGTTGTATAATTCAATGTTATCACTCCTTTATGGAATTATTAAACAAGATTTTGAAGGAATGTCTACTATTGCTATGTTCCAAATCCTACAATCAGCATTATATATGAGGATTAAATGTGCATTGTATACATTGTCAGACAATATGTGAGCCTTATGTATGCTTCCACATTTTGTTTAGATGTCTAATAGAGCATTTGTAGAGCCTCTACAACATTTAACAAAAAAATCATTGTCTATTATTTTTAGATGGATCTCCATGCTCTATGCTTTATACCTTCCAATTACATTTATTTTAAAAACTCCTAGATCTTTTTAATAAACCAATTTTGTGTACATCCAACAATGAGTGCGATCCACAAGATAACAAGTTGCCTAGGTGCCTCCTAAAAAAGATTTAAATCCTTGTCAATTAAACCATTTTGGGCATGTCCTACAATGATTGTATTCCATGAGATCATGTTTAGATGAGACATTTTGTCAAACAATTTAGATATTATTTGTATATTTCCACTTTTGGCATACATGTATATAAGATAAGTCACAACTATGATTGCTAACAAAAATCCATTTTTTAATTAATCTTTGATGGATCTCCATATTTTGTTCAATATCAATACTTGCAACACTTTGAGTTTTTATGGGTGTTGTGGGGCTTTGAATTATTTAATAAAAATGTGAGTACCTAAGAACTTGCAAGAGGAAATCAATGAAAAAATCATATAGGCATATGGTACTTGGATTGTTGACTTTGAATTTGATGAACGTCTTGTTGAAGGGAATGCCCAAGGTGTTGCATTTTGGGGAATCCACTTGATTGAAGCCAAGCAAGTGTTTGTGAGGGTCAATTTTCCGAAACTCGTCTCCCACCAAGTAGAAGTTGTAGCCATGAACATGCATGGGATGGTTGTTGGTGACGAAGATATTGGTCCCTTGAAACACCACATGCACTGTCGAGTTGTATTATAATACTTTCACTTATATTGTGCTTGTTATAGGAGCCCACAAATTTTGAGGTATGTTTTTGCGTTGTGTAATCGAATACCACATGCGAAGATATGGGAAAATTGGTGGTAAACACACTATTACCATTGTGTTAAACACTATCATTCTTTCCTTGATACCGTAAGAGACCACCATATATTTCATTGCACAATAGTGACTAAAAAATAAAGAAGGTAATAGAGAACATTAGAGAGCCAACCTAGACAAGAAGGAGAAGGGAGTAGTGTTGTATTTCATTGCACTCCTTTCCTTTGTGCCCCTATCACCCTCTACAAAACAAAATTGTCTTTTCTTAGGCCCACCACATCGACCCCTTGCCTTAAAATATAGCTTTTACCATACCTAATTAGGATGTGTAGTCCTTTTATTACCCAATAGTAGCTATGTGCATTGACACTTTGTTTAGACAAGTTTGGAAGCTCACCTAAAGTTTGCGTAGCCGCCAGGTCCCTCTGTTTTCTTAGCAAGATGTTAGCATGCATGTTCAATAACCATGACAACCATTTATACAAGTAGATACTTTATACCATGTCAATTCAACAACATGCACAATAAGGAAAATCATTCATATGTATCAACTAACAAGATCTAAATACCAATTAATCCATGTTCAGACATAAAGATCTTTGTAATCCATCCATAATTGTCCATCACAAGCATAATTCATCAATTAATATAAGAGTTGAATACATTACATCCCATCACACCATTGCATTGGACTTGTGTGCTCCCATACATACTCAAAACCAGTGTATAACAAGAGCACTCAAATCCTTGCATCATCTAGTTTATATTTGCACTCTCTATCCTTTTAGAGTAAGGATGCACTACTTATATTTATAAGGTGGGGACTTGCCCTTCACCGTCTACATGCACCTTCTTAATAATAAGCGTGCATACACTAGCTTGTGTGCTTTTACAACTTGTGTTAATAATAGACTAAGTTAAATATACATCATGCTTTAATCCCTATTTTTAGTTTGCTTTCGTGCACTGCTCCTATCTTAGTTACATGTGTTTTTCCCAACTATAGCCTTTACATGTGCCTCAAGTTATTATGCTTTTGTCTATCCTTAGCCAAAGCTCCAAAATGGCTAAGTCCCAGTCTTTCACTTGTATTCGCTCAGCCTTGCACGTTGACCTATCCTCCCCTGGTGTGCGCATCCTTGCGCACTACTTAGTCTTCACTTTTCTTCATGTGCATGTGCTCTTGCGCAGTCCTCCATAGCTGTGTATGTTTGTTTGTCCTCTGTGCACGCCCTTCTGTGCGTATCATGTTTGGTACTTAATCATTTCCCATGACCAATAGCATGCATCCCCCTCTCCACTCATATAAGCTGTTATAAATTTCACTTACCTTAAATTGAGCCAACTTACACATTGTATATTGAATTTTTGTATTTCTAGCTTCTCCCCCCCTTTTTCTTCCTTCCTCTAAAATATCTTTCCTCCATTGTCCACATCATAACAAAATGTGAACAAACAAACACATTTTTAGTAGCTACAAAAATTCCATTGCCAAGTAGTTTGAGGTGCACAATTATGTGAGGCATTGAATGCTTTACCTACTCAACACATTGACCCTAAATTTGGTTACATAGATTTTACCCCTCTAGTGTAATGCCTTTCTTTCTCCATTCTAATGCTTTAAATCAATATTCATAATTTTCAATGTCATCCATTGCAAATCTTAATCTCTATCAGACCATGCCATGTAAAAAGGATCTAATCGAAGGAGGCACACACCAAAATTGTAGACCCCCATTATCTTGTTATCCTCATTAGCGTTTCACTCAAGACCCAATCACCCCATAATCAATTATAAGGAATTTAAGTTTGCTACACTCAAACTATTGAAAAATACCCTTAACACATTCATGAAAAGTGCATATGTTTAGTGCATGTTTACAATGTGTAAGACCAAGGGTTAAATGTGATGCCTTCTTAGGTTGCAACCCATAGAAAATATGAGTGTATTTGTATGTCATTTTTTAAAGAGACCACCTGCTTTAAATCTGAAGGGCAGCTCAGAGGAAAAGTTCACATTTGTAGCAATTTTGGTGTCATTAGGCCCTCTATAGATTTCACATGGAAGGTAGGGAAGCATGCCCATCCGTAACTATTGACAATGCAGATACTCCCATACTATGGTCTGCAATTTCAACAACACCATTTTGTACATATCTTGCAAATCATGGCACTCCATGAGATTGCATTTCTAACAAGGGATCTGAATACCATAGTTCACATTCCATGTTCATGACATAAAGATTCTTTGTAGGGCACCTCCAATTTCAACACCTAATAAAAGTCCCATCACAAGCATAATTCGTCAGTGGATGTGAACTATATTGAGTTGACCATTTGTTGGTTACATTCCCATTACACCATTGTCAATTGGACTTGTGTGCTCCCATACAGACTCAAAACCAGTGTATAACAAGAACACTCAAATCCCTGCATCATCTAGTCTATATTTGCACTCTCTATCCTTTTAGAGTAAGGATGCACTACCTATATTTATAAGGTGGGGCTTGCCCTTCACCGTCTACATGCACCTTCCTAATAATAAGCGTGCGTACACTAGCTTGCGATATAGTGTTTTGGATTTAATGATGGTGATTTTCATGCTAACCTAAGTGTATGTCGTTACAATTTTATGTGTGGATGATTCGTGGCAAACTATGTGGATAATTGGATGCATTGCACTATCAATTGTAAATTATGTTCGGACATTATAAGTTTGATTGATATTGTGATGTATAGATGATGTTTACTATATTGGACAGGTGCGGTTAATGTGTGCAATGAGTGTGCAGGTGACAGGTATAGGAGAGCATGGGTTTCAGGGCAGCTACGCAATTGTGCACAAGCGGCCCACGGGCTGAGTCCTAACCATGCTAAATGTTTGAGGCCTTTGGGCACCATGGGTGAACCCTCATTTTGTAATGTAATCATGTCTTGTAAAAGTAATTAGGTTTAGGATGTGTTTGTATTAAGTAAACTAGCTTAGGGGTTAATAATCGTATCTTAAGTTAAGTGTGGGTTTTGGGAAAGTGTGTGTGTGTGTTGGTAGAAGGGATTGGGGACCACATGTGAACCTTGGGTGGACCCCACACCCTCTACCCATGTGCCCAAGCATGCCAAACCCGAAATTGGGTTATTTTGGGTAATTTTAGGGACCCCTTTTGAGTTTGGGGGTTCCCTTAGCATGAAAATGGGCCCTTGGACCCTACCTAATAGGTAGGGGGGCCTATTTCCAAGGTTTGGAGGGAGTTTCCCTCCCATTTAGCCCTCTTTAGTCACCATCCATGTAAGATGGTTGGATTGTGTGAAAGTGTTAAAAGTTGCTCCACTTTGTTTTATTTTAGCTTTTAGTATTTTGGGTGAAAAGGGATAAAAGGTGAGTTTACTCTTACTTATTTTGTTTTTGGAATCTTTGACTCTTGAGAGGAGAGGGGGTGACACTTGTCACTTTCCCATTGGTGAGGAAACTTTTGGGATCCTCTTTTTATTCTTCCTCATGTGGGAAGAAGGGGTCTTCTTGGTTCATTTTTTTGGAGCACTTGGAGAATTTTGGAGCTTGGAAGGGAGCTTGGACAAAGGGGAAAAGCTTAGAGTCTTGGAAAGCATTATAGAGGTAGGGTTCTTAATCTTCTTCTTCTTAGTTGTGCTTATTTTGTATGTATGCTTGATCAATGAAATAATGTGTGTGAAATATGTGTTGTGTAGTTGTTGTTTGTTCTTGTGGTTTTCTTGTTGTCTCTCCACCATCATTTGGATTGATGGTTTTTGGAGAATGTAGGGGAAGAGAGAGGGATTTCCCTCTCAAACCTCATGGTTGTTGGTCAAGCCATGAAGGTCCCTTCTCATCCCCTCATATGGTTTGAGGTGGGAGAAAGGTTCATATGGCTTGATCCTTTCCCCATTCTTGGTGAGGAAACCCATGTGGGTTTGAAAATCCTCCCAAGAAGGATCTCTATAGTATAAGGAGGAATAAGGAGGATGTATGATTAGGAGGTATAAGGAGTTTTTATATATGTATTTATTGGTGCTCCTATGGTTGGACACCTTGATTTGGGCATCCTTCTTCCTCTCTTCCCCCTTGTGAGGTTGACATTGTTCTCCTCATGTGTGGTTTTCATTGTATAGTAGGTCTAAGTAGATGAATGGTCTTATGTTTTCTCTTGTTGTGTGTTTAAACCCCATTATTACTTGTGCACATTGTGGGAGCTAGTTCCTCTCTCCCATGGGCTTGGGGGAGGCTAGCATGACTTCCAACCATGGAAAGGCATGTGATGATGCCTATTGGTTGGGTGGTAAACAAGCCATGTTTTCTCTTGGAGTTGGATTCTTGTAGGAGTATTGGAGTTGGAGCTCAAGTTGGAGATAGTTGAAGCCTCTTGCCATTTGGTCATTCTCTTCTTTTGTGGGCATTGCCATCACTTTGTAAATGAATGTGACTTGTCAAGTCTATACACTCTTGTAAATCACTATTTTGTACTTATTGTTTCTTGAAAACATTGGTCACCACAAAGAAAGTTTCCATTTTGTAGTTGCAAGCATCTTGTAAAATTGTCATTTGAATTTATAATGAAATCAAGAACTTTTTATTTTCAATGCCTTCATTTGGAAAGATTTGTTGTTTAGAAAAATGAAATATAGATATGCATTACATATAAAATCTACAAAATTTAGTGTGCTTGCTTTTCATTTTAATTCAAAAAAAATGGCATTACAATTTGTAACCCTCAATTGTCAGCTTCCCCTCTTCATTGTGTGTTGCCATGTGTGTCAATAAGGTCCTCATTTGAATGCAATAAGTCTATAGAGACATGGATGAATTAGTGCAATTAGGTGAATAAAATACAAAGGAAAATTATAGATTTGAGTGATTGAGAAACATACATTTGTCAAAAGCAATTACAAGCTTTTAGAACAACATTCAACCATTAAAAGAAATATGAAGAGTGCCTAACATTTACGGATGTATTAATTAGGTTATTAGTTATTGCATTACATTGGATTCTTTATGGACATGCAATATATTTGTGTGTTGGCTTCAAAGAATTGTTGACATTAAGGGGCTTGATAATAATGGAGGGATAACGCATGCCCCTCCAAAACCTTCCTCATTATTTATTATGGTTATGTAGGGTGTTGCTTAGCTATTAGGTTTCTCACGCAGGGTAGTAGTTTCTTAAAGATATGTTGAGAATTTTTCTCTATCGAAGTAGATGAAAATGGCCATTCTTAAGATTTTCCTTAGTTCACAATTTTCAAAATTATATACTTGTAATAACAGGGAAGGATTAAAAAGGCGTTGATGAGAGTTCTTTTTTCTTGTTAACTTATCTAGGATATTTTTAGGTTTGCATTTCTCTAGAACAACAATGAATTAAATATTCCTCTAAAACCTCTTCTCATGAATTATTATTAATTCAAAAATATTTTGTTATGCAATTAAGTTTGATTTTGATTTATACTTGTTTAAATTTAAATTGCAATGTTTGTGGATAGATATAGTTTATTGGCGATGAAAAATAAATTTTTATAAGAATAATGAACAAAGAACATTTAATACAAATACCTTATAAACATTTGATAAAAAATTCAAAAATGTTAGAAATGATCCCACTAAAAAAATATAAATGAAAGTGAACAACTTGATTAAAATTGAAAGATGTTTATTTTACATTAAAAAACACAATTGATAAGATAGTAAAGATTTTAAACCAACAAAAGACATTGAAACCACTTTTTGCCAATCAATATCCTAAGAAACAAATTAAGATCCAAGCTTAACCCGAAACAAAATGGTGTACATGATTTAATGTTCATGTGGTAAAACATATATATTGAAACATGAAGATTGATCTAAACTAGGAATAAAGAGTGTGGAAAAAAGGGCAAGATGTGGACTAACAAATTATATATAATTAAATATGACATTTGCATTTATAAAGGGTATTAGCTACTAAAGATTAAATATGAATTGTTAGGAATGTTATTGAAACTATACAACTATAATGCCCCATAATTTTCTCAACCCAAAGATAAAATCATGGATTTTTTTGTTAACAAACATTTATGACATTTACTATATAATGACAACCAACGGGTTTGATTCCAATGCATGTTCATAACTACATCAATAAAAAAACCCATAAGTACCATATAGGTTACAAAACTAGAGCAACTTATCGAATTATTTCTTCTTTTACTTTTAACGGAATACATCAAAAATAAAGGGGATTAAAACAATTATGACAATAACTAGGATCAGGAGGAAGGGGTTTTCAACATAACCCACTCACCAAAAGGCTAGTATGCCCCCCTAATATAAAAGTAAATTTGAATCTTCAATTTATTACCAGATTAGATCAGTATTTATCAAACATAGGTGTTACCCTTTTGCAAGGTTTCATGATATATAAAGATGGTCTCTAACTAGTCCTAAAACGACACTGGAGGAGTAATTATACCTCCATGTTACTAACATATGCTCCTACTATTTACCGCATTACAAAGATCCATCCTATACACAACAATTACAATAAATTCTCCATATCAATGACACAATGGTGTAATGAGTGACACAAGATATAACAATACAACCACAAATGAGAGATATGAGAAAGGTCATTACCCAGAATGTGCATGTTTTCTATGGTTTACTTATTCATTACAATCTAGGTTCATTTGTCTTACCACACCGATTCAATAGGCATTTAATTATCATAGGCATATGTTCTCATTTTCAAATCCAATTTTCTCATTTTGTTTACACCTTTACCCACAAGGAGAGCACTTCATTTATTTTCTTTCTTTATTGTAATTAACTTGTGTAGTTTAAGCATTTAGTATCTCCATTCATAGAACATATACAAGTCACATACCATTCCTATCAAGTCATAATTCCAAGATTTGATAGTTATATACCCATATGTGACCGTTAGTTCTAGTGCATTAACATCACAAGGGCTTAACCTTAAGTTTAAGATATGGGCTCAAGTTTCGCTTTTCATTACATAAAAGGTGAAGAAATCAAGTTTTACCTCATACTTGCGACACATATTTAAGACCCAATTTCAAAATAGTTATAGGTCACCGGTCTTGCCCACAAGTAGGCTCTTCAGATGTCTGACACTTACGTTTTTTCCAATTGGTTCCTAAGGGAAGTACACCCTACTTTAGGGAACACACAAGAGTAAATAAGAGATTCTCCTCCCGCTAAAACATTGTACAAACTAGCGTTATTCACTTGTTAGTTGTGATTAGCTTACCAAGATACATGCTTCCACATGAATCATTCGTTATGTTTTTTATTGCTAACAAGGGGCTGAAATGCCACATTAAAAGTGCAACTTCAAATTTCCTAATTATCTTTCCACAACATTTTGTTAGCTGCAAATCGATAATTTTCAAGGTATTATCCACAATTAAACTCTTAACTAAATTCCACAAGTTACCAAGGATGTGAAAAAGGTTATGTTTCACCAAATTACAAAGTATGTACTATCAAAGGGATTTTGTACTATATTTAGCTTAATACCAAGAAATCTTTTAAGGAGCTCTATGACTTTACAAGTTTTGATGAACATAACTTCCATACTAGAACTATATTAACATTTGGTTGAAGGATCCATTACACAAGTTTCAAGCTCCGTGTTATGGTCATATAGTACCATGTACATGCGGAATAGGAATGATCATTATCATCACTTGTAGTTTAAGGATTCTGCTAAACCATTATGATATGCCTTCAGGGGTGTCAAGACATTACGAGTTAGGAAAAATTTCCTATTCCTAACAAGCTTAGAGTTCCTTTCATTAAACCATAACCATACCCCCATTTATAGATAAAAGATACTAACTACCAAGTCCTTGGGTTAGATAGTTATGTTTATTTGAAGTAACTACTTGAGAGTTCCTAGAGGATCGGTACCTAAGAAGAGTCTTGTAAAAATGATGCCATTAAGGGTCACCTATAAGAGCATATGCCAACAATCACTAACCTATATATGAGTCAAATGTAGTTTACCTCGCGATGGTAGGGATTTTTCTCATGTCTATTGTGTTGTGGAAATGCATTTTAAGTGGAATTTAAGATAACCATATTCAATTACATTTCATAAAATGTTATAACACCTATCAATTAAATAACCACCTTCCCCATTGCACATTACCATTACGAGTTATAAGTAAGACATTAAATAAACTAGTTGTAACATACTAGGATACACATGATTTAAAGAACAAGACGACAAAGGGCAAAAAGGGATTATAGGGTTGGCCCAAGCTACATCATAAACAACGACACTACTATTTTCAAGCTTATGTCACATATGCTTTTCAAGTTTAAGTTCACTACCATACAAGTACACAAAATTCTAAGAATATATCGTGATTAACCAAGTACACCTTTTCCAATGTGATTGGTCTATAAAGTACAATACAAATATTCATCAACACATTCATTATCACACATATATGAACCTTTGTCCCTTCAATAATACAATTAATAAAATTGTTAAAATAAGATACTTTTCTTATTCCATCAAGATTGCACATTATACAAGTTATAAACAACTTTAAACTTAGATTTTTAACAAACATTTTAGCCCTGCCACACGACATGCAACCCGCCAGATTATGTAAACATGGTTGGTGAAAATTATTGCACAGGCCTACCTGTCATTTCTAACATGCTATCAGGACTCACAATATCAATTCAAAACTAGAAAGAGATAAAAATTTATTTAATTTCCATACTTCGCAAACCAAGACATATTTTCAAGATTTAGAGAGAGATTAGAGAGAGAAAACATTAATTAACTTTTATACAAGTAAACTAACACTTTTTCATGATCAAGAAGTGTGAGAGATGACACAAACAATTTTGGATACATAACATTCAAATTCCAAAAATCTTTTATGAGCATTACTAATTTTACGACCTCTAATACAATTTTCTTTCTCGTTGTTGCAATAGGGGTCTAGGTAAATATGATAAATCACGTGATTCTATAATTCCATTATCGGTCTTGTTTAAGTGTACCCAAACCACATATTTCTGCTCATCATATGTATTTCCAAATATTACATTAGTTTTAAGCACTCGACGAACCTGAGAGGGTCAACGTGGGTCAACGGGTCTTCGTTACGTTGTTGCATAATCTAACCCAAGTGGCCACTGAATGGGCTTGAAAAAAGGGTGTGGAACCCCAAAATGGGATGTTTAATATTTCTACCCTATTCTCTAGTATATGCAAAATCGCAAGAAACTGACAAGGTCCACAATTGGTTATTGAGGTTCAAACGACAATAACTTTCTGGAGCTAGTTGGTTGAAATTAGTTGTTTGCCCATAGCAAACTAAGCCCAATAGGATCCGAAACAACTGCATAAAATATACTTTTCGGAGGAGACAAACCAAAAAAATATGCTACACTATTCTCCATGTGGCAACGAAGAGGTTTGCATGGTCAAATGTTACTTCTGGATTTCATAATCATGAAATTTGATGTGATTCTGAGAGGGTTCAATCATAGTAAGCAATTACTCCCAATGACCAGTTTTCCCGAGTAGGTCGAAAATCACTTCACAAACACGATCGTCAAGTGTTTTGGCAATGTTTCTAGGTTGGAATGGGGTCACCATACGACAAGGAAGAGGTTATGATATTTTAAAAGAAGTGAATTTTTGAGACGCTTATTGAGCGCTAATTTTGAGGGGCATTTGGCAAAAATTGAGGGTTGTTTAAACTTTCCAGGTTACGTTAAATAACACGTTTATCAATCTAGTTTGGATATCATGAGATATTCGCAAATGGTGCACACGTTATAAGTTTGTTTAGATCAAGTTTAAGGTCTAGTTCTTTGACACGCCATCCAAGGTGACTATTCACGACACTGGTTTAATATGATGCAGATATTGTTTTATGTGGTTTATAATATGATCTGGTAACTAAACATCGATAAAAATATTATTTTCAAATTTTACATTTAAACTATCAATAAAATAAAAAATTCAAAGACAATTAAAGAGGAGGAAAGAATCCATGCATGTAGCTAACAAGACGGTCTGTCCTAGACACTTTGGCATGCACTCCAAGAGACCACATTTTGTTGAAGAAAATTGTCAAACATTTCTTGTGCCTTCGGTGTGTTTCCACATTTTCACATTTAAAAAAATATATGTTTTCAATCATTGCTTGATGGATGTCCATAGAATTTTTCCCAAATTCCCCTTTTGGCATAGGTTCAGAAGGTGCTAACAAAGGTTATGAAATTTGGATTTAAACCTACAAATGATATTTGGTTATATGCCTCCAAGGCCTTTCCAAAAAAACCCATTTTGTACATCTCCTACAATCATTGTATTCAATGAGACCATGCTTCTTTGAGGCATTTTAGTGAAATATGACTTTACATTTGCCACTATTATTTTGCATAAAAGTTTCCAAGTCCTTTTCAACAAGCTCTCTTTGTGCAGATCATCCATATTCCTCTGTTCTCTTCAAGCACCAAACAAACACATCATCTTAGCCACCCTATATTTTTTTGGCACATTGATAACAAAGCTTAGAGATGGGATAGTGAGGAATAGAGAGGACGTAACAGAAGGTAGATCTGATGAAGAAACTGATACGGTTGACAACGAATGGGTCGGGTTGACGACAACTGGGTCCAAGAAGACAAGATTTGAGTTGTCACATAGCTGGGTGGCTGAAGCAAAGTATTCTGAATGATGCAGGAGCTAAGAAACATAGGAAAATGATGTTGCAGACAAAAAATAGGTTCAACACAGGTTGGGTCGAAGGCGAGTAGGCTGGGTCGATGGTGATCAAAGCAAGATTTGGGATCTTAATGAACCAAACAGATGGGAAAAGAGGATCTAAAGAGGGTCAGGGAAAGGTTGACGAATGGACAGAGCTTAAAGATGACCCACACACTTGCAAAAAAGATATAACAACGTGAGAGAAGGACTTTGAGTGATCTCCAAATCTTCAAACCTCCATATATAACATGCAAAGATTCTAAAAGAATTCCAAGTGGATGACTATAGCTCCAGAGAAGAAGATGAACGTGACAAGTTTGTAAAGTAGCTCAAACGCCCAAAAGTTTCCAATCATTTGTGAGGAGGGGTGAGGTGTATTAATAGGGTCGACGGAGACCCACCTGGGTCGTCGATGACTATGTCATACCGTGTACTTGGACGAAAGAGATGGTGGGAATCTCGAAAATGGAGGGCTTAAATGGGTCAAAGGTCGGGATTAGCCATTTTAGGTGAGATAGTGATGCATGGGGTAAATAAATGGTAGTGGGAGGGTAAAGGGAGATTAAATGGATGTAAGGGAATCCTAGGGGTCATAAATGGGGTATTTATGGGTGGAATCCTAGGATGGTGGATAGGTTTTTAGGGTGGTTAAAATAAAATTAGGGGTAAATAATAATACTATTAGGATGGGGATGGGGTGAGTAAAATAATGGGTAAGCTAATGGATAATTAGATGGGATTAATGATGGATAAAGGGGGATAAATGATGATAGGATAAAAATGGGGTTAGGATAGGGGAAAATGGGAATTAAAGAAAATAAATGGGATTTTGAGAGGGAAATAGATGGGATGGTGGGAAAGATGAATGTGTAAAGTGATAACGAAGGGAGCAAATGCGGGATGGGGGACAAGTGTACCAGAAATTGGTAGTTACAGTCAAGAAATGCGAGGATTAAAAAAACACAAATTTATATATCCACCAAAATAATCAAGCCAAGAATTATAGTTTATGTTTAAATAGTAAATTATGATAGATTACATAACAAGATCAATTAGATATTAGATTATGTACATAAATATGGAAATAAATGAACACAAGACACCATATTTAAGTGGGAAAACCATAAGGTAAAAACCCCACTGAAAATATCACTTATCTTTATTAAGAAATATGTTTCACCTAGCACTCCCACTATTTCCTTGACTCCAATGCAGTTACACTTTCAAGGAGGAATTATAAATTGTCTAATACATCAACTCATGAGTAGATATCATTTGCATTATGTATCTTCTATTAGCTCACATATACTACATGTATCCATATGTTACATGCTTGTTACTGTTGCGTAAGCAATCTCTAATGATCTCACCTTGATTTATATCAAGGCGGGTGGCCCAAATTGTGTCACTCTTATAATTTTGATTCAAAACATGTGTTGACCTGATATAGGTATCCGCCACACACTTATATTTTAAATATAAGTTATATGTCATGATAGTTAAGTCTTTAGTAGGTTTGTTGGCGGGTTTCTATTAAGTCAATTTCCCACTTAATATTACAACCCCAACACTTTTCAAATAATACAAAAGACATAAATTCTAATTCCATTTTAAAAGACAAAATATTTTTATATCTTTAGATTTTTTTGATGTGGAGACAAAGCCTTCAATAAATGGAAAATAATGGGATCTTCATGGACTCTTAACAAAAGTTGTAGATAAGGAGGAGTTAGTTATAGGAAATCAAAAAAAGAAAGAAGTAAGATATGCTTGTGATTATGTATCTAACAATGATGATGCATATTTACCCTTTACTATTGGATCCACTAGTGATAAAAGCATTGTAGTGTCAATGTAAATGACACAAAACTTCTAGATATGAAAGCAACAAATAATATGAAATTATCCACAAAGCAATTTGAAATGAAGCCTCAAAATGGCTATTTTAGAGGAAGAGATTCTAGTCATGGACTTCATCCGATTACCACTAATATGCTCAAACCCTTTTCACTGGCTTTGAGCACCAACACAAAGCTTAATATATTGATGTACACAATCTCATTTTAAAACTTTGAGGTCTCATATGCATACAAGTTTACCTATGACCAAGAACTTATCAACACAAAATTTTTGCATTTTCTACTCTTTTGCCATGAATTAGAATAAGTTCCGACGTTTTACTAATTTAGGATATCGAACTTTATGACATTTCTTCTCCACGAGAGTTTTTAATAACATGTTTCAATTCTAAGCATTTTTCAGTCCATAAATGTCATCAACAATAAGCTATGATTTTTTTAGTGTGATACTATACAATTACCAACTGGTGAAAAAATATATGTTAATATAAATTTTCAATAAACACTAAATCAATTAGTAAAAAGATAAAATTCATTTTTATAATCATAATTAATAGACTAGAAAATTTTATAATAGTAGCAATTACTCCAAAAAAATCTCGAAATCAATTTGTAAGGAGAAAAAATTCCAACAAGTATGAGATTTGTGAGTATTATATATATACAATGAAAAATTGTGGGGAAGCGACATTGGCGAAATAATTTCTAAGGTTCACTAGGGAGAGGAGCCAATCATTGAGCGGTGTCCAATAGTTAAGAGGGTACTTTAGGGGGAGATACCCAAAACTTGAGAAAATTTAAATGACAAGTAGGTGTACAAATGACATATTATTATATGTGTATCCAAAAAACATATAAAGTAGCCAATCATAGGGCGACACGTCATCTATCCAAATTTTAGATAACCCATGCACAAGTTTCGGTCCAACCAATTTTTTAGTGCATTTCAAATTTGATATTTTAGATCAATTCAAATGGTGACTTTCTCTCCAAATAAACACATGAAACAAAATATGTATATTAAATTCATGTTGACTTAACTATGTGACACATTTCAAGTGTTGACATGACACCATTTAATTGCCACGTAGGTGCCAAGTTAAATATCACAACTAGTGATTTTGTTCCCTATTCATGTTCTCGTTTTTTTGAAATATGTATCTATTAAAAAAACACCAACTACCAATGGCTAGTATTTAAATAAAAAACAACCATGCCACATAAATGTATAAACATTGAAATTGCATATTTATGGAGTGGAGCTATACATAATATTATTTATTATGAGATTCTTAGATAATATTATCTTTTATTTAAAAAAATTTGTGAAATCTTAGGAACATTATTGAGTACATAGGAAGATTAAAAAACATTTATTTATGAGGTACTTCAATTTTGAGAGAGTGCATTTCAATTTTATTTTTGAGGGCACTTCAATTTTATTTGTGAGGCACTTCAATTTATTTATGGGACACTTCAATTTTATAATCAAGACAACTGATTATAAGGAGGAATATGTAGACACCCAAATTTGGTCATTTGGCATTTGATAATGTTAGTTTTATGTAGACACCGATTTTTGGTCATTTGGAATTTGATAATTGAGAAACCTTAAATTTTCCCACTAATACATTTTGGTTAAACATTAATTAATTAATTAATTAGTGCACTCATCCCATTTAAAAATCCCACACCATCTTATGAATGATAAGTTAGCTAGTTAATCGCCATTAACTAATTAATCATCTTATACATCTAATATCCCACATCTCTTAAAAAACACCCACCTCAAATACCTGAAACCTATAAAAATGACCTTCCAAGGTACCATCACAATAACAATACAAACAAGCCTTCCATTTTGGGAAATGCTTCCATGTGGGAGCCATTCTATTTGGGAAACCATTCCACTTTAAGAAAGATTTCCATTTAAGGCAATCCTTTTTTTATTCTTATGGTATTGAAATCTTACACAAGCCATAAAGCAACCACAATAATATGGAAACATGAGAAAATCCTTCCCTTGCTCAATCTGAGTTATATTTTGTTGTATTTAGATTATGATTTAATGTTGTTTATTCCCATTTTGATGTCTAAATTTAATGTATACATTTTTGGCATGCACGGTGGGAGACTCCTTCATTTATTAACATCTTTTGACTCTTTGTAGGCCTTTCTTGATTGTTGTACTTGTTTTACAGATGTTGAAGTGTTTTAAATCACTTAGAATCCTCTATTAATAATTAATTTATCTATTTTTTTCTTTTTTATGGTCAAATTTTCAAGTTTTTTTATTGGAGGTTTTTGTTATGTATATCGACACTTCCCTCCATGGGAATAACATTTTTTTATCCACATTGTGGCATTTCTACTTGTTGTGCTTCTGCATGAACTATTTGCAGGATGTAGCATTTCTTAATATCATATAATGTTTTTGATCTGTTACGTGACATTTATACATTATGCAAGGTCATGTTTTGTTTTATGTATCTATTTTGCAGGGTTGTGGCATTTCTAATCTTCTTGTAACATTTTTTATCGTCACCATAGTGCTTATGTTCATATTTGTAGTATTCTTGATTTCTAACATTGTTTTCAAGGTTGAATCATTTATGAGTTGATTATAGTGTTTCTTATTATCATCATATTGTTTTATGTCATATATGTAGAATTTTTTAATTTATGACATAGTTTTGCAGGGTTGTGGAATCTTTGATTTGCTTGTGGTATTTTTGCTTACTGTAGTGATATTTTTGCATCTTGTAGTAACATTTTTTATTTCTAATATGTTATTTTGCAGGTTGTAGCATTTACGATATTTGTGTAACATTCTTTTACCACTGTAGTGTCGTAGTTGCATTATGTAGTAGCATTTTTGTTTGTGTCACATTTTCAAATTTTCATCATTTCGAATCTTTGAATTTTTTACTTGCAGATTTTGTATTTGTTTTTTTCCATCATATTAACCCTCTTATGGGTACATGCATGGAAATGGTGGACCAAAAGGGGGTCAAAAGTGGTCGTTTTTTCCTGAAATCAACAAAAATTGAACTTTAACTAATAATTTGGCATGGATATGCTCAAAATTTGACAATGTGATAAGAATAAGAAGTGGAGTGCTTGGAATCTAGTTTCTAAACTATTATTAATTTTTTAAAATAGTGGAGATTAAGAAGGTCAAATGTGGTGCACACACAAAGTGTGCCTATTTTTGTGTCAAAAATATAACATAGTGTTGTGTGTGCACGATCCCCATTTTTTGATTTTCGTAAACTATTTTACAAATCCCTTCAGTAGAAAGTTAGTGAAAACCATGTATTTTTAGGGGGTCATGTTAATTTTTCATGTTTTTTATGAATATATACTTTTGTATTAATTTTCAAAGTGAACCTATCCCAAAAATGAAATATTTGTGTGTGCACCCTCATAATTTTCAGAAAAATAGTCATTTTTTAAAAAATGCTTGTAGAATGGAGTTTAGATCAAGCCTTTTAAAAAAAAAATTGGATGAACAAATTATAAATTATGTATTAAAAAGTATACATGTGTTTTGGAAAAAAAAGAAGGCACTATTAAAAGAAATTAAGGATGAAAATCTTAAACTAATAGGATTTTAGAGAAAAATATATCGTCACAAACATAAAACAGAGCTTGACATCGTAGTCATGTTTTTTTTGGAATATTGTTTTATAACACATGAGAAATCAGGGTGTACACTTGAGATTGTTATGTTTTTTGTAAAACATAGATTTAATCACAAATAACACCATCCGAACCTCAGGCTTAGATATCCTAGGAAAATCCAAGCCTATGGATTGACAATTTCAAGTCCAGAAAAGAAAAAATGCAAGTGCATTATAACACGCTTAAAAATGAGATACAATCATAGAAAACAAAAACACCCATGATTTTGGTCTCATTAATCATTTTTTTCTGTATATTACTGCAACATTTTATTCCTTTAAGATATTTTATATGTTTAGTCTTATATAGAATGATTATTTTGTGAAATATTTAATCATTTGTTTGAGATTTATGTGTGTTTTTATCATTTCTTATATCCCTAACACATAAACATTTTTTGGTCAAATAACTTGTTTTAATAAAAATAGTTGAGAATTATGGGGAGGAGACCACGAATGCAAACACTTGAAGAGGTGGATAAACATAGGAAACGAATGCAAAAAGGGCATGAAAAAAAAAATTGAACACGTCTTTATCGGAGATGAGAGATGTTACAAAGATTGTCTATCATCCAAAAAACCAAGAAAGAAGAAAACAAAGGAACGAGAGCAAAAACTATGTGAAAAAAGAAATCAACGTATGGAGATGATGGTATGTCACCTCTTCCCAATGAAATTGATAGTGCAACATATTAGGTCAAACACCTATTGAATCAATAAATAATGAATGCTCAATGAATTATGATGTAATTCCAAATTTAAACATAAATGTTACACCAAAAAACCAACCTTTCAAAACACATTCTTTTTACCAATTTATGAAGATGAACAATAAATAAGAAATTAAAAATGTTTATCTGATGTTCAACAATCCTTACCATTGAAATCACTGATTAAAATTTTACGTAAAACACCCAAGATTTTACTTGAGATTGATGAAAATATTTTAAACCCAATGACTAATAAGATTAATGAATGCACTTGTAGAAGAAAAACTAATAAGATCTGTAAAACAGTTTTTTAGCGACTTAAGATGAAACAGGAAGATGTCAATTATTTTTTGAAATGATTAAAATATCAAGGCCAAAGGCATGAAGGCTAGGGAATCTAGGTATGAAGGTGATTGTTTGATTAGGTTAGATGATTGAACTAGATGTGGATGTGATTTGGATTTTAGGGATATAAAGAGGGTTTTGACGGGATGAGATGATTGGATATTATTGGTCAAAGATGATGTCAAATTGATTTGATTGGTTTTTAATGTGAGGTATACAACCACATGGGCCTTAAAAATACTCAAATAAAAGCACACAAGCCACGAGCCTATGCTAGTATATATGGGTGTGCAACGAGACTAATAGCCCATTAATATACCTCATGTAGAGTGGTGAAATATTGGTTTCCCAACCCTCACTTTACACGATACAACATTGGTAGCTTTGGGAGTGTCATGTTCCCTGCACTAATAAGAATTTGCAAGTGATGGTATTAATGCTAGGTTATATGAGGCTCGCTATGCGTGTCCCTTATATACCTTTTGGTACATGGGGCCCAAGTTTGTGTTGCAAGAATGTTGTCGAAGGCATTGCTATGTGGACATGAAACCCCCTCACTTCACATTGCCTTTAAAATGGGTTGACACTTAGTCATTAACTATAAATCTCCTTGAATTTATATACTTTTTTTAGAACAAGGGGCATTTCTGAGTGCATGATGATGAAATCCATGACACAAGATGCCTAAAAATATTAAAACTGGGAAGAGTATATTCTTTTTGATTCCCATGATCACTAAATGACACTAGGGGAGAGAAAACACAATCTAGCCTTGACTGAGGTGCACACAAACAAAAACTATATATATAATGATCACGCAAGAATATACGAGCAAAATCAAAGGAATGTGTAATTCAAATGATTATTTTTTATATTAGTTCTTTGACCAATCAAAGTTGTAAGAACATAATTAATAGTTTTAGAACCTAGTTTTGTGAAAATGACATTAGTAGCCATGAAAATGAAGATCTCGTTTTGAAAATAATGTTTAGGGAAATTCATTTTCATGAAATTTGTTTTAGCGAAAATGACTTTCATGGAAAGTCATTTTAACAAAAACAACATTCACGAAAAATTTGTTTTAGCGAAGATGGCTTTCACAAAAAGTCATTTTCATAAAAACAACGTTACCAGTCATAAAAAATAACATCCACTTGTCACACGTACACAAAGCATGAAGAATAATGGGCCTTTGTGAAAATTATATTATCATGAGTGACGATGAAGTTATGAGTCACAAAAACGATGTTTACCAATGAGCATGGAAAAATGACTATAAAAAATCAAATTTCTCTAATTTATGAGCCCTAATCAATTTGATTCTTTGCAAAATGTGTTATTAGGTCCTAATGATCATGAAGAACTATAAAAAAGTATAGGATTCCCGCCAGGCGTGCCCGAAATGTGTGCATGAAAATTAAAGCTTTCTAGAATATCATGGATGTAATACCAAAGCTCTGTACTTTAACTCAAGATAACACTCAGATTGAGCTAAAAGGAAGGATAGAAAGACCTACAACTTACCAAGAAGAGGATCCTCCCTTTTGATTGTTGAATTTTCTCAAGATGATAGATTGTTGGTTGCTTCAAAGTAGACTTCGTGCATGAATTTTGTAAACACCTCCCCTTGAAAGCTTGATGATTACTTTATGGATGATGATGGCTTGATTGACTTGGTGGATTGACAAGAGCTTGGTATGATTTTGTAATGGTTGCCTACTACCAATTTGTATGGATGATTTTTGCTTGATTTATAGTTTAGGGGTTGGGAATTTAATCGTTGTGATGAAGTCTTTGTGGATTTGGATCAAGGGTGGATAATGCATGTAAGTATAGAGGATTCTAGAGGTGGATGATTCTAGAGTTTTCCTCCACTCATGGAATGTGTTAGAATAGGAAGGTTCTAGGGATATAGAACTCTAGATTTGATTACATTATGTTAATGATGATTAGGTGAGGGATTAGTTGGAGGATTTGTAGGAGAGGCTAGGTTAGTAGGTGCAGGTAGGTAGCTATGAATATATAATTCATAAAATATGAGATGATTTGATTAGATGGTTAGTTAGGAAAATTAATCATGATGACGATATGTCGTGGAATGTTATAAGGTTAGATGTGATGAAAGGATTATTAGTAAAGGACATTATTTTAGGTGTGTACATTCACAACCTTTATAACCTATTACATATAGTATGGACCATATTCTTATACATATCACATAAGACACATTGATACAACATTAGCATGTGTACAATGTGAATATTACTTCTCCTTGGATACACTTGTGTCATATTGCCATGCATGAAACACACTAATTAGGTATTGTCCATATGAGCATGAACCCTATGGGGCACCAACATACCCTCCTCATATACATCAAAAGGGTATGGTTCCTATGACTACTTGTGACCCACACAATAGATTCACACATGATATCAAGGCTGATATCATAAAATACTATGTTACACATGACTACATATTAGGTTCAAATAATCGTTATATTGTGATGATCATGTCTCCTTTACATCATACACACATCACACACCTTAACATATGATAGCTATATGATATTCCCATTGACAAAGCCACAAGGTAGCATCTTAGGATTTTAATTTTCACACCTTAAATGCACTCACTTATACATAGCTCATCACATACACATATCCTTTTTCTATCGTTCCATTATTGGTCTATGTTCTTAGCGTGGTTATCAATTATTCAACATATTCTTCCTATAATATTGAGGGAGCACATGTATCAAGAAGGAATGCATGCACATCAAAGAAGTTACGCTCAAACAAAGACATGACATAGCTCTAAGATGAAAGCAAGAATTTAGCCACATGAATCGTGCATGCAAAATAAATAGGTCTACTCATTCTCATAGATCAAAAATGAAAATGTATAAATAGGAGTGTTGTGTAACTCCCAATGCTATACCCATCATACCTCCACAAAGGAGAAAGGAGTTACAATTCAGAAATGGAATGTAACTCTTGTATGACGCACACTGACACATATGACAACTTCTATGCAAAAAATTGTCACATAACTCCTAATAACACCTAATTACCTATGATCTCACTTAAGTGAGATGACTCAAATTGTGAGGTGTAAATTCACCTAATTAATGAATAAAATATGAAAAATACCCCTCACACTAATACCCCCCCTTCATCGTAACTTAGGATGAGGTAAGGCAAGTCAGCCAAAAAAATGGGTCCTGAAAATAACGCCTGATGAGGTACCCATGTACAATAAGGATCTCAAGTAATGGAGGAAATCCCAATGGGAAAAACATACACTTACAAGAGATGGAAGACTCCCCTAAACAACTAAGAAAGATGCGTAAAATGGGTCCTGATAATTAAAGTCCTAGTAAGGTACCCTTGTACAAACGATAATCTTTCTACAAGAAGAAGATGAGGAGAAGAAGAAAGCTATCTAGCTTCCTAAGAAGATGAACCTGTTAGAATCCACCCTATACCATGTGAAAAATATCCTCAGAGTGACAAGGTGTTATTCCCATACAAGAAAAAATGCTCCATATGTGAGGTAGAAGTGCCAACTACTCCATGAAGGGATGGTGATTCTGAAGCAACAATGAAGAAGGAGGGTGGAATGTCCTGTAACTGTATAGAAGAAGAGTTCCCATTATCCAATGAGTCCTGAAACAAAGTGCCTGCTCCCTGAAAAGTCTATAGTGGACCATTAGTAGGTGGATCAAGAAACATTTTCTCAAGATGTGGAAGGTGATAAGTGGATGGTGGAGGTGGGTCCCCATCACTATGTCAATAACTATTCAAAAAGATAAGCCATCATCATTAGAAGTGTGCTTGAGCTTTAAAATATCATCATGTATAGGTGAATCAGATGAAGAATCTGAAGGAGGAATAAAGTTAGAGAAGGAATAAAGATGAATATGATGATAAACTAAACCAACTACAATGATAGTGTCATGGTGTAGCTCTCTGACATGAATGGAATCTAGAGTGAACTCAACCCAAATGCCTTGACCAAGGTGAGTAATCTTATAAACTGATAGGACATTATTATAAATGAAGGAATACTAAGCACATTGTTAAATGTTCCACCATTCACTTCAACAGAACCTCTCCTAAAAATTGGCGTATAAGTGTTGTCATGCATCCAAATAGAAGACATGTCACATGGATCTAATGAAGTAAACTCTATGTGTGATGAGGCCATATGATGAGATGCACTAGAATCAATAACCCGTGTAGGAGTAGATGACACTACTGCAACTATATCTTCCCTTTTTCACCTTACTTAATTCTTTTTCTTTTTCTTTCTCTTTCTCTTTCCCTTTCCCTGTTCCATTTCTATTTTCCTTAGAGGATTCGTGAGTTAATGAATATGGTTTGAGAGACTTAGGAACTCCTATGTTGTTCTTCTCAATAACACTCGTGAGGAGGTCAATCTTCTTCTTCAAACATTTTTCTTCATCATGCTTACCAGTGTAGTACCCACATTTGATCCTCTCTTTTAGAGGTCTAGAACTAGAAGAGGAAGAGTAAAAGTTATATTTTGTGGTGGATTGGCCCTTTTTGTTCTCACAATCCTTGTTGTTATGTTTCTTCTCTTTTGAAGCCTTTGGATTTTCATGACCTGTAAGAAGAGCATGGGATTTAGTGGATTTTATTTTACGCATTTGAATGAGTTTATCATATTCCCTAGTCAAGTCAGGAATAAACTCATCAAAGGAGGGCATAATCCATTTTACACCAAGAGCTCTCTTGGTGGAATGGAAGATAAAAACAAAACAAAAATAGTCGAGACCAAGCTTGGACAGGACATAAAGAATAAGTTATGAGTCCTTTTTGTCAATTCCACAATCTTTAAGTTGCAATCTTATAGATTTGAGTTTGGTGAAGAAGTCTTAAAGGGTGTTTAAAACTACTAGGGCTGAGATTAATCAACTCATTTTTTAGTTCATGCCCTCTCAATTCATCTTGTTTCCCAAAAAGGTTCTCTAAGGTATCCCAAAATTCCTTGGGTGTTTTTGGTTGAAGTAATATGAAAGCGTAAAGACACAAAAGGGTGACACAGAAAGACATAAAAACCCATAAACTTCATCACATTTGTCAAGATCCATAACATATAAAAGTTCAATTTTATTTCTCTGTAGTATTTGTTGGTTTAGTTTTCAATCCCATAGTTATCTAATAATTTTTTTGTTTTCACAAGGTGAGGGATACATAAATTTTCCATTCATGAATAAGGGATATCCTCCACCTCTTGGAATGAAGTAAGCAAAGGACCTGATGTTTAGTATTAAAAATCCACTTTGGCAGATAAATCAAGTGAGCCATAAAAAAGATCATGGAGTGGATTAAATTGAAGAGATAATTTAGTTAAGACACCTATTTTATTAAATTCAAGGCTCCTAAGAGGGCTCTTATAAGATCCCTAATGCTAAATTAAGACATAACATAACAAAATAGTCTTTAAACAAACCCCCCATTCTTATATATGCGGCACTTAAAAATCTAAGGCCACCCAGTAGTGCATTAAAATTACACCTAAAACACTCGCACTTATTTTAATTTAAGAACTATGTTCATGCAAAACATGATGTATGGGCTCAGTTTTAAGACACAAAATCACGTACCCTGGTGGAGGTTAACACATGTTTTTCTACATCGTGGCGATCATGTTTCTTAGGATAAATTCTCATAAAGAAAATGTACCCAAGAAGTATATAGAAATACATTTTGATCACTATAGGTTTCCTATTTTGAAGAGCTTCAAGTGTAACATACTCAGACAAATAGTAACATAATAAGCTCAATCGTTCGTAACGATATGGATGCCCTAGTCTGTGGAAATACACCTGAAACAACCCCTCATGTCAAATTTTTGTATCTCTTATTTTCAAGCATAACTATAAAACTTTTAAAACTATGCAATACTTGTCAACATATAAGGAATAACCTTTTCTATTTCCACAAGCATCAACACAATCCCTACAAAGGGACTTATGAATTTCACATGTTAGTATAACAGCCGTTGGTTTCAACACAATAACTACTTAACTGATTAATGCAACCACAGATTTTAGATAGGAAAACAAAAAGGGTTCTTATTTGTTTCTTTTGCAATAACAAGGTTGAATGGTGACAAGATATAATACAACTTCCTCTCACTATGCAAGTGGGATGTAGATCACAACCTTATGCCTTGTGATGGAGCTAAATATGGAATAATCCTTTGATGGATGCAACCTCTAAGATAGAGCTTGGTCCCTCATTATGGTCTCATAACTTTATATTTAGATGTACATGTTCTAATTTGATTAACCCACGAAAGTGGGGGGAGATGCAATGCTCTCCACAAAGGAGAAGTGGGCCCCCGATCCCTAACCAATTGGCAGGAAATCCCAATAACAAGTATAGGGTCACAATGCCCCTATCTAGAAGAATCAACATGACAACAACAATTAAAAGGATGACAGAAAGAAAAGTAAAAGACCAAAGGACATTTTTCCTCAAAAACCATATGAATAGTAGTTTAGATCGAGCCTTATGCCTTCTTAATTTTGTGTCTACACTTGGGTTTATACGTAAAATATAATTAATCATAACAAAGACAAAATAGTTAACTTAATCTTTTCATATTAGTAATAGCCTAGTTCCTACAAGTTTACTTCAACAAGGATTCCAAGAACTTGTCCCCTTTACCTTTGGTGATCTTTTATCTTTTGAGAATCTTATTTTCTTAGGGTTTGATTATGAAATTCCAAGGTCCTCCAAAACCAATCAGCATCCACAAAGTTATGTGAGGAAAATCGGTCAAGAGCTAAAGCTAGCATCCATACAAGGGATAAGTGAGCATTTTCTACATACACTACATAGGGAGAGAGGAGGATCATGTAGGATGCCATCCATCACTATCCTACATTACTACATCTAATAATTCAAACCTCACTACACAAATGATGTTGACATCATTCTTCTAAGCCTACACTCCCAAAGGGAGTTAACAGTAGTTCATGTTTTTCTCTTCCCAAAACACCTAATGAGGTCTGACACCCATAGGTAGGGTTGGTTTATCAATTTAAGTGGTTGTGTGGACAAGTTTAACATGTGCCACATAACTCTTTTACAATTTATCCTTACAGTCATAACTTGGTGATCATATTAAGTGATACGAGTGTACCAACAGCTCTATTATCGAGCCAAGTCAAGTAGATTTGGTCACTTATCCTGCCAATTTCATATTTTAAAGTGACATATTTGTGATGGTCTAACCTTCCTAGTCATCAATTTTCTTATTCGAAGGATATTAACTTCCACACTTCATTGTTTTTACAATTTTACTCTGATCTGTTAAATCATTTAGTGAACCTATCGCTCGAACACTAAATTCCGATATGGCTACTTTTGAGCTGATAGGCCCCTTCTAAATTACATGGTTGCCAATCTATGTAATCCTAAATCTAACATCATCTTAAGAAATTGAATACATATCGAGTGAAAAATCATATGGTTACAAGATTGATTAACAACCTTATTAATCTTTCTTCAATGAGTCTACACCACGTGACAATACTACTTCGCATGGAACCAGGTAACATAAAAAGTAAGGGGAAAATGGTCAAGCTCCAATGGTGGTGATAACGTTCTCCACATGTGGGCAAGATGGTCGGATCAAAACTTGATCTAATAATTTTTTTGTTGGTGAGAAAGTGTGTGGTTATGTTGCGGAGGATAGAGATTGACCAGAACCGGACGCAACCGGGTAGAAGGTTGATTCAACTAAATCATGGGGGAACACATATTCTAAGCTTGCATGAGCCAGAGGTGAGTGAGTGATGCAAAGGAGTGACATGGTCAAGGTCAACATGGATGTTTTTCCTTGAATTTTAGGTAAACAAAAAGCTCAGGTGGGTTAAGGAGCAGATAAGGATGACACATGGGAGGGCGAACCCGGAGATCCATTGGTGAGTAGAGAACAGTTCACACAAATTTGGGTAGCTCAGTGAGTCAAAAAGAACTGGGTGTAGGATCGACTCAGTCTACGTGGGGAGGAGAAATAGCTCACAAACAAGACGCAACCGGGAAGCTTGCACAATGGTGACAAAACAATACACGAGCTCAAGTGAACTCCACATGACAATGAACGAGTGAGCCCATGGTGGTTGGCACAGGGTCACGTGGGAAGCTTCGATGTGGACACAATGAAGAGTTGAAATTAGGAGACAAAATGAGTTGCGTTGATTCGAGCTTGTAGGGATGGAGCTTAATGAAGTGAGCGGGAAGATCAGAAGGTGGATGAGCTAGGATGGCCATATTGGTTCCTAACTCGACAAGCGAGGGACAAGATGATCCTTAAACAACACTTTTACCACCTTCCACAAAACTTTAAAACCTGTAATTAAAACTTAAATTTTCCTGTTGTTTTTGCAAAAAACACACAAACTAAGCACACTTCCCAAGAATAAAAGGACCTAAAAATTCAAGAAAAGCACAGAGTAAAAGTATTAATCTTGCACAAGAAAGTAGAAAATCACGAAACCGAGAGTGGTAAGAAACAACCGAAGCGAGTGACACAATTCCTAACAACAAGATTTGATACAGCATGAGGGTGAGGGAGCATGAGGATGCAAAAGGAATGCAATGCACATCAAAGAAGTTGTACTCGAATGAAGACATGATATAGCTCTAAGATGAAAGCATTAATTCAACCATAAAAATTTTATATGCAAAAGAAATAGGTCTACTCGTTCTCATATATCAAAATGCAAACGTATAAATAGGAGTGTTGTGTAACTCCCAATGCAAGACTCATCATACCTCCACAAAGGATAAATGAGTTACAATCCAAAAATGGAATGTAACTCGTGTACAATGCACACTGACACATATGACAAATTCTATGATAGAATTTGTCATATAACTCCTAATGACACCTAATGACCTATGATCTCACCTAAGTGAGATGACTCACATTGTGACGTGGAAATTCACCTAATTAATGAATAAATGATAAAAAATACCCCTCACACTAACACTTCTCTAGTTTGTGACTAGGGAGCTACCCGATGATGCAACACATTTCATTGGTCTGATGTGATTGTTTAGGGAACAACTACTACGTAGGTCCCCCCTCATCTATTTTACTACTTATAGCTTATGCCCAAATTCCACTAGTATAGATTCTAGTTAGGTATTTTATCTCTCATTCTCCTATGGGAAAAATACAAAAATAATATAATATGATACAAAATACAAAACCAGGACTTGCATGTGACTTGTTCATTCAATATATAGGTGTAAATATTGTGGTCACTCAAATTCATCATTTTGATATACATCATATCCCTCCACACTTGATCTCTATTCTACAAATTAAATGGTTATAAATACCTTAATCCAAAGACTTCGTTCATATACTTTACAAATTCTTATGACCTAGTACCCTGGGGAAACCCACATCATTGGGGGCATACCTAAATTGGGGCTATCTTACATATTGTGCCTAAGTAGATTATACATTTTACATTGTACGGATTCTTACAACCCTCTATCCCAAGGGATACCCACCACATTTAGAGAATACTTGTACTAGGATCATCCTACTGATTTAACTTATATCAAGCATATGCTTACATGTTAGTCCATTGTTGATAAAAAGCTAATATTGCCTATCTTGCAACAACTTATTTCCTACAATACATGCTATATTTTGATTTATCCAATGATCACATTATTTATTTCTAAATATTGATTTGGTCATGTTACATGCTTAATCATGTTGATTAATTACTTTTATTATTTATTTTTGCATTTTGTTATGTTGGTTATCTAGTTTGGTCCTGGGCTCACATTTTTGGCTATTTGACATAGCTTCATATATAGCTCATCTCTTATTTATTTTCATGTTTGCTTATGTATGCTTCTATGATCATGTTTGTTTCTATACTAGTGTTTGTTTTTGTACTCATGTATGCTTATGTGCTCATGGTTGTTTTTAGCCTCATGTATGATTTGTGATCATTTTATCTTCTATGCATGTGTTTGCTTTTATGTTTATATATGCTTCTATGCTCATATTTGCTTTTATGTTCATGTATGTTATATGCCCATGTTTTCTTATAGGATCATGCACGCTCTATGATTGTGTTGTCTTTTATGCTCATGTATGCTCTATGCTCACGATTTCTTCTAGGGTCATGTATTCTCTATGATCGTACTCAATTATTTGCTTGTATATATGTTAAATCATCGTGTTCACTTCTATGTTCATGTCTACATCGATGCTCATGTTTTATTTTATGCTTATATATGTCTTATGTTCGTGTTTGCTTTTATGCTTCTAAATGCTCTAAAATCATGTGTGATTCTATGGTTTGGTATGCTTTTTGCTTGTGTTTAGTGTTTTTACATTGTTTATCACATGTTTTGATTCATATCATGCTCATAACACATTGTTTGGCACATACTTGTTTTACTCATAAAACTAGAAATTACTAACACAAGTCAAGTCATCTTGTCTTGTTGATTTAATTCAATTTAAATTAAATTAATTATTGTTGAGTAAATGATGTATAAATGGTAAAATACAAAAATGACAGAAGTAAACTAATATGTAAAGTATGAAACCCTAAGGAAGAAGATGGGATAAGAAGACTTAGTTGATATGCACGTAATCTAGAATTGATCTGAGCATGAAGAAGTGTTAAAAAGGATACGAGAAATGTTGTAATTAATCTTTGTAAATTATGCAACTCATGAACAATGGCGAACGAGGGCACCCATAGCAGGACAGGGGTGCCTAAGAGTTAGTGACTAGATTTGAGCACCCATAAATGTGCAGAAGCTCTAGAATTGGTTTCTGTTGTCTTGTGAGGGTGTCATAATTGTTCCTTGTTGATATCTTGGTAGTTGTTCTTGGATCGCTAAAGGTACCTGTAACATGCAAAAGAGAAGTTCACCTACACAAGTCCACAAACCACATCAAACCTAAAAAGGAAAATGTAGAATGGGGAGTCAAACTGACCCTGATGATCACCCCGAGAGTGAACTTACAACTGAGATATACACTACATCTTAGACTCCATGTAGTTATTTTGAGTGTGTGTAGAAATTATGCCCTAGGATGCCCTTGTGCAAGTTGCAATTGATAGCGGGTTATAGCTAGAATGTAAAAATGTAGTAGAATGTAAGGATGGAATAAAATAAACTTGCCCTTTTTTATGTTTTGTATACAGAGTTGATGTAAGCCTATATAGTAGATGGATGCCTTTAGTGCCTTTGGAATGAAAGCTTAGGTGATGATAGTAATGTTTAGTGTTTGGTCCTTGATTTTGAACACATAACTATGTATTTATATGATTCCCTTCTTCAAGTTTCGTAATTTAAAACTGGAAGGCTGACCCATAAGTGAAAAAGATGCCCAAAGGATAAAAGAGATCTAAAAATAGGAAATAAGGTAAGAAAGGGTTAAGGGAACCCATAGGGGATAGGAGCGCTTGGGCGCTTCTGTCCTGGTTGGGTGTTGGTGTCTGAAGCCATAAAACATAAATCAGTTAAATTCTGACTGGGTTATTAGGTGTACAAAACCAAATAGAAAATAAGAGATAAATAAAAGAGGCCAAAGATAGTTGTCAACCACTAGTTTTCTTACTTATGAATCATGTAAATGCTACCATGCTATTAGCACCTAGAAATGTACCCAAGTGTGTGATTTTGTGTCTACATTATCCCCCACTTTATGTTGTTGATCAAATACTCAATAACATAAAGTAAATAAGAGAAGCGTACCTTATGATCATGTAGAGCGTGCAGCCAAATGCGTGTCGAGTGGACAAGTAAAGCGTGGAATAATACAAAGTGAAGATGGAGACTAGGAAAGGAAAGTGACCCTAGGGGTGAAGCGTATGGGTTACTTATTCTTTTTGTTGTGATTGTATTTGTTGTTATAAGCTGCTTCTTGTTGTGTATTAAGGATGGACCTGCAAATGAAGAGCGAAAGAGAGTAGTCAAAGTTCTGTATATGAAAAATATAGCAAAGTATGTAAAAATATTTAAAAAGTGAGTAAAAGTAGTAGTAAAGGAAAGTGTGTACCTAATGTAAAAGGGTGTAAAGGATATAAAAGTGTCCTAAAATATTGTGAAGAGCAAGTTTTTTTTGGCAATCTCATGCCGATAGCTAATTTTTTGGGCGATCTCATGCCAAGTGCGAGTTTTTTGGGTGATCTCACGCCAAATAGAAAGTGTTGGGGAGATAAGTCTAGTGTTACTCTCCTTCCATGACTCTACCCGATAATCACCACTGCAAATAGTGCATCTCAATTTGTTCTTATTGTTTCAAATTAGTTTTGAGTTGTACCAATTGAAGGAGATATAATGCATTCTGTAACTGAAGGACTATGCTTGTAGCTATAGAAATACTCTGAAGGCTTTTGTGAACCGTATTGATATGAGAAAATGACCGTGTGTGCCCTCGGGACATTAGTGCCTAGGGGAGGACACAGGTGCCCAGGCGCTACTGCCTGAATCTGGGAACTAGTGTCTGTAGTCACAAAATCATGTACTTTAGACATTATTTGGTCTTACTCTCATACTACGATTCATATGGTTTTTGAGTGAAGAAAGTACTAATTAACCCATGTCCTTTGGTGATTTTACTTTGATTTCTAACATCACTGCCAACCTTCATCACATACTTTCCCATTCTATTTTTGTCATTTGGCATCATTTTACCATTGACTGGGTCGTCCAGCCCAATATTGGCATGCCCTAGGCGCCCTGGTCCCATTCGGGATGCCCTTATCCTTTCTACACATTCCCGCCACTTTTTGGGCACTTTCTGACCGTTTGAGCTTCTTATCTTTTTAGTGGTCAGATTTTTCGGGGTTAATTATGAAATTAGAACAAGAGAACCAAATAAATATGAAGTTATGAGACCATAATGAGGGACCAAACACTAAGCACTACTATTATCACCTAAGGTTTCATCTATCAAAGGCTCCATTTACATCCATCTAGCTCCATCACAAGGCACAAGGCTAGCTCATCTGCATCACATTACATAGGAGGGAAGTTTATTCCATTTCATCCATGATTTTATTACATTTCTACACATAGTTATTGCTTGCTACTTTCACAAAGTGCAACTGGCACAAGAGCACCTAGGGCATGATTGCACACACACACACACAGAACTACATCGGGTCTGAGATGTAGTGCAACACTCAGTTAGTAAACCCACCATCATGGCAGATGAGGACAATCTGACCCCTTCATATGCATATTTCTTTTTTTAGGGGTTTGATGCTCGTCTTGAGGTCTTACAAGTCTCTTCTTCATCGTTGATTACCAGCGACATACAACTGAGTATAAAAAAGCTACTGCAACATGAAGCGAAGGAAGGAAACCATTAAGTGACACCTTAGAGGAAGGCTATAAAGATTTTTCATAGACAAGGGTGCCCATATCTCAAACTAGGGCACCCACAGGCACCCATGTACCCATACAGGCATCCCAATCCACTCAGATTGCCTAGATCTGCACTTTTCTAGACTTTGGCACAATTTCCTCCTCACGTTTCAACCAGCCATCTCCGCGACATAGTCCAACAACCTCATTGAATCAACTAAGCTATTTCTTAACCCCTCTAGCACATTAGGGTTTACATTTCTACTTTCTTAGTTGTTTGGGTCATTTTATTTATACATTTATATCTTATTTACTATTGTCCTTAATGTTAGATTAACTATAGAATATAGAACAATTTCATATTTTAGTTAATCATTTTGGTGAAGCCGACCGCTTTCATGCTTAGGATCCTAATTTTTCCTTTATCAGAATTCTTACAATTCAAGAAATTTCTTTGTCTGGTTTTCTTAAGATGCATCCTAATTGCCAAGCTACTCTTCAAAAATCCCTAGACACCATATATCAGCCAAAAAATACACCGCCACATGAAATAACACCTATATTCAATTATTTATATGATGACCCTAGTCCTCGTGATCCTCCATCTAATCAATCTATGTTGGACTCAATTCAAGCTTTACATTCTTTGTTTTAAGACCAATTTAAGGCAATGGAATCCACGATCACATCTCTCAAAACTAAAATTCAACATCTTAAGGACACTTCTCAGGATAATGTTTATTCTCCCTTTCCATTTCATTCTATGACTGCTACTTGTGCTCATATTAGTAAGCCTTAAGTTATGCCATTACCAGAACCTTTCATCTATGATCGTAATTGATCACTTTACCACCTACTCATTGTTACTAAGCAACATGACCTTCTTACTAAGCTCCTTTGTCTTCGATCCATCCACAAATGCTACATCCTCTTGGGCTTCTAAATATATTCCTTCTGTGTCAAATGACCATCATGCACCATTTCTATTGAGCTTTCTTCGTTCAGTCAAGTGCCACCTATGTAATCTAATCAAGATAAACATCCACATCTTAAAATTATTCCAACACTTCCTCCTACTAAGTCATCTACAACATTACCAAGAAAAACTAAACAATTACCTATCAAGATTCGTTCTCCATCAACTCCTCCTATTAAATCATCTATAGTATTACCAAGCCAATCAAAGCAACCTCCTTTAAAACCCAGTGCTACTTGGCCTCCTATAAAGCCTTCAGAAACACCATCCACACCACAAAATCTACCACCATTCAAGATACCTCCCCATCCTACACCACTTCAGCATCCAATTGTTTTTTTCAAAGCAACTACCCCTTCTACTATTGGTCAAGACACATCACAAATTCCACCACCACATGGTCCTATCGTTACTCTAGCCCACCATGCTTCCATCACTTCATGAAAACTTGGTCTTGGGTAGGTTTCTTTTGTTACCCTACCCTACTGATGACAAACTCATATTCTTATGGTTCTTATATGACTGTTGAGGGGTCTGTTACAATAAAGAACCTTGTTTCATCTTACATTAATATATCGATTTATTATATAAGCACTCATCTACAATCACCTATCACTCATCATGCATACCATACAATATCTCCATATTTATCCCATCATTAAATCAATCTTACCAAATCTATGATACTTTCCCATATTCATACATCATTTCTCTATTTTGTGTCCTATATCATTACTTGGGGGCATAACATTCACACCTCTCCCCCTATCCTAGCATCATCATCTTTGCATTATCATACATCAATATCTTAGCATATGCATAATCATCACACGTTTTAGCATCATCATAACCCGATGACACACTCATGTGCTTCGGTCCACACTTGAATTCTGAGGGCATACTACAAATGAACCCCATACACTACATAATAGGTACTACACACTACGTCTATTCACACATAGCATGTCATACATATTACATTCTACATATAGTCTATATCATTTACATCTCAACATCTGCGCATCTACACATCACACATATTCTATATACCATGCTAGTACTCATCATATGTGTATCAACTCTCATGGTGTATGAGTCTCGCATTATATACTCATCATCTCACATGCTACATATCGCACATATTACACTTTTTAGTCTTCAAATCTTTAAAGGCCAAGTCCATTGCTCTCTGGAAAGTGGCCCCAACATTCATCAAGCCAAAAGGCATTCTGTTATAGGCAAAAGTGCCCCAAGGTGTTGTGAAGGTTGTTTTGTTGCAATCCTCTTCTGACACCTTGATTTGGTTTTACCCTGAGAATCCATCAAGAAAAGAGAGCATTTCAGATCCAGTGACTACTTGCAAAATATGATCCATGATTGAAAGAGGGTAGTTGTCCTTGAGAGATGCTTGGTTTAGATTTCGGAAGTCTACACAAATCCTTATTTCCCCAATCTTCTTCCTTATTGGCACAATGTTAGCCACCCATGTTGAATGGTGGATGGGGAAGATGATTCTAGCATTGAGCATCTTTGTCACCTCTTCTTTAATAACACCGGAAATCTTTGGATTGTAGGGCCTTAGTTTTTTCCTGAAGGACTTAGCTCCTTACTTCAAAGGAATGGAGTGATGCATTTCCTTTGGCTGAAAATATTTGAGTTCATCTTAGGAATAGGCCAGGACAGCTGAGTAATTTTTTAGCAGAGCAACAAACCTTCTCTTCTCTTCTGTTCTGCAACATTTACCAATGTTAACCATCCTTATATTCTTTGAAGTGCCAATGTTTTCTTGATCAAAATCAGATGGACACCAAGAAGACTATTTTTCTTTCTCTTGGATGAACTTGTCATGCTTGTCAAAGAGATCTTCCAAAGAAACTAGGCATTTGGGGATTTTGTTTCCTTTCAGTTTGATTACTCCCTATTCATCAATTCCCTCAATTCCTTCCTTCTCTTCTTTGGGGATTGATTCACAATGTGGGTTTTTACTTCCTTCAAAGAAAAGATTATTGAAGTTATCCCTTTGTTCTAAGAAGGTTAGGATCTGATTGTCATAATTGGAGACCTGCCAGTGATTTGCATTGTCTAGTACGCTAGGTCTAAACACCATCTCAATGGTCAATTTATCCTTGCCAAAAGAAGGATGAGGTGTCACTAAGGAAGCTGACACTGCTAGAGAATCAGCCTTTTCATTCTGCTCCCTAGGGATAGCTTCAATGGAGAATGCATCAAAGGATTCAATGCAGTCCCACACTCTGTTTCTATAGTGCCTGAGTCTGGGATTCTTCACCTGATATTGCTGGCAAACCTACTTTACCACAACCTCTGCATCACCTTTGCATCTCAACTTCTTGATTCCCATGTCCTCTATTGTATGCATGCCTAAGAGTAATACTTAATACTTTGTTGTATTATTTGTATTTTCAAATTGCAACTTGTAGGCAAAAGGATATACCTCATTAGATGGAGAATATAATACTACAACAACTCCTAAATCTGCTCTAGAATGGTTGCCATTAAAATCCATTGTCCGAATCTGATATTCTTCTTCCTCCATGAGGAGTGGAAAGTTCTCTTCCTTTTGTGATGTAAGGAAGTAGTTTCCTAGCCCAAAATCTTGAAAGAGGATGTTAGCTCTTGGATCATCAGATTTCCTTACTGTGAATTTCATTTTCCTGACTGGCAAGAACTTCTTCATTTCTCCTTTCACTGGGATAGTTGCAGATGACAAATCCATTATTATTTCTCCACCTAGGTCTCTACAAAAACTTCTACTTAATAGCATACCAAAAGAGGTTGGGATGTCTGCCACCAAGATGTTCAGGAGTATCTTCTTGTCTGGGTAATCAGCTAGTGCAACCTGAGCATCATTGATTCTTCCTACCAATGGAACTTGTTTGGATTCCATTGAATAGCATGTGCCATTTACCTAGGTCAAAGTGAGGCCAAGATCGATTACAACTTTTACTGGCATCACATTATCTGAGGCTCCAGAGTCTATCATGCAATTGTTCAACTAGAAGCCTTTTATAAGAAGTGACAGGTAGAAAGGCTCAACTTTGTTGGTGGTGGAGGCACTAAGGGTTAGCATGTTTTGAGAAGATGTTGTGGATGGTATGTGAAGTAAGATTTAGAATTAGAGATTGGGGATGTAGAATTACCACCCCAGACTACCTTGATGAATTTGTCAAATTGGGCAGGATGTGTTTGAAGGTACTCAATTTTAGAGAGTTGGACTTTGGTTTTGCTAGCATGCTCTACAAAGTCAAATGGAGTTATGGTAGATGAGGAAGAGGTTCCAGAAGTGGGAGAGGATTTAAATGACAAGGGTTTTTTTACTTTTGGTGTTGGGTTTTCCTTTTCAAATGTAGCAATTGGCTTGGAAGGAGGTGAGGGTGTAGCCTTTGATTGGAATTTAGATGTTCTTGTAGAACTAGTATTTAGAAGAGAATTGCTCTTAACAACTTTTGAGTTGGGAGAAGAATCAAATGACTTACTTGGCATAGTAGTGTGATACTTGCACAACTGGTGAATCTGATTTCTCTCTAACTGATTCCATGGAAGGTGGGAATGGTGATCCCCTGCTGATGATCTTGTTTAGTGGAGGCTTTGGAGAGCCATCTTCTTTGTTCTTCCTACTCTCAGTTGCAACTGCTGAGGCTGAAACACCATTCTTGGATTGTGCACAAGTGAAAATAACACATGAAAAACTTGGAGCTTCTTCATCACTTTCCTCTTCATCATCAACGTATTCAATCAGGCCATTGTGTATGCCAACCTCTTCAATTTCAAGATAGTTTTCATAGTCATCCATGCTTTCTTCTTCAGTTTCCTCAATGTCTGCAACTCCTTCTGATTCCCTAATGTCACACATGGCATTGACTGGTGGTGCTTCAAGAGCAAGCCTATGAGGAGGTGGAGTAAATTCTTGGTCTATCAAGAGGATTTGGTCTCCTTGGAGCATTCCTCATTGTGATTTGTGACAGTTGCTTCTTCAAAGCAACTAGGTCATTTGCCATTTTTTGGAACATTGGATCAGTGGTGACTGAATTTGAACTCTGACCTTTTTGCTTCCCATTTGGTCCTTTCACTTTTCCAGAAAGAATTAGATCATCATCAGTCTCAATTGCAAAGTCTTGAGCTTCCCTCAATGTTCTTGGTTGGGATATTCTGAGGAAGAAACCAAATTCTGATGGCAAAGCACTGATGAAGAATCTTTTCAAGTTGTTTTCAAAGGGTACCACATCTTCTGGGATCCTTCTTTTCAACCTACAATACCTTGCTACAAAATATCTCATTGATTCAGAGGTCTCCTTCTTCATCTGAACCAATTGGACCAGTAGATCCTGAAAATCTTCTGTGCTCTTGAACCTATGTTCAAATGCACTTCTTATATCTTCCCAGCATGTGACAGATCTTGGGGGCAACATGTAGAACCATTCAACAGCTCTTTCTTAGAGTGACTCCACAAAGAGCCTAACTGAAACATCTTCATCTTCAACTCCCAACACTCCACAAGTAGTGATGAATGCTGCAACATGTTCTTCTGGGAGATGAGAACCATCCCCTTTGAATTTTGGGAAGTTCTTTCTTGAGCCTCTTGGGAGCTCATGAAGTGGTTGTGGAAGAGCAAGTGGACCAGTATTTCTTCCCCATGTTATGTTAGGTCCTGCGTACTCTCACGCTCGTGATCACCCATTCTATTCCTGTTTCTAGCCTCTCGGTCTTGTTAAGGCTGCTTCTGCTATTGCTCTTTCTTCTGCTTCAATTTGGAGTCTTTCTATTTCTACAAGTTGAGCATTTATCTCCTCTTTCAGCTAACTTGCCTCTCTTTCAAGTTCTTCAAATGTGGGATCAATTTGTCCTCCTTGCCTCAATTGTTGGGTGTATCTTCTATCAGCCAACTTGAAAGTTTATGTTCTTCTCTGGGGTGCTGGAATTTCTCTCTACCTTTCCAATTCGACAACACGTTCCTCTTCCAGGTCCAGAATCCTTATGGTAATGAAGTAATGATTGACACTTTGTCTATTATGCCAAATAGCTTCTCTCAGATTAGAAGCAATGTCTTCTTGGATGTGAAAGAGTAAATCAGGTCTCTCAATAGGAGGATTTCCCAGAATAGCCATGATTTACATCCATGTAGTTTGTGTGATTATTCAATCTCCAGAAACTTTTCCTCTAGAATCGTTTTTTGTATTTTATGACCTTGAGGTCATTTTTAGGTGCAGATGCTGACAAAATCTGCCCCACGGTGGGCTCCAAAACTTGTTGGCGAGAAAATTTGTCTTGTGGACAAATTGGTGGGTTTCAAGCCAACGTTATGGGAATCTAAGTCCCTCTACTTGAACGGTGCAGCTTCCGTATGTGCATGCGTGAAAAAGTGGATTTCAATGGTGGCCTTTCGACCAGAGATCCAACAGGGGCACTCCACTGACCCTGTGGCAAAGCTAGCAATGTCTCACTAGAGAAGAAACTTTGTCTTGAAAAGGGGAAGGGGAGTGGGAATGGAGGTAGGAGAAAACTAATGTTGTGAGTAGAATATCAAATGCCCACACACATTAATTAGAAATTTTGTTTACATGCATTTATAGTTAGAAGAAAAACAAATCCACAGGAGAAGCTATAAGACCGAATGAAATTCATTGGTCGCAAAGTACCAATCAATCCCTCAATCAAAGAGGCAAAAAATTCCTTCTTTTATTATTGAAGCTTGAGTAGATTTTGTACATAGCTTGAGAATGGAAGAAATTCTGAGGAGAAGAGAATATAGAAGCAATATGGCGTTTTCTATCTTTTCCAGGTACAGAGCACTCTGGTCTTTTTTGAAATCAATTGCCAACCCTTTGGAATGGCTCGAGGAGCCATTATATTCTTTGCAAGAAACTGGTTACAACTTCACAAATCCTCAACGCCTTTTCAAATTCCTCCATTGTGAAGAAAATGCTCATGGCGGGTTAAAAACCAGATCTTGCAAAGCAACCGTTACATTTGATTTGCCAGTTTAAATATAGACCATTTGATTTGCTCCTCTAACTCTGAAATTGGGTAGTCCACATGGTAGGAAGGGATTGGAGCAGTTACAGGGGAAGCCTTTTGAATTTTTTGAATTTTTCTTGAGATTTGGCAATTTGGAACAAATTGGCCCTGCAACCCCGCTTTGACTTTTCAACTTAGACACGTGGCACGTTCTTATTGGAAATGGGATCGCGGCCCTTTTCTCAAAATTTTAACCTTTTTTGGAAAAAGGCTCAAAAACTCAATTTCCTCTACTGGTCGACCCACTGCTTGATTTGACTAGGACACATGGCACGTTCTGGTTGGAGATGGGGTTGTGGCTCTTTTCTCAACATTTTAACCTTTTTTGGAAAAAGGCTCAAAAACTCAAAGTTCTTTCCGTCATTCTTGCTCTCCCGGTTTGACTTTTCTATGGCGGGCTTCACCTTTGACTTTATCCCTTTAAAGCCTGAGCATTCAGAACTTTTTGCGGGTCACTTTTGGAAATTTTCACCTTTTTTACAAAGAGGCCCAAAAACTCAAAGTTCTTCATCGTTTCGCTCCTTCGCTTTGACATTTTTCAACGGCGGGCCCGAGATTTTTTCCTTGGTGGAGCTCGCGGAACATTCTAGAACTTTTTACTTGAACTTTCCCTGGAATTTGGTTAAATTTCCAAAAGGCTCAAAATCTCCCTGATGGCCCACTCATCCGCTTTGACTTTTCAATAGTGGGCTTCACCTTTGACTTTTTCCCTGATCTGGGCTTCAACTTTGACTTTTACAAAGACTCTTTATAGCTTTGATCGGGGCCGCGTCCATTGAGGTTCAAATTTACCATTTTTTCCTTCATTTTTTAAAAATGACCAAAAGCTTAATTGTTAAGTTGCACCAAAAATCTTCCATGACTCCTCCCCATCCAATAGGATCTGACCACGTACCTACATTCATTGGGGTCAAAATTTGATGGGGAAAAGACGCCCGTCATCCCGACTGTGGGAAAAATACACAGAGGAAGAGAACTTCATCATTTTGAGTCCAATTTTCAAATTTCCTTCACGAACCAGAGGCATGGAGGAAAAACAATGATTTGACAACCCAGGCCATAGAACAAGTGAACAATTTTGATAAAAAAAATGGAGGTTTCAAAGAGGATATTACGTGCATAGACCGGGAAATGGAGGATTTCTAAAAATGAGCAAAACAGAGGTTTAAACAGCTCTAGGGCATGACTTTTGCTAATTTCTTGAATCTCTAACTTGGCTTAAACACCAACAAAGGGCATGAGCTCAAAAAATTTGAATTTGGCTATGAAAATGTATATTAGATTTTCAGGAGACAACAACTGGCTCTAGCTTGGGGACATGGCGTGAACTTGGCATGCTAGAGCACGACATGAGGATCCATAATCTCAAGTTTCAAAACATATTACGTTGACCAGTGCCTTATCCATTGGGCCTTGCAGAGTCATGTACAATTCCAAGAAAGAATGGAAGAAGGAGGAAACACACAAGCCAAACCACACACAACAAAAACCAAACAAAACTAAACCAAAACCACACAACAGAAAAGGGAAAAACACACCAGGAAATCACCTATGGTACAAGGCAGGGGACAACCAAATTTCACTGATGATACAGTTTCAAGTATTTCCCGCTTCAAGGCAATTCCAATGGTGTTCCATCCAAGTATGAGAGGAGAAAAACATTCTCACCACAAGCTCCATGAATTTGGAATGGGTCGAGCCATAATGAATCAAACTTTCCATGGCTGCCCTTTGGTTCTCTTCTCTTGTCCCATAGCAGGACAAAGTCTCCAACCTTGAATTCTCTTCCCTTTTCCCTCTTGTCAAATATCTTCTTCACTTTCAATTGGTGTTTTTTAATTCTATCCACCACTTGGCATCTACTTTCCTCCAGCTTCTCCAGGAAGAGGATCCTCTTGTCAATGGAGTCTTTGTATTGACCATCTTCTATTTCTTGTAGCAACTTGAGAGCTGGCATCTCAATTGTGAGGGGAATCTCTGCCTCAACTCCATACAACATTTGGAAAGGTGACATACCTATTGCCTTCTTAGGAGTGATCCTATCAGCCCAAAATGCATCATATAACTTCTTGTGCTAGTTCCTTTGATTCTCATCTACCAGCTTGCGAACAATGGTCACAATGTTCTTGTTGCTTAACTCAGCTTGCCCATTTCCCTATGGGTAGTAGTCAGAAGAGTGAGATAGGGAGATTCCAAAGCCATAAAAAAACTCTGTGAGCTCCTTAGAAGAGAAATAGGTGGCATTGTCTACAACAATTTTTTGTGGTATTCCAAAACGAACAATGATATTCTCCTTGATGAAGTTACAGATTGTTTCAAAGCTGGATTGATTGGTTGGGATGGCTTCCACCCATTTAGTGAAGTAATCAGTTGCAGTGAGTACATAAGTATGCCCTACACTAGAATGAGGATTCAGAACACCAATAAAATCTAGCCCCCATTTCTGAAATGGTTCTTCAATCACCATAGGCCTGAGTGGCAATGCAGCTAGTTGTGGCTTTCAAACAAATTGTTGGCATGCTTTGCATTTGGAAACCCAATCCTGAGTGTCTACAAAGATGGAGGGCCAATAATATCTCCCTCTGAGGATCTTATGTGCGGTGACCATTGTTGAGAAATGTCCACCACAAGCTTGATCATGATATGCCCTGAGCAAATTTTCTTGCTTCTCCTTATCTACACACCTGAGGAAATAACCATCTAGGCCTCTCTTATAAAGTACATGATTCCAGATCACAAACTTGGTTGCCTTTAGCTTGAGTGTCCTTCTTTGTTTGTAATCGAGATGAGGGGGGCATTCTCCATAAGTGAGGTAGTAAGAAATTTTAGCATACCACTCATCAGTTGTGGTGGCAAAGAGCGCCTATGGACTATCTCCTGAACAGGTTCAACAAACACCATCTTTTTCTCCCTGCTGAGCCTTGAGAGCTTCATCTTCAGCAATCAGCTTGCACAAACCATTTCCTCTTACCAGATTAGAGGGTCTAATCTCTAAGTCATACTCTTGGGTCTTTGCAATGCAACTTCCTCTCTTAGCCCCAAGGATCTTGTTGAGTCAAAATGGACTTGATTGCACTTCCAAGGACCATCACCACTATATGGGAATTGAGAATGTAGAATCTAGAACTTTTAACAGATTTGACCACTGCATATGCGTGTTTCTCTAATTGGTTGTACTTTAGCTCATGATTCTTCAAAGGACAACTCATGAAAGAAATGGGTGCTTCCAAACCTTCATCATTTTTATGAACAAGGATAGCAGAGAGTGTATGTTCTGATGCATAACAATACATGACAAACTCCTTGTTGAAATATGGAGATACATGAGTTGGATCTTTGGAAATGGCTTTCTTGATCTCCTCAAATGTTGTTTTGCCTTCCTTATTCCACTTGAAACTTTCTTGAGACTTCATCATGGAAGTTATATGCTTAGTCAGTTTAAAAAAATCAAGCACAAAATGATGAAGGAAGTTTACCTTTCCAAAGAACAAACGAACTCCCTTCTTGTTGGTTGGTAAGGCTAGTGCTTGGATAGCTCTGATCCTCTCAGGATCAATGCGTGCTCCATGTTTGTTCACAATGTGTCCCAACAACTTACCTTCTGTGACTCCAAAAATGCACTTCTTTGGATTTAGAGAAATGCCATGTTTCCTACACCTTGCAAGGACTTGCTCTAAATGATAGATATGATCTCCCCTCCTCTTTAAAAAAACTATGAGGTCATCAAGGTAAATGACAATGCAATATTTCATATATTTAAAGGCCAAGTCCATTGATCTTTGGAAAGTGGCTCCATCATTCATCAAGCCAAAAGGCATTCCGTTGTAGGCAAAAGTGCCCGAAGGTGTTGTGAAGGTTGTTTTGTTGCATTCCTCTTCTGCCACCTTGATTTGGTTGTACCATGATAATCCATCAAGTAAAGAGAGCATTTAAGATCCAGTGACTGCTTACAAAATATGATCCATGATTGGAAGAGGGTAGTTGTCCTTGAGAGACACTTGGTTCAGATTTCGGAAGTCTACACAAATCCTTATTTCCCCAATCTTCTTCCTTATTGGCACAATGTTAGCCACCCATGCTGAATGGTGGATGGGGAAGATGATTCTAGAATTGAGCATCTTTGTCACCTCTTCTTTAATAACATCAACAATCTTTGGATTAAAATGCCTTTGTTTTTTCCTAAGGGCTTAGCTCCTTGCTTCAAAGGAACGGAGTGATGCATTTCCTTTGGCTGAAAAGATTTGAGTTCATCATAGGAATAGGCCAGGACATATGAGTACTTTTTTAGCATAGCAACAAACCTTCTCTTCTCTTCTAGTGAGCAACATTTACCAATGTTAACCACCCTTAGATTCTATTAAGTGCCAATGTTTTCTTGATCAAAATCAGATGGACACCGAGAAGACTATTTTTCTTTCTCTTGGATGAACCTGTCATGCTTGTCAAAGAGATCTTCCAAAGAAAATTTTCCTTTGGGGATTTTGTTTCCTTTCAGTTTGATTACTCCCTCTTCATCAATTCCCTCATTTCCTTCCTTCTCTTCTTTCGGGACTGATTTACTGTGTAGGTTTTCACTTCCTTCAAAGAAAATATTATTGAAGTTATCCCTATGTTCTAGAAGGCTAGGATCTGATTGTCATCATTGAAGACCTGCCAATGATTTGCATTTTCTAGTATGCTGGGTCTAAACACCATCTCAATGGTCACTTTATCCTTACTAAAAGAAGGATGAGGTGTCACTAAGGAAGCTAACACTGCTAGAGAATCAACCTTTTCATTTTGTTCCCTAGGGATAGCTTCAATGGAGAATGCATCAAAGGATTCAATGCAGTCCCACACTCTGTTTCTATAGTCCCTGAGTTTGGGATTCTTCAACCAATATTGTTGGCGGACCTACTTTACCAAAACCTTTGCATCACCTTTGCATCTCAACTTCTTGATTCCCATGTCCTCTATTGTATTCATGTCTAAGAGTAATGCTTCATACTCTGTTGTATTATTTGTATTGTCAAATTGCAGCTTATATGCAAAATGATATACCTCATTGGAGGGAGAGTATAATATTACACCAGCGCTTGAACCTACTCTGGAATGGTTGCCATTAAAATCCATTGTCCAAATCTAATCTTCTTCTTCCTCCACGAGGAGTGGCAAGTTCTCTTCCTTTTGTGATGTAAGGAAGTAGTTTCCTAGCCCACAATCTTGAAAAAGGATATTAGCTCTTGGATCATCAGATCTTCCTTACTGTGAACTTAATTTTACCTAACTTGGAGACAGCTTCTTCATTTATCCTTTCACTGGGAAAGTTGCAGATGACCAATCCATTTTTTATTTATCCACCTAGATATCTACAAAAAATTCTACTCAACAAGCATACCAAAAGATGCTGGGATCTCTACCACCAAAATGGTCAAGAGTATCTTCTTGTCCAGGGTAATCAGCTAGTGTAGCCTGAGCATCTTTAATCCTTCCTACCAATGGAACTTGTTTGGATTCCATTGAGTAACATGTGCCATTTACCTGGGTCAAAGTGAGGGCCGAAAAGCATTTGTAAATTTTTTCTGACATCACATTATCCTGAGGCTCCAAAATCTATAATGCAATTGTTCATCTGTAAACCTTTGATGAGAAGTGACGGGTAAAAAGGATCAAATCTGTTGGTGGTGAAGGCACTAAGGGCTATTATGTTTTGAGAAGATGGAGTGAATGGTGTGGGAAGTAAGCCTTTATAATTAGAGATTGGGGATGTAGAGTTACCACCCCGGACTACCTTGATGAATCTGTCAAATTGGGTAGGATGTGTTTGTAGGTATTCAATTTCAGAGAGCTAGACTTTGGTTTTTCTAGCATGCTCTACAAAGTCAAATGAAGTTATGGTATACGAGGAAGAGGTTACAGCAGAGGGTGAGGAATCAGATGGACAGATGTGTTGTTACTTTTGGTGTTCAGTTATCCTTTTCAGATGTAGCAATTAGCTTGGAAGGAGGTGGGGGTGTAACCTTTGATTGAAACTTAGATGTTCTTACAGAACCAACATTTAGAAGAGAATTGCTCTTAATAACTTTTGTGTTGGGAGAAGAATTAGATAACTTACTTGGCATAACAGTGTGATCCTTGACAACTGGTGAATCTGATTTATCTCTGGCTAATTGCATGGAAGGTGGTAATGGTTATCCCCTATTTATGATCTTTTTTGTAGTGGAGGCTTTGGAGAGCTATATTCTTTGTTCTTCCTAAACTCAGTTGTAACTGTTGATGCTAAAATGCCATCCTTAGATTGTGCACGAGTGAAAATAGCACAAGAAAAACTTGGAGCTTCTTCATCACCTTCCTCCTCATCATCAACATATTCATTCAAGCCATTGTGCATGCCAACCTCTTCAATTTCAAGATAGCTTTCATATTCATCCATGCTTTCTTCTTCAGTTACCTCAATATTTGTTCCTTCTTTTGATTCCTAGTGTCATAGATGGCATTGAATAGTGTTTCTTCAAGAGAAATCCTATAAGGAGGTGGAGCAATTCTTGGTCTATCAGGAGGATTTGGTCTCCTTGGAGCATTCCTTATTGTTATTTGTGACAGTTGGTTCTTCAAAGCAACTAGGTCATTTTCCAATTTTTGGAACATTGGATCAGTGGTGACTGAATTTTAACTCTGACCTTTTTGCTTCCCATTTGGTCTTTTCACTTTGCCAAAAAGAATCAGACCATCATGAGTCTCAATATCAAAGTCTTTAGCTTCTCTCAATGTTCTTGGTTGGGATATTCTGAGGAAGAAACCAACTTTTGATGGCAAAGCACTGATGAAGAACCTTTTCAAGTTGTTTTCAGATGATATCACATCTTATGGTATCCTTCTTGTTAACCTATCATACCTTGCTAAAAAATATTTCATTGATTCAAAGGTCTCCTTCTTCATCTAAACCAACCAGCAAATCCTGATAATCTTCTATGCTCTTGAACCTATGTTCAAATGCACTTCTTATATCTTCCCCGCATGTGACAGATCTTGGGGGCAACATGTAGAACCATTTAGCAACTTTTTCTTGGAGTTACTCTACAAAGATCCTAACTGAAACATCTTCATCTTCAACTCCCAACACTCCACAAGTAGTGATGAATGCTGCTACATGTTCTTCTGGGAGCTGAGAACCATCCCCCTTTGAATTTTGGGAAGTTCTTTCTTGAGCCTCTTGGGAGCTCATGAAGTGGTTGTAGAAGAGCAAGTGGACAAGTATTTCTTCCCCGTGGTACGTTAGGGCTGCATACTTCATGCTCATGACCACCCATTCTATTCATGTTTCTAGCCTTCGATCTTGCTAAGGCTGCTTCTGCGGTTGCTTTTTCTTCTACTTCAATTTGGAGTCTTTCTATTTCTTCAAGTTGAGCCCTTATCTCATCTTAAGCTCTTGCCTCTCTTTCGAGCTCTTCAAATGTGGGATCAACTTGGCCTCCTTGCCTCAGTTGCCGGGTGTATCTTCTATCAGCCAGCTTGACAGTTTATGCTCTTCTTTGGGGTGCTGGAATTTGTCCCTGCCTTTCCAATTCGACAACACGTTCCTCTTCCAGGTCCAGAATCCTTATGGCAATGAAGTAATGATTGAAACTTTGTGTATTATGTCAAATAGCTTCTCTCAGATCAGAAGCAATGTCTTCTTGGATGTGAAAGAGTAAATCAAGTCTCTCAATAGTAGGATTTCCCAGAATAGCCATGATTGACATCCATGTAGTTTGTGTGATTATTCAATCTCGGGAAACTTTTCCTCTAGAATATTTTTTTGTATTTTATGACCATGAGGTCAATTTTAGGTGTAGATGCTGCAAAATATGCCCCACGGTGGACGCCAAAAACTGTTGGCGAGAAAATTTGTCTTGTGGACAAATTGGTGGGTTTCAAGCCAACGCTATGGGAATCTAAGTCCCTCTACTTGAATGGTGCAACTTCTGTATGTGTATGCATGAAAAAGTGGATTTCAATGGTGGCCTTTTGACCAGAGATCCAACAGGGGCACTCCATTGACCCTGTGGCAAAGCTAACAATGTATCACTAGAGAAGAAACTTTGTATTGAAAAGGGTAAGGGGAGTGGGAATGGAGGTAGGAGAAAACTAATGTTGTGAGTAGAATATCAGATGCCCACACACATTAATTATAAATTTTGTTTACATGCATTTATAGTTAGAAGAAAAAAAAATCGCATGATATGTAACATCCCGCATTTTCATTCCACGTTGTTGCAAGATATAGTCATTAACATGAAGCAGATCACGAGGATTTGGCGGCAATAAGTGTTACCGGCTAGTGTCGCAGCTAGGTGTGCACACATTTACCCTGAAAAGGATAAACATGCTTACACGTAGATGAGAAGCTAACCCCATAACGGTGTTTATCACCAAACACTCGTGGGAAAACTTATGTTAATACCTTATCTTGTATACTTTGCAATTACGTTTTCTTATCTTGTTGGTTTTGGTGATTCCCATGTTTGGATATGTTGTTGGGTTTCCTATGTTACTTACTTTTCTGAATGTGATTGACTTGAGCCTATTGGATAGTTGTATGTTTTTTGTACCTATCATTAATATTACTAGTTTACTTTTCTTGTTGAAAGTAATGACTTGTAAAGCATGATTGAAGCTATACATAGTTGCAATGTATTATTCGTTATGCGGAAATAATGATAAATGTTATAAGTTGCTTACTTTTCTTAACATGATGATTATTGACCAAAAGCATTAAGATGGCCTTCGATTGGAACAGGTAAATCTTTTGCTTCGTCAAGGTAAAAGTTAAGTTTGTTTCATAACACTTGTATTTGAAAGGAGGAATAAGATTTTGTACTGCAAAAAAATGTTAATACGGTCTATTGATCTTGATTGTCCACTTTACTATTTAAAAGCTTAAGCATAACACATTTAATGTTATATGGGTGATTGAGTTATTGATCATAATAAGCGTTAGATCAAAATTTGTTGGTTTGATAAATCACCTTCGACCGATCGAAACTCCATTTTGGTGAAAGAACGATTGTATCTGTAGTTATACTTGTTTGAGTGATTAATCTTAAAATTGAATGATTATGCTCTTTGGATTGGCAATGATAAGTATATATGAATGGTTTAAAATGGTTGTTGATATTCTTCAGACTAGATAGTTATATTGATTCATGATTCATCAAAGGTTAGCGAGTTGTGGCCTTAAACCATATGCATGTTGTATATATTAATGTAATATGGTACTAGCCATATTTGTGGCTTGATCATAACATACAATGTTCTATAGATGGCTGATTAGTATTATTCACATTTAGCGATGGTATCCAAACTTGTTGGTTTGGCGAATATCTTCGATCGATTGACACTCCAATTATGGCGCATAATCTGTTTGATAATATTTATTCAAATGGGAGCTTGATCATTTTAATGATCTAGAGACCACTAAGCTGATATGAATATGGTTTGATTTTTGTATGGTCTAATACCATGATTGAATTCATTATAGAAATACGTTATTATGGTCTTTAGCCATACTTCATATCAAACGGTTTATAGTTATGGAGTTTTGTTAATAAGGGGAAAGCAATATGGCTAGATCATATTCAAATGGCAATTATTTAATTGTCGGTGGATGGTCGTAGATCGACCCATGCTCATTTGCTTGATTATTTATTATTACACCTTGTCATGCAAGTTGTTAACTATTGTTAAGGTGAATAAAGTTTAAATTGCCTGTAAACCCGCCAAACTTGGCGAGATAATTGGAGGGTGGTGGAAAGACGGAGTTAGAGCCACGACAAAGCACTGTAAGAGCATGGTCCCATGGAGAGGGGGCTGCATAAAAATCTCAGCGGGTGCTGCTGATCGAATTTAGGAGCATATTAGCTGTTTTTGGGTCCCATGGTAATATTTTTTTTATTAACATTTTCCGCTGAGAAATAATAGGAGCCCATTGCAGTTTTATGGTCCCATTCTACCCAGTGTGCTCTAAAGCACTGCAAAAATGAGATTTTCATTTTTTACAGTATCCACCTCCAAAGCACTGCTTTCAAATAATGAGCAGATGCAGGGTATATAAGGTGAAAATCTCCCTCCAAATCGACCAAAAAAGCTGGCGGGAATGCATTTGGGTTGCCAGCTGGACAAAAAAAGCCTAAACTGTAGCAGGAAATAGCCAGCCCCCCCTCTTCAGCCCCCCCTGGAGTTGAACCGGCAGAAATTGTGGAGCTCCTACTTTCCTGGGCAAGATTCTAATTTACCCTGTAGCTGGTTGAAAATTTTTGCATGGGACCACCTGCTGCATCATTATAGAACCTGTAGCGGCTCCATGGGACCATGCCCTAAACAATTAATAGCTATTAATTCCTTAGGAGAAGAGAGAAGCTTCTCGAGGAAGCTAAGGGGGCATGCAATTTCGGTTCATTTTTTATTTTTTGATTTTTGCTAAGGCTTTAATGAGTAGTGCATGTGGGATCTCAGTGAGTTATGTTGAGAAATTATTTTCAACTAAGAAATTTGAGGAAGCACACCGTATATTGGGTTTGCGTGGTGATAAATATGGAATCAATGGCAATATATTTTGGGTTAAAAATGCTGAGATGTCCTGAAGAGTGAGGACAATTCAAATTTATGGAGTTGTGATTTGATTTACGTAAGGGTTTTTGGAAAGCAAAATGGTGTATATTTGCAGGAGCCTTGATAAATTTAGGCATGGTTTATATTTCTTTTGGCCTTGCCATTTTATCAGGAAACAAATAAATATCTTCTGTTAAATGGGTTGGGAAGATTGTTTGATAACTAAGCAATGAACCTGTTACTGCTACTAAATATTTTGTTGGGTATTATTATTACTTATCTGGGTTCTCAAATTCATTCTTATAAACATTGTTTTATTTGAATGTTTATATGTCATTCCTGCATTTGTACTTGCTTAGTTATTATAAGTATTTTGTGGAACAAATTGTTCTAGGTATTGAGTGCCAAAATTCATTTTTCTTGCATGAGATTGGTAAAGTGGATTCGGTGTAAACCTTCTTAAAAATTTATATGAAACCTTTGATTGAATGATATAATGAGAGGGGAAAACGTTAGTTTGAGTCGGTTGACCTGGATAATAAAAGATAAGCATGAGTCAAACAATGCCTTGACCAGATTTGCGTGGAGTATAAATCCACATGGGTCATATCATGTTCCCTGAGAGCTATGTTTTTCCTCTACCTGGTTGTTTACACCATTTCTACCATAGTTTGGTTTGTTAATGGATGTATAAATAGAATAAAGCCTAAATCGGCCTTGGATTGTTTGATTTACTAAATATGGTTATGAAATTTTTAGAGATAGGTAATTGACCTGTATCAACCTATATTAGTCTAAGATTTTTGTGGAGTTCATTAGAAGGTTACGAATACATGTGGTAATTGGTGACCTAGTTATGCTTATAAGCCATATTCAAGTTTAATTAAGGTAAATGTTGATCGAAATTTCTCGTTCCTCTTCAGATTAGTGAAATATATACTAAAGAAATCCAAACAACTCTAATATGCAAGGGTTTAAGGTACCTTGAAGTATGATAAATGCAAAATGGATTGGCTCAAAGTGAATGAACTCACTGTAAACTTGATGAACCTGCACAACAAGGATAAACTAAAAAGAAAATGGATTAGATAGTAGATGAGGGGGTTGCCCAACAAAGTTGGTTCCAAGAAGTGTTAACTTTCTTATGCGGATGTCAACCCTCGTGTTTAATAAAAGATGATAAAATAAATGAAAAGACTGATTGACATACAAAAACTGAAGCTAAACAGAATCTAAAATTACAAAAATGGATGAAAACTGCAGATCTGAACACAAGATAAAAAGTATCTGGCTAGGTCGACGGTGACCTGAGCAAATGGATCTGGACAACAAGCTAGAAATGCAGATCTGGAATGGTCTGAATGCAAATAAGATGATCACAAAGGCCTGAGAGTATTGACAGTAACCTACATAGGAATATCCAAAACACAAAAACAAAAAGGATGCAAGAAAACAAAGATTGAGATGGATTGGATGGAAACAGGGCTCAGGTCGACAGGGACGTGGCTGAGTTGGTAGTGACTAGAAACAAACAAAGTAGATTTAGAGTGACAGAGAATCCAAATAACAGAGTTGAGAACTAGGAACAGTAACAGAGCAGAAACAAACACCGACGAGGATCTAAAAACATAATGGATGAAACACAAAGTTGGGTCAACGATGACTTGGGTGGAGCGACGACGACCTGGGAAGTGCTAAACAAAGATGAGGATGGAAGGTCTAGACGAACAACCTAGAGACAAAATCATTGAAAGAGGAAGTTGAAGATACGACTCTAATGGCAACTAAACCTTCACAACATTAGTACCTGAAAGATAATAACAATAATAGCATATGATAGCATGAATAAACACAAAATCAAAATAAAACTCCCAAAGTCTCCACAAGTGATGCAAGAAAAGATAAAATGGACTCTAAGAAGGTCGAAACAGTTGCAAGAATGCTCAAGCTCAAAGATAAGTTCACATAGCGCAAGAAAATTCTAATTATGCCTCCTTTTTTTAGGGGGGTGAAACCAGTTTTATAGGGTCAACGACGACCTAGGTGGGTCGTCGCCAACTGCGGGGAGTTGTCCCTTTAGATGTTGGATGAGTGATTTATTCCAGATATGGGGCTTTTATTGATTAGGATGAGTGTTTTAAAGCACATAGGTAGGTTAGGGTTTCTTAGGGAAGTGATAGGGGTAGGTGGGAGATAAAGATGGATTAAATAAAAGCTATAAAAAGCATATGGATATGGAACTAGGTAGTTAGGGATAATAACCAACCCATTGAGGAGAAAAGAAAACTAATTAGACGTAATTAACTAATGAGATGAGGATTAGGAAATTATTAAATGAAGATTAATTAAAAATGAAAGTTGATAGGTTAATAAATAGGAAAGGTGAGAATGCAAATATGAATTGGAATTAAAATAAAGGGGGTCTAGATAAGACCATGATGAAAGAATTGAACATGGGCAACAAGGGTAAGGATACCAAATTTTGGTGTCTACAATTTAGTTTGATCTTTGTGTCCGAAGTCATGGCTCTTTAAAGTTCTAAGGATGAATAAATACTTGAAATAAATCATAGGATACTCGGGAGCTAAATAGTTAGGAGAATTATCTGCTTATGAATGATTGATATTTTGTATATAAACTAGTGTCTTAGTATTCAATACGAATATCAATTTGCATTAATATGTACTCATGTTTCTAATGGTAGTTGGATGCCTAGTTTTGGGTATAAGTTTGATGGTAATAGAGCCTTACCTATTGATGGAATTCGGGTTTACTTGTATGAATGTGAATGAATAAGTAATTATAACCATTATCATTTATGGCATAAATATATTTTCAGATAAGGTAGCTGAAAAATGTTCCAGCTAATTCATCCTTGTGGAGTTTGAGATGTTTGCAAGACATTAGTTTTGAGTGAAGAAAAGTTTGCTTATTTCTGTCATTTTTTTTTTTTTTTTTTCTAATTGTTGTATTAGTTATAAAGACATCTACTATTTGGTTAATCGACTATTGTAAATAGGGAATAAGGGTTGATCATATTTGAGACATAAATGAAGTTAAAAATTAAGAGGTTTTTGAGTTGTCGAATAATTGCAAGAAATACTTGGTTATTGTCTTGACCTCTTTATTCTAATTAAATTATTGCTAAGTTTGAAAGTTAGGGTAATTATCATTATAGAAAACATGGATATTTATTTATTTCATAATGAAATATCTAGGCAGGAAAGATGTATTATCCATGTTAGTTCTTGCGAACTAACCATGTACATTGTTGTACATTATCATTTTCAGTTGCATGGTTGAAAGGCATTTTGAGTTGGTTAAAGATGGACAACATGATATACTTGATTATTTGTGCCATTTTATGAATGAAATGATTGTACTAGTACTTTATTTAAAATGAAAGTTTTCCTTAGTAATCTGTGTAAGGCCTTTGAGCCGGATGAAACTAATGACTATCTTTGGTAATCGAATTGTGAAAAGTATTGATATAATAATTTATGAATATTAATATAAGAAGTTGTTTTGATCATTCTGTATGTGACATAAGACATTTTGATTGTTATTATAAAAAAAAAATCTATGTGATATGATATTTGGTGTGACTATTATAAGATGCAGTTATGATTAGTTGAATGTATAACAAAGACAATTATCCAACAAGGGAACGCAACATATCACGAAGATAAGAATGTCTATAAATAATGTTTGCTTTTCCTATGTAAACAAGATGATGTAAAACAATATTTACGTTTGAATTAACGAAGAATAAAACAACCACCTTCTATCAATGACATTATATACTCTTAATTTAAAATATTATCGATGTAAGTAAAAGAGATGAACCCATTATAATTCAGTATGGAAGTAGTACATCGATATGGAACAATGTATGAAGGTGTACCTAAAATAATATAATTGTATAAATTTGACATAAGTAAACAAAGAAAGATAAAGTGATTACTAATGATCATAAATAACATTATCTTATCATCCTGAAATAACAGTGAAGTGTAGGAATCATAGAGCAAAAATCAAGTCGCTGGAACTTGGTCTGTATCAGCTAGGGATGGCTATGGGTAGGGTATCAAACACGTAATGATGCAAGTCATTATATGAAAAAACCTTCCTCATAGGAATCTTTAGATGTTACTAACATGATTTAGGGGACCTGATTATCGAGCCATGATACATGTGACTTTTGAATATAATCTTAGTACTTATTGTGACTGACTAATCAACAAGGGTTAACTGTAAAATTAATAACTTACGTAACGGAAATGAATCCCAATGTCTATGATTGGAAAATTTGTGAGGTGAAGGGAAGACATGTTTCAAGTGGCTTATGTGCACCCACGAAACCACGCTTGCTAGCGCAATGTCAAAACTATGCACATAATAGTGCATGTAACTGAATGCATTCTTTGTTCACCAAGTCTTCTTGTTATGGTGTCGAGATTCAGAAGTGTGTTATAGTATTAGATTTTCAAAGGACGCTAAGAAGACTCACAAGTACTCTCATCTTGTAATAAGATTTAACCAAATGATATAATGGGTATATTGGCTCATAATGAGTGTATGAGGGGGATCAGGTAGGATATGTAAACCCTTGCAGTTGTGCATGGTTATCATAGATTGTATGGTTAGATTCTTAGCATTAACTAATGCTATAATAATTCATTGGTTGTTATATATGATGTTACTCATGTCAACGTAAGATAACTTAAGGGATTTTATAAACTTTTGTGTGTTGGAATTTAATTGTTGTGTGTTAAATTCAATGAAGGCATTAACTAGTTGATAAAAAAATCCCTTAGTTTGATGAAGCGTAACATAGAGGTGTTACATTTTTGTATCAGAGCTAAAGGTTGTAGCTCTTGGACTTATTAGGTCATTACGCTAACTGAATATATTATTTTGTTAATAAAATACAATAGATATGTGAAGGATGAACTGTGGAGAACGAACCAAATCATATTATGTTGTAGGTTAATCAATAAATAAGTTATATAAAACTCTAACAATCCTTCTTGACACATGAGACATGAGGTTGCTTGGAGCGGTTGGTTAAGTGTAAAAATGATCAGTTCATTGTAACAAAACTTGAATTGATTGGTGGCAATCAACAAAGGAGTTTCTTTACTGTTGGACTATCTTTTGACAACATGTTTTGGAATGGTAAAACCAATATTAAATTAAACCCAAATAGGGTAGATGAAGTATAAAACATGGATTGTCTATTGTGGAAACAATGTTCAGAAAAGCCAAAAGGCTAGAACAGAATATGCAATCAATTCCAACTCGTAAAAGAGAATATAATAAGAGCATTAGTTGTTCTTCACCATTGACTTCTAGGAAAAAGGTGATGGAAAGGATATGACAATAAAAGTGTACTTCCAGGATGAAAACAACAAAAGGACTTGCTGCAATTTCAAGCAAGGAGTAGAACAATGTTGCAGTGGCTAACAACCTTGAAAATGAACAATTTGTTTCTAACGAGATGTCAAGTAGGTTGTGAAGGACTTCCTGATGTTGTTTTGGTATAACACTAGTATGATAAGAAATTTTCTTGATCTACAATCTTATGTCAGTTAATACAACATTGATGATGTTTAACTTCATCATAGAAATTGGAGTTATACGTAAGTTTAGTTAGGAACTTATGACATTACAATTAACATTGGCTATTTTAGCATAAATCAACGCTTAAACGGTTTGAAAATCAAGTGTTATAACGCAATTTGTAGCTTGAAAATACTAAGATAAAGTAAAAACAATGTTTTCCTTGTTTGTTTCAGCTATATATAGTTTTTTTTACTAATCTATTATAATATTAAATAATATTGGATGATATGAGTGGATGTAATGATAAAACTTATGTCATATTGCTGATGGTGTGAAATTTTTTGTTGGTTGAAAGGTTGTTGTAGCCAATAAATTTGAATTTAGATACGGAAAATTGCAATATTTTGATGAAAATGTCGATTATTCTCCTTAGCGATTAGATATAATTTTGTGTTTGAATGTTTTGATTGTGATTAATGAGTAAAAATCATTGGGATGATGATTCATTAAGGGGAAAAGTATGTAACATCCCACATTTTCATTCCAAGTTGTCGCAAGATAGAGTCATTAACATGAAGCGGATCATGAGGATTTGGTGGTAAGAGGTATTACTCGACTAGTGTCACAGCTAGGCATGCACATGTTTACCATGAAAAGGATAAACATGCTTACATGTAGCTGAGAAGCTAACCGCATAATGGTGCTTGTCACCAAGCACTCGTGGGACACCTTATGTTAATACCTTATCTTATATACTTGGCAGTTAAGTTTTCTTATCTTGCTGGGTTTGGTGATTCCCATGTTTAGATATGTTTTTGGGTTTCCTATGCTACTTACTTTTCTGAATGTGATTGAATTGAGGCAATTCGATACTTGCATGTTTTTTGTACCTGTCGTTGATATTACTAGTTTACTTTTCTTGCTTAAAGTAACGAATTTTAAAGCATGATTGAATTTATACATAGTTGCAATGTATTATTTGTTATGTGGAAATAATGATAAATGTTATAAGTTGCTAACTTTGTTTGACATGATGGTCATTGACCAACAACAATAAGATGGCATTTGATTGGAATAGGTAAATCTTCGGCTTCTTTAAGGTAAAATTTAAGTTGGTTTCATAACACTTGTATTTGAAAGGAGGAATAAGATTTTGTATTGGAAAAAAATGTTGATACGGTATATTGATCTTGATTGTCCACTTGACTGTTTAATAGCTTAATCATATCACATTTAACGTTCTATGGATGATTGACTTATGGATCACAATAAGCATTAGATAGGAATTCGTTGGTTTGATAAATCACCTTTGGCTGATTGAGACTCCATTTTGGTGAAACATCGAGTGTATATGCGGTTATACTTGTTTGAGTGGTTAATCTTAAAATTGAATGATTGTGCTCTTTGGCTTGGCAAGGATAAGTATATACAAATGGTTCAAAATTGTTGTTTATCTTCTTTAGACTAGATAGTTATAATGATTCATGATTCATCAAAGGTTAACGAGTTGTGGCCTTAAACCATATGCATGTTGTATATATTAATGTTATACAATACTAACCATATGTGTGGCTTGATCATTGCATACAATGTTCTATAGATGACTGATTATTATTATTATTATTCACATTTAGTGATGGCATCGAAACTTGTTGGTTTGGAAAATATCTTCGACCGATTGATACTCCAATTATGGTGCATAGTATGTTTGATAATATTTATTCAAATGGGAGCTTGATCATTTTAATTATCTAGAGACCACTAAGATGATATGAATAAGGTTTGAATTTTGGATGGTCTAAGACCATGATTGAAGTCATTATATAAATATACTATTATGGTCTTTGACCATACTTCATATCAAATGATTTATAATTATGGAGTTTTTTTAATAAGGGGAAAACAATATGGTTAGATTGTATTCAAATGGAAATTATTTAATTGTTGGTGGATGGTCGTTGATTGACCCATTCTCGTTCGGTTGATTATTTATTATTACACCTTGCCATGTAAGTTGTTAACTACTGTTAAGGTGAATAAAGTTTAAATTGCTTGTAAAACCGCCAAACTTGGTGAGATAATTGGAGGGCGGTGGCAAGATGGAGTTAGAGACACAATGTGGCACTGTAAACAATTAATAACAATTAATTCCTTGGGAGGAGAGAAACTTCTCAAGGAAGATAAGGGGGCGTGCAACTTCGATTCATTTTTTATTGTTTGATTTTTGCTGAGACTCGATTAGAGATCAATGCACGTGGGCTCTCAGTGAGTTCAATTGAGAAGCTATTTTTCAGCTAAGAAATTTTAGGAAGCACGCCATATATTGGATCTGTATGTTGATAAATACGGAATCGATGGTAATATATTTTAGGTTAAAAATGTTGAGATGTCTTGGAGAGTGAGGATAGTTCGGATTTATGGAGTTTTGATTCGATTTGCATAAGTGTTTTTGGAAAGGAAAATATTGAAGATTTACAGGAGCCTCCATATATTCAGGCATGGTTTATATTTATTTTGGCCTTGTTATTTTATTATGAAACAAATAAACATCTTTTGTTAAATGGGTTAGGATGATTGTTTGATAACTAAGCAATGAACCTACTGTAACTGCTAAATATTTAGTTGGGTATTATTATTACTTATCTGGGTGCTCAAATTCATTCTTGGAAATGTTTTTTATTTGGAAGTTTGTATGTCAGTCTTGAGCTTATGATTGCCTAGTTATTATGAGTATTATATGGAACAAATTGTTTTGGGTACTGGATGTCAAGATTCATTGTTCTTGCTTGAGATTGGTTAAGTGGATTCGGTTAAAAGTTCTTAAAAATTTTTATGAGACTTTTGATTGAATGATAAAATGAGAGGGGGGAATGTTAGTTTGAGTCAGTTGACCTGAATAATAAAAGATAAGTAGGAGTCAAACAATGGCTTGACCAGATCTGCATGGAGTATAAATCCACATGGGTCGTATTATGTTCCCTGCGAGTTATGTTTTTCCTTTACCTAGTTGGCTACGTCGTTTCAACCATTGCTTGGTTTGTTAATGGATGTATAAATAGAATAACCTGCCTAAATCAACCTTGGATTGTTTGATTTGCTAAATTTGGTTATGAGATTTTTGGAGTTAGGTAATTGACCTGTATCAACCTATATTAGTCTAAGATTTTTGTGGAGTTCATTAGAAAGTTATAGATAAATGTGGTAACTAGTGACTGATTTATGCTTCTAAACCATATTCAATTTTAATTAAGGTAAAGTTTGATCTTTGTGTGCAAAGTCATGACTGTTTAAAGGCATGAGGATGAATAAATCCTCAAAATAAATCTACTATACTTAGGAGCTAAATAGTGAGGAGAATTATCTGCTTATGAATGATTGGTATTTTGTATAAGAAATAGTGTCTTAACATTCGATGTGAATATCAATCTGCATTAATATGTACTTTTTTTTCTAATAGCAGTTGGATGCATAGTTTTGGGTATAAGTCTAATGGTAATAGAGCCTTACCTCTTGATGGAATTTTGTTTTACTTGTATGAATGTGAATGAATAAGTAATTATAACTATTATCATTTATGGCATAAATATATAGTTAGCTAAGGTAACTCACAACTCTTCCAGCCAATTCATCCTAGTGAAGTTTGAGATGTTTGCAAGACATTAGTTTTGAGTGAAGAAAAATTTACTTATCTTGTTCATATTTTACAACTGTAGTATATGTTGATTGTTGTACTAGTTATAAAGAGATCTACTATTTGGTTAACCGACTATTGTAAATAGGGAATAAGGGTTGATAATATTTGAGACATAAATGAAGTTAAAAATTAAGAGGTTTTTGAGTTGTTAAATAATTGTGCAAGAAATACTTGGTTATTGTCTTGACCTCTTTATTCTAATTACATTAAATTTCTAAGTTTGAAAGTTAAGGTAATTATCATTATAACAAACATGGATGTTTATTTATTTCATAATGAAATATCTAGGCAAAAAGATGTATTCTCCATGTCAGTTATTGCGAACTGACCATGTGTACATTGTTGTACTTTATCATTTTTAGTTACAGGGTTTAAAGGCATTTTGAGTTGGTTAAAGATGGAAAATGTGATATGCTTTATTATTTGTACCATTTTATGAATGAAATGATTATACCAGTAGATGATTTAAATGAAAGGTTTCCTTGGTAATCGGTGTAAGGAATTTATGTCGGTTGAAAGTAACAATTATTTTTTATAATCGGATTATGAAAATGTATTGATAAAATTATTTATGAATATGAATATAAGAAGTTGTTTTGATCATTATGTATGTGACGTAAGACATTTTGATCCCTGTCATAAAAAAATAATCTATATGATATGATATTTGGTGTGACTGTTATAAGATGTCGTTATGATCAGTTGAATGTATAATAAAGATAATTATCCAATAAGGGAACATGACATATAACGGAGATAAACATGTCAGTAAATAATATTTACTTTTCCTATGTAAACAAGATGATGTAAAACAATGTTTATGTTCGAATTAATGAAGAATAAAATTGTTGCCTTCTATCAACAACACTATCTACTCTTAAGTCTAAATATGATAGATGTACGTAAAATAATTGAACCCATTATAATTCAATATTGAAGTAGTACATCGATATGGAACAATGTATGAAGGTGTACCTAAAATAGTACAATTTTATACATTTGACATAAGTAAACAAAGAAAGATAAAGTAATTATTAATGAACATAATTGACTTTATCTTATCATCCTTAAAATAACAATGAAGTGTAGGAATCATGGAGCAACAATTGTGTCGTAGGAACTTGGTTCGTGAGTTAGGGAGGGTCAACAATTATGTAGGGTACTGAAATGATTCAAGGTACCCGATTATCGAGCCATGATACCTATGGCTTATGAATATAATTTTAGTATTTATTGTGAATTGAAACTAAACAAATAAGGTGTTAACTGAAATATTCAACTTAATAACTTAAGATACCTATGGATTCTGAATGAGCATGAATTTTAGTATGTCTATTGTGACTAGAATGATTGTGAGGTGAAGGGGAGACAGGTTTTGAAGTGGTTTAGGTGTAGCCACGAAACCAGGCTTGCTAGCACAGTGCCAAAACTATGTGCAGGGAAATGTACAGGCATATAATTGAATGCATTTTTTGTTCACCAAGTCTTCTTGTTATGGTGTCGAGATTCGGAAGTGTTTTATAGTGTTAGCTTTCTGAAGGACGCTAAGAAGACTCACAAGTTCTCTCAACCTATAATATGGTTTAAATCAAGTCCAAATGATATACTAGGTATGTTGGCTTGTAAAGAGTGTATGAGCGGGATTAGGTAGGATTTATAAACCCTTGCAATTGCACATGGTTATCATAGATTATCTGGTTGGATTCTAAACATTAACTAATGCTGGAATAATTTAATGGTTGTTGTATATGATGTATACTCATGTCAATGTAAGATAACTTAAGTGATTTTATAAATTTTTGTGTGCTGGAATAAACATTAATTGATGTGTATTAAATTCAGTGAAGGGTTAGTTGTATACATCTCCTATGTTAATTAAATAGTTGATAAAAAAAATAGTATATGAGCAATTATTGTCCTATTTCTTAAGATAACTTAAGGGATTTTGTAAAATTTTGTGCGTAGGCATAATAGTTGCGAAGTGTAATACATGGACATACTAAAAATCTATCTAGCATGGAAAACATAGTGAAACATGTCAATAAAATAATCTAACAAGAGTAGATGCAACCAAGATATGCAAATGCAATGTATGAGTGTGATGGAATGGCATGCAAAGTGTGAAAGTGATAGGAGCAGTGTGCCCCCTAGCAGATGTGTATGAAATGAGGTTCATTTATAGAAGACCCCTCAACAATCAAGAATGAACCATAGAACAAGAGTGCGTCATCGAGTAATGGTTTAAAAATGTGTGCTAGAAAGATAGATCATGAAGTATAGAGTGTGAAAAGTGAATGATGTGAGTTTCATTTCAGATTTAGACCCTCAATAGTTGAATATGAACCATAGAACTAGAGTGCGTCATAGGGAAATGATGATACATTATGTGTATCAAAGAGGTTGAATGTGCTTAGAAAGATTATACATGAAGTGCGGAGCATGAAGTATGAGAATAGGTGTTAGTGACAACTGCTAGTGATAGAATGGGGGGAAGTACGATGCACCCTAAGTGTGCAAGGAATGGGGATTTATCTGATGAAGTGGGAGAGACATTGCCAAGGTGGCAGAGTTTGAAATGTGTTAGAAGAAAACATACGGTCATCACAATGGTAGTTAGGAGCAAGAGTAGGACCAAGGTTGGACTTCGGGTTGACAGGAGAAGGCCTAGAGAGGTTTTCTAGAGTTTGTTGGTCTTGCTTAGAGAGTGGTTGCTGATTTAGAATTTGCAACACCATAGAAGACTTGAGAGGAGGAGGGGATGGACTTATTTTTAGAGGAGGTTGCTTAGTTGGAATGGGTAGTGTTTTAGAAGACTTGAAAAGAGGAGGGGATGAACCTATTTTTAGAGGAGGTTTCTTAGTTGGAATGGATTGGATATGCAACTCTTAACTAACCAAAGGAGGAACGTTAGTAACTATGGAATGATGTTCATTAGAGATGGAAGGACAAGATTTAGGATCCCATTGGGATTTAACAATTGAAGATGTAACAATATGTTATGAAGTGAATGAAATAAAACCATAATTCTCAAGGTGATTGATTCTTCATTTTAGAGCATAGAAATTATTGTCATGATGTCCATTATGTTTGTGATAATCATAGAATGAGATAGTGATGTATTTGGCAAACCGATAAGGAGGATCAAAATGAGTAGCTGACAAGTTGATCAATTGGTGATTAAGGAGCTTGGGAATAATATCATGTTGCTTAGTATTTGGATCAAACTTGAGAGGCACATTGAGCAGTAAGATTTAGAGTTTACTTATATGAGCATAAGTAACAGACATAGAAGTAGAATGAGATGTAGAAAGAGAACTAACATGGGCTTGAGAAACATCCTTGCAGATGTTGGATTTCAACTTTAAGAGATGTAATTGTTGTTTCCATAGCTTGAATTTTGTCTTGAAGTAAACAATGTAAAACTTGAATTGACTCTTAGATGGGTTGATTGGATTGAGGATTAAGAATGATAGAGTCATCACATAGACGATTGAAAATGGAACTTATGTGAGTGGGTGGCATATTGCGAGGGAGATAAACAACGTCTAAGGATTTTTTGAGAACATCTTTGCAAGGCGGGTACATTTGAAGTAAGTCATGCAAGGATATTAGAGTAGTTTTAGGATCCATGAAAGAAGATTGAGTAGAATAGGAAAAATGAGGATCCAATTATTTGATCATGAGTAGGGTTCACCAAATGATTTAATTTAATTAGAATTAAATTAATTATAGTAGAGTAATTGATGTATAAATGATAAAATATATAAATGACACAAGAAAACTAAGATGTAAAGTATGAAACCTTAAACAAGAAGATGGGATAAGAATACTTAGCTGATATACACACAATTCGAAAGTGATCTGAGCAGGGAGAAATGTTGAATAGAATACAAACAACATCGTAATTAATCTGTGTAAATTATGCAACTAACAAAAAATGATAGATAGGGGCGCCTGGGCATTGGTGACTGGATCTGGGCACCCGTGATTGTGCAAAAGCTCTAGAACTAGTTTCTATTGTGTTACAAGGGTGTTGTAATTGTTCCCTGTTGATTGCCTAGTAGTCGCTCCTAGATCACCTTAGGTACCTGTAACATGCAAAAGAGAAGTTCACCTACACAAGCCCACAAACCACATCAAACCTAAAAATAAAAATGCAAAATGGGGAGTTGGACTGACCCTGATGGTCACCCCAAGAGTGAACTTATGACTGAGAGTTTCATTACATCTTACACTCCATGTAGTTCTTGTGATTATGTGTAGAAATTGTGCCCTAGGATGCCCTTGTGCAAGTTGCAATTGATAACGGGTTGTAGCTAGAATGTAACAATGTAGTAGAATGAGTGGATGGAATAGAATAAAATTCCCCTTTCTATGTTATGTATGTAAAGTTGATACAACCCTTGTCCCTTGAGTGGATGCTAGATGGATGCCTTTAGAGTACTTTAGTGCTTTTGGAATGCAAGCTTAGGTTATGATAGTAATGCTTAGTGCTTGGTCCTTGATTTTGAACACATAACTATGTATTTATACAATTCCCTTCTTTGAATTTCGTAATTGACAACTAGAAGGCCAACCCATAAGTGAAAAATATGCCCAAAAGATAAAAGAGACCCAAAAAGAGCGAGTAAGGTAAGAAAGGGTTAGGGGCGCCCAAAGGGGACATGAACACTTGGGTGCATCTGTCTTGGCTAGGTGCTGGTGTCTAAAGCCATAAGAGATAAATCAATTAAATTCTAACTGGGTTGTAGGGTGTGCAAGACCAAATAGAAAATAAGAGACAAATATTAGAGGCCAAAGATAGTTGTCAACCACTACTTATCTTGCTTAGGAATCATGTAATGCTAGCATGCTTTTAAGACCTAAAAATGTACCCAAATGCGTGATTTTGTGTTTACACTTGTCAATTATTTATATTTTATGGTGGGCCTGTCACATCATGTTAAGTCATGTAATGTCATAGGTCAAAATAGATCCATTAGGAATCAAGTTGTGTGTTATGGTCATACTAATCTGTTGATAATCGGTATGCTCTTAACTATGGATTGTTTTGAGTTACTCGATATATTCATGATATGCCTAATGACGAGATGTCATATGCTAATTGTTTTAAAAAATCATATCCAATGTGCATTTCTTATATTACAATTCCTATTTGATATATTATATATGACTCACATATTTGATGTTATAGTCATGTACTATATACAATTAACAATTTATTATTTGAGCTAAGTGATTCTTTATAACGTCCCTCTGCTCAAAAAGGGGGCATATGGTGGGATTTTATAATATTTATGTAGATCACATCCATGGTGCTTCATTTGGCATAGTGTGATGGCATTCACATAATTATTCAAGACATATTACATGCTTTTTCACATATCCTATCATTACATATTTATCAAGATTCTATACAAATTGGCGTTCAATAGACTCGAGTGCCACATATGGCTTCTAGCGGGCTCAAATGTGACATATGGCTACCTAAATGCTACACATGGATTTTAGCAGGATCAAGTGTTATAGATGGCTAATAACATGATCAAGTGTTATAGATGGCTAATAACATGATCAAGTGCTACAGATGGCTAGTAACATTATCAAATGCAAAATTTATATATCTATAATACTTGTGTACACCCTATATGATGAAACTAAGGGAAATCATGTGTAGACATTTCATGATTTTAAAATTTAAGTTCTTTCTCATTTACTAATTTATTATAAGGATCTTTATTGAAAATCAATACATGATTTTGGCATGTGATTTACAGGTTTCATATGCATGACATAAAGGACACACTTGTTTAATCCTACAAAGACCATACCCATGAAGAGGTTTGCATTTACTAATAATCCTTTTTATTTTAATCTCGCAATTCAATTACCAAATTAAAATGGGGACCAATTTAGTACTCAAAATTTGGTCTTAAGGAAACTTTCGACAATCGTTTGGCATTTATATGAGCATCAATCCATTTGTACACATTTATTGACTTAATATAAAATCATCTCTCTTAAATCCCACAATTTGGGTATACTAGGTCACTAATTACTCTTTATCTTCAAACCTTTAGAATCAATGCATCTATACATAACACATTTTCATACTCTCAACCATTAGCCTCATGTATTTGATTAGGTTCTAACATGAGCCTAAATAGAATCGTCCACAAAGGATATAATCAATCGATATTTCTATCCTAGGATGACGATTCGGTTTGTTGTATTTTTAATATTCATATTTTCAACAACACAAGTTACCTTAGTCATATCAGTGTCATTTGATCAAGAAATCATTCATATGATTCAAATATACAAGCATATGCACCCTGACTATTAACAACATCTAGAGATCTCATACCCAATCACAATCAAAGAAGAACTTTTGTGCCCAAATCATTGAAGCATCAATTCTTTATAACATATTTCAACAAGCTACATATATAAGTACATTATCATTCTTTCCCTAACTCATTCTCATGCACCAAAATTAAAGCCAAATTTCATTGCCAAGTGTTGAAGGCCTTATTAGGGATTTCTAGTCACATTCTTTATGCACATTCTTACACATTCATCAGGAGGGATAATTACATGGGTTTGAGGCCTTTTCAAAGTATTGTTACCTAGGCATCACTATGACAACTAAACCCAAATATGGACTATCCCTTTTTTAGGTCACAAGAGGGAAACAAGGGTTTGAAGACAAAAGGAATCCATTTGTAGGTATAAAGGCGTGATCACTATATTTCAAGCGCAAATCCCATAACTAGAGACATAGGTGCACCAGGTTCTAGAGTTGATTTGTTGATCATAAAAATAGATGATGAAATTGGCCATCAAAGGATAAAATCATTGGGGAAATTCTATCTAGATCTCATCTACAAGTCCTAATAATTTACAAGCATATTTATGAAACTCTACACAACCCATTCTTGTTGTTTTGAATCACTGTTACATCTTTAGACCTTATAGAATGGCATAATCTTTCTAAACCCTAACCCTAGTCTCTCTATTCTACTTTTAGAAATTGTGTTGTTTAAATATAAATCTTTACATAATTTAGGAATGTTGTATTTATCGTGTTTTTTTATTGAATATTTTGAATTATAATATAAACATTGAAGTACTATTCTTAATTAGACAACCTAGTTTTTTCATTACAATATGATGACAAGTGCATCATGTTTTCACAATTGCACTAAGGTTTTACTCAATCTCTTCAACAATACAAAGACACTTTTCTCACCTTTTATGAAAAATTACATATTAAAGAATATGAAAAAAACACTTGAAATATAGATTGTGCGAGATCGTAACTTTAATATGGAATAAAATTCTTATAGATCTCCTAATTGGAGAAATGTTATAGTTTTTTTTGTAAATTTGAATAAAAAACCAAGCTAAAGTCTACAATAGCAAAATTCAAGTCTCGGGATTAACAAAAATCAAATAATGTGAATCTTGAAATGAAGTAGAAGGATAACTAAGATGATGTAGCTTTGGTTGGGTTCCCTATTATGGTATGTCTTAGCCCATGTCACAACCCTAAAAATAATTAGTGTAATACTATGGATAATATGCATTGCACACAAAACCAAACATAAAATATGGAAAGCAATAAATGACCACTTTTTACACCATAATTACATTATATCATGGAAAGTGCACAACAATAAGTAAGATGCGAGGGATTATTACAAGAGATTATTTTGATATAATTAATTTATAATTAACCATACATAATTAAAATAATGTGTTAACTCTTATAATGATTGATAACTGATAAATTGATATATTAAATACATAAGAGGAGATGAAGACTTAGATATACAAGTAAAAAAGAAGAAGATCCAAATATGTAGACAGGTGGAAAAGACAAATAAAAAATTGGAAATGCTTTGATATCAGTTATGGAACTGGGAACTAAATTGGTGCATGACCATATAAATTCTATATGACCCAGACCTAGAGTTGTGCATTCACGATTAAAAGTGTATGGTCCCGGACTCTTTGAAAATTAGTCTTTGCAACTTCCAATGTGCTTTGCTTTCCTATAAATGTGCTTCGTATGTATGTTACTCTTGTTTACACAACCTTGAGATGAACTGTAATCATATGCAACAAAGTGAAAACCCTAAACACTTGCAATATCCTTCATAAAAACATTAAATAACCAAAAAGAAAAATCATGACTATGGTCAGGTTGGCCTACCCTCGGTGATGTGGTGTGCTTCAATTGTGTAACCCAACCTTTCATTCCTTGAAATCCTTTGAAAATTCTTAAAGTGACTTTGATCTTGCGAAGACATGGCTATAAGACCTTTGCATGCTTGGAAATGGAGGAAGCTAGATTGTTTGACTTGTTTGAGTGTTTCCCACCTATAGTAGAGGTTTCTCTAATTGGCACGCAACTAATTTAGGAATATTTTGGAGAGCCTTGAGTTCTTTTGGAATAATATTTGCAATAATACCTTGTAAGGTTGTCAAGTGAGTTATAAAGTGATATTAACTTGCTTATGTAACCTTTCGTAGGTGAAATATTTTGAAGATGGCCCTAGGAAGGTGAAACAACATGATAAAGATATTCAAATAAAAAACAAAGTCAGATGATATCAAAGGTTAGGACTGTACAAGTTGGTCAGGACCTAGTTTCACATCTTGATTAAATTGTACGGTCTATGACAAGATAAGTGATGCAAAATAAAATATCGTAGCATGAGACACAATGATAGTTTACTACTTTGATTAATTAAGATTTATCGATTATGTGATAGAGTAAGGTGTAAAGATGAACAAGTCACAAAAGAGCTAGGAAGATGTATCGATTTGACTTTGAAAGCGAGCATTTGTCTTAACAAGGGAACATGGCCAAACTTGACATTACCAAAGGCTCAGTTGTCAAATTTTAGTGTCTACAACTACACACATATATATTTCACACATGACATGTTAAACAAACTCTAGATCTCGAGATCTCCATTTGCTAACGTGTCATTTTTACAATGGTAACACCGCAACACATAATAAGACATTGAATGATCCCGACAGCGCAAGTAGTAGATTTTTACGGTTGATATCAAAAATAGACAGCAAACTTTATTTTATGTAGATAATATAGAATTTCAAAAATGTTTAATCTTCATTTTTGCCTAACACAAGCCACTTTTTTTGGTTGTGTAATCTCTGTTATATAATTGGATTTTGACTGAAAAGCCTACTTATATTATATTGATTGGATTTTAAAATCTTCGTTTCTTTAATCTAATGTAGAAGTGATAAAGAACCCCACACACACACATATGACACTAGTGGTTGCTCCTAGAAGAGTAAATTTACGCCGATGGGGTCGTTGTCAGGGGGTATGGGTGGTGGGGGTGGTTGTTGATAGAGAGAATGGATATTATAAGAAGCAACAAGAATGCATATTTTATTTGAGTTTGGTTATGTTTATATTCTAAAGATTGCTATGCTCAATTTTTCACAGTTAGGAAAAGTTAAGGAATAATTTTTTTAGGAAAAGTTAAGGAAGTTTTTTTTTTTAGGAAAAGTTAAGGAAGATTTATGTGTTCCCAACAAAAATTCTAGATGTCCATTACAACGGTTATGAAACATCTTACACAACGCTAGGAGAGAGAAAGTCATCCCTAGCACAGATAGATTCTCTTCTTGCGGGGCGCGCGGAAGAAAATTTCCCCGAGTGTGAAAGAACATCCGAGAGCGCGAAAATGAACCTTTCTTCTGGGAGGGAAAGAGAGGCGCGGGAAAAAATCTTATTCTCCTGGGTGCACAAGACGGATGAGGAAGAGACTCATTATCTCCCAAGCATGCAAGACAGGCGCAGAAGAGACTCATTCTCTCCTGGGTGCGCAAGACGGACCCGGAAAAGACTCATTCTCTTCTGGGCGTGCAGGACGGGCCTGGGCATGCAAGACAGGCGCCCAAGAGGCACATTTTCTCATGGGTGTGCAAGACAGGCGTGCAACAAGCTCATGGCGTGCAAGATGGGTGCAAAAAAGGTTCTAGGCGCGCTAGACAAGTGCGCAAGAGGCTTTTCCTCTTCTGTGAACTTCATAAGGTCATAATTTTTTATAGGTAGCTCCATTTTTGGCAAACGAGGACTTTTCGGAAAGCTCTCAACGTCCTCTTTGCACAGAAACCTTAATAATTTAATTTGGCTAAGTCTTGATAGATATATTATGAGAAAACACTATGCAGGCTTTTAAAATGAAAACTGGTAACATTTGACCTATAGAATTTTGTTCATATTCGACAAGTCCTATGTTTTCTCAACATGTCAAACAGACATGGGGGGTTGCTCTTAAAACAATTTAGGATGGATTGTAAGGGTTAAATTTTTGGATTGAATATTAATTCGAAATTTCTCAATTTTGTACAGCAAAACGACTGCAATTTTGCCTTTGTTTGATATGAAAGGATTCTTAACCATTTCTTAAGTGGTTTAGATTCTTTGGGTTCGTTATAATCCTACTAAGTTTAATTTAATTTTTCATTTTCTTATTCATTGTTGTAGGGGTCATTATGTGCATTTTGAATAAAAACATTTGTCAATTTGAACATCTAACAGCGATCCAAAACAAATAGATTTGTTTACATTTACTAAATTCAATAATACATTCTATTCCAAAGTACACTCATAAACAGTTTTAATTAAGTTGATTCAAACTTAGGTATTCAAATTGCCAATTTAATAACTTCAGATTTTCCTACGCATCCATTGCTGCAAAACATGAGCATCATGACATTTCTTAACACTACGTATAAAACTTTATCTTTTCTTTTTTCAAACAAAGGTTTCATAATGCATTGCAAACACAGATTTCTAATGAACACAAAATCATTTGAACAAGGTAACAAATTTTATTAATTCAAGGGAAATTATTTCTTTACATCTTTCATTATATCATTCCTCAATTTCAATATACAGATTACAATTTCCTTCTCATACATTGCAACAAACAAAAAACCGAATTCATCTCTTTCACATTTCGAATTTCAAATTTCATAGCCCTTAACAAAACATATTTCCATGACTAGTAATATACAAGGTCATCCACTTCAAAGTGGAAAAATGGTTACGATAAATAATAATCTCAACAAGTACTGTCAAAACTATCTTTTAATTTTCTCCTGAACAGCAGCATGAAGATCCTCAATTTATTTCAATTTGATCACAACTAAGGCTCGGGCAAGGCAACACTAATCCACCCAACCAAGACATATAATGAAAGGAGAAGTCATCCTTGTTCATTGGCCCCCGAGCCCCAACCACAATACAATAGAAGATGTGTTTCAACTCATGGCAAGAATAGGCTTCCAAAAACACACAAGCAATCTCACATTTAAAAACACAGTCCAAGACAAAATGTAGTCTTGTAACCACATTAAATCATAACAAACAAGACTTATGCTTCATCACACAAGCCAAAGGAGCAAGAAACTATGGGGGATGTTACTTATGTTTCCCAAAGGGTAAATGGGCATCACCACCTGAGAACATACCTCTAAAATACATATCATTTCAAATCCCTGACATACCCTTATGCCTCCCCCAAGTACCCCTTATTCCTCACATTTCCTTATGCCTCCCCAACCACTTATGGCACCCCATAACGAGTAAATAAATGCAAGTTATTTCTTTTTACAAGGTGGAACCCAAATCCCAACTCCCTCCACATTTATACCTCCCCAAAACACTTATGCCTCCCTCAAGAGTGCCCCATAGTCTTCTCCTACACCATCCCTAAGCCATCAACCCAACAAGCCGACAAACAAAAAAAAACATACAAACATTTACATATCCATAAAACTGCAAGAACAGCATGTCCAAGACGCTAAGCTCTTACCTCTCCATGATGGAGTTTGTCCCAAGTTGCAAAATAGATAGCTTTCTAATGCAAAACAGTCCAAGATAAAAAAATCCACAACCACGCAACAATGTCCAATCTTCCCCAAAAGTAACAGCTCTCAAGACCACAAGCAAGTCTCCCAAAATGAAGCGATAAAGAGTTAGATCAATCCCAAAAACTAGCTAAGGAGCTCCAATTGTAATAGAAGAGGATGAGGTGGATCCATGTAGGATGCCACATCACACATCCTCAACCCCAACACGAAAGTCAACTTCATTCTCCAATGCATAGATCAATAGGTGGGTGAATAATATGACAGTTTTACTTACACACTCAAGCAAGCCCACACCCCATAAGGACTGAAATTAAAACATGTAAGAAAAGTGCAATATAAACATTCAACTTGACTTACAAAAATGCATAAAGAAGGGCTAAATTGAAACTCTCCAACCATAGGTAAGGTTGGTATACAAATTTAAGAGGTATGGGACAAGTTTATTTTGTCCCACAATCCTCCAAAATCAACCTCCAAGGAAAAATGCGAATTTTAAATAAGATAAAGTGTTTCATACTCCAAAATCAACTTACACATCTCTTACACTTCACTTACACATTTCTTACAGCTCTTTAATTTTAGGCCAACTACTCTACTAATTACTTTATTATGACCCAATTTGATTAATTAATTTTTAAACAATATGATTACTCACAACAAAAATTCTCCTCTAAGCTTATAGACAAGGATACAAATTTGCATGGCCTACAAATTGATTAGACAATGAAAAACCTATTTTTCATGGTAATTGGCCATAACATGGCTTGCGAGGAAACACTATTAACAAATAGAATCACAAAAAATAAATATTTTATATTTTTATGAATCACAACAACATCCAGACAATCAATAGTATCACTTACAATTTCATCAACAACTATATAATCATCAATTTTAAATTTAATTTTCTCGGTCTACTCAATATATCCAAATATCACATGTCCTGACAACATCCATATATATATATATATATGAGAATGTGACAAAACAAGAGTTTCTTAAGAACACGTTATATTACAAGTCTATGTTTTCTATGCACATAACAAAAACAAAGAAGAAAATAAATTTTTAAGACAAAAACCTTTGTATGAAAAATGTTTTGCGTCCCTAGGCGTGGGTTTAATGACCTAGATAAGAAGCCCAACAAACATAATATCAACAAAAACAGTAGGACAAATGAAATTGCACTACAAAGTAAACCATAAACATAATGAGTTTTCTTAATGAAATTGTTATGAATAAGGCCACCTACGCAATGCCCAAAATATAAAACACAATTTCTTAAACTTTTATAAATTTTTATTTTTGTTTTAAATGTTCCACAAATTTTAACCAACAAAGAAAAAACACTAAGGGAAAGCAATGAAATGCCATTTATCTTTTGAAAATAAAAAACTTCAAATTGCACAAAGGAAAACCCAATTCAAGTACCATGACTATTATGAAACAAGGTGGAAATGGGCCCCAATTGTCCACTCTAATACATCAAAAACAACTATCTCGGGAAAAACATAATACATTGAATGTCCATGTTACAAAACATTAATAATGTAGCCAAGAGAATTGCCCATTAGATTACATAGAAGACAACTATCTCGGGCAAAAACACAACACACTGAATGGCCATCTAGTAAAGCATCAAATACATAATGAAAAACCAACGACAAAGTAGCCAAGAGAACAAAGACGGGGCAAAGATATATACCATACCAAAAAGAGCGAGGGTGAAATAAAAACACCGATACACACTTATATCGCTCCAAAAAATTGCAAAACAATGTAAAGACATGCCACTTAATGTCATTGCAAACACATATATTTCAACACTTAGAAATATTTTACATGTTTTCATCAACATTTACACACACCTTTTGAAAAGATTTAGAGCTTTACAATAGGAGCTGAGTTGTAATCTTAAAAGGAAATGCCCTTTTCCACCTCCAAAAAAGATCAAGATGCAATCCTTCACCTAAAGACACAAGTGTATTTGTGTCTTTGAAATAACAATATTAACAATTTTGAACCCATCCTTTATATTCAATGCCATTAATATCTCTCTCTACTATTAATCGCCTATGTGACTATCACTAATATATTTGCTTTAACTACACGTACTACAACAAAAATTCTCCTCTAAACTTATAGACAAGGATACAAATTTGCATGCCCTGCAAATTGATTAGACAATGAAAAACCTATTTTTCATGGTAATTGGCCATAACATGGCTTGCGAGGAATCACTATTAACAAATAGAATGACAAAAAAAAAATATTTTATATTTTTTTGAAAAAAAATTGTTTATTTTTGTAAAACAATATGCCAAAGAAAGAAAATACCATATAACGAAATGTCATAAAATAATGATACAAACAAGTAATCGATCAAATAAAAACTTCATAATACCCAATAGAAACCAAGAAGAAGAATCATTCACCCCATGAATGGCCCCCTTGAAGGTCACTCCCAAATGGAGGAACTATAAAAAATAACCCAATTTTTTTTCAAAAAAAATCCAAATCCAATCCTCTTCCCACAAAAGAATGGACGGACGGATTTTATCATGTTAACATAGTTTTGAAACCGTTATCTTAAAAAACCGAAGTACGGACAAGAACACCTTATCCCATTCGCAGGCAGGAACCTCCACCAAAATAATTGTTTCTCGGGAAACCTAAAAAGAAAAATGTTGGCCTCCTCTTCTGCAATCAATGGAAGGCCTCGTCTACATCTCAAGCAATCAGGTTGGTTATACATGTTCATATCATACTGCTCTGAACTAATATTTTCTTATTTTCTCAACGCCCTTGAAATTTTTTCTGCAGCCAATCAATCGAACCAGAAGCACGGTACTAAGCTTATTTCTGCGAAGCATTCATGCCACCATAATAATGTTAGGTCTGAACACAACATTTCTTCAGAGCAACCCAAAAAACGCATCTTAGTAAAAACAAAGGTAAGCCTTCTGCATTATTGTAATTCATGGACGTGCATTTTGTTGAAAAGGAATGAATACAAACAGGGATTTTCTATAGCCGCTTTCTCCTGCATTTTTATTTGCTATCATCCAGAAGACACAATATGCCCTTTACAGATAATAGTTATTAATAAACGTTGAAGGGTTATTCCATCGACTGCTTTTTATTCAAGATACGGGTTATACTTAATTACATGAATTGATGGGGTTTTGAATGGATAAAAAGTATTCTCCATAGGGTTCATCCTTGTTTAAGACATGGATTATACTTACTTCCATGAATTGATGATTTTTGAATGGAAATTAATGAAAACTAGTTTCCGGACGAGTCCTCCTTTTCAGGTTTCGTAAAGCGTTTACTAGTTTAGTGATCAGGTGCCTAATCTTGCTGCTTGTGATGACTCATTGCTTTTGTGTTGTTGTACGGCCAGATGTTTTATTTCTTGCCATAAAATGTTGGGTTTCTTATATCCGTTGGTTTTCCCAATAGTTTCAGGGTTCATGTGTTTATTTTTTTGTTTCGTAAACCTTGGGTGAGGATATAGGCTGCCTGTTGCTTGGAGCACATTCTAACCATTTATAAACATGGGCGACACATGAAAGTGTAACACAACCTCGCTACATGTCTGCCTTATTGTGATGGGGATAATTCAAACTCGGGTCATGCTTTATGAGTGTCCACCATTGTCATTTCTCCACAATCCATTGGCCAGATGCTTTTCTTCGATTACCATCAACCATTTGTTTTGATTTTGAGCTGATGAGACTCAAAGCTCAAACGCTAGGTTATTTAAGGATGCTTGAGTTCAGAGCTCATCTGCTGCGAAATGTGGGGTATGCATGAGTCACAGGAGGCTGAGCAATCGTGGTTACCTGAGGATTGTGCCTAATTGCAGCAGGAATGACTCCGCACAGCAAACCTTAAAATCTCAGTAGTCTCACCTTTGTGTAGCCAGCAAGAGGGTTTTCCCTGTCTGACTAGACACAAGCTCAAAGATGTGTGATCTATGTGCGTACCTGATTGTATGCGAATGTTATATTAGGGACGGAGGACTCAAAAGAAAATGTATAGAATTTATAGTCTTGTTCTGGGTATTTGCAGAAAAACCGTACTGCACATTTTTGAATGAAAATAGTTTCGATTTCCTTACATTTGCAAGTTCCTATTTTCTATGGCTGGCGATGTTTAGCTCCGTATTTTAATTCTAATTGTATCAGCCACGTTGTTATAAGTTTTACCACACCCTTGGTGTGATCATACTAGTAAGAGAGTAGAACTAATATGTGTATACATACACACACACACACACACACATACAGACACACACACATATACATATATCACCCCCTGACATCCCATAATATTACATCTTTTACAGCATACAACTTGGATGCCTAATAAGCGCAGAGTTCCTTTTAGGGATAAATGTACATATTCAATGATATACTATATTATGAGCTGAAGGCCAGTTAAATTACAAATATATGCAAAAAAAACCCAGGGTAAGATAGAAAAAGCTTCTGTCGGTAGAAGTTAGAGAAAACCAGGCAGGAGACATCTATATTTTTGACCTGAGAGACATACCAACTAGTAAAAATAGCATAAACAGCATCATAATTTCATGATTAAAACTGTGACAATTAAAAAAAGTATGACATATTAGGCTGATCTAAAAGATATAGCAATTGCCAGAGGAACCACAGTCATTTCTATTTTTTCCTTTATAACTTTGAAAGTCTTCTTTCTAGGAAAAAGGACCTCCATCATCAATGGCTCTTATGGTGTGTGAAGGTTATTAGTCACGGCGCCCTCATGTGCTGTGCTGTCTGCCTTAGATTCACTTCTTATTGACAACAGGAAGCTAATGATTGGCTTTGCTTCCCACCAGGACCTACCACAGTGTTGCAGTGAATCATGTGAAAATCGACCCAATTAATGCAATACATCTTATTACACGTTTTTGATCCCATCCTTAATGTCAACCTCTCAGTACTAGTCAGGCATCTAATGTCATCCTTCTCCAAGATTCCTTCAGTCATGCTATAGTATTCATCCTTAATTGAAATTCCATTTAGAAATTCAATTGGTCATTCTTCTCCAAGAATCCTTCAGTCTTGCGATAGCATTCAGCTCTAATTCCATCTAGACATCCAATTGGCAAAACAATCAGCACACACATTTTGCTATCTATTGAAATATGGAACCGACTTTCATAACGAGCTTCTTCAAACTGATAGCTTCTTCAATGGGGGAGCTTAGGTTTACGTCTTTACATTTCTCAGTGGAGACAGCTCTTATGGCTAATTAGGAAAACCCGACAATTATATCAGTCAAATTATTCTCCAAAGCTAGTTTCAACTGTTCTATCATTGCTTCAAATGCAGATGTTATTTGTGTTTTTAGACAAATTAATGGCTTTATCAAATCACCTGTCATATTTCCTTGAACACCCCCTAGCTTTGGCCATTTTCAGCCCTTACTGTTCTATCCCTTTTAGGAGGATGAGTTCTAGAAAGGTACCATTATAGACAAGAAGATGAAAGTTCTTGAACTCAAAGGAGACATTCAAAACTAAGAATAGTTATATTTGGCTTCCTATCTTGGAAAAAATGAGATCAAGTAAGATGCAGGTGGGTAGAATTGAATTTATGAACCTCCGAGGAGGCCCTTAAGAACTTTCAAGAGTAGGTATAGTTATTGCATACTATTTTAAGGGACATGTTTCTGGGTTTTGAAGATCTGATAAGCTTAGTCTCATATATTTTTCTTATCAAATTAAAATAATCATTGTTCAGCCAGTGTATTGTACCTTCTATCACCATATCTGACTAGTAACTTATATCTCCGTTGGCCCTTAGTCTCACCGGTATAGAGTCCCTCTGAGTTCACCGTGAAGATAGGTCGAACCCAAAATTATTGTTTGCAGAAAGTGTGAAATTTTGGCTGAAGCAAAGAAAGATGTTCAATTATGGCCTTGATCAATATTTTATATAATTGATATATTCAATTTCCATGCTAAGCAAATAATATCCAATTATATTCCTCTAATAATTGTTCAATAGTAGCAGAGTGATAGGCTTATCAACACATGAGTAAGAGCAATAATCAATGAGATGCCTACAGTAATTACAGAAGAAATATGTGAATAGCTCAATTAATTGATAAATTTGCATGTCACATAGTCTGTTCCTGTGGAAAGTGAAGCAAAATATCCAATAAACTAGGTTCCGATTGTAAACAGTGTAATCTAAATAAAAATACTGGGACAAATTCTGAAACAAGTTTTGCGACGCAATAAAAATCGTGATCAAGTTTGAAGAATATAATTCTGTATCTTTTATTTTTTATTTTTCAAATTGTGAAATAATGCAGAAGAATGTCAAAATAGATAAATATTTCTTTATAGTTCGAAAACTATATAAAAAGATGTCAACATATAAACCATGATAAGTTGATTGAAATTAGAGCATAAAAAACCTATGTTCCACCAAGTTTCTGGGATGGGAGTGGCAGGGGATGGGGGAATGCGTTTGATTCAGACCTCCCAATAGCTTCATAAACCCCACCCATGAATTTGCCATTAACATGTCTATCTATAGGAAACAATTTATGCTTTAAATAGCAAGTTGTTGCATGAAAAAGGGTGTGCATTGTTTCCTATCTTGAATCAATTGTAGCCCATATCTCATCATAGTCGGCTTCCACATATTTGAATGCATTTTGAATTGCTTTATTACTGTGGTCCATGTTTTCATAAACAATGCTGAGACAAGGGTTTTCACTGTAAACCATATGACACACTTCAACAATTGACTCACACGCTTTTAAAATCTTCATTGCATTTTCCCATAAATTGCTGTTTGGAATGATCTGTTCTATGTTCTTTGCTTTAGGTCCTTTAGAAAGAACAATTTTTTTCCACCCACTAGAACATATAATTGACCTTCAAGCTTCTTTCTCTTCAACCACTCCTTTTGAAGTGATGTAAGGAGGCAAATCTTGTTTCACAAGGCCTCAACAACTCCCTAGATGCATGTTGCTTGTAAATGCTACATTGTGAGGAAGAATAATTCTCCCTTCTTGAATTACTTCAAGCACTCATGGAAATTTTGCCAAGTCATGAAGCAACGAATCAAGGCAACGGGCTGCACATGGACTCAATATATTTGCATATACATTTCCATAATTAGCGTCCCAACTTGCACACAATTTGTGGCACTATTAGTAACAACTTGAACCGCATTCTATACACCCATTTCAAGGAGGGCTTCCACTTATACTTGTAAGTCTTCCGCGGTTCATGATGTCAATTACATTCAAGAAAGCAAGCCACCAAAACATTAATCAGTGGCATCTATGGTTCACCATTTATTGTTCAATATGGTGCAACTTGATGCACTCGAAGAGGCTTTGACCACTGCTAATTTCTATGTTGCACCTTTTTTTGACCTGTTCAAAAGATTGGTCCTAAAAGCCTCTAAAGTGGGAGGTGTGTACACTTTGCCAAACTCAGCAAGTTTTTGAATCACATTCTTAAAATGTGGATTCCTGGTTATGTTAAATATAATAGCACTTGTATAAAAAAAATCAGCAAAAGCATCATCCACACGTTGTCTCTACCAAGTGTTGCAGCTTGGGCCAATTTTGTAGGGGAAGACATACAAGGTTTCAAGAAATCAAACATTTCCTCTTGATTTCTCTGTTTTTCATGCGGTCAAAGAGGTTTGGCATTTCTCTAATGCAGCTCTGATCTCTGGTGTCACACCTTTGCATGCACTAACACCCTCTCTAGGGCCACCCAAGATGCCAATTAGGTGGTCCATTTCTCTTGTTATATTCCCTAGAAAAGGATGACCACAAGACTGACATTTGGTATTGTTATCTTCGTGCGTTATGTGTTCCATCTTGCATCTTTTGATTTTGCGGGTGCCAATTGAGTTATATATTTGGATTTGCATGTTTTAGAAGACCATTAATGATATTGTTGATATTTATAGGTTTGTCTTGCACATAGAACAAACATTTTTCATGGCTCCTTACATTGTTTAATAGTGTTGAAAAACACTAAATTCAAAATACCTCAAGGCCTAGATCCACAGATCTCAAGTGCCAAAACTCAGTAGTCAGTGGCAGTCTATCAACAAAGATCTGTGGGCTCTTTATCGACAAGGGAGATCCTGAAATGTTGTTGATTATATTGCAAAATAAATAAATAAAAATCTATATATATAAAAAAATGTTCACATTTTTCAATAATAGAAAATGACCTAAACTTAAAATATATACGAATTAGGATCTCATTACCCAATTATTTACAAAAGCTAGAAATATTTTCTATTCATATAACAAAATTTATATAAATATAAATTTTATTATGATGTTAAAAATTACTTAATAAATTTGTATTTAATAAATTTTATTATGATATTAAAATTTACTTAATAATTTATTATTTATTAATTTTTTTTGATAATAAAACGCTTTTTACCGGAGCTTTGAACTGATGAGTATATATAAAACGAAATCCAGGGTGGTTTTCAAAGAAACCTATGAGGAAAGACCACCTTGGTATTATAACAAAATTACAAAAAACTATAACTACCAGCCTGCTATATAAATGAAATTACGAAAAACTATTACTGATATGAACATGGCTGTCAATCTTAGGGCGAGGTTTCGACCTCCTCCTTCTTCACCTGCATGTTGGCTCCTTCCTCTGCTACAGTCTTCCTATTACGGCCACTTGAGCGGCACATCACATCCCCTACCTTGGCTGCTTTTAGGAGGAAATCATAAGGAGCATTTCCCTTTGGTTCTGAGCATGGCCACCTTGGGTGGAACTGGTCCAATGGGGGTGTCCAATTGCTCCAAGTAAAGAGGAGAAATATTTGTTGGTTCAGAGCCCTTCGTCCGGCATTTTTGGTGCACCGTCACAACAAAATGCCAGAGAATCCGATTTTGCCTTTACAATTCTGCCGCGTATTCCAAGGCCACCATTTTTGAACCGCCAATCACAGCGGGCTGCATGGAGCTCGAAGGCATGCAAAAATTCCAGACTGCCTCCTCCAGGTCAACTGCATGTCTTGCAAAGATGAAATGGCGTGCAATTAGGACTGCCTCTGCTTTGTCCTTTCCGATTAACAGCAGGTTGGTCACAAACATTGAAGCTACCTCTGCGTTCACCCGTGGTCTCCCATGGCCCTGCAAGAAATCTTCCCCAATAATGCGCTCGATGGCTCTACCCACTGGCCTGGATGGAATGCAAAAAACAGTTCTCAACCTTGCAGAGGAGACTGTGCCATAAAAGGCCATCTCCTGAGTCGCTCCCCTTAAGTAAAGACCTAGATAGGAAACGGTCGCCATTAGAACAGTCTGGACCCGAGAAACGAAGGATAGAGCAATGAGAGAGAGGGATGTGAAAAGGCAGGCCTGCGTCACCAGTTTAAAGCCCTTCCCACATGCAACCACAAAGGATTTAATCATGCTCCCGAGTGATCTCCTTTTCCAAAATGGCGGTCAAACCTGGCCAAGCTTTTACATAGTTGGATTTGATGGCATCAATTGTATGATACATGCCATGATTAGCTAGGTGATCCGCCATTTCATTAGCCTCCCTATACACATGACAAATATGCCACGTCTCCAACTTAGCCAACCAAAACAAGGAGTTGGAAATGTAAAAATCAAGGTTTCAATTAGTAGCTTTGCCTGAGATGATGGCCTGAGTAATAATTTGTGAGTCACCCTCTATGAATAGACGGGTACACCCACTTTCCACTGCACTCTTGACGCCATGAAGAAGAGCTTGTGCTTCTGCTTGATTACAAGTTCCTTCCTGAAGATGGAAGGAACCTGCGCTGATTAGCTCACCCTTTTCATTACGAATTGCACACCCCGCCCCCGAAAGCCTGGGGTTCCCTTTGGAGGCCCCATCGAAATTTAACTTGCAAAACCCAGGTGGGGGGGAATTATTTATTAATATTCAATGTTAATAAACATGTTTATATTTTTATAACTAGCTGTTGCTGCCAAGCGCAAACAAACACTGTAGCAGCAGATTAGAAAAGAAAAGCTGTTTACTGTTTTCACGTGGTTGTCTTTCACTGGGCATACGGATGAATAAAGTGCTGGATCTCCCTCACTATAGAATGCCTTATGGCATAAATATCATTATAAACATTTAAAAAATATATGGAAAAAATCTAATTACAAAAACTAAGGCTAAAATTTAATACTGAAACTAAATACTTGGAGGCTGGGGCAATGCACATGGATTGTGAAAATGTCCAAAAACAGCAACAAGAGAGAAGTGTTAAATGAAAATTGGAATGGAAAAGAGAAGAGTTAAATGGCAGAGAGAACGCCATCCCCTATTTCAACCCCAAATGATTGCTCACACCCTACTCAAATCCCAAATGACAAAGTCTTCGTTTTCAATTAAATTCAATGGGGATTTTATGCATCAATTTGAATTTGAACACTTTTAAAGTGTTTTTGTTTAAATTTGAAAAAGTTTGAACCATATGGTTGAATTTTATGCTGTCATGAAATTCAACAAATTTTGTGACTTAGGTTAAAACCAGCGTCTCATGGAATATGTAGGCTTTAGTGCAATAACGCAATGTACGTGTCACGGCTTCAGAAATTATGGACGGTAGGTTCATGTAGGTAGTTGCTTCCTATGTTTTTGTTTGGGTACTTTCACCTACTGTTAATTTATTGTTCTTATGGCATGAAAATGGCTTAGGAAATCTTTCTCAAAATGAAAACACAATGACTATCGAGGTGTTAAGAAATTTCCTTGAGTGCAAGGGAAGAAAAAATTCTCCTCGAGCTCGATGGAAAATGGAACCTTTTGCAAAATAGAGTAGTGTATAGTGGTTTTGATTCTTGACCCTCTGGATAAAGTTATACGTAACTTGAAAGAAGCCCTTATTTCTAGATTATTACGAGATCTACTAAACGTAAAGGTATACTTAACTTTGGGTAAAAGATACAAGTTGCATATGGATACATTGCAAGGGATGATCTTTCAAGATGTTTCTTATGTCGAATTCAGGTGGTGTGTTTCTTGTGAATCGACCTGCTTGTTAATGTGGCTATTATATTGGAGAGGATGATCAAGCTCACTGATAACTTATTATTACCTCAAGAAGCCTCGGTATTTTTCCTTTTTCTTTTTGTAATTCTCACCGTTTCATTGAGTATTACACTTTTAGGGGTTGGATCTCTTGTCACTCCTGGCCAATATATTAGCAATTTAGCTGTGTTTGATGGGATTTTTAAACCATTTGTACATTTTTTTCCATTTTCATTTCTCTCTTTATTTTGGCAATATGGAGGAGGTGTAAAACAGAGAATTCCACTACCTTCAAATCCCATTAAATTCTAAAATCAGCATAAACTAAGGAAATATAACTTGTAGTACATGCATAGGTGAAGCAAACAGTCCTGTTGTCAATGCTAGGGGGATCAGAGATACCAAATAGGTGTGTTGGTTAGTCTGGGAGCTATCTCCTTTATGTTTTACCTTTGATAGAATGGCAGTGGGAATATGTTGTATATTTTCGACGCCTTATCCATGAGAACTAATATGTAGGATCTGCTAGGCCTTCCTATATTGGAATATCCTATGCTATGGCTTATTCGATATTTATTATTAAGGAAGAAGTTTATTATTTTATAGAATTAATTGTTCATTCACAAGGCTTGCATTCCAGAAATAGATAGCCGAATATCCTCAGAATCAGCAACCAATTTTTTAAAGATAGTTTTCTGGTCAGAAAATGTGGAATTTAATGTTTTGATTTTCAGCCTTGTTCAAAAATTCTAAACATAGGATGCATGGAAGATTGTCCAGTCAGGTTGCAATCTTTATCAGAATTCTTAGTCATTGCTACAATTATAGAAAAGGTGAAAATGTTTATGTTTTTGCTTCAACCTTGTGTGCTGTTCATATGGAAAGTGATTTTTTTTTACTAAAGCTAATCATATTTTTTGTTCTCCACTTTCAGATTGGCTTTCTTAAGTTTTGGTTGTTTCGTGAATGTTCCTTCTCGGGTTGCTGAGAATACATCTCCAGCTAATAATATTTTTTTTGTTTTCCAGTTTCAGATTGGCTTGCTTAACTTTTGGTTGTTTAATGAATGTTCCTTCTCAGGTTGCTGAGAATACATCTCCATCAAAGAGTAGCATACTTTGTAGTAATTGTGATGGCAACGGTAAGGAAACCAATCTTACATGGTAGATATATTTATTTTTCTCCAAGTCAAGAGCCAGTTTTGAATGTCCCGTGCAGTCTGTTCTTTATTTATCATAAGATGTGTGCACATGCTTGCATATAGATGGATTATTGTATAGTTGTGTGGGTATTATATTAGCAATGTCTCATGACGATAAATAGAAAAAACATTGACTATTATGCTTCCTTAGTAAATGACCACAATTTACATTCTCTGCAGAAACCGGTATTCAGACGACTCTGTTATCAACTTATTGGGACAGATTTACTTTCCTCTTCTTGAGCGAAATAATATAACTGGATAGATATATTTGTTGTTCTCCAAGCCGAGGGTCAGTTTGAATGTCCCAGAAAGTTGTAATTATTTATCATAATAGAGGTGTGCATGCATGCAGTGTCTCTTGACAATAAATTGAAAAAAAAAATCGACTGTTATGCTTCTATTGTATAAGAACACATTTACATACTCTGCACAAACCAGTATTCAGATTACTGTTTTGTCTGGACAGCTTGACTTCCCCTCCTTGAACACTTAACTGCATAGAGAAAAAATCATCTAATATAAATTGTAATAGACCGCTTGGATTGTAGGAAGAAACATAGTTTTTCTGTTTGGATACTAACCTAAGACACAAGTAGATTATGTAGTATCAACTATGGAATGCAGAGACCTGCTGAACACAGGATAAATATAAGAAGAATAAGTTTTAGAACATAGCATATACATCCTGCACGGACTTGGTGAAAACTCTAATACAATCTCACGCTCCTGAGTGTTAAGAGTCAAGACCACAACTTTTCAATTTGTCTCATGTTCATTTCTTTATGCTGGACTTGGTACATAATGGGCTATGGACTATTAATTCCTACTTGCCCGAGGAAAGAAATCTTGAAACATACACTCTATCTTTCTGTAGATGGCTAAAGGTGTAGGACCTCCATTATCTTAGTACCACAAAAAGCCAGCCTATCAACAATCATTGTCTGACATTTAAATTTCCATCAATCCTAATATTTTAAGACTGATGTACACTCGATTTTGATGCATAAAAGACCAAAAGACAAACTTCCTCAGAAAACAACTAAGAGTTCTACGAATTTGGAGTAGAGCAATGTACTGTCTGTACAGAGATAGAACGAACATGGTAGTCCTGCTTCTACAAACTGACTGTTGCTTTAATGGCATGGGCGGATTCGGAAGTGTATGTGGTAGTTGCATGTGACAACAATGGTTGAACAATTGTCCCCACCGGTCTTGCCATACAAAATGGCAGTCCAATCCGAATTCAGCCAAGAAACCGTTAAGAAACAATTCCTTCCAATTCTTGATGGTTGAGGGTCCTTTAGTATGCGAAAGGACACCTCCATCACTTGTATAAGAGGCAAAGCATATTTATAAAGGCACGAGTGTGGGAAGTGAGTAGAAAATGAATTCAGTTTTTACTTATTTGAGGAAGTCTGTGAGGTAACAACTAGCTGAGAGAAGTGTAGCAGTAGTGAATCGCTATAAGCATGCTCGAATTGTGCTCTTTGTAATTGCCCAGGTTGAATGGAGAAGGGATAGTGATCGGTTGACATTTCCAAGCTGGTTTTCCCTGCACCGGAGTTTCTAGGGTAAAATTCTTTTTGTTTATGGTGTTGTTTGCATTTTAATACTCTTGTTATTCTTCATCTTCCTTTTTTCTACAACAAATTCATACTAACCTCAACAATAATCTACATTCTAGCACTGTCATTTGAAATTTAATTCAAGTAGGAACAATTTTCAATCTGCATTTATTTCCAACAAGTAGGAACTTGAGAAATTAATAAATTATAGATTATATTGGTATCAGAGCAGTTTAATCTATTGGTATTGTAAGTGGTTATATGGATTGTATGGCAGCAGCAAGGTCCAAGAAGGAAGAATTGCAGCCTTACCAAGCAAATATTTCTACAAGGAAGTGGAATCAAGAAGTGAGAGAGATGGCTAGAGAAGGTTAAACCTCATGTGAAAGCATGGGAGAGAGAGTCTTTTATTGGAAACAAGTGTGGAATACATGATAAAGCAACAAGAGCTCATGGCCAATAACCAAGCATCCATTGATATGGTGGTACGAGCTCTTGCCAAGAAACTTGGAGTGAAAGAGGAGGAACCCAAGAAAGGCAAAGGCTAAGCTAGGTAAAAGCCTTCGACCATCCCCCTTCAAAATTTGAAATAAAAGCTGAAATTTAGGCTTTTGAAGGGAAAATAGATGCTGAAATAGTAGATAAATGGATGAAGCAAATGAAAGTTTAGTTTAATGCAAGGCACAAAAGTTTCTTTTGCATGTTCCAAATTGAGGGTTATGCTCTAATTTGGTGGGAAAATTATTTAGTTTCCTTGAAAAAGGAAAGAGGCCAATGGTTTCTAGTTGAAGTGTTAAAAAACTATTTTATCCAATTGGGCATAAGATTGATCAAAACATTAGGTGGCAATATAGACAGAGTCACAGTCAAAATACGTACAGGATTATACCAGAAAATTCCATAACATAGCTATGTTGATGGGATTGGACTTGGAAGAAGAGGACATCTTGACTACAGCACATGGATGGTCTCCATCCATGCATTAAGAGACAAGTCATATATAACAAGCCAAGCTGCCAAACTATGTTGACTGACTTGGACTTGGAAGAAGAGGACATCTTGATTAAGCACATGGACAATCTCCATCCACGGATTAGGAGACAATTCATATATAACAAGCCACAAGATCTTGCTGAAGCATGCGTGTAAGCATATTACATTGAGAAGGAGAAGAAGCAAGGCAATGCAGAATTCTCCAAACAAAATCAGCCAGCATATCAGGCACAGAAAGAGCGGAATCAAGGGTAAGTGGAAAGGTAAAAGCAAATTCCATCACATTACATGTTTGCAAAGATAATGCCACCGCTTTACATGGTTCCAAAGATCCAAAGAATCAGCGCAGTCATTGTGTTAAAGATGGGTATATTGATGCAAAATGCTGGAAGTTGGATCCGTAATTCCATCCTAAAAATTGCACCATAGAAGACTCCAAGAAGTCCATAACATTCCTTCGTTGAAGGGAATGGACTGGAGGTAGAGGACACTTCGGATGTACATGAGAAGCTGGGTTGCACTGCTACTAATGTGGCTAGCAAGGAGCATAGAAGAGAAGAATTGAGCAAGCTTTCCAAATTAAAATCCAAATCAAGAAGAAAAACAATCGGTCATGCTGACACTGTCTCATAGTCTAATTTGATATAAAATGAAGTCCTTAGGAGGCTTGGTTTAAAAACTTATGATTGTTCACATCCATACCCATTGGGTTGGGTGAACAGGGGTGTAGAAATACAAGTTATCAAAACATGTAGAACCAAATTTAGCATCAATTTGGATTATGTCTATGAGATTGAAGCAGATGCGATTCCAGTTGATGCATTTGATATTGTATTAGGAAGTACTTAATTGTATTTGAAGGACATTATCATCATGAGGAGCGAAAACAAATATAGGTGGGTCAGTCAACTATATCATCAAGACACGTCAAAGCAAGCCCAAGCTTGCCATGGAAAGTGCAAACTAATCTAAAAGACCTGTTCAAGAAATAAGAAATTTGGTTTACTTCTTTTGAAAGATAAGAAAGAGGGTGGGCTAGTGTTTTTTGAGATAATAAAAGAGTTGAAAGATTTGGATGAGTCATTGTATTCTTTTCAAGAAGTATTTCGATTACCCCAAGGGTTGTTACCAAAAAGGGAGGAAGAATAAGAGTCGTTTGTTTTCCGAATATCTACTACCAAATATTATTTTGTATAGGCAATCTAGACAACTTCAAGAGTTGTTGGAGTAAGGTTCATTTTCCCAGGTACTTCACTATGTTGGTCTTCCATAGTCATGGTACAAAAGAAGAGCGCCTCTTGGAGGACATGAATAGGTTATGTATTCAATAAGATCACCATCAAAAATAAGTATCCACTTCCAAAGACAGATGACTTGTTGGACCGACTTTAGCATGTTTAAATATTTCATAAAGTTGGATCTCAAATCTGGTTACTACTAGGTTCATATGGAGGATGATAAATGAAAGACAGCATTCAAAATAAAACAAGGTTTGTATAAATGGTTAGTTCTTCCTTTTGGCTTGTTTATGAAATTGATGAATGATGTGTTGAGGCCATTCAAGAAACATTCACGATAACTGTATCTATATAGTGTATTGGTTCTTAGTGTTACTTAGAACTTTCAACCCATTTGAAGCAAGCTTGGCAAGAATTGAAACAAAATCAACTTTTGTGCAACATGAAGACATTTGAATTTGCAAAGCAACCATTAGTCTATTTGGATCATGTGGTCGGAGGAGGAGAATTGAAAGCGAATCTGGTGAAAGTTGAATCTATTACAAACTGGCCCACATCAAAGAGTGTAACTGGAACAAGGAACTTTCTTGAGGCAGTCCAATACATGAGGAAATTCATTGCTTCATTGCCCACAATAACACCTTTGCATGCTGCTGTGGTAAGTGGCTAGAGTTTCCATTGGGGTAAGGAACATACAAATTCTTATGATACCTTCAAATATAAAAATCAGTAATGCACCTATCATGCTCTTCCTAACTTGCAGCAGCCATTTTAAGTTGAGATAGATGCAAGTGAATATGTAATGGGGGCAGTTTTATTGCAAGGAGGTCAGCCAATTTGTTATCATTCAGAAGTATTATCTAAAGCTGTTATAGATTACCCATATATATATAAGAAAATTTATGAATTTGTTCAAGCAATCGAGAAATAAAAACATAATTTGTTGGACAAAGAACTAATTTTTCACATTAACCACAAACCTCTTCATTATTTGCAAGCACAAAATAAGTTCTAACATGCATGGTACTAGAAATTGATGGAATTTGTCCAACACAAAAAAGGGAGCACAAAGGTTTTGGTGGATATTCTCTCTAGGAACACAAGGGGAGGTAGAGGAGGGCATTGTGTTGCAGAAGAAGGTCAAATAAACAAGAAGATTGCCACAAGAGTCTTGGTAGGCTGGGATGAAAGGAAAGACACAAAGACAACAAAAGTGGTACTCTAAGGAGAAAGTGGGAAAAATCTTCCCACATTTCTTGAACTAATCTTTTGTGGGATTAAAAGCCTTCAAAGAAAGGGAGTTATGATCCATAAAGGATCAAAAGACAAACATCCTCACCGAACAATGAAGAGTTCTATTGAATTTGGAGCAAAACACTAGTGACATGACTGTCCTGTAGATCTCTTCTTTGCAATTTGGCAGCTGCATTAATGTCTTGGGTAGTTACAAAAGTCTCAGTGGCAGTTGCATACGTGTGAGCAACGGTTGTGCATGTGATAGAGGCAGTTGTGAAATTGTCATCAACTGTCTTGCCCGTATCTGACAAGAAGCTAAGAAATATTGTCTCCTCCAATTTCCAACAGTTGGTGGTCCTTTTGTGCAAGGAAGGACACTTCCAACACTTATATAAGGAAGAGGCAAAGTCTAATTGCAAGGCATGTGTGTAGGAAGTGATTAGCAAATGAATTCAGTTTGTCATTTGAGGAAGTTTTTGAAGTAATAGAGAATTGAGAGAAGTGTGGTAGTGAATCATTGTAAATTTGTAAGTATGCTCCAATTATTCTCTTTATAATTTCCCAAGTTGAAAGAAGGACAGTGAGTGATCAGCTTACAATACCGATCTGGTTTTTTACACACTAGGGTTTCTAGGGTAAAATTCCTAATGTTATGGTATTATTTGCATTTGAATTCTGTTGTCATTATTTTGTTCCATGTCCAACAAAAAATTCACACTTATCTCAGCATAATCTACATTCTGTTATTGTCATTTGAAGTTTGATTCATGTAGGAACTATTTTCAATATGCATTTAATGTCCAACAAGAAGGAACTTGAGAAATTATAGATCAAAATTCAAGACACAATCAGAGTAGAACCTCCTCAACAGAACAACCTTGTGGAGGCATGAATATCCATTCACAGTCTAGAAGCTACCAAAATGTATTCAAACAACACAAGGGGAACTAGCGGAGGACATTGTGTTGCAGAAGAAGAAGAGGGCCACAAGAGTCTTGGTAGGTTGGGATCAAAGGTAAGACACCAAGACAACAAAAGTGGTACTCCAAGGAGAAAGTGGGAAAGATATTCCCACATTTCTTTGAAGAACTAATCTTTTGCGGGACCAAAGGCCTTCAAAGAAAGGGAGGTACAATCCATAAAGGATCATAAAGCAAACACCCTCACCAAACAATGAAGAGTTCTATTGAAATTGGAGCAAACAACTAGTGACAAGACTGCCTTGGAGGTCCCTCCTTTGCAAACTGGCAACTGCATTAATGAACGGGTAGTTATGAAAGTCTAAGTGATGGCTGCCTACGTGTAGCAACGGTTGTGCATGCCAACACTTATATAAGGAAGAGGCAAAGTCTAATTGTGAGGCATGAGTGTAGGAAGTGATTAGCAAGTGAATTCAGTTTGTCATTTGAGGTTTTTCTTTTTTTTTGAAGTAATAGAGAGTTGAGAGAAGTGTAGCAGTAGTGAGTCACTCTAAGCATGCTCCAATTGGACTGTTTATAATTTCCCAAGTTAAAAGATGGGTAGTGATCAGTTGACACGATCAATCTGGTTTTTCCCATCGGGTTTACAGGTTGAAATTCCTTGGGTTTATGGTTTTTTTGCATTCAAACTCTATTGTTATTAATTTCGTTCCATGTCCAACAAAAAATTCACACTTATCTTAGCATAATGTACATTCTATAATTATCATTTGCAGTTGGATTCAAGTAGGAAATATTTTCAGTATGCATTTTACGTCCAACAAGAAGGAATGTGAGAAATTACACATCAAACTTCAAGACACAATCGAAGTAGAACCTCCTTAATGGAACGCCGTTGTGAAGGCATGAGTATTCATTCTCAATCTAGAAGTGGCCAAAATGTATTCGAACACCATCAAATAGTTTAGTTGCCCTATTTGAAACCTAACCGTTTTCCAGAATTGGGTAAGAATATCAAGCTAGAGCATCTTTTGTTCTAGCCACGTCTTTACAATACATATTGAATTGAATAAATTCAAGTTAAAAAGTGCATAGCTTGAAGATGACACCACCTATTATGCAATTATGATAAGAAAGGGTTTACAGGTTGAAATTCCTTGTGTTTATGTTATTTTTTTGCATTTAAACTCTATTGTTATTAATTGCATACCATGCCCAACAAAAAATTCACACTTATCTTAGCGTAACCTACATTCTATAATTATCATATGAAGTTGGATTCAAGTAGGAAGTATTTTGAGTATGCATTTAATGTCCAACAAGAAGGAACGTGAGAAATTACATGTCAAACTTCAAGACACAATCAAAGTAGAACCTCCTTAATGGAACATCCTTGTGGAGGCATGAGTATCCATTATCAATCTAGAAGCGGTCAAAATGTATTCGAACACCATCAAATAGTTTAGTTGCCCTATTTGAAACCTAACCGTTTTCCATAAATGTGCCTCAAAGAGGAGATATTGAAATATTGTTCTGTCTGTAGACCTGTGAAGGTTGGAGAGGGGTGTCATGAAGGATTCAACGAAGCAAATAATGGTTGAATTAGGGGTAGATATTGAACATCCCAAGAAAAGATCTTTGATAATGAAATCATAAGTCTTGTGCAATCTTGTGAAAAGATCTTTGATAGTGCATTTGAATTCAACAATAGTTGCTAGAATATTGGGTAAAATAAATTTGATTTGTGCAATGTTCATTTCCCAAGCCATTCTTGAAGGAAGGCTTTCAAGGTGAGAATTTGTTTCAAGACTCCAGAAATTAGTGATGACATGCAAAGATTTCTCAATCAACGGCAGAGGCAAATTGCAACCCACTCAAATATAATATTCAACAGCCTTCACTAATATTTTTCGTGTTTGTGATCACCGTGGGGCCAATGATCTTTTGCTGGGGGAGGAGAAGGACCATAACAAGGGATGACGAGCTCATTTGGGTAGCTTGAGAGTTATGCAGACCAAAATGATTTCTATTGAAGATAGAATGGGCTGAGAATATATCCACATAAACTTTTCTATCCAAACAAGGCATTTCACTTCAAAATGGAAACAAAAGTTCTTTTTCTCCACACGGAATTTGAAACCCATCCATGTAAAGCGGAAGGTTGCCAAAATGCATCCTCTGCCTATTTGTGTTCATTTTCCTTATTAAAGGGATGGGAAAACTTCTAGGCATATGATACCTTTACTGGAGCCAATAAACAAACACCAACCATGCCGAATACGAAACTTATTCATGAAGAGTGAAAAGTTAGCAAAATGCATCTGCTGGTTGCCCATGTTCATTTTCTCTTACAACAGGGATAGGTATGCTGGTAAGCATGGTGTGCTTGCTTCAAAGATTTCATTTCTATACAAATTGCATGAATGCTGTCCAGAATTGCTTTATCCTTGGTATCTTTTACCCACAAATAATTGGTCCTGTGAAATCATTTAATCATTTCAGTCAATTGCAATATTATAGTTCCCAGCCAGTGTCGATTTTTTACTCGAGCTTTTTGGGTTTATTTTTGCACATGATTTTTTGGGATCTTTTAGGAATGGTGCAATGTTCACAATGCAAAGGGGATGGTGTGAATTCCACAGACCACTTTAATGGTCAATTCAAGGCGGGTGAAATTTGTTGGCTTTGCAGGTTAGTTGATCACTTGTTTCTGTTGTAGATTGTATTTAATCTGTTTGTAGCTTACAAATACAAAGGTTTATGTGAATATAGAGTTTGCGAAAAAAAGTGTTTGATTAAGTTGGATACAACTAAATTTGAACATTATTTAGCACAGTATTAACTACCTATTCTTTGAGATGATAGTTCCGGATAGTTTAACCTTAATACATGACAATTTCTTTTTAAAAGCAGCGGAGCTAAAATTTATAACAGTATTTGTAAAAGTATGATTGCAAAGAAGCTTTGTATTTGATAAATGAAAATCTTGTTTGGAAATTCTGTTAAAATGTACTTCAGGAAAGCCTTTACCTGTGTATTTGGTGAGATCTTACTATATTTGTCTAGAAAGATGACAGACCATTTCAGTGATGTAGAAACTAACTTGTGTAGAGATTTAATTTTTGAAAATGTTACAAGTCATATGGAACAATTCTAGTTTGAATTTCAACTAGATTATTTTTAGCATAGTCTTGGCTTGGTATGATCTGTGCGGAAGATGAATTTAATGTGGAAACTGTGAAACTAATTTTTGACAAGCCCTTGTTTAGAATCAAGGAAAACTATCTAGAAATTGCTAAGTGAAATGCAAAGTTTGAACACAAAACTGTCACCTTTAAACTGACCTACAATGGGATTGATCAAATAAAGTACAAGTGCAACACTGTTTTACTAAAAGCAACGACCAGGTAACCATTGTATTATAAAGGCTGCAAGTGGAATGTGAAGGTGGCATGGTAGGTGAAGCAAACCCTTCTCTGGTACCCTGCAAACTGTTGGTAGTTCCATTCCCATCTTTTGTACACTCTGCGCGTCTTTTCTGTAACTTCTTATGCCTTTGTTATTTCTTTTTCAGTCTTAACTTTAGTCTTGTAATCAGCCTGTAGATACATGATTTAAGTTTTCATCCTCAAACTTTTCCAAAGTCTTGTGGCATTCCCGAACTTTGGCTTGCTGCCTGGAAAGATTAATATCTGAAGTAATTGCCTTCTATCTTCATTCATTCAAGGTTACTATATGCTGCTTCTGATTTGCCACTCGATTCTCTTGTTGTGCAACTCCTACTTTAAAATTTGAAGTCTTGCCTTGCATCTGTTATTCTTTTGTTTCAGTTTTTTTTCAAGTGTAATCACTTGCAACATCAACTGCAACCCATTGTATCCAGCCTTCAGAGCAATCTTCTTTGTTGCCCAAATCTAACCTTCATTTAAGTAAAGATCCTTAATGAATCCACAATCAATCTTCTTTGATGTCCACAAATGAGCCCCCATCATTTGCTTTTATAGCCTTTACTTTTCTTTCTTTGTGCAGCGCTCCCTGTAGGCCTCTTTATTTCTCTTTTAATATTTGCTTTTTCCTCCTAAAGAGGGATGACCTCTCCTTTTTCTTTTATTTTAGTATTTAAAAATATTTTTTATTTTAATAACAATAATTTGAAGTTGTCCCAAAATAAGAATTGGCTGTGCCCAACTTAAAATATTATTAATTATTTTTAATTTAGAAAAGGGACATTACATAACCATAATGTTTTTTCAAGAACAGGGATATGCAGGTAATGGCAGCAATTTCATAGTTGAAGCTGATTTCTAGAGGCAGATTCAAGGGATGGAGGCAAGCATGGTGCAAGTCAGGGCTATATGCCAAGTGAAGGAAATGAAAATTGGTGTTAGGGTGCCCTATTTTGTAGGAATAAATGAATAAGACTTCCCCTTTTTATAAGTGTTTTGTATGGTTATGCGGTTGTAACCGCTAACTAGTTTTGTAACCGTCTTTGCATAATAAATACCCGGACACACAACTCATTTGTACAGTGTGCATTCCGGTTTCTCTTCATTCCATCTTTGTACATTCTATTCTTTCTTTTTCCTCTCTCCACATATTCTAACAGTGGTATCAGAGCGTGGGGCAAGCATGGGCTGGTCCTATGCCAAACAAATCATAGGTTCATCCCTCAGCAGAAGCTAGCTTTTATGGCTGAGTTGTCCACTCAAATATCACCGAAAATACAGTGGGTGCGAATGGCACGAGTTAATGGAGGCTCATGCTGCAATCAATCCTACACTAGCATCTTATAGCCCTCCCATTTCTTCTTCCCAACCTACACCATCCCAGTCTGGTTTCCATGTTCCTATCTTCCTACCAGCTCCTCTTGAGGATTCCCCTTCCTCCATCTCCTACCCTTTCTTCTCAAAATATAGCAATGTAGTTTTTACTCTCAGTCAAATTCAATCTCAATCTCTGGATGATATGATAGCATCTTCAGGAAAAACGAACTACAGAGGATTTTTTCTATTCTAGAACCAGAAAATATCATAGAAGATCAGATAAGTCTGCCCTCATTCCTTCCAAAGTCCCATCCCCTCCACAAGAAAATGTTACACCTCCTCCATCTTTTGAATCTATGGTAACTTAGCCAAGAATTCAATCCTCCCCTCACTTCACAAAATCAGATTTATATGTGCCTGAGCCTCGTGAAGAACCAATTTTAAACCATGAAGCATTGCAAATTAACTAGCATACTGAGTTCCCAACTACTTGGTTTCTTGATTGCCCATTCCTTCACAAGCAAGATGTTGAATCTTTTATGGCAAAAGGGGTTATTCTTCATCCTTCTGGACAGGAATATGCACATGCATGCCTAGAGGGGTAGTTTGGGAATGAACCAAACAGAGATCAAACAGATTCAAAGTTTTAAGGTTTGGAGCTCAAGGTTTCATGCTAAGCAAGTGCTAGATCAAGAAGCAAACATTCCACCACTTGCTTTTGCATCAAAACTAGTTGAAGACACTTTGGCCGAGTTTGGAAGGGCCGAGATCGAAGAGCATCAAGCTGCAGAGAAAAACAAGGAACATTAGTTGCGAACTTCGAAGGATTAGAGACATGATTTTGAAACCAAACAGGGCTCTCATCAAGAAGAAAACAGTCAACTTCCTGCAGATGCATCAAAATCAGTTGAGGTGAGTTCCATTATTGGTAGTCATGAAGTGTTTGTTGAGGAATGGACTGATTCTAAGGACATAGTGGATGAAGAAATGGACCAATCCTCTCAAAAACCTCGTGTTCTTCTTGATCAACCTAAAATGGAAAATGATTTGGTTGAGATCAAGGAGGAGGTTGAAGTTAAGGCGCACAAGACTAAGGAGGAAATCCCCAAGTGCCAAACAAAGGAGGAGATCAGATTTGAAGACCGTTCTGATCTTCATGTGGAGGAAGAAGCAATTCCAAGTCAACAAGATGTTTTGATCGAGTGTAATGATCCTCATTTTGCTGCATGTTTAGAATTTGCTTCACTTTTGGAAGATTGTAGTAGTATGCCAAAAACATCCTTACATGCTACAACCGATCAAATGGAGACTCATGATGAGGAGAAAGATGCAGATCCAGAGGAGGCAGAGTTGTTTGCAAAAGAAGCAAAACAAAGTTCAAATCATCTTGTAAACATTCTCCACCATGAGGAAAGTCTGCATGTTGACCCCATTTGTGTCATGAGCTTGAAGGAAATGGGAAAATCACAAGGATTGGTCCATTGGCTTTCAGAGTTGTGTGCCCAATCAAATATTTGGCTAGTCTAAAGCCAAAATCAGAGTTGCCACCAATCATGCTCGCTTCAGAGCACGAGGAAGATTGTCAAAGTGCCAAGGGTCAGTTGCAACACCTCCAAGAACCAAATGCAAAGCAACTTGGGGAGGTATTCATTGTCTTTTCAGAAGATACTTTGAACAACAAGTGCGAGCTATGCTTTCACTTCTACCATGTGATTTAGTTGCCAAACTGATCACATGGTCCAATTTTGTAATAAAGGGAAGCTATTTCTCCCAACCCATTGTTGGTATTGTTTAGCTCCCTTTGCTTTTGGCTAGAATAGGATTAAATTAGGTTTGTTTATGGCAAAACAAGTGCTTGTGCACACTTTGCATGTTTCCCCTTGGAACATGTATGATTTTCATACTTTGTTTATAGTTTTTGTGGGCCCTTGTTGTTGCACAGTCCAGTTTTAGAATAGGTTCCATGGCAGTAATTAGATAGTTGGAGCAATTTTCAATGTATATCCTTCAGCTCCACAAGATCAACTTCATTCAGTGCTAAGTTCACATAGATTCAAGAGACAAAGTTTAAAGGCTTAAGATCAGTTTTCTTTAAGATTATACTTGACTCCATGCCCAATGGATGCTTCAAGGCTACTTGTCTTCATCATCTAGCAGACAGATGTTCCCTGGAGGTTGCCAAACTATTATCCAAAATTCCTCTCCCTTTCTAATTTTGGACAATTATTAAGTCCTTGTTTGAAAATCTTGGTTCAGAGTTGGCCATATGATTGGTCCAGAGCTGGAACGAGGGGGCCATGTTGATCCTTGGGTTATTTTTGGTGTTTGAAGGGTCTTAAATGTCTTTAGACATTGGAACTAGAGTTTTGCAAGTCCAAAATTGGCTAAGGCAGAAGGCCGTAGAACACTGAAATGTTCTCCTAACCCGCGGATCAAAGGATTTAGGTTCTCGTGGGTTGAAGGTAAGTTAGAGCATTGCAGAGTTTATATGCCCGCGAAAAGATGAAAATTTGGATCAAGGACGGGATCTGCGGGGCGAGGAGTGGAAAGAAGCTTAGTGATTCACGGTATGGAAAGCACAACATCACATAGACTTGGAAGATATAGAGTTTCGTGGAGTTTGTCAATTCCGTGAAACAAAACATGAAGTCCGCTCTAGCAAAAGCCGTGATGCACAGAGGAGAAGTTCGAAGCGTCGCACGATAGAGGAAAAGCAAAGTTTGGAGCTACTAAGGTTGGAAGTCGTGAAACACTATCTAAGTGTTCTGCGGGTTTCCCCAAAGCAGTGTTCTGTGGACTTCAAAAGCCGTAGAACAAAGGAAACATGGTCGCAAGTCAGAATGCCACGCAACACGAAGAATTAGACCTCCGCGGCATGTGGAGAAAGGTTAGAGTTTCGCGGGTGTGTGAGAGTTAGTGTCTTGCAGGTTTCTCAATCCGCGAAGACTTTCAACATTCAAAATTCGCATAACAAAGAAAATTCCCACGAAACAAAATAAAATTCAAAGAATGCTACAAAATGTTCAAAAAGACGCATTACATGGAAAGGCCGCAATGAGACCACGAAAAATCATCTGAAGTCCGCGGATTGCACACATGAGCTGTGCCTAATTTGAAATCAAGCGTCCTACCACTTCACTGACCAAAATTTAATGAAGTATGGGCGTCATTCTCCTTGACCTACATATCTGATGGCGTGCGATTGGAGCCATGTCAGGCTCCTATACCTATCTACAAACATCTATGGTGATTAGTCATTGGTGGTTGAATCTCTCTCCTGTTGACGCCTCTCTCTCCTTCTCTTCTTCTCCCATCTATAAGTTTGGAACTCATGCATTGTAAAATGGGATCACTCTTTTGTTATAACGACACCATGCCAAAATGGTGGCCGACTTTCGATGAGCTCTGGGCCTTGGATTTGGTCTTTGTAATGTATCTTCGCCTTCTATCAATGAATGTAATGGTCTTTGCATCTTTTAAGCAATAACATCTTGTGTTCGTGGCTCTTTTCTGCCCCATACTTGTGTTTATTGCATTTTGCCTCTTTGTTCTTTCTCTGGTATGTTGTGTATGTCGCACTTGCAGGTTTTTCCATTTTCCGTGCATTGTAAATGCGTGGGAAGGGCTAGTTTATGTAGTTTTGGGTTTGTGGCACGTATGTCTACCCTTCCTGCATTTTCTTCCCTTTCTTCCCCTTGTGGAGAGTGATCACACGTATGTCTACCCTTCCTGCATTTTCTTCCCTTTCTTCCCCTTTCTTCTGGTGCTATCACTGCCCCTTTCAGCTTAGGATATGCTTTTTGCATGGTCCCTTGGATGTGTTAGTGTAGGTTAGCTTAGAGGCAGTCTTAGCATTAGGTTAGATAGTTAGAGGAACCAACCTTCTTTGGAGGTCTGTCTCAAGATGCATGTTCCACACTTGGAGACAGTCCCAGGTTGACCAAAAGTATTGATCTTCCATGATCATATTAGGGTGCTACTTTTGTGATCCAACAGGACCATAACCGACTTCCAACTATCTATACCTAATCTCCTTTTTATTTTTGACTAAAAATGTTTGGCTAGTTTAGGGTTGGTTCTCATAGACTCCGTTGTGAGACGGATCACCACCTTGATCGTTCGAACATGACTTGTTAGTTGTGTGGTCTCCAAGAGACCAAGACGGAAAGACACTTCATTTTTCGGTGCCCCATTTACTACGAGATTAGAGAGAGGTTCCATTGTTTATTTAGGAGGACACATGATCTTTCTGACTTCTTCATGTTTGAGGATCAGAGGTGCCTGACTTTATACTTACATGAGGCTTTGAAGCTTCGTGAGCACACTCTTCAGCTGCATCCTAGACCTGAATCTACCCAACGGATCACTTCCTTCTTTAGAGTGTTACCTTCGTAGAGAGGCACTAAGCGCCCTTGTGAGACCGACCCCGCTTCTTCCTCCATATTGGTTCGGCCCAGGGAAATCATCCATGGTTCCCCGAGCCATCATAGGCATGCCCGTACTAGGACTAGCCTCAGGAGACAAAATAGATCCACCAACTATCAGAGGGATAATACTGTGTCTAGACAACGACATAGTAGGTAGACTCTCTCTTTGGCGAGTCGGCTTCTTATCCTCAGCTTTTTCTAGACGGCCTCGGATGTTAGGAGAGATGGATCTACAATTCCTTGATGAGCTTTCCTCTTTTCTTCTCCTTGGTCGTCTTTCCCCCTTCTTTCCTCTCACTTGTATTTCCACCCCCATTCTTGGTGCGTGTGGTTTCTCTTTCCGGTTGGCCACCTCTTTTGGCTTTTGTACTTGTCTTTCTCGGTAACTCTTTGGTTTTCTCGCGTGGTATCGGTGCTTGCTGTTGTTTGTAGTCCCTTTGATCTACTTTTGTGGTCATTTGTTGGACATTAATATATTTATCTTATCTTATCTTACCTTATCATTGATTGCATATGGCTTATTCACATGACTTTAGTGGGTTCTCATAGGGCACTGAGAACCCCATTCATTAAATCCTACGTATACTTCATTACATGGCCCACCAAAGCATAATATTGGTTTAAGACTAGACTGCTAGGGTACGGGTTCGATACGTTGAAACGATAAATTTTTGAAAACCCCGGGTATGATACACTGTGGGTATGTTTGTAGAATATATTTTTTAAAAATTTAAAACTACAAATATACATAAAAATTTAATGAAAAATGCATATTTATTTAAATTTAATACTCCCACTCCCATTTGCACTAGCTCCACTGTCTAACCCTTGTCAATGGCTCCCTCGATGTTCATCATCGATGCCAAGTAGTCAAAAATTAGACAAACAAGCAGCGGAAGCTTCAAAATCAGTGGTTTCAGGATGAATATCCCAAAATTTGTTAGGACCTCTAGTATACTCTTTCGTCTTGTGCGTTGTGAGGCGTAAGTCGAAATGTACATATACTAGATCCTTGGCTTTCTTGGATGCCAACACGGTCTATTTGGCTAAGTGGATGAAGCCATAAGTACTCTAGTTTCACTTTGTTGAAGAATTATTAGTCACCTGTCACAAAAAAATATTTTTAATATACAAAAATGAGTGTTATCATCTTAATTTTTAATTGGTAATCAAAATATAAAATAACAAAATTCATATATGTGAGACTAGTTTAATGGCAACAGGTCGTAGGTACTTGGCATCATATCCATGTACATATCACCACTTGATTGGAGTTATGTTGAACTTGTCACAAAGAACCTTTACCTCTCCCATGCTACCTTCTGAAGATACCGACATCCTCATCTCATTGTGGAATGCACTAGATTTAGATGGATTAGGAAACAACCTCATGACTGCTGCCCTTGTCCCATCTGTAACCTCTTGGTCATCATATGGTGGTTGCCTACCAGGTAGCCCACCTATTTCATTACTATAGTATTTGGGATTTAAGACATAGGCAAGGAAATGCAATGGGGTGGTCATTTTGTTCCATCTATTCATGACCACACTCTTAACTTCATTATAGAAGTTTTCTTAAGGGTCTCTCTTGGGCTTGTATGATTTTTTTCATTTTCTCAAGCATGGAGTCAATTCCAGCATAAATTTCTCCTATGCAAGCACTATCTTTGTCTATAAATCTAATCATACAAAGAACAAACTCTGTGAAACTCAACAAATACTCAACTTGTGCCCTCCAATCATCATCAAGGATCAATGTCTTTATTTTACGGGCTCTTTCTGTATTTGATTGCCTCCAGATGGTCTAAACATTATCAATCACCATACTGCTCAAAGCATGTTTTATCTTCACAAGTCGTCTCAAGACGAGTGTGTGAGAGACAAATCTAGTCTCAACAACCTATAAAATATTAAAAAGGAATAAAAAAATTCAATAACAATACAAATTGATTTAAAACTAAAATTTAAAATAAAAAAGTTAAAAACTTAAAACTAATGAATTATTCCATTACCTTCCACAACTCCAACCTCGAGAATCTAAAGAAAATGGCTTAAGACCTGTGATAGTTGGTGACAAACATCTGAATTTCGTTTGCCTCTGTATTTATTTTCTCAATCCATGAGATTTTCCCAATCTTCTGAAGCATCAGGGCGAGGGAATGTATTACACATAGTGTTCAAAATATGTGCTCATATTTGCCTTCTACTATCAACCCCGCTGCCTTGCAATTTTTTGCATCGTCTGTGATGACTTGAACAACGTTTTGAGGGCCCACCGACTCAATAGCCTCACTAAGAATGTTTGCAATAAATTGTGCATCTTTTATTTCCCCCTCACAATCAATAGCCTTCAAAAACATTGTCCCTTTAGGGTTTATTGCAACAATGTTGATAAGAGGTCTATTTCGGGAGTCTTTCCATCCATCCTATATAATTGACACTTCTGAATCCTTTCAGGAATCTCTAATCGGCTGCAAATATGTCTGTATGTGGTCCACTTCTTTCACCAAGAGAAATGTGTGAACCTTCTCATAGTTAGGGCCTTTATACCCCTATGGCACTTCATTATTGCCTCTCACTTGCCAATATGTGACCTCAACACATTGAAGGGCAATCCACATGCATTAATACACTGAGCTACCAATTCATCTGCAATGGCTCTCTTATTTGAGTTGAATGCTTTTTCTAGAGGTCTTTTTGTTCTCTTTTGTGATGCGGCCTCTTCATTCAAAAGAGTTTGTAATGTCTGAGTTTTAGTCTGCATGTCAATGAAAGGATGGTATTATGGTGGTGTTGGTGGTTTTCCTATACCCCTTTGTTGCAAATGAATAGTTCTACAATGAGCTTTTACAACTTGCAAGGTAGCCTTCTTTTGCTCTTTTAGGTATATAAATATTTTATTCTTGTCCACCTTCTTACATGGTCTAATGTCTGTTCCCGTTACCCCAGTTAAATGAGCCTTCTGTCAGGTATAGGAGGACTTAAATGACATGTTACAATGGAGACACACCCAAACACGAACACTACCACCAACATTGAGCTCCAACATTTCTACATGCCTCCATAAAGGATATGAGGGATCCAGTCTCACATTCGTGGAACCTGAAACACTTCCTTGTGTGCTTCCCTCATGGCTTGCTTCTCCATGCCCCCCTGAAGTTGAACTTGATGCCATGACTATAATTTTTGCTTTGCTTTAACCTACAATGAGTGATGTTTTTAAAAAAAATGCAAAATAATTTAATAAACTTTTAAAAACAACAAATACAAATTATATAATTAATTTATTAACCCCGTACATGTCATTCTCTGATTCTGATCACCAAGTTCACCATAAATGGTGCAAGGTGAGAGTATACACAAAGGGTAGATGTTTAACAAATTAGAACTTAAAAAACAACAAACCCTAAAATTTTAAACTTTAAATACAAAATTAAATTTAAAAATTAATTAATATTACAAAGAAAACACAAAATAAATAATAAATATATCATTGATCACATACCAGTTAATACATAATTTTTTTTGATAAAAAATGAAACAAAAAAGAACAATGGATGCATGGAAAATACCTGAAACCACTCCTTCCTAGTTGTTTGAAGCTGATTCTCCTCCAAACTTTTTTCCTCCAAGCTTCTATCACTTCCCTTCAACTTTCAAGCTCCCAATTTGCAAAAGATGAAAATCTAAGTGTGTGAATAGAAATGGAGGCAAGAGGTGTATATTTAACATTGTAGTGGTGTCTTTATGAGCGTTGGGTAGGTAAATTAGGGTTAGGGTTCACTTTTTAAAGTTTGAGTGTTTTTAATTTTTTTTGCAGTTTAAAAAAGTGTGGGTATGTTGTAGGTATGTACCCACATCGTACTACTACCAATTTCTGTTCTAGGTACGTTTCAGACCTGGTACGGGGTGGTACTGGTCGTTTTAGTGTAGTCCAGGTTTAAGAATCCATATTACATTACATAATTATGTAGGTATATAGGTATCCCCTTAAAGAACAATGTCCCTTTTAATAGTTCCTTCAACTTTTCTCTTGTTTGTCCTTGAAATGTCAAGGTGATGTTTGTGATTGTCTTCCAATTAGTTCCTTGACAATGGTGGTTGGGCAGGCAAGACATATAGTGCAATCCAACCAAATCTTTTGATTTGATGTTTCCGTAGACTCCTTATGATTCTTACCTGACCCTTTTGTTTCATACCTGCCCCAAGTCAATCATCCAACATGCTTCTTACCTTTGAATGAGTGCGCGTATATCTTTTGTGAACCATGAGGTGTAAGATATAAAACATGTTTATCAGTTCAAACACCCATTGGAAACTATTTACAATATGAGTGAAACTTGCAACCATCAATCTGTTACCAAAGAGTATTAAAGTCATGCATAACACCATGCCAAAATGGTTTCAAAATTGCTCTCATCAAGATGCAATCTTTATGGTCAAGGATGACCAATCATTCCTCGTCACTGCAAGAGGAGAAGCGAAGAGTTTCTTTTGTGATTGCAAATGAAACCAAGAAGTTGGCAAGAGAGGGTGAAGGAAATTCCTCGTTTCAAACATAAGCTTTTAAGGGACCAAAAGCTTCCCAAAATGAGGAGGTAGGATCTGAAATAGAAGAGCATAGTCATTCAGGAGGCTAAGATGTCATTCCACTCAGGTTGAACTAAGGTTGGTGAAAAGATAGTGAATGGCTAGTGGCTTAAGACCATTCATAGGGAGTTCTACACCTAAATAAAAATTTGATGACTTGATACACAAGTGTAATGCATGTTAGAGAACCACTCCTTGTAGTCTGGGGAAAATCAAAACAATTATGTTAGGGTTTTGACTCATTAGTGGTGACTATGGTGATGAACAACACAAATGTCCCCCTAAAAACATAGTTTCAATGCAGAAGTTATAATTCCTCCCTCCATATGATTTTGGAGTGACTTGAAAATGGGTATAAATCAACCAGACAACCCATTCTATCCACCTACCATTTTTTAGTAGATAAATTGGATTGTTCGGCTAGTCAAACTTTATGCAAGACAGTGTCATTTTATTCCTAGAAACCGATAAACTGATAGAATTTCTTTGTGAATTGGCAGAATCTTATTTGCAACTGGCAGAAATGAACATGTAACAAATTGAATCTTTTCCTCAAGAGACGGCTTCTCTTACCTGACATTTGGAGGTTGAGGTAACACCCTAGGGAGTTGTAATATCCCCTTCTCAGTCGAAGACCCTTAGCCCATTCATTGTTTCCCGATGGCTAAGGGAGGAATAAAAGGGAAACTTAGTCATAATGAATTAATTATAAAGTGCAATATAAAATATTATTAGAAGCATTTTATATTAATTTATTAATGATTAAGTTAAAATAAAAAAGAAAGAAGATAAAGTGATAAAATAAAAAGAAATAAAATGATAGTCACTTTATTTTATTTTGTTTCCCTAAGAAAAATGCGACCCATGTGGAGGAGAAAAAAGGTGAAGAAAAATATTTACTTCGGGAAAATAAATCTGATTGGTGGTTGTGGGTGGCTAAAAGGCCAAATGAGGTTATAAAAGCAAGTCGAATTGCAAGCAGAAGCCAACTCTTTTGTTTATGATAATTTTTAGATTTGCGGTGTAAGCTTGCATGCTTTCCATAAAAACTCCAAAGGACAAAAACCCTTTAAAGTTAGCTCTTGAGGATGAAAACCCTCTTGAGGATTAGAGAGAGAGAATCGAAAACTCTTCTTTCTCTTGAGAAGATTCTCCATTTAGGGATTTCCATTGAAGATCAAAGATTTATTTGTGTTTTCCAAGAGTTGATGAAGGCAAGATTTGCATATTTGTGTTACTTCTGGCGAGGGTTTGAAGGTGGAAGCTTGTTGTAGATTTTACCTCCATTTACAGCCATATCTAGGGTTATCTACACTCTGATTGGTGGAGTTTGGTACATTCTAGGGCACGGCTGTCCCGGATCTCATCTCCAACAGCTTTGCCATAATTTTAGAAGCCAAGATCAGTTGGTTTGCATAATTTTTGGGCCAAGGAAATTGCATTTTGAGATGTGTTTGAGGACTATCATCTGCAGATTTATAATAAATAATTCAGCCTTCTATTTTGATCCAATCCGGTATTTTTCTCATGTTCTTGCCCTTATAAAAATTGTTGATCAGTTTGGGAAAGAAATTTAGTTGAATTACTTCAGTTTTGAGTGATTTCCTTCCTTAATGCAAGTCGCCATTTACTAGTAAAATTCAGATCTGCACTTGGTTATTTTTGCATAATTTCTACTACTTGCATTTTTGGTTGGGATTTGCGGATAATCCATTTGGGGATAAAAAGTGTCCTTTAAGGGACATTACAGGAGTCCAAAACTGTGGAGAGGTGAAGAGGTAGGGATCAAACAAGAACAACACCAAATACATCCTTTCTGAAAAAGAGGATTGATCAGTGATGCATTCGTTAGATATGTAGTAGGGTTTTGAGCACGAGCAGAGAAGTGATTCTATGCTCCAAGAGGGCATATCTTCTCTGTAGCACATTGTATATCTGATTGTTCAAAGAGAATAAAGTTGTATGCCTGCCTTGTGTTTCTGCAAACATTGGGTTTACACCACATAAATTCCTGTGTCACAAGTGTCTATGTATACAGTTCTATTTCTTATGCGTTTGATTTCTATTATATGTTGCAGTGTTGTCAAAGAGCATTTTAATAATAATTTTCCTCAATATATATGATGTATTTCATCAGAATATTCATTGAATTACCAAAACTATGAACTGAAGTATGCGTAGAAAATTGTAGTAGCTGTATGTTGTGCAATTACAGACCGGTATGTTGGACATTGTAGGATGTTATTGGCTCGAATGGTGTGGTTTGTGCTATATATGTTATAAGGCAGTATACAACTTATGCTTTATGTCCTTCTAATTAATATTGATTTCACAAGACATTTAAATTATGACACCTTGAATTCTCGTCTTATGGATTTGAGGAGAATGAGGAGCTAAAACAATTGTTTTTTTTGCCTTTTTGGCATTTTAATCTCACATTCCTTATTTCTAATTTGCAGCCTTTGTACATGACATTCTTTATCATGGTTTTGAAATGCAGAGGTAAGAAGGAAATGCTATGTGGAGATTGCAGCGGTGCAGGTTTTCTGGGAGGGTTCATGAACACAACAGATGGATAAAAATCTCCTTACGGGTGTCTTTTACAAGGTGAAAGCTTTAGTTTTCATAACAGTCTGTAAGAACAACATCATCCTATAATATCATAAAAATTGTACTAAAGAGGTCAATGAAAGTGTGTTACGAGTGGCAAGTGTTTTGAAGGTGCTTATTTAAGTAGAGAGGTGCTCGAGGAAAATAATTTACTCAAGGTTATTGTCTTTATGTTATAGGTATTTTCGAAAAATGTAGATTACAAGAAATTTCAAGGAAAAACATCATACTTCTTGAAAAATCTCTGACTTTCTTGCTTTAGACTGAATTGTTTTTTGGTTCCTTTAAAAGAATTTAAAGACCATGTATTCTTTTAAAGACCATGTACAATAAGTGATTAATAAATGATCCTAGAGGAGATTATTGTGATTCACACACAATCTACTTAGATATTGTTTTGAGATGGAACGAAAAACGTTGCAATAAAACCATTTCCATGTGTTAGCATTTATACTTTCCTTCAATCAAATATGTTTTATTTTCTAGTGCTATAATGACTCTCGATGGGTTAGATTAGGGAAATGGTTTCCAAAACAATAGGCATAGTCAAAACTTGAGGCCAAGGTTTAAATTTGATGGTCACTTTTACTTGCCAAACAATTTTTTAGTGACGGTCAACTTGTCAATATTACCCTTGAAATAGTGTACAACAGTTTTATTATATGAAAATAAAAAATAGTTTTCCTTTATTTTAAAATATATATATCAATGTAATTTTTATATAGATCTATATAAAAAATGACAATCATATTTTAAATCTGTAAACTTAAGGTTATGATTATCTTGAAATTATGCAAGTATTTTATGACTAAAAATATGACAAACATGTAAATGGTCACCAAATTTAAAGTCTGCTCAAGCCAACTCCGATGAAATATTCAACAATATTTCTTGACCTATTAATGAACTAAACTCTACTAGTATCATCATTAAACTCTGAAAGTGTTAAATTGTGCCCTTGACTATTGAGGGCTTTTGAAGGATGTTAATTAATGGGGCTCTCCAATGTTGGAATTTGATGTTCAACATTACACATCACCAAACAAGGTGATTGTTGGGAAAATTATATGGCGGTCACTTACCATTCAAATTTTGATGTGCACGACAAAATATATTTTATACATTAAATGCAAAAAAAATTCATATGTGAATTTTTTACGGTCAAGTTTTTGAAGTGTTTTCTAAGCAAGAGCGATGACTTGTAATGATAAAAAGTGATTTTTGAAGACGGAGAGTGGACGAAGTGAAAGGAGGATGGTGGACAGGGTTTTTAAGCAGACATGTAGGTTTACGACTGTTGTCTTCTTCTGTATAAATTTATTGTTGCTTCCCTTGTGGCCATTCAATGGCCTCTTTTCCTCAAAAATCTTTTCTGGGGGCTGCTACAAGAATACAGAGACCAGGTTTTACTAGGGCTCCTAATGTGCCATATCTTGTGGAAAAAGTAATAGCCAGTCTTGTAGTTGTACTTTCACTTTTAGAGGTAATTGATTCAATCGCTGCCCTTAAAGATTCCAACATTATTTGTAGATTTAATGGCTTCTGGCCTCGGACTAAAGATTTGCATCAATGGATCTACTCTACTTGGACCTGTGAGTGTGAGATCCAACTCTCTATAAAGGGTTTCTTCATTGTTTGTTTTTCGTCTCCTATTGATTATCAATGGACGCTTAATGAGGGTCCTTGGTTTTGGGTAGGGCTGGGCTTTTTCTTACTCCATGGTTTATGGACTTTGATCCTTCTACTATGTTAGTCTCAAAAATGCCGGTTTGGGTTCGTCTTCCCAATCTTCCTCTCCCATTTTGGCACCTTGCGGTTTGTGCTATTATTGGTGACTCTCTTGGTCACTTCATCAAAATGGATGATGAGCGGTCTAAGTAAGGGTTGTTCACTTATGCTCGGATATGCGTTGAGATGGATTTCAACAAAGGTCTTCCGGATAAGGTGGAGTTAAACCATGATGACTTACGTGGATTCAAATTCTAGACTATGAGAACACGACCTTTCGATGCCAGCTATGCCATCAAATTTGGCACCTTTAGGAGGCTTGCCCTTTGCCACTCAATCAAAATAAAAAAAAGAACAAGAGGTTTCCTCGCGGCCTAAAGGTTGGTAGCAATTTTCAGTGCCAAAAGTCGAAGAATATTCTCACCCCGAAAATTCAGAAGCCATGAATGTTGAGATTGCCTCTGTTGGCGGTGGTGCCAAGCGGTCACATGTAATTGAGTTGTCTAATTCTGACCCCAAGGAGGATAGCCCTTGTCTAAATCTTCCGCTCGAGTTGGCTTCCCAGTCGGCGACTTGGACTGTTGTCACGAGATCCAAGGAAGGGGCACTTTGAGCCCCTTGTTTCTCATCCTGCTTTGGTGTTGGGTGCCTTTATTCTTCCCCCTTGCCTTAGGCCTACGCCTCGGGCTGCTTGGTAGTTAGGCTTCCTCTCTGTTTCTAGGCGTTGCCTTGTATGTCTGTCGCTTTTTTAGGCTTGGTCTTGTTTGTTTGTGGTTTTGGGCCGTGCTCTAATAGCGCCTGTTTTTTGTTGAAAGATATCTTGTATCTTATTGAATTAATATAATATAAGATCCCTTTTCATATAAAAAATGAAATATATAAAATAGTTTAAAATTATATAGATTCATAATAAACAAAATGTTGATGGTGGTCTTCTCAGTTCACATACATACACTATATTACACACCTCACACATAAAAGTTTATACATCTAGATTTGTGGGTACTTTGGTAGCATATTAAGTATAATTCTCATTGGGATTTGAGGAAATGCATATTAAGCATAGTTCCCATTGGGATTTGAGGAAATGCACCCACTTTTACATCTTTTCAACTAAAAGCATAATCTGTATGTTGGTTCATAAGGGGAAGTTGAAGTTCATCTGGAATCAATTTGTGTAAGAATTAGATGGTTGAGGGGTAGATATTTGACTTCGGATGTGAGGCATTTGAACAAACTATTATTAATCTCTGGATGAGGAAGATGTATTTGGAGTTGTAGTTTATCCTTTGGCCAAGAGATTCCTACAATTACATTCCGTGGCAAGATTGTGGGACATAATTGGTGAGTTTGGGGTGAGATGATATGGAAGATTGACAGGGGATAACCAAGACCTCGTTGACTTCCCTCGTCTCCCTTTTTTTTTTTTTTTTGCATTTGACAATATATGCCTTTATCATTGCGGTACTATTGAGCTTATTTGTACTAATGGTCCCTCTAATTTTATGATTTTTTATTGGGCCAAGACCCTCTTACTAAATGAATTTAGCAGTTTTTAAAGAAATCCAAGTTTTTGAATTAAAATATAAAGCCATTAATATAAATGTTTTTGTAATACTTCTGTAAAGTTATATTTAAATTATCCACTCAATGTTTTTTGAATTTTAAGAGAACCCATTTTCTTTTTTTGAAGAAAAAATGTGAATCATTTATATCAATATACATTAACTAAAAAATTGTTATTTTGAGTTAAATTTGTATCTTATTGTATGTTGTGTAAATATAAATACTTTAATTTTATTTTTCTGGTTTATTAGTTCATATAATTAACAAAAAAGTTGCAATGGACTAGTCTCTTGACGAAGAATTAGTTCTATTATAAATCAACAAGATTGCAGGAGGGAAAATAATCTTTATCCTACCTAAGTATCAAATAATGCAAATTGATTCAATCGGAATAAGAATGCAAAAACTCAATGCCCCCATGGCTTTGTATATATATATGTGATGTTTATTTTCATTGGTTGGTGAAAAGTTGATACTAAATTCTTGAAATGTTATTTAGTTGATACTAATATGCTCGAGCCAAGGAATTATTGGAAAATGTCAAAATATCTTATTTGTAGAGGTGAAGACTCTCACTCCGGATAACTCACCCCGTTCTCCTATTCCTTCCAAAATACAATGCAACCCTTTGTGCACACATCATAATTGTCATAACGAACCTCTAAATTTGATGACATTTTTTGTGCATCTCTATATGAAAAGGTAAGTGTTTTCTTTTAAGGAAACAAATTACTTTTAAGTAGGTTGTAATAGAAAGAAGTTAAATAAGAGATAATGTAAAAGAAATGAAACATATATCAAATGTAAAATATAGTTATGTAGTTATTTTCTAACCTTAATAAAGCATTAACACTGATGTTTGACTACCCAAACCTTTCTTTCAACTCCATTAATGATGGTATAACATTGAATAATGATGTTTTGAAATCTCGTGATGTAAACACAAGAGTTCTAGAAAATTTAAAAATTATCCTATCTTGTTCAACTTCCTCAAAATTATTCTCTATATTCACTTCTTCATGGTAAAGGGATGATGTAATCCTAGTTGATGATAAAATAGTGTCTCTAAAATAATACACCACTTGTTTAAACCATTTAAGGTTTACACAAAAATAGTATCTCTATTTTGCTATTTGAATTTGTAAGCTTTGAAAAAAATTGTTCTTTAAGAAATAATGTCAAAACAATAAATTTCTCAACCTTATTGTCCAAAAAATCACCTTTCCACTTTTTGATATGAATTTCAACACTATTTTTTCTTGAAAAATTGAAAAGTGTGATACCACGATTAAATTGAGTTTGCTATATTCCCTATTTTTATTATTTGATTTAATATGCCTTAATTTTGCATTATGAGATTTTAGAAAAATGAATTACTTTGATGTGCCCTACTTTTATATTAAATGCAAATGTAGAAATTGAAGTAGTAAGCTACTTTTTCGCGTATGTGGTGTAAACATTTTACCACATTTATGCCACTGATTAGCGTTATTGTTGTGCCACTATACGAACAAAATGACATGAACTCAACACAAATTGTGACATTATTTGAACTATAAGTAGTAGTGTTAAGGAATTACTGTGTATAAATACTAGTGGTTTCACCCATTGATTATTGAAATATTAAAATGATAATTGGTACATGTTTGCGCCTTTATTTTTCAAATTTAAAGTGTATAATTTTGAAATGATAAGGGATAGATTATTTGCAAAATCTTAATCAAAATCATTTTGGAAGGGTTTAGAAAATATTTGTATGAGCTCAACATAATACAACCTGGTACATTGTCAAGGGAGAAACTCCTCAATATTGAAGAAGGTGGCTAAAGACAAAGGTGTGAATTGTAGAACAATAATTGAGATACGAACTTTCATATAGGTTTTGATGAGAAAATAAGGATTTTGAAGTCTGGTTAAAATTATCATATCTATTCTAATCAGTATTAGACAAATACAATGTGATCATGTGGCTTGAACTGATATATAATAATTCTTTTTGATCTAAAAGAAGTTGACAACGTAAATTTTTTCATAAAACCAAAATATCTTGGACACATACTCAATATTTTCATTTGCATTCCAAATAGTAATAAATGTAAAGTAGAGAAAATTTAGACACAGATTGTGTATCCCAACTCTAAATAGTTTGATAATAATAATAAATTAGGGTAATTAATAAAACCCTAATATCACATGCACTATAAATATCAATAAAGTTACATTAGAGGAACCTTTGGTGGAGAGGGTGTCGCCTAACTATGCATGGTTTGGAAGTAATACAAATTCATGTTTTTTAAATAAAACCATAATATCAAGAGTAGTAGGAAGATTTTTTTTGAAACCATCTACACTTTATGTAATGATTTTTTTCCACTTTAAATCACAATCAAATTTGTTATCTTTCAAGACAATAAAATAATTTATTTTAAAACTTTGCACTTTTTCAGGCTTTTAAAATAGTATTAGTACATTAAACTTATTGCGTGAAAAAAATTATTTGAATATATATGTTACTTATTTGAAAATTTAAGAGGTCGTAGAAGGACCTAAACTAGCAATCGTACTGAAGTGTACGATGTAAACGCCAAAGGGATGAAGTAAAGAATGAAAAAATGAGGAATTGAAATAGAGGGAAAGGATGAGGGGTGATCAAGAACGGGTTCGATGGAAGGAACTCTGGTGGAAGGTTGTGTCCTTGAAACACTTAGAGACTGGTCTCTATTCCCATCTAACGTGCATGATAGGGTAAAATGCCCACTCACATACATACCCGCCCGCTTCATCCTCATGTGTGCAGGCTATGACATGGCCTGTCACAACATGCTAAACAATAAGAAATTTCAAACCAAGCGCTGTAAACCACAAGAAAATAGGTAGTTATTTCTTCATGTCTAAAGGAAATACTGACAAAATAAAACAAAAACTCACTTCTGCACTATGTAGAGTAGCATTTGTCACTTAGAGATTGTTCTTCCAGTCAAACACATAAAAAATGATGATAAAATTATCTTGCCAGTAGCTTTTTTAGAAGCGTTGCGTCTTGTGTGCATATGTTTTTCTTTGTAATATGTGGTATTGGTGACTGGTCTGTCTATAATTTTTTACTTTGTTCGCCATTGCATTTGTGACAGTTTATGCGTTAGATTTGCCATAAAGTCATTCGAGACATTTCAGTAAATTTAACTTCACCAATGAATGAAGAACGCTTCTATAGTTGAAGTATAATTTAACATAATATAGTTTCATTTTTATTCTCTAGTGTCCTGCTTCGATCAATATAATTTAACAAAATATAGTTTCATTTTTGTTCTTTAGTATCCCACTCCCATCAACAAGATATGACAGAAATTAGCAAGACTTGAAAATACTTATATATAATTGGTTAAAAAGTTAGGAATATAAGAACAATATTTTGAGGTAGTAAAATGTGTACCTACATTGAGAGGAGACAAATTTATTGGATTTTTATGAAATCAAAAATGAAAATAAAGATGTTTTGAATTATATATATATAATATATATATATATATATATTAATACAAGTAATTAATTATTATATTTATAAGAAAATTATTTTTATTATAATATTTTTTTATCAATGAATTATGATATATTAAAATTTATATATTATTGTTAACAAACTTAACTAATTATTGTAATTAAATGAAAAAATACATTTCTAGAATAACAAAAATATATTCAATTAAGTTTTAAATTTAATTTAAAAAAAATTAATGTCAAGAAGTAACCAAAACGGTTAAAGGGACTACAAGAGGAGCAAAGAGAACAAAACAATGCACGAAGGAAAAAAACAAATACAAAACAAAATACAAGAAGCAACAAGAAAGACACGGGATGCAACAAGTCTAAGTGCCATGCTTAAGAGGTTCTATGCCTGGTAGATCGTGACTGTTGTGTGAAGTCATGTGCCTTGTTTTTGCCTCCGGTGTTGTGTAGAAGGCTGAAGGAATGCACCAATATTCTGAGACCCAAGGTTGCCATGATGATGTTTGTGGAGGCCATATCTATGTTGGGTCATCTCCTTGACAAATAAAGCTACACACCTCTGGTCTTCATAATGAATAAAGGCACATAATGAGTCTTGAGTTTCTAGAAAGAGACAATAGTACATGCCACAGATCTCATAGTGCACAGGACAACGAAATATAAAGTGCTCCTTTGATTCAGGTTCATTGTTGCAAAGTGTGCAAGTGCGTTGGTCTCTAGGAATGTAGTGCTCTGTCTCCATGCAAAGCTGATGAGAGCAAACTCGTAGTTGACCCAAGGGGAATCTCAAACCAAGTGGGACCCTGATGTATTTGGGGGGAACGACACGTTCATCTTCAATTTGGAGATAATGCTCCAAATAGTGGTGCATTTTTGTTGGCAATGGTTCTAGTGGTTCAATCCACGTTGATTTTATGTAAGCTTTTGTATATCTCCTCTCTAATTCCTCTATGAATTTCCCTTCTAGGCATGTGGGGAGAATTAATAGAGAATGTGAGAGGAGGAAGGCGATTAATATCCAATCCGATACTTTGGATGAAAGTTGTACAATGTACATACCAAGTGGTTGGATCCCCAATTCACATAGCCTCATGGATGATTGGAGAGCCTTGAAGGGGTATCTATTCTGCCCCCAATTGGTGTATCTGCCATACATCTTAGTCTATGGAGTAGCATCACAAGATGGAATATAGTTGAGATTCAGAGAGGGTGCGTGCCAAACTCAGCCAAGATGATTGCATGTGGAACTGAGCGTTTTGGCCGGAAACCAATTATCTATTTAACAATTTTTCAATATATATATATATATGAGAGTCAAATTTTATATATGCGAATAACTAGGAAGAGAGTAATTTGAAGCGCCTAGCATCTTTTAAACCCACACAGAAGAGAGAGAAATTAGAACGGATCGGCAATAGGAATCGAACCCAAGACAAGCAAGAGTGGGTGAAGGGAACTCCTATTCGCGTTGGAAATGGCCACGTTGGAGCAATATTTTGAATCACGTCGATTGTAGAGACCAACTGCTTGATTCGCCTGTGTCATTTGTTTCAATGTCGGGATTTTGTGGAGAAATGGTTGCCGAGAGATCATATTAGAGGTGTTGAATCATCCATTCCTCAATTATAACAGTTTCTGCTCTGCCACGGAGGTGAAAAGCGCTACCCTGTCTCCCATCAGCACTTTGATTGTTGGGAGCCCTCATTGGGTGGGATTCATCTTTTTCTAGTTTATCTCACAATGTTCCAATTTTGTCTGCTCGAAAGGAAAATGAGAGAGTTAGATGGTCTCAGTTCTAAAGGCGTCCTGTTCATGAATGTTTTTAGAATTATCATCGACTGTTGAGTCATTACAATGGATGTCTGTACATGGCTGGCAAGTGAATGTTTTGAACTTAAAGACTCCATTATTCACGTGCATGATATTAGAGCTTAAAGTGGCCAAAATTTTAAAAAATGAAGAAAATTGAATACATTCTAAAGTCGAAACCCGACCACGTTACTTTCTTTATGTGGCACTTTGCAATCCCTATTTATTTTAGTTTTAAGCTTGAGTAAATGCATGAGTGATTGCAGGAAAATAGGTGATGCATGAACAATCATGGACAATTGAGGCCCTCTAGTGATTAGTAATATGAGGTACAAGTAGATTTAATCTTCCAGTGGAGCTCTACTTTTTTTAATTTTATTTTTATGCTTTCATGGCTTTCGAATGGATGGTGTTTGATTCAATAAGAAATATGAAGACATCAATGGCAAGATGAAAATGAAATAGTAAAAATAAAATACATGCATATATCACACTTTTTCTATGACTCAAATAATAAGATCCAAATAATTTCCGTTATATGTGTTCCACTTTATTGTCTCAATCTTACTCACATTATTCACATGAGTGCAATTTGTGCATAAAGAGGCCAAAATAAAAATGGGAAAAATCCAATAGGTTTCAAGGTTGAAACCCATTCGTGAATGACGTAAAGGTTTTCAATTAGATTACATTTAATTTTTTAGATAAGACAAAGATATCAATGGAAAGTTGAAAATAAATAAGTGACAGTTAAATACCTACATGTAACGCATTTTTCTACAGCGCAGTTTGTAACACCCAAATAATATCCGCTATTTTAGTTACACTTTATCGACTTGATTTCGTTCGCATTATTCGCGTGAGTGCAATTTGCACTTAAAGTGGATAAACTAAAAATGGGGAAAATCTAAAAGTTTTCATGTTTGAGAATCATCCAAAGTGCTTGCCTCTTAGAGCACTTTGTAGCCCCACTTTTTAAGCTTAAAGATCATGGAGTAATAGAAGGAAAACATGCGATGTGTGAATAAGCATCAATAATTGAGTCCCTCTAGTTTTTAGCCATACATGTATATCGAGTGAATGTTTTAGATTGAGAATTCATTATTCAAGTGCATGCAATTTGATATTAAAGTTACCAAAATAAAAAAATGGGGAAAATTCAATAGGTTCCAGGGTCAGAACCCAACCACGTTGATTTCTTTATGTAGCACTTTACAGCCCGACTGTTTAGTTATAAGCTCAAGTAAATGCAAGAAATTACTTAGTATGTGAACAATTATTGATAATCGAGGCCCTCCAACAATTAGTCATATGAGTAACATATAGATTTTATCTATCCAGTCAAGCTCAGCTATTTTGTAATTTTATTTTTTTTAATTGTCAAGGTTTTCAAATGGATGGTGTTTGATTTGTTAGAAAAGATGAAGGCATCAATGGAAAGATGGAAATGAAAAAGTGAAAATAAAATGCATGTATCACACATTTTTTTCAACTCAAATTGTAAGACCCAAATACTATTTGTTATTTGTGTTCCACTTTATCATTTCAATCTCACTTGCATTATTCACATGAGTGCAATTTTCGCTTAAAAGGGACAAAATTAAAAACGGGGAAAATCTAATAGGTTTCAAGGTCAAAACCCAGCTACAAACAACGTCAAGGTTTTTTATTGGACAACATTTTATTTGTTGGATAAGATGAAGACATCAATGGAAAGTTGGAAATAAAAAAGTGAGAATTAAATACTTGCATGTATGAAACCTTTTCTACTGCTCAAATTATAACACCCAAATAATATTTGTTATTTGTGTTACACTTTATCGACTCAATATTGCTCGCATTATTCACGTGAGTGCATTTCATACTTAAAAGGGCCAAAATAAATAATGGAGAAAATCCAATACATTTGTTCGCATTGTTAATTTATTACACGGTTGACTTAGTTTAACAATAATTTTTAATCTTTCTAATAATTTGGAAAACATCATTTGATCATTTAAAAGAAATCAAGAAACAATGGATTTAACATACTTTTATCTCGTGCCATACTTTAGGAGCTTTAGGCTTCGATGTTGAATCCATCATAGAAGGATACTTGTTGTCTCGTAAATCCTGTTGTCTCGCAAAAATACTCGAATGTAACCATGTCTGACCCATCATATGACACATAACATGAAACCTCATATGCAAGATAATCCACAACAATTACCAATAGATAGTGTTGGTCATCATTAATGGTGGCTCTGCAACAGGGTCCTTCGTGCTCAGTAAACATCGTGACATGCACGTGGACAACTTAGATTGATTGGAGGTCTTTAATACGACCTATGAGGTGGACAATCAAGATCTTGGCACGTCGATATGGACAACTGACATAGTGCCAGAGGGTGCACCATATTTCTAATAAGGTAAACGCCTTTTAGTGTAATAAGCAAGAAAAAATGGGGACAATTGATTCATATAGTAAGAGAAAAGCTCACTTGTTTCATAGTATGATTAAAATATATAAAAAAATTCTAAGGTGTAATGGCAAGACTAATAGATATCTACCCTCATAGTAAAGATACATTTATCATTATAAATATTGTTATTGATTATATTATATTTTTTTCAAGGGGTTGATGAGTAGACTGATCGATATTCATCTTCATAATAAACATACATTTATCAATATTCGCATGTGAATTGTGCAATGGAGATGTCGAAGGGGATTCATTGAAGAAGTTAAAGTTGAGGGAGTGAGACATTTCAAGAAGAGGAGAGGTGACGGGGAAGGGGTTTAAGGGAGGATAAGGCCACTCCAAGGAACATTAGTGAAACTAACAAGAAAGTAGGTGTAGGTTGTTGGACATATAGAAAACTTATCAAGAAGAATTGTAATAATGCAAGGAGTGATTGATCAATACGTCCAATGTTATTAGTCGATGTTTGCAATGTTAGCCCTCTTTTTTTTCAGGTAGTCAAAATAAACTATTTTAATAGCAAATTACTTATACGTCACACGAGAAACTTTAGAGGCAGGGATATGTGGAGTGGGCTAGACATCTCAGGGTGGCAATTTCATGCACATTTATAATTACGGTTTATTTGAAGCTAACAAGGTAGCAATTACATCTACCCTCATCAATGCTCTCGATGATGCAGGTTGTCAAAGATAACAAGTATAAAAATGGACTTTGCTATTTATTTATTTTATTATTTTACGTCATTTAGGTATTCTATTGGATGACATATAATTTTTTAGGTGGAATGAAAATGTCAATGAAAAATTGGAAATATAAAGATGGGAGTTAAATAATTTCATGTCCTACTCCTATTCCATAACTTAGATTGTTCCTACCCAAATAATATATGATATATGTGTGCCACTTTTTCATCTCAATCTCTCTCAGAGTATTCAAGTGAGTGAAATTTGTGCTTAAGTAGGCCAAAATAAAAAATGGATGAAAACAAAAAGGTTTCTTGTTCAAAGCCCAACAACAATGTTTATTTTTTTTGTATCACTTTGTACCTGTGTTTTAAGCTTTAGTATATACAGGGTGTGAACAACCATTGATAATTAAACCCCTGAAACGAGTAGTCACATAAGTGACGATGATTTTTATTTTCCAATCACAATTTTATAATTAGGCTGTCAACAAACATTTAAAAAAACAAAAAATCAAAACTAGGGCTGGAACATGCGCGTAAGAAGTTACAACAATTTCACCTCTGTTTCCATAACCAATGGGACTTCTTAATAGTCGTATGTGACTATGCAAATACAGAAACTAGTAGGAAAATAAAACTTCAACAATTGAAACTAGTAGGAAAACATAGACATTAACCCTAGTAAAATGGGGAAAAAAAACCTGGGGGGCAGATACTCGTCTAGCAGAGGGGGAGTGAGAAGGTAATGAAGTTGGCAATACATTTCATCATCGCCAGAGCATTTGAGAAGTGAAAATATCTAAGATGAACAACATGCATTTCCTCCTCTGCAGTTGCTGGATCCACCTCTTTTCTTGCCTTCTTCGGCACTTCGTAGTATAAAAAGGCTCTATACTTTAGCAGATCGTTGCCTGCAACTGCTACCAGAAGTCATTCTGCAAGCATGAATACCCAAGCGGTGCACTATGTTTCCGTCCGCGCTGTCTCTCGCCATGAAACACCTGCTCAAGTCTGCATGGGCATCGATCCAGGGATCGAAACCCCCTTCCTCGTCCAGCCACTGGAGAGTGCTGAAACAACCGTCGTAGGCTGCAGGGAGACAATGTTCAAGAATTAACTTGTACTACTATTGGTTGCTCAAACGTGCACCTGCGTCTCGGATCCAGAGGGATCGAGGTGTTTGAGATCACAATGGAACCGTCCCCAAGTTGTGGGACCTTGCGCGTTTGGGATGGATCTCCGGAGAAGGCTGGTTCCTCTATCTATTTCTACTGCTACTGCTACTCCTAGTGTTGGAAGGGAAAACTAAGCTAATAATGCCAAGGGACCAGGGGTAGAAGGATAACATGAAAGGAAACTACACTAAATGGTGATAGCACCAGAAAAGAGGGATGAACACTATCTGTTTTGAGCGATAATGAAAGGACATGCGTGAAAGGAGGCTAGGCACGAGTAACACGCCTAAACACGTATTCACCGGATCGTTCTCATGGAACACAACTAAATAAGGAGCTGCAAGGGACTTGAAATGGCACAACCAACACACATTGCAAAAGAAAAGGCAAGAAAAAGGAATGGAAACACGTTAGGAAAGAGAATAGTCACAAAACAACGTTTCTATTACTTGTGGAAATGCACAATGCTGTTACAATGATGAAGGAGGCTGATATCCACATGTGAGAGCTAGATCTAGAGGTATGTAACTCAAAATACAGAAAATATGAAGTCCTTAGCAGAAAATGCGTAAGGATCCAGAGTGTCCAACATAACAAATGAGCCTAGCTCTTACATTTATAGATGAATCTGTAGAAAGAGAAGAGGAGGGAAAACTTGAATTTGAAATGCAACCACCAACAAGAGGCATTCAATGCCTGCAAATCCGTCTGGAGATCTATGAAATACGCTTCCCCAAGCTTGTTTGGCGTGTTGAAGAAGGAAGGAGCATGGATCATATCAAATCGGGTGGTTGGAGTGATCAGATCTGCTCATCAATGCTCAAAGAGACATTTTCCCATTTCTCACCTACCAGATCTACCACAGAATTTGAATTTGAATGTCTAGCACTGTAGCTGATGTCAACAACTCTCTGACAAGTCCAGACGTGCACCGATATGAGCTCTATAGCAAATTATATGGCTGTCAGAAGATGTCAGAGTCATCGCACGTAAAACATGTGACGCACACGGATTGGTTGAAATGATGGCCAACTGTGCAAATATTTGTCATTTCTGCCATGTGTCACTCACTGATTTGCTACAAGGATTCGACGCCCTTCTGGTGTGCTTTGGTTGGTTGCGTGCGACACATTCAAGCATGTCAGAAGATAACCTTGGCACAAAAGGGCGCAAAGGAGGGTGCGAGGAAAGGCGTGCGAAAGAAAACAAAGGAAGGCACAAAGGGACGTGTGCGACGATGCGCGTAGGGAAATGGAACAAACTAGTGAGCAGAGAATGCATGGTCAAGGCACAACTATTACAAAGTAATGGGTGCGGTGCGCGAGAGGGATAAGGACTTAGCTGATTAAAGCAAGTCTGAGACACGCGCAGTGTGAAGAAGCTGCCTAGGAAGAAAGCGAATGCATAAAAGGTGGGCACAAGGGAAGGGTGGAACAAAGAGGAAAAGGAAAATGGAATGGAGAGAATAGAAAGCGTGCAAGGGTGCTTTAGGAAAAGAACGGGTGCTAAAGGGAAATTGCAACCATGGAAATGTGCCAACTGAACCTGAGCGTGCGCAACCTTCAATGAGGAGGTGAGAGCCAAAATATGTATACAAGTTACCCAAATGACTAGGAGAGTTATTCGGATAACAGTTTTGGTGACTTTTGGGGCCATCTGCCTGCTAGATGAAGAAGATCAATAGCCTAGAGCATCCATTGGGCATGGAGTCTGCTTATGCAATCATGAAACTACCCCTGTAGTCACTTGAAAGATCATTTCTTGATTCTATTCTGAATCTTGCAACTGTTGAAAGAAGCTCTACATTCTGAAAGCAATAAAAGAGTGCACACAGGAAGCACGTGAGAAGAAAGAACTATGTACAAACAAACAATGTGCGTGTAGTGCACTTGGAGGAATTGAAACTACTCTAATATATATAGAATGATGCAACAAAATCAATGGAAGGGTTTGAGATAGATCCCATTTACTGGGATTTGCAGTACCCCTCCATCAAGATGAGTTAACTTGAAAGAGTTAGCCTCTTTGCAGAAACTGATGATGTATGGGCCACTCCAAAGTGCATCAAACTTTGAATGGCGCCTTGGTTTAGCTTTGTCAGCATCCCATTTTAAAACCAAGTCCCCAACCTTGAAAGCTTGAGGCATAGCCTTTCTGTCAAACCATTTCTTTGTTGCTTGCTGATGCTGTTCTAGCTTGAATATGAAAGAGTTCCTTAGTTCTTCAAGATCAACCAGCTCTACCATTTTGATTTCTCTTTGGTATGCACCTTCAAAATCCAGCTGCTGAGCAAGGGCTAATGAATTCAACTCAAGTGTTAAAGGAAGGGTAGCCTCTTTACCATAGACAAGCTTGTAAGGTGAAGTTCCTATTGCCTTTTTGAATGTGATTCTATCTACCTAGAGCACGCATGAGACCTTTGTATGCCAATGTCTTTGGCTGATGTTCATTGTGCGCTTCATAATTCTGACCAGGTTCTTGTTTGTTAACTCTGCCAGACAATTTCCTTGGGGGTAATAGTTGGAAGAAGTCTTCAGGTAGATGCCTAGATTTAGCGCGCAATTAGTGATTTTGGTCCCAAGGAAGGATTTTACATTATCAAAGATAATGGTTTGAGGAACGCCGAACCTTGTGACTATTCCTTCGAGAAAGTCAAGGATGACTGACTTGGTTGATTCCTTGAGTGCGACAACTTCTGTTCCATTTGGTGAAGTAATCTGTAGCTGTCAACACCCACTTATGTCCACCGCTTGAAGGCAGATTGATCATGCCTATGAAGTCAAGACTCCATTGCGCAAAAGGTTGATATGCCTGGATTGGTCGGAGGGGAAGCGCTGCACGTCTTTTCTTTCTTGCAAAGAAAGCACATTCCCTACATTTTATGACCCACTTGTGTGCATCTGCAAACAAGGTAGGCCAAAAGATACCTGCCATTATGATTTTCATTGTTGTAGTTTTGGAAGAGAAGTGTCCACCAGAGAATCCATCGTGAAATTTTGCTAACACCTTTTCAGTCCGCGTGCCGTTGATACATCTTAACAACACACCATCAAGATTTTTCTTGAAGAGAAGTCCATCAATCAACACATAAGGGATAGATTGTAACCTCAGATGTCTTCTCTTTACTTTGTTTAAAACCAGGAGGGTATGCAACCTCGGAAAGGAATGTGATCATGTCCTTCATCCAATCACATGTGCTAGGGCCTGCATTCTGCTCAAGTTTTACGTGCGTAGTGGTCCTCATCCAGAAATAATGAAGCCTCAGGTTCACTCTGCGCATCCTCAACAATCTACCTATAGAGCGCGCTACCTCTTACCAGCTTTATGGCCTTAATAGTCACATCATACTCCATGATTTTGGTCACCCATCATGTTTTTTTCTCATTGATTTCTGCTCCCATGATGAAGTCTCTGACAGAAGAGTGAGAGACTAACACCTTGATATGATTGGTGGCGAGCATACTCTTGAATTTCTTGAGCGCGCGCATGATGGCGAAGACCTATTTCTCTGTGTGACTGTACTTTAGTTCATAATCCTTCAGCGTCTGGCTGAAGAAAGCCACTGGTTGTTCTAGCCCTTGTTCATTTTCTTGTGTTAGGACAATAACAACACTTGCATCAGCGCTATAAGCATAAAGGATGAAATCCTTTGAATAATCTGGATTGATGAGAGTTGGCACACAAGCAATTTCTTGCTTGATTTTGTTGAAGGTTTCTCTTCCTTCTACTGTCCATCTGAAGGCTATGTCCTTCTTGAGCATGGAGGTGATGGGACGAACCAGTCCTACAAAGTTAGGGATAAAACACCTAACAAAATTGATCTTGCCAAGGAAGGACTGTAGGACCTTTTTGTGTGCCGGCAGGGAAAGAGCTGAGATGGCTGAGACGTGCTCAAGATCAATTGTGATGCCATCCTTTGAAACCACATGGCCCATAAGCTTTCCCCGTGCGCCACCGTAAAATTTCACTTCTTGGGGTTAAGAGACACCCCAAAATCTCTTCATCTTTCAAAGACTTTTTTAAGGTGCACCATATGATCTGCACTCTGCTTTGAGAAGATTGTTATGTCATCAAGGTAAACCGGGATGAACTCATTGATGTAACCTTTGAAGGCAATATCCATGTCGTGCTGAAATGTGGCACCCATGTTTGACATACCAAATGGCATTTTCTGATATGCATATGTTCCCCACTTGGTTGGAAACACTATTTTGAATTTATTCTCTTCCTTGACCAGAATATGATTGAAACCTGAATATCCATCTAGCATGGACAATCTCTGTGTGCCATCCACAATCTGTAGAATTTTCTCCATTGAAGGAAAAGGATAATGATCCTTTAGAGACGCCTTGTTCAAATACTTGAAATCAACACAGAGTCTGATTTCACCATTCTTGCGCACTGGAACTAGATTCGCAACCCAAGTAGAGTACTTGATAGGAAAAATAATCTTTGCCTCAATGAGTTTGGATAATTCCTTTCTCATGAAGGGTTCTATCCTTGGATTGACTGGTCACTACTTCTGTCTGACAGGCTTGATACCAGGATCAAGGTGTAGTGCCCACTTCCCTATGACACCTTTTGATGCTTATTTAGATACCGTTGATTACATTATAGAAATTATTATGTTTTGACTTAGTGTGATGTTAGATATTTGATCATGGATTATTGTTGATGTTAATTTGATTATGATGGATGATGATTATTAGAGACACTCATATGTGGATGATGATATATTATTTGACATGGATGTTGTTCAAACATGTGATTTGTATATTAGGAGTTGATCTAGAAAATGAATATTTTATGATGCTGATAAGTTGTTAATTAAAAATGCAAACGATGTAGTTGTTACTTTGATGTTGTTGTGATTCATTTATATAGTTGGTTTTGTGATTTATTTTATATCACGTTGGATGTTCTAATATGGCCACGAGGGCGAAGGAGGTATTTGTATTTTGCAGGTTAAAATTTTACAACAAAACATCGGGGGATCGGAGACCAACCAAAATGGAATTCTAGGTGAATTCAACAAGGTCACCATGGCAACATGTCTTGTGTGTGTGTGTGTGTGTGTGTGTGTGTGTGTGTGTGTGTGTGTGTGTGTGTGTTGTATTTTTTTTTGTTAGGGATTCCCATGGGGGGGATCACCTTTATACGTGACCTTGGGTTTGTGTGTTTTATTAATGTGTTTCTTTTATTATTGTTGTATGTATTTTATTCGTAATGTGTTTATTTCTTTTAGTTAATTAAAAGTGTGACCGATTAATGTGAGAAATCTTATGATTAAAATTTAAATAAATTAAATTGGGATATGGAAAGTAATAATGGAAGTTGTTGGCTCTTTGTATTAATTATGTAAGGGATGTGTAAGTTATGTAAGAACTTGTGTAAGTTATATTTTGGAGTAAGAAATACTCCACCTCCTTAGAAATTTGAATTTGTCCTTGGGGGCTATTTTTGAAGGCTTGTGGAACAAGTAAAACTTGTCCAATGCCTCTAAATTTAATTTACCAACCATACTTATGGTTGGAGAAGTGACTTTAGACTTTTATAATGCATTTTATTATCATGTTGCTTTGTTTTGATTACACTTTTTTACATTTTATTTATTTTGCTGTCCCTTGAGGTGTGGGCTTTTTGGAGTGTGCAAGTAACTTGTCATATTTCACCCACCTCTTTATTGTGCTTGAGAGAATGAAACTTTGTCTTTTGTGTTTGAATTTGAGGATGTGTGATGTGGCATCCTACATGGATCCACATCATCCTCTTCTCTTCCCTCTTCTATTTAATTCAAACTCTTGCCTTGTTTTTGGGTTGTTGAATCATTTTGCAACTTCTTGGGGGCGCATTTTCTTGTGTGGAGCTCTTGTTTTTGGAGTAAGTTAGAGAAAGCTTTGCATGCTTGGGAGATTGCTATTCTGGACTATGTTTTTGGCATTTGAAGCCTGCTATTGGAAGCAAAAGGAACCATGGAGAGTTAGGAATTTAACTCTCCCTTTTATGCTATCATTTTCTTGTTGTGTTGTATGAATGGTGCATGTTTTGCTTTATTTATTGGTTGGTTGGGTAGACTACCATAAGAATGGTGTAGAAGAAGGCTATGGGGAACCCATGTGGGGGGGCATAAGGGAATGCCATTGGCATCAGATTTTGTGGAGGGAGTTTGGGTTTGGGATTGACCATGGAAAAGAAATAGCTTGCATTTCTTAAATTTGTGGGGGGCATAAGGAAATCTAAGGGGGGCATAAGGAGGGATTTGTGGGGGGCATAAGGATATGTGTGTGATGAATTATTTTGGCTGTCTATTATTGGTGGATGCTCAAATTCCAATTGGGAGGCATAAGTAGCTTCCCCCATAGACCTTGCTCCTTTGGTTTGCATGATCAAGCCTGAGTTTTGATTGGAATGTTTTAAATTGCAGTTATCAACTGCTGTTTTGTATTGATCTTAGTTTTATATTGAATTGTGCGTATGTTTGATAGAATGCTGTGTGTTGTGGAAGCCAATTATTGCCATGGGTTGAATCACACATCTGATTGTGTTTGGTTGGGGCTCAGGGGCCAATGATGAAGGAAGGCTTCTCCTTTCATTGGATGTCTTGGGTTGGGTGGAGAGCATTGCCCTTTCCCCCCCTCTTTTGTTGTGATCAACCTGAAGAAATATAAAATGTGTATGTTGTTGTCTTAGGAGCAAAAGGAAAAATACAGTTATGACAGTCTTGTGTGAAAACACATTCATTTGTAATCCTTGGTGGGCCCGCATGATGTGGATAAATTGTCCCGTTGTTATTTCCCTATGGAGAAATGATGTTGTAATTGATTATGAGAATGTGGTATTGGGAAACTTGTCGAATTTCCATCCATCGGCCCGTATTGCTTATCAGAAAGAAATATAACTCTGTTAATTACATTCAAGGAATGGAAGCGGTAAAGATGCGATCATTCTTTTTGACCTAAGACCTTTTGAAAGATTTTGGAAATTTTTTACCATTTTTATTGCATTTTTGGGTGAGCTTGGAATGTTAAATTGTGATTGGAATGCTACGTTTTGAAAATTGAAAGAAGAAGAAGTCACGTGGATGAGGGAATTATATTGTATTGTTTGCTTTTTAAAAATATATTGCCTATTGGTGAAATTCACCGAATCTCCCCGCCAATTTAACATGGAAATGATTCTCCCTTCTAGGAACAACCAAATGCCTTGGATTATCATAGAGCGCTACGTATACCTAGTGGACTTAAATGAGCGCGTGGGCGTTATATAGAGTTCTTCTACTTTGAGGTGAATTTCTATTAAAAACTTCCTGCTGCCCCGCCCTTAATTTTAAGAATAATGTACGGTTCGGACCTGCACGACATTAGAGGCCAACTTGCGAAATGTTAAAATTGAAGTATGCTGTATCATAAATGAACTGCGCAAATCAATAATTAAATCTCCCGCGCAAGGAAGACATGTCCAAATTAATGCAAAATCGTATCCACCATTCCTCTATCAATCGTTGCCTATGTCACCCCTGCTTGGAAAATGTGTCCCCTTGAAGAAATTGAACAAATTTGACTTCCCTAAAACATTCTAAATCCTTCCTAGAGAAATCCATCCATGTTGAGTTCCTGACATGTCGAGTGAAGGAGGAGATCCAATTTATATCACCGAAATTTGATAGTTAGAAATTTCCAGTTTGCTAATTAAAATGATTGTAGGAATCGTTTTTGCAAAATTGACCCTTAAAACTGTTAGAAAAATCAAGTTGAAAATCTTATGATATCTATGCAAAGACGGCCTCGAGAGATTTCCAAAAAGTCCTCCCTTTTCCAAAACTGAAGCTTTCTAACCCTCAAGTTATGGCACCTTGTGAAGTTATTAATTGTTCCTTGAAGTGGAAAATTATGTCCTAGTGAAATTTCCCTGTTCCAGAACCTATTTACTCGAAACTGTTGTCTTGCACCCTAGTTGCGGAAAATCCTGTAAGAAAAATTTTATTTGAAAAATTTCTAAGTAACCCGAGGATAAATATTCATCTTAGGTCTCCAGTCGGCCCGTTTTCTTAAATCAGTGCATGCCACAGTTGTCCTCATCAGAACGAGCGGTTCGAAGACATGGCATCTTTTTTCCCTTGGGCACACTTTTTAAAATTTTTGAGATTTTTTTCCATTTCTCCCCGCCAACCCACATCCTATCATAGGCTAGCCATGTGGCAGCTGTTGGGTGCTAGCGGAGGGGGCAAGACAATTTTGTTTGAAATTATAAACTTTTAGTCAACATGGAAAGTTTTGTAAAATTTCTCCCACATGCCCCACACTCCCACCCTTGGCCTATGGTGCGACCCTTCCGAAAGAGTGCACGAGAAACCTTCACAGAGACTCAAGCCTTACCACCACCATGATTCCACCACTTTGATCGAAACTGTAGCTGCCATCTCTACCATCAGATTTTGCATGTATCCCTTCTCCCCATGGTGAATCATGGAGTGCTTCTGTGTCACTGGTAGACCCATGAGCACGTGGATGCCAAATTGTAGCTTTTAGTCCTCGACCCAGAGCCCCTTCTATTGGGGGTCAGGTATCCCCTCGACCCAGCGAGGAGCTTAGAGGAGATAACTCCCATGCGGAGTCAGCCAGAGTAGAGTCACCACCTAGGAGACAAGGGTGACAAAGTTACAGAGCATAGAGAGAGGTCTCAGAGCCCTAGAATTAGGGATGGGCGTGTACAGAGAGTCCTAGAGGCCGTCAGACCACATCTGTATATTATATCAGGGAGATCCTAAAGCTTCAGCCATCACATTACTCAAGTGACATGGGTAGATTTTAGGTAGAGGCCTGGCTAGTGAGCTTGAGTATTTGCTTCAAAAATTTGTCCTTATTCTAGCAACACAAAAGCTTGGGTTGTGATCCATCTACTAAGGGATGGAGTAGGAGTGTGGTGGAGGACAAAGTAGCAAAAGCTCCATGTAGATTCTAGAGATCAGTGACCTGGGAGCTATTTAAGGAGAGATTTAGGAGTAGGTATTTGTCACGGATGTTCATACAGTAGAGGATTGACGAGTTCCTATGACCTCCGATAGGCTTCTCTTTTAGTAATAGACTATGAGAGTAGATTTCTGGATCTACTCCAGCATGTCAGAGTATATGCAGGATGAGAAGGTGTGTATTCATAGGTTTATCTGGGGGCCTGAATTTAGATATTAGAGGTGCAGTGTAGATCCACTATCCACAGACTTTAGCAGAGGCCGTTAAGAAGGCCTATATTATAGAAGAGACTTAGGGAAAGACCCAACAGGCTAGAGATCAAGTCCAGAGCCGCATATAACAGATGCAGGATAGTAGACCGAGGGGATCAGTACCCCTTCCTCGTGGTGGCCAGGGTACAACATAGTAATCATTTAATCCACAACAATAGGACAACAGTAGCAGTCCCGCCCACCTCACATACCTCGACAAAGAGTTGATTGTATAGAGAGGTCAAAGTATGGGCCCTCCTCTTAGGGGTCCCATCAGAACACAGGGTGGACCTAGAGCTTAGTCAGCGGGAGATCACTAGAAGAGACCTGAATAGACCGCAGCCAGATCATCAGGATCCATATCACAAGAACTTGCAGGGAACCTACTGGAGGTGCTACTCATTGGGGAGGATCAAGAGGATGTTTTGGTTGTGGAGTTACTAGACACTTTTGGAGAGACTTCCCATAGAACCCTAACAACAAGTGTAAGACATAAATTTCTGAGCCTGACTATTAGTGACATGGAACACGTAGACAGATGATTTATGCAATGGTTATAGAAATGTCAAGCAAAGCATTAAAGCATAGTCATTGTGACCATAGGTAGCATTGATGGTATTTCTACCTCTGTTATTGTTTGATTATGGTTCTTTTGATTCTTTCATTGCACCATCTTTAGTAGAGAAATGCAGGCTGGTGGCAATTAGGCAGGGTCTTAATTGGGATGTCGAGATGGCTTCTTAGAGCCAAGATCTCTGTAGAATCCTTAGTTAAGGAGTGTGTAGTGGATTTGAGATCTTTCACCACTACCTCAGATCTTCATATCCTTCCTTTGGGCTTTTATGGATTCATTTTGGGTATGGATTGGTTATCTGCACATAGGGCCACGATGGATTATTACCACATGACTATATCTTGTGTAGATTATTTGGGAGTTGAGTTGGTGATCTCGGGGGTAAGGAGACTCGTTTCCATTCGCACCATCTCCGCTATGTAACTTAAGCGATGTATGTGACGGGGTTGTCAGAAGTATGTTGTTACACTCAGTGACAGATAAGAGGATGGGTCTAGTGGACCATCACTAGATGATCATTCCCATTTTGAGAGAGTTTGTCTGATGTCTTTCCAGGGGGAGCTACTAGGGCTTACCACCCCCACATGAGATTGATTTTCATATAGATCTAGTTCCTAGAGCAGAGCCTATCTCACGAGAACCTTATCAGATGACCACCCCAGAGCTCTGTGAGCTTAAGTTGCAGCCTAAGGGCCTTTTAGAGAAAGGAATTATCCATCCTAGTGTATCCTCTTGGGGTTCACCGGTGATCTTTGTGAAGAATAAGGATGGATCCTTGCAGTTGTGTATTGATTACTACCATCTGAACAAGGTAACGATCAAGAATCGTTATCCTCTTCCTCATATTCATGAATTATTTGATCAGATGAAGGGAGCCACAATTTTATCTAAGATTGATGTCAAGTCAAAGCTATCAATTAGCTGAGGATCTCGGAGGCAGACATTAATAAGACTTCGCTTTCCGCATGAGATATGGGCACTATGAGTTCACAATGGTGCCTTTTGGTTTGATTAATGTGCTCGCAATGTTTATGAGTTCAGATGAATGGGCTATTTAAGACCTTCTTATATCACTTTGTGCTCATCTTCCTCGATGAAATTTTAATATACTTACGTACACGTGAGGAGCACAAAGAGCACCTTCGCTATGTTCTTCAGTGTCTTCAGGAGCAACATCTTTACAGGAACTTGGAGAAGTGTGCATTCTTTCAGACTAAGATGCAATATTTGGGTCATATCATTTCTAGGGAAAAGGTATCACCGTCGATCCTTCCAAGATTAGAGTTATTATGGATTGGCCAACACCCACTACAGTGACTAAGGTGTGCATCTTCGTGGAGATTAGCAGGTTATTACCAGAGATTTGTTTAGGACTTCCCTCGAATTACACACCCTATCACTTCCCTTCAGAGGAAAGGGAAGAAGTTTGTTTGGTTAGATATATGTGAGTAGGCCTTTAGGACACTTAAAGAGTGCCTCACTACAACACTTATTCTTGTAGTGCCAGCATTCACAAGGTGAGTTCTTTGTTTGCATAGATGCTTCTTTAGCAAGGACTTGGATATGTGTTGATGTAGGATGGTAGAGTAGTGGCTTTTTAGTCTCGCAAACTAAAAGATCACGAGCTTAATTATCCTACCCATGGTCTTGAGATTGTAGTAGTTGTGCATGCTTTGGTTAGATAGAGACACTTTCTTCTTGGCAGGAGATTCACACTTAGGACAAATCACTTGAGTCTTCACCACCTCTTCACGCAGCCCAATATCAACGCTCGTCAGCGGCGTTGGATGGAGTTGCTTTGTGAGTATGACATGAAGATAGAGCATGTGAAGGGGAAAGAGAATGTGGTAGTAGACTCTCTCAGCAGACGGAGACATGTGGCTATGGCCACCTCAATGAGCACATATTTGCGGAGTAGGATTCTTCAGCAACTCCCTCTTGACAACTTCTACATTGTAGTTCGAGTAGAGATCGAGTGACAGAGACCCCTTGAGGGGAAGTTTGATGGTTTTTCTTTAAAGGCAGATGGCCTTCTCAGGCACAGAGGCCGGATATATGTTCCCAGGGATGGAGGCTTGAGGCAGGACATCTTGGTGGAGGCACATTGTGCACCCTATTCAGCCCATCCCGGGGTGAAGAAGATGCATGCCACCTTAAGAAATCTGTATCATTAGAGAGGACTTCACTGAGACGTGGCCCAATTTGTGTCACGATGTTTGGAGTGCCAGAGGGTTAAGACCGAACATCAGTATCTAGCTGGCCTTCTTTACCCTCATGTTATACCGGAATGGAAGTGGGACACCATTTCCATGGATTTCATTGTTGGGCTACCTATGTCGAGATATCACCACGACGCCATCATGGTCACGGTTGATAAATTGACAAAAGTGGCTCACTTTTCTCTAGTGAAGACCACTTATACCACCAGAGTAGTGACATGATTATATTTGGATGAGATCGATAGGTTACACAAGATTCCGTGGAAGATCATTTGTGACCACGACCCTTTGTACACTTCACATTTCTGGACTACCATGCAGTATGTCCTCGGGACGAGGATCAACTTCAGCACAACATATCACCCTGAGACAGATGGACAGACTGAGAGGGTGAATCAAATTTTAGAGAATATGCTCAGGATGTATGTGATGGATACACAAACTAAATGGGAGGAGTACCCATACTTAGTGGAGTTTGCCTACAATAATAGTTTTCAGATCTCCGTAGGCATGACTCCTTTTCAGGATTTGTATGGTATAAAGTGCAAGACACCCCTTAGCTGGGACATGATAGAGGACAGGGTTTCTCTTGGACCATCTCTTTTACCTGACATGGAGTAGCATGTAGTGTTGATCAGGTAGAGATTGCAGGAGGCGCATGACAGGTAAAATAAGTATGCAGATCAACATAAGATTGACCGTAGTTTTGATGTGAGCATGAAGGTGTTCCTTCGTGTGAGGCCACATAAGAGCCCTATCCGTTATGGAAAAGGTTCTAAGTTAGCTCCTAGATTTGTTGGTCCTTTTGAGATCTTGGAGTGTATCGGCCCTTTGGCCTACTGTCTAGTATTGCCACCCAGCTTGTCTCGCGTACATGATGTGTTTCATGTTTCAGTTCTTATGAGATATATTATAGATCCATCTCATGTGTTGGATTGGACGTCATTGCAGGCATAGGATCAGAGGCAGGTGATGGTGGAACCTATTCGCATCCTAGATCGCAGGACCCTGGGCCTTTAAGGCAGAGAGGTTGATCAGGTTCGGGTGTAGTGGGACAGATATGATGAGACTGTAGCTATACGGGAGGATGCTACTTCATTATGAGTTCAATTTCCACATTTGTTCCAATGACTTCCAGGAGGAAGTCGAGTCTAAGGGGAGGGGGATGTAGTGCCCACTTCCCTATGACACCTTTTGATGCTTATTTAGATACCGTTGATTACATTATCGACATTATTATGTTTTGACTTAGTGTGATGTTAGACATTTGATCATGGATTATTTCTGATCTTAATTTGATTATGATGCACGATGATTATTAGAGACACTCATATGTGGATGATGATATATTATTTGACATGGATGTTTATGGATGTTGTTTAGACATGTGATTTGGATATTAGGAGTTGATCTAGAAAATAGATATTTTATGATGCTGATTAAGTTGTTAATTAAAAATGCAAATGATGTAGTTGTTACTTCGATGTTGTTGTGATTCATTTATATAGTTGGTTTTGTGATTTATTTTATATCACGTTGGATGTTATAATATGGCCACGAGGGTGAAGGAGACATTTGTATTTTACATGTTAAAATATCACAACAAAACATCGGGGGATCGGAGACCAACCACAATGGAATTCTAGGTGAATTCAACAAGGTCACCATGGCAACATGTCTTGTGTGTGTGTGTGTGTGTGTGTGTTGTATTTTTTTTGTTAGGGATTCCCATGGGGGATCACATTTATATGTGACCTTGGGTTTATGTGTTTTATTAATGTGTTTCTTTTATTATTGTTGTATGTATTTTATTAGTAACGTGTTCCTTTATTTTAATTAATTAAAAGTGTGACAGATTAATGTGAGAAATCTTATGATTAAAATTTAAATAAATTAAATTGGGATATGGAAAGTAATAATGGAAGTTGTTGGCTCTTTGTATTAATTATGTAAGGGATGTGTAAGTTGTGTAAGAGCTTGTGTAAGTCATATTTTGGAGTAAGAAATACTCCACCTCCTTAGAAATTCGAATTTGTCCTTGGGGGCTATTTTTGAAGGCTTGTGGAACAAGTAAAACTTGTCCAATGCCTCTAAATTTAACTTACCAACCATACTTATGTTTGGAGAAGTGACTTTAGACTTTTATAATGCATTTTATTATCATGTTGCTTTGTTTTGATTGCACTTTCTTACATTTTATTTATTTTGTTGTCCCTTGAGGTGTGGGCTTTTTGGAGTGTGCAAGTAACTTGCCATATTTCACCCACCTCTTTATTGTGCTTGAGAGAATGAAACTTTTTATTTTGTGTTTGAATTTGAGGATGTGTGATGTGGCATCCTACATGGATCCACATCATCCTCTGATCTTCACTCTTCTATTTAATTCAAACTTTTGCCTTGTTTTTGGGTTGTTGAATCATTTTGCAACTTCTTAGGGGCGCACTTTCTTGTGTGGAGCTCTTGTTTTTGAAGTAAGTTGGAGAAAGCTTTGCATACTTGGGAGATTGCTATTTTGGACTGTGTTTTTGGCATTTGAAGCTTGCTGTTGGAAGAAAAAGGAACCATGGAGAGGTAGGAATTTAACTCTCCCTTTTATGCTATCATTTTTTTGTTGTGTTGTATGAATGGTGCATGTTTTTCTTTATTTATTGGCTGGTTGGGTAAACTGCCATAGGAATGATGTAGGAGAAGGCTATGGGGAACCCATGTGGGGGGGCATAAGGGAATGCCATTGGCATAAGATTTTGTGGAGGGAGTTTGCGTTTGGGATCCACCATGGAAAATAAATAACTTGCATTTCTTACTTTGTGGGGGGTATACGGAAATATGTGGGGGCATAAGGAGGGATTTGTGGGGGGCATAAGGATATGTGTGTGTGTTGTCCACTCAAAATTCCCTGTTCTGATAGAAGTAAAATTTCAAAATTTTGAGTTATGAGTGTTTTCTCTGAAGTGCCTAAGCCGTGAAAATTGAGAAAATCTGTGTTTTGGGTCATTTTGTATGTATTTCGGGCCTGTCGGAAGTTTTTGTCCCACCTGTCCCAAGTACGAAAGTGCTTTCTGTTCTCCGACCGGCCGAAATCCCCGAAATTGTCCCATTTTCGGGCCCGTCGGATGTTTTTGTCCCAAGTGTCCCAAAACTCAAAGTGCGCTCTGTTCCCCGATCGGCCGAACCACCCGAACCGCGGACTCCGGAACTTTTTGTCCCAAATGTCCCAAGTTCAAACGGACCTGTTGTTCCATTTTCGGCCGATTCGCCCGATTTTGTCCCAAATGTCCCAAGTTCAAACGGACCTGTTGTTCCATTTTCGGCCGATTCGCCCGATTTTGTCCCAAATGTCCCAAGTTCAAACGGACCTGCTGTTCCAATTTCGGCCGAACCGCCCGAGTCGCGCACTTCGCACATTTTTGTCCCAAGTGTCCCGAAGCCAAAAATGCAAACTGTTCCAATTTCGGCCGAACCGCCCGAGTCGCGCACTTCGCACATTTTCGTCCCAATTGTTCCAAATTCATTTGTGCGTCTTCTCCCCGTTTTGCCCGAATCGGCCGAGCCTCGTGTTTCGCGCATTCACGTCTCACATGTCCCAAGTGAACCTAAGGCAATTCATACTTAGTTTTTCCCGCTCGACCCGAATATGCTGTTTTTTCAAAATATGAATTTAAGTTGCGGCTCTGATGCTATCAATCCGAAGATCAAAATTCAAGGACAGCTGGCAGAAGGACGAAGCTCTCAAGACGCTGGTTGCATCAGTTTTCAAAGACACTCATTGTCATCCTCAAGATGAAACGTCTGGTGTGTCCCTCGTGGCAAATACAGAGCTGAGACGTTAGAAAGATTCAGGCAGCGGATTCTGAATACAGTGGGTCCCTCCCAATAACTGGCCACCTGTCTCCTTCTCCTTTCTTTTCTCTTCTTCCCATTCCTTTCGTATTCCATGTAATTAGGTAAGAAATTGCGTCTGGCGATCCTTAACTATTCTTTGATTAAAAGAAACGGTTACGGAGAGTAACTGACTTGTAAGCTATATAATGGCCTTTCCACGCCATTTTGTAGAAGGAGGAAGAACTTGGATAGTTGTTAAAAGTGTAAATAGATCTTAAAAAAATCAATACAAAAGGGCTTTCCATTCTGTGTCTATCTAATTCTTGTTATCTCTGTGTTTTCCTTTAATATTGTGAAGATCATTCTGTTCTTAACTCGTTAGTCTCTCTGATTGCATACTGTTCAGTTTTGCCAATACAGTGATCTTCTATAACCAAGAAGGAACTTTGTGTCCTTGATTAAAAAATCTGAAGAAGGTTATTTATGGAACTTTTTGTCTTTAAATTTAATCTCATTCAGCCAACGCAAATGATCTTGTCTTAAATTCTTTGAAGCTTCGCATACACGAAGAATTATTCTGCTATCTATAATTCTGAATGTTGCTATTCTGCTCATCTCCTTATTCGCTTTCCTCAGTCCTTGTGTAATTGATGATCCTTATGGAAAACACTTTCGTAAAATCCAAGTTTGACCATAAAACAATGTTATGTACATTTGTAAATAAGTTCGTTTCAGAATAAGGGAACCTCTCCCATTAAAGAGGAGGGACTTTTTGTCCCCTGACTGTTGCTCTTCTAAAAAGTCCTATTTGACGACCAACAGTTTTTGGTGACTCCGCTGGGGAAAATCGCATTCCAGTACTGCAATTTTTCGATCATCCTTTGATCTGGCGACTCCGCGTTTCACTCGAGGGAGAAGGACCCTTGGTATAGAAGATTCTCAGTTTCAGCTTTTTGAGCAATAGGGTTTTCCTTTCCCTTCAAATAGAAGAACTCGTTCGACGAGCACTCCGCCTGTTCAAGATAGAAGTCCCACGGGTGGTATTCCTTCAGAACCTGCTAGTCCAAATCTACGAGCTTTGATCCTAGCTGGTGTTACAGTTCCCTTCCAAGCCGTATTTCCAAGAATGGCGGCACAATTGCCATGGGGTCAACGTGTCGGGCCCCTGGCCCTTACTCAGCCTTTGCATGAGTTACCTAGAGGTAACCGAAAGAACTTCCCAAAATTCAAAGGTGATGGCAAAGTACACCCTGATGAACATATTGCAGCCTTCATAGTTGCATGTGGAGTTTTGGGGGTTGAACATGAGGACGTCTCAGTAAGACTGTTCGTCGAGACGTTACAGGATAATGCTACTGACTGGTTCTATCACCTTCCGGCTGGTGCCATCACTGACTGGAATGCAATGAGAACTCAGTTCGAAAGCCGTTTCAAGCCGGCAGAAGATGTGCATGCCCTGCTTGCCCAAATTTCTCAGATAAAGAAAGATCCATCAGAACCCATGAGAGAATTTGTGGCTCGGTTCAATAGACTGATCAACAAAATTCCTGTAAATACTTGACCGGTTGATCAAATTCAAAAATGTTTCTTTCTAAATGCTCAAACGCCCAAAGTCAGTTATGCTCTAAGAAGGGCTAATCTTGGAACGTTAATTCTGGATCAAGAACTGGTTGTTAGTGTCGAGGACGACCTGATCATGTCAGGGAAGTTGAAGAGAGATCCTCCCAAATCTAAATCTGCTGCCTCTTCTTCTTCCACCTCTGGACCCAATACTGATCCATTAGTCCAGAAACTTGCAAATGATCTCGTCGCTATAAAGAAACAACTAGCTCAGCATGCCCCGTATGCAGATGTTCCAAGAAGAAATTTTCAGCCCAGAAATCGTTTGCCTGCTCCCCACACAAGACTGGCACTTGAAGGACCTCCTGTCAAGGTTCCTGTGAATGCAACCTGTGAAGTTGAAGAGCCAGATGATGATGTGGACGATGAAGCTCGTGAGGAGTTCCTGGAGGAATTTGATGATGAGGCGGAAGAACTCGAAGGATCTCGGGTTAATTTCTTTACCACCGAAGGCACTGATGATGGAGATAACTATGATGAAGTGGTAGCAGATATGAACAGTGAATCATTTGCTGTCATGACTCGAGAACAGACGAGGTAGAAGGAGAAAGTAACACAGCCCATGAAGAAATCTAAGGAGCAACCGGAAACTATTCCTGTAATTGCCAGAAGAGGATCTCCTCTTCCTACCTCATCTGCACCAAAGGTAAGTACTGTCAATCCTGCTACCAAATTTGCTTCTTCTTCTTTTTTCTCCTAAGGTTGATAAGCCTAGAATTTCAAATGATGATGGCCCATCCACCTCTGGATCCTTTGATATTGTTGATCATCTAAAAAGGACTAAGGTTCAAATTTCAGAAGCCGAATACTACCAAACCATCCTAAAGCTTTTGCCAAGATGATCCAATTTGTAAATTCCCATTCCAAGACCACCTCTAAAGGCCTTTTGCCCACACCTCCTTCTGCACCACAGCCTAGTCTGGTAGCTGCTGTCACCTCACCTGGTGACAAAATTAAACCATTTTATGTAACACTCCTTATAGCTGGCCATAGGCTCAGTAACTGTGTCATAGATTCGGGAGCCTCAGATAATGTGATGCCCGCTAAAGTAGCTCATGCTTTAGGCTTGACCCTTACTCGTACTTATGGATCTTGCTACTCCATGGAAAGTAAGGAAGTGCCTTTGGTTGGAAGGATTAAAGACGCACAAGTGGCTTTCGCTGCTTTACCTGAAAAGAAAGTCTTGGCTACCATCCTAGTAGCAGACATTCCTCCTTCTTATGGAATGTTGCTAAGTAGGAACTTCTGTAAAGATGTGGGTGGAGAGATTCAAATGGATTGGTCACATGCACTCATACCTGTCAATGGACAAATGAGGAAGTTACTCCCTGAGAAACAATCTGAGTATATTGTGCAGAAAACGGATGATCCTAAGGCACAAATACTCTATGAGGACATAGGTCATGGTAATTACATGATTCTGTCCCCTGATGAAATCCAACCCTCCAAAGTATCACCCAAAGATCCCAATGGATTTTGGATTTTAGAATTTGATGGAAGTTGTTCCTCGGCTGGTTCTGGAGCTGGTGTCCTGCTAGTGTCACCTGAAGGCTGCCTACACCCTTTCTCGTTTAAGTTGCAGTTCGAGAACACTAACAACACCGCAGAGTATGAGGCTCTCATTCTTGGACTGCAAGTGGCCAAAGAACGAGGAGTAAAAAATATTCTGGCTCGTGGTGATGCAGAACTGATTGTGAAGCAAGTCAGAGGCTTGTTTCAGGTAAAAAATGGGAGGTTGAAGTATTATCGGAATCAGGTTTGGGATTCAATTGAATTCCTAGATGCTTTCTCCATTGAAGCAATTCCCAGAGAAAAGAACAGCAGGGCTGATTCACTGGCTGTCTCAGGGTCATTACTGATTCCCCATCCTGAATTCTCTCAGGATAAGTTCACTATTGAAATGGTCCACCGGCCTAGTGTACCTGACAATACCAATAACTGGCAAGTTTTCAACGATGACCAGCATTTGCTTTCCTTCCTAGAACTCAAGGGCAATTTCGAGCAACTGTATTTTGAGGGAAGTGACAACCTGCCTCGTGAGAGTGTGTCTTCTGACCAAGCTGTCACCCAAGGAGAAGAAATAGATCAGGAAGGCGTGCATTCCTTTTTCGGTAAGATCAATTTTTTAAGAAGATTCATCCCTGATTTTGCTGAATTAACTTTGAACATCTCTCAGATGATGAAAGGGAAGCAAGCGTTTGGTTGGTCTTCTGAAGGAAAGGAATCCTTTGAGGGTATCAAGAAAGCTATTGCTAAAACTCCAGTTTTGGCCTTTCCTGACTTCAGCAAAGATTTCATCATCTATTGCTATGCCACAGATAATACCCTGGCTGCTGTCTTAACCCAAGAAGACTCTGATGGACATGAGCTACCAATTGCCTTCATGAGCTATATCCTGAAGAATCATGAGCTGAAATACACCATGATGGAGAAGCATGCTTTTGCAGTAGTCAAAGCTGTCAAGCAGTTCCGTTTCTATATCCTCAACTCTCACTCTATGGTGCTGGTTCCAGATACGACTGTTAAGTCAATTCTTACACAGCAATAATTTGGGTCCAAGAGAGGAAACTGGGTGGCTAAAGTCCAGGAGTATGACATTGATATCAAACCAACCAAGCTGGTTCGTGGAAAGGGTCTTTGTGAGCTCATTGCTGAAGGAGCCAAACATGAGTTGCTGGAGGAGAAAGCTGACATTCCTACTGTTCTATTCCTTAGTTCAGTCGATGAATGGTATTATGACATTGCCCATTTTCTCACCTATGGAGAATGCCCCTCTCATTTAACTGCCAAGGAAAAGAGGACTGTTAAATTGAGGTCAGCGCAATATGTACTGTGGGAAAATGCCTTGTTCAAGCGTGGCTCAGATGGGAGATTTCTGAAGTGTGTGGACAAGGAGCAGCAGAGAAAGTTGCTCTCAGCTTTCCATGATCAGGCATGTGGAGGGCACTATTCATCAACAGTCACAGCTCACAAGATACTCCGGGGAGGATATTACTGGCCTTCCTTGTTCAGAGATGCATCCAAGTGGGTGGATAAATGTGAAGCTTGTCAGAACTTTGTGGGAAGACCTAAATTGGCATCTTTACCTCTCAAACCAGTTGTGATTGAGGAACCATTTCAGCAGTGGGGTCTAGACTTCATTGGTGCACTGAACCCTGTTTCTAGTGCTAGTCACACGCATGTGCTAACTGCCACTGACTACTTCACCAAATGGGTAGAAGCTATTCCAGTCAAGAGCACTACTTCTGAAGTTGTATGCAACTTCATCAAAGAGAACATCTTGGTAAGGTATGGTGTACCTAACAAGATTGTAACAGATAATGCTTCGAAATTCTCCTCAACTGAGATAATGGATTTCTGCTATGGGTATGGCATCTCTCTGGCTCATTCTTCAGATTATTATCCCCAGGGGAATGGACAAGCAGAATCCACCAACAAAAATCTGGTGACTATCATAAGGAAGTTGGTCAATGAATCTCAGCGAAACTGGCATAAGAAGCTTTATGATGCTCTTTGGGCAGACAGGGTCACACCTAAAAGAGCCATTGGAATGTCTCCTTTTCAAGTGGTGTATGGAGTAGAAGCTCAATTGCCAGTGACAGTGAAACTGCCGGCCTTGCACTTGATGAAGGCCATTGAAGATACTAGTTTCAGTGATGCTCTGGATAAAAGAATCATGTACCTGCACAAACTGATCGAGGACAGATTGGAGGTTGGTGATAGGATATCTGCTCACCAGCAGAAGGTAAAGGTTCTGTTTGACAAGAAAGCTAGGTTCAGAGAGTTCCAAGTTGGAGATACCGTGCTGTTATGGGACAAAAGACATGAACCTCGTGGCAGCCATGGAAAATTTGATTCACTGTGGCTCGGACCATTCAAGATAAGACACTTTGCTGGTAAGAACTCTTTCTATCTTGATTACATGGATGGTTCTCCCCTCCCACTTCCTTATAGTGGGCAGTATTTGAAGTTGTTCAAGTCCTAGGTGACTAGGGAGTCCCTTTGTATATTTTGTACAGTGTTTTTTCTTTTTCTGCTTTCGGTGTGTTTCCCCTTCTGTTGATGTGTGTGTTGCCCTCTGTGTTGGTTTTTTTTTGACTCCTTTGCCCAATGGATAAGGCACTGGTCTGCTTCACCGAGTTTGTCTAAGTTCTTGCCTTGTCTCATTCCGAGAATTTATACCAAGTCATCCCCAGAAGGAGCCAGATGTTGTCCACTCAAAATTCCCTGTTCTGATAGAAGTAAAATTTCAAAATTTTGAGTTATGAGTGTTTTCTCTGAAGTGCCTAAGCCGTGAAAATTGAGAAAATCTGTGTTTTGGGTCATTTTGTATGTATTTCGGGCATGTCGGAAGTTTTTGTCCCACCTGTCCCAAGTACGAAAGTGCTTTCTGTTCTCCGACCGACCGAAATCCCCGAAATTGTCCCATTTTTGGGCCCGTCGGATGTTTTTGTCCCAAGCGTCCCAAAACTCAAAGTGCGCTCTGTTCCCCGATCGGCCGAACCACCCGAACCACGGACTCCGGAACTTTTTGTCCCAAATGTCCCAAGTTCAAACGGACCTGTTGTTCCATTTTCAGCCGATTCGCCCGATTTTGTCCCAAATGTCCCAAGTTCAAACGGACCTGTTGTTCCATTTTCGGCCGATTCGCCCGATTTTGTCCCAAATGTCCCAAGTTCAAACGGACCTGCTGTTCCAATTTCGGCCGAACCGCCTGAGTTGCGCACTTCGCACATTTTTGTCCCAAGTGTCCCGAAGTCAAAAATGTAAACTGTTCCAATTTCGGCCGAACCGCCTGAGTCGCGCACTTCGCACATTCTCGTCCCAATTGTCCCAAATTCATTTGTGCGTCTTCTCCCTGTTTCACCCGAATCGGCCGAGCCTCGTGTTTCGTGCATTCGTGTCTCACATGTCCCAAGTGAACCTAAGGCAATTCATACTTAGTTTTTCCCGCTCGACCCGAATATGCTGTTTTTTCAAAATATGAATTTAAGTTGCGGCTCTGATGCTATCAATCCGAAGATCAAATTTCAAGGACAACTGGCAGAAGGACGAAGCTCTCAAGACGCTGGTTGCATCAGTTTTCAAAGACACTCATTGTCATCCTCAAGATGAAACGTCTGGTGTGTCCCTCGTGGCAAATATAGAGCTGAGACGTTAGAAAGATTCAGGCAGTGGATTCTGAATACAGTGGGTCCCTCCCAATAACTGGCCACCTGTCTCCTTCTCCTTTCTTTTCTCTTCTTCCCATTCCTTTCGTATTCCATGTAATTAGGTAAGAAATTGCGTCTGGCGATCCTTAACTATTCTTTAATTAAAAGAAATGGTTACGGAGAGTAACTGACTTGTAAGCTATATAATGGCCTTTCCACGCCATTTTGTAGAAGGAGGAAGAACTTGGATAGTTGCTAAAAGTGTAAATAGATCTTAAAGAAATCAATACAAAAGGGCTTTCCATTCTGTGTCTATCTAATTCTTGTTATCTCTGTGTTTTCCTTTAATATTGTGAAGATCATTATGTTCTTAACTCGTTAGTCTCTCTGATTGCATACTGTTCAGTTTTGCCAATACAGTGATCTTGTATAACCAAGAAGGAACTTTGTGTCCTTGATTAAAAAATCTGAAGAAGGTTATTTATGGAACTTTGTGTCTTTAAATTTAATCTCATTCAGCCAACGCAAATGATCTTGTCTTAAATTCTTTGAAGCTTCGCATACACGAAGAATTATTCTGCTATCTATAATTCTGAATGTTGCTATTATGCTCATCTCCTTATTCCCTTTCCTCAGTCCTTGTGTAATTGATGATCCTTGTGGAAAACACTTTCGTAAAATCCAAGTTTGACCATAAAACAATGTTCTGTACATTTGTAAATAAGTTCGTTTCAGAATAAGGGAACCTCTCCCATTAAAGAGGAGGGACTTTTTGTCCCCTGACTGTTGCTCTTCTAAAAAGTCCTATTTGACGACCAACAGTGTGACGAATTATTTTGGTGGTATGTTATTGGTGGATGCCAAAATTCCAATAGGGAGGCATAAGTAGCTTCCCCCATAGACCTTGCTCCTTTGGCTTGCATGATCAAGCTTGAGTTTTGATTGGAATGTTTTAAATTGTAGTTGTAAACTATTGTTTTGTATTGATCTATGTTTTATATTGAATTGTGCATTTTTGATAGAATGCTGTGTGTTGTGGAAGCCAATTGTTTCCATGGGTTGAATCACACCTCTGATTGTGTTTTGGTTGGGGCTCGAGGGCCAATGATGAATAAATACTTCTCCTTTTATTGGATGTCTTGGTTGGGCGGAGAGTGTTGCCTTTCCCCCCTCTTTTGTTGTGATCAATTTGGAGAAAAAGAAAAAGTGCATGTTGCTATCCAGGAGAAAAGGAAAAATGCAGTTATGACACTTTGAAGTTTTTCTGCCTTGGCAGGCCCACAACCCAAAAATTTCCCGTCGAATTGCCCTTAGAATTTTTTTTGAAAAATTTGGTTTGGGAAACTTTTTGTATTTCCCTGCGCCGGCCCGCAGCCAATCGGAGGCTACCACATGTCCTCACGGGGCAGCGGCGGAGGTGCGACATCCTTTTTGCCCTTAGACCTTTTGAATTTTTTTGAATTTTTTTCCATTTCTCCCTGTCGGCTCGTAAGTAACTTGAGGGTGCTATGTGGCACCTTGGGGCGTCAGTGGAGGAGGGAGAACTTCGTCACTTTTTTGAAATTTTTCCTTTGGTGAAATTCACCAAATCTCCCCGCCGATTTTCACGTCTCTCTCTCCCTTCTCCACGTGGCAAATCATAGAGTGCCACGTGTCCTTGGCGGACCCGCAGGTGCGTGGGTGTTGTTTTGTTTTCTTCCCCTTTGGGGTGAAATGCCCCAAACACTCCCAAACATGACTCAGAGGCCGATGCATGTCCTTGGAGGACTCGCGGAGGTGCGGGCACAAATGGGAATTTTCTGCCACGTAAGGAAAAATTCCAAAAGCCGCCTTGCGACTCGCCATCCCAAAATTTGCCTTTCACCCATGCTTGACACGTGTCCCCTTGGGGAAAATTTGACCCCTAAGGTCCGCCACTCCATTTCTTGAGTTCTTGAAGGAGTTAGGAGGACTTCCTTATATCACCGGAAAGGTGAGAAAATTTCCTATCCAATGAGAATAATTTAGGGAAATTTTGAAAGTGTTAAGTGTGAGAAAAATCATGTTGAAACTCTAAGCATGTTAGAGGATGGGTAGGGGGATAAATTTCTCCCTGAACCTAACTCAAACTTCTAACCCTAAAATTTGGACCTTGTGACCTTGTTAATTGTTAAAGATGGAAAAGCATGTCCTAGTGAAATTGACTTGTTCTGGAACTTGTTAGCTAATACTGTTATCTTGCACCCTAGTTGCGGACACTTGTAATAAAAAAAATTATTCCATAATTTTCTAACTATCCCTTGGTTGTTTCTTTGGTATCAAGTGGGTTGTCTTAAATGGGTATCACACAAGGTCAAGGGAGTGTTGAGCAACACTTGGATCAAAACCATTAAGGCCTTCATACTCCCAAGAGAAGATATCACTGTATTTTTGACAGAGAGAGATGAAGGCATGCTTTTCATTATGTGCACAAGTTTTATCAATCAACTACTCTTTTCCGTGCGTAATAGTGACTTGGGAAAAATATTCTTGCGCAACGCGCATATACTTTTCTTCACCCTTGAACTCATCATTAGGGCTAAACATTTTATCTAAGGTGACCAGCCCTTTAGGAAACTTGTTTTTCTTCAGCTCTATCAAATGGTCACCATACTGTCATGAAAGTCAGCTTGCGTACTTGATGAAAAATCAGTTTCATTTTGTATGAACTGGATGATCTAGGTGTCATTACCAAACATTTGCCAGCTGGTATTATTGTCTGGAATTAATGGTCTGATCACCATCTTGATGTACTGAGTGTTTCCTTTGACAAATTCCTCAGTAGGAGAGAACTATAAACCAAGCGCGACCATATGGTCAGCTTCCTTGTTCATTTTACGTAGCACCACCTGTAGATTTAGAGCGTTAAAGATCTCATGGAGGTCCCAAACTCTATGCTTATAAGTTTTGAGAAAATTATTCTTTGTCTGACATTTTTTGGTAACCTGCTGGATAACCAATTATGTGTCCCCAAATATCTGCAACGCCTTAATTTTCTTCCTCTTAGCAATGAGCAAGCCATGGACCAACACTTCATACTCTTCCACATTGTTCGAACATGTGAATTGTAGCTTGTGCGCAAAGAAGACTTTCTCATCCTTAAGGGGAAATGAGAACCAATCTTGCTCCTGCGCCGTTCCTACTTTTAGAACCATCAAAGTATAAATTCCATAGGCCAGGTTCAACTTTGTCTTTCTTGAGCATGCGCGTTGGCAACATAGTTTATTCATCAAGGATGTAGTAAGTACCAAGAGCAATTTCATAAGCTTCCAATTCCTCTGCATATGGATCAAATTTATGGTGCCTCTCTACCCATTCATCAAGTACTAGGTCAGGAATAGAGGGTGGAAGAGACTACTCTTCAGGAATTGAAGCATGTTCTTCTTGGATTAAACAATTGGTTTGGAGAGGTGATGTGACATATGACTCTACATAATAGAAAAATATAGGCTCATCTTATATGGTAAACCAGGTACAATACCTTATCTTGAGTAACATATAAGACTAATCAGAAGACAAGTAACCACCCACTTTAGCAGTAAAGTCTCTTGATAGACACATGGCAAATAAAGGAGGTAGGTCAATGATTGACACATCTTGAGTTATTGTTAGGCTTGAACATGCATGAAGGGTCAACTCAAGATCCTTGATGAATCCTAAGGTGGTGACAGTTGAGCCATCAAGTTGTAGGACTTCTTTAGAAAATGGGCTATATTTCAGACCTAAGACATCAGTGATTTTCTTGGGCATAACAGAAGTACTAGCACCTGAGTCAATCATGCAATAATGCACTAGGTGTTTTCCTATGATCAAGGACATATAAAAGGGTGGGGTTTTGGCAACTTTACTTACATGTTTCTCCTCTTCTTGATAGATATTGATAGAAGCACGTGGCTTCTGCACAGCTAGATCAGCACATGGGAGTTGCGCCAGAGCTTCATGCAACAGATCCGACTGAGATGGGATGGTCAGGGCATCCCACATTGTGACATTTATGTTTGTTCTCTTCATCTAGTCCACCATGATAAATGGAAGGCCCCTTGTCTTGTGCATTTGGGGAACAACATCCCTTCTTGACTGTTTAGGTACGAAAGATTGGACTTTGGCTAGAGTAGAGGCTTGACCTACCAAAGGAGGGGTGCACATTGCTTCAGAAGGAGATTTGCATGCGATATCTTGGGTAGGGACTTGGATGCTTTTACTATTGGATGCCTTGACTGCATCTTTATGCTTCTGAGGATCTGCTTGCATTGCTGAGAGTGGGGACTGCATGCCTGATTCTAACATTCTCTTCTTATATCTTGTGTGGTCCGCAACTTGGGCACGCAGTTTGTTTGTATCATTTGCTACTTGGTTGATTGCACAAAAGTCCTCAGTGCCAAAGAACATCAAATTTGTCTCTGGAGGAGCTTCTGGTCTTTCTTGGTTATTTGCTTCAGGGGCACTTGTTGAAGGCTCGCAAGATGAAGCATTTTGGATCATGAAGGCCTATGGCATGCATGACATTAGCACAATGATATTGAATATGAGGCATGTTGCAAGGGAAGCACCAGTCTGACTCTTACGCCAAATTGTTCTGAACTGGGACAAACACCTAACTTGCATTGGGTGTTGGAAGAGAAGGCACGAGAGGAACAACTTGCAAGGGCATATGTGCATTGGGATGACATATATCATTTTTCTAGTTGGGCATGTATCTTTGATTTCCATACTGATTCTGCCAAGGCTGATTGCGTTGGCCATGCACCTGATTAGAACTACCTCTATAAGCTTGCGCTTGTTTGCTTTTATAATGATATGACCTTGTTTGATAAATTTCTAATAAGGGCCTTCAAATCTTCATCTTCCTTCTATTGCGCTGTAGAGTAGGATGTTGAGGCAACTGGTTGTAGCACTTTGCTCAGGAACATGGACATGGGCCAGAGAAGGCTGGGGCGCTTGTGACATTCCTAGGGAACAAGGGCATAGGCTGTCTAGGAGCTATCTTTCCCGCCTGAATAAAACTATTTTCCACCCTTACTGCAATACTATAAGTAGTTGGTAAAGTCCTACCTCCCATAGGATTGGATCATAACTAAAATATCATTATTGAGCACCTTCAGATAATACAAGAAAGCATGCTAGGCTATAGGTCTTACCACACAAGGGATTCTGTCCCAAGTCTTCTAAAATTTGATGTTGAAATCAGTCATCTGCTCGTTGGGTTCCCTTCTGGTTGTTGTCAGTTGCTTCACAAGAGATAAGTGATCTGACTTATCTTCAAAGTAATTACAAAGAGATGTTCCCAGCTCATCCCAGGTGGTAATAGATCCAAGTCTCAGGCCTCAGTACCATTGAAGTGATTTACCTTTGAAACAGGCTTCAAGTAGCCTGACTGCTACATCATCACATGTGATCAGATAGAGCGAACACATATTTGCTACATCCTAGATATGTTCCTGAGGGGTGACTTGATTCTCACCAGCAAAGTATGGAATACTTTTGAGCGCGCCATTTGGCATATCATGTTGCACAGCTAGCAGCAAGGGACTTCCTCCAGTGAAGTTTTCAAAGTTCCTAAGTGGAGGAGAGGTGGTTGATGCGCCATTGCAGGGCGCACATGTTGTCTGTTTTGAGGAGGAGTTGAATGGGCATGGCGCGCAGGAGATGGAGATCCATGCGTGCATAGATTTTTGGAACGAAATCTTCTCGAAGATAACTGGAGGTACTCAAAAGAATCTTCAGCTGCTGCACTTCTTCTTGTGAGCACTCTTCTCATGAAAAGTGCTCAGGAGTGCTAAAAAAAGATTTTAAAATGTTGGGAGTCGCTAGATGTGTTGAAATGAGCCTCTAAAGGCTGAAATACTAAGTCCACACACCAGAACTTAGAGATATGAAATTTGAGATTTCAATGCCAATCCCACCTGGCGTGCCAAAAAATATTGGTTGCTCAAACGTGTACCCACATCTCAGATCCAGAGGGATCGAGGTGTTTGAGACCACAATGGATCCATCCCCAAGTTTTGGGACCTTGCGCGCTTGGGATGGATCTCCGGAGAAGGCCGGTTCCTCTATCTATTTCTACTGCTTCTGCTACTCATAGTGGTGGAAGGGAAAACTAAGCTAATAATGCCAAGGGACCAAGGATGGAAGGATAACATGAAAGGAAACTACACTAAAAGGTGATAGCACGAGAAAACAGGGATGAACACTATCTGTTTTGAGTGAGAATGAAAGGACATGCGTGAAAGGAGGCTAGGCATGAGTAACACACCTAAACACGTATTCACCAGATCATTCTCATGGAACACAACTAAATAAGGAACTACAAGGGACTTGAAATGGCACAACCAACACACACTAATGTAAAAGAAAAAAGGCAAGAAAAAGGAATGCAAACACATTAGGATAGAGAATAGTCACAAAATGATGTTTCTATTACTTCTAGAAATGCACAGTGCTGTTACAATGATGAAGGAGGCCGATATCTACGTGTGTGAGAGCTAGATCTAGAGGTCTGCAACTCAAAATATAGAAAATATGAATTCCTTAGTATAAAATGCGTAAGGATCCAGAGTGTCCAACATAACAAATGAGCCTAGCTCTTACATTTATAGATGAATCTGTAGAAAGAGAAGAGAAGGAGGGGAAAAACTTGAATTTGAAATGCAACCACCAATAAGAGGCATTCAATGCCTGTAAATCAACCTAGAGATATGTGAAATACGCTTCCCCAAGCCTGTTTGGCATGTTCAAGAAGGAAGGATGGTGGATCATATCAAATCGGGTGGTTGGAGCGATCAGATCTGCTCATCAATGATCAGAGAGATGTTTTCCATTTCTCACCTACCAGATCTGCCAAGAATTTGAATTTGAATGTACAAATCACTGTAGCTGATGTCAGCATCTCTCTTACAAGTTTAGTGTGTGCACCGATATGAGCTCTTTAGAAAAATATATGGATGTTAGAAGATGTCAGAGTCGTCGGCGCACACAAAACACGTGGCGCATGTGGATTGACTGAAATGATGACCAACTGTGTAAATATTTTTTGTTTCTGCCACGTGTCACTCACTGATTTGTTGCAAGGATTCAACACCCTGTTGGTGTGCTTTGGCTGGTTGTGTGTGGCACATTTAAGCATTTCAGAAGATAACCTGGCATAGAGGGGCACAAAGGAGGGCGAGGAAAGGGTGTTCAGAAGAAAAGTAGAGGAAGGCACAAAGGGATGCATGTGCACAGAGAAATGGGGAAAATTGGTGAGTAGAGAACGCATGGTCAAGGTGCAACTATTACAAAGTAATGGGCGTGGCGTGTGAGAGGGCCAAGGACTTAGATGATTGAAGAAAGTTTGAGACGCACACAAGGTGAAGAATCTACCTAGGAAGAAAGTGAATGTTCAGAAGATGGACGCAAGGGAAGGGTGGAACAAAGAGGAAAAGGAAAAATTGAAGGAGAAAACAAAAAGTACACAAGAGCACTTGAAGAAAAGAAGGGGTGCCAAGGGGAAATTGTAACCACAAAAATGTACCAACTGAACCTAAGCGTGCACAACCTTCAATGAGGAGCTGAGAGTTAGAATATGTATATAAGTTACCCAAATGACTAGGAGAGTTATTCAGATAACAATTTTGGTAACTTTTGGGGCCATCTGCCTACTAGATGAAGAAGATCTATAGTCTGGAACATCCATTGGGGCATGGAGTTTGCTTATGCAATCATGAAGCTACCCCTGTAGTTAATTGAAATATCATTTCTTAACTTTATTATGAATCTTGCAACTATTGAAAGAAGCTCTGCATTCTAAAAGAAATAAAAGAGTGCACACAGGAAGCACGCGAGAAGAAAGAACTATGTACATACAAACAATGTGTGAACTTGGAGGAATTGAAAACTACTATAATGTATACAAAATGATGCAACAAACTCAATGGAAGGGTTTGAGATAGATCCCATTTACTGGGATTTGTAGTACCCCTCCATCAAGATGAGTTAACTTGAAAGAGTTAGCCTCTTTGCAGAAACTGATGATGTATGGGCCACTCCAAAGTGCATCAAACTTTGAATGGCGCCCTGGTTTAACTTTATCAGCATCCCATTTTAAAACCAAGTCCCCAACCTTGAAAGCTTGAGGCATAGCCTTTCTATCAAACCATTTCTTTGTTGCTTGCTGATGTTGTTCTAGCTTGAATATGAAAGAGTTCCTTAGTTCTTCAAGATCAACTAGCTCTACCATTTTGATTTCTCTTTGGTATGCACCTTCAAAATCTAGCTGCTGAGCAAGCGCTAATGAATTCCACTCAAGTGTTAAAGGAAGGGTAGCCTCTTTACCATAGACAAGCTTGTAAGGTGAAGTTCCTATTACCTTTTTGAATGTGATTCTATCTACCCAGAGTGCGCGTGAGACCTTTGTATGCGACTGTCTTTGGCTGATGTTCATTGTGTTCTTCATAATTCTGATCAGGTTCTTGTTTGTTGACTCTTCCATACCATTTCCTTAGGGGTAATAGTTGGAAGAAGTTTTCAGGTAGATGCCCAGATTTAGTGTCCAATCAATGATTTTGGTCCCAAGGAAGGATTTTGCATTATCAGAGATAATGGTCTGAGGAACACCAAACCTTGTGACTATTTCCTTCGAGAAAGTAAAGGATGACTGACTCGGTTGATTCCTTGAGTGCGATAGCTTCTATCCATCTGGTGAAGTAATCTGTAGATGTCAACACCCACTTATGTCCAGCGCTTGAAGGTGGATTGATCATGCCTATGAAGTCAAGACCCCATTGCATAAAAAGGCTGATATGCTTGGTAAATTATAATATTAACATAAAATTGGTCAATCTCACCCAGGGGAAGCGTTGAAACTTTACAATTACACCTCAGTCTTTTCTTTCCTACAAAGAAAGTGCATTCCCTACATTTTGTGACCCACTTGTGTGCATCTGCAAACAAGGTAGGCCAAAAGATACCTGCCATTATGATTTTCAGTGTTGTAGTTTTGGCAGAGAAGTGTCCACTAGAGAATCCATCATGAAATTATACTAACACCTTTTCAATCCGCGCGCCGTTGATACATCTTAACAACACACCATCAAGATTTTTCCTGAAGAGAAGTCCATCAATCAACACATAATGGACATATTGTAACCTAAGATGTCTTCTCTTTGCTTTGTTTAAACTAGGAGGGTATGTGACCTCGGAAAGGAATGTGATCATGTCCCTCATCCAATCATCTAAAATGAAACTTGCAACATAGAGTTTTATAGCACCCATGTTATACTTTAACAATCTAAGGGATTTTTTTTTTGTAAACCTTTAATTACCTTTTTATGCCTTCAATGATTTTTAGCATGCAATAAATAAAATCCAACATAATAATCAGTTTACAAAATCCTTAATTATTTTTTATGCTGTAATGAATAACATTATTATTACTTAGATCAATACTAAGAAATCCAACATAATTAATATTCAAAAATCCATTTTGACAACATACATTAACCATGTGCAACTGTAAAGTGTTCCAGATCCTTATCGATCTCCCTTCAACACTCTATACAAGACATCATACATTTTATACCTTTAGTTAAGCCTTTTAGAGGCTAAGAGAACCTACACATCTCCTTAGTGTCAACTGGAAAGTCACATAAGTAACATCCATCTGAATCTAAACACTGCTAACAAGAAGAAATGGTGAATAGACAATGCAATCATTCATTTTCACTACTATGGCCATAGTTATCTGACATTGAGCTAGCAAGCCTATTTCGTGACTCCACACTAGCCTACAAAACCTGTCTTCCCTTCACCGCACAACCGTTTTCATAGTTATCAGGATTATTTTCACTGATTAATTATTGAAGTTTTAGTTCAAAGAAACATAGACCATGACTCATCTTGCTAACCAAAAATCCCATCAATGCCACCTTATGATCCCTATGGGAAAGATAGTGACCATGCAAAAAATTTTGTCATTACGTCCTCACTACCCTTCCCGTAGCCATCCTAAGTTGGTATAAGCAAGATGCTGTCGATAGGACTATAAGACACAATGTCTAAGCTTCATTTACATGTTACAGTTATCCAATATAGTTAAGTTTATTAGTTTATCACAACGATATGCTATTTAATAATAATCTACGACATTACTTTCTGGAAGAGAGTCATAGTAACATGTTATGTTATTATCTACAATGAGTAACTCTCATATTACATGTCATATTTTGGGGAGTGTTAAGGATTTAACTTATCATGACATACATTGATACAACTGTTTCATAAATATTTATATTTATATTTTCATTCACATATGATTAATTTTTTGATAAGATTAGTTCTCTTGAATCATAGTTGGTCAACATTGACCATTCGTAAAACCACTTATGTCCTTACGATGTAATTTTTTTGATATTTGGTAAAATGACAGTTTTGAGAGGGACCCTATCATGTTATAGCAAGGATCTAAAATCCAGATACATCCATACATTTCATGAGACAAAAATAAACCAAATATTAACGGGGTTGTTGCCTACAACACAAACCAACCTAAAACCAATTCAAAATTGGGTGAAAAACACACACAAGTGTCAAATAGTCCGCAGAAGAACCAAACAGTAACATAAGAGATAAATAAACAAGAGAAAGAATTAATGATTGAGAACTTGAGAGGAAATCTTGATAAGCTCTTTGATGTGGGTTTCATGTTCTTCAATCTCCTTCTTCATGGCAAGATCTTTTCCTTTTCCCTTGTTATCCAAATTATTGAGATCTTTAGCAATAGATTTCAATAGGCCTGTTTGGATGAAAAAACCATTAGCAACGAGGTTACATTTGTATTCTACTTTTTCCATGTTGTTGTTGAGCCCGTTCCAAAATTTGTAATCCATTTTTTCATGTTGGAGCTTGTTGATATTGCCCTTCAGGTCGGCGATGCCTTTTTTAAAAAATCTCAATTAGGGCTTTCTCTTATACCCCCATTCCTAAATTTCCTGGGCCGATCTTATGACTTTTGATCTTTTTCCCTAGAGTGAGTAGAAATTTAGCGGCCAATTTCCCTTCCATACCTTCTTGGTTGGTTCTAGGTCCCTTAATAAATTTCCCTTTTTTGGAATTTCTCCTAAGCACCCTAGTGATGGGCTCAAATAGAGTAGGAGGAACAGGGGAGGGGTTTCTACTCAGATTTTTGGATTTGACTTACATGCAAATGAGAAAAATTATAGCTTAGTGGAGAGGATAAGCTCTCTTACCACATTGTACCTCCTTTATTAAACTTTCAAGTGACATGAGGATGTAAAAATTGGTGCAGGGGTTAAATTGAAACTATCTTCATTCTTCCTATTTGACAACCTACCTTTGAAATGAATTCAACTTGACTATTGAGCTCTAAGCTTACTTGGACTAACTTATTCTTCCCCTGCTACTGAAAATCATTCTCATGAGGTTCAATAGAACCATCACTATGCTACAAACACCTTAAAGTGCATTGCTCCCTTATACCTACTCATATTAGTACTCATAGCTATTTGAAAGATAACCAATGAGATAAATTGTTGTACCTTGGTCTTTGGTCATGCCTCCACTATTTTTGAAGCCTCCATCATCCCTTCAATGCTCTCCTTAAGTCCTTAAGGCCACTCCACACAACGAGTTCTTCCTACAATAAAGTATGCATGCAACTCTATATACCCATAAGGTTGGACCTAGATAGGTCTCTTGGTTCTAGGTACTCAAGGGACTATACAGGGTCATGAATCACTCCCTAACATCTTAGAACACCTTCCCCTTGCTAACACAATATGTTTAGACCCTTCATGCTCTCATACCCTTATGTTTCCTATTCAATCTCTCTATAAGGTCTTGTTTGCTTGTAGTCCTCTAGGCACATAAACTGAGTCCAATCTCAAATTAGTCTAAAAAAAATCACTACCAAATTTATGATTCTGAGACCCTTTATGATGTGATCCAACATACTAAAATATTGTACCTTGTTCCTTTGTTAGAAATCACACCTCCTTTGTAGCTGTGACATGCAAAATTAGGTATATTCTACCCTGAGTTATGACAGTAGACCTTTGCAGTTATAATCTCACCTGAAATTTCATGGATTCACTTCTAGAATGGTACTAACATGATCCTAACCAAGTTTGGTGACTTTAACTCCATGGTTTTCCTCTCCATGCACCTCATTTCATCCTCTTTACTGTACCGGTATAGTCTGACCTGCTAAACCTCATACAACTTTCCCACATGTGCAAACTAAGACTTGGAACTTGGCACACCTCTTCATATCATCTAGGTAGAGATGCTCCTAAAATTTCAAGATATTTGGGTGGATAGTAATTAAATTGTGTCTTGCTCTAGTTTGAGCCCGAGAGGGTAGATTTGAGGCTATAGGGTAATTTGATCAGTTTCAAGGCCTATAAAAATTTATGGCTAATATTTTTTAACCTCATCTTACTACTCATGCATTCAAATATCTTCCAATGATATTCCTTGATGACTGTCCAAATTCTAGCATTCAAACATGACAAGGTCTTTGCTAGCACAATACATTAAAAAGCAATAATTCATACAATTTGTACACAAATTCACTTGCAATACTATTCCATTAGTTTATTAAATGACCATACATTTCCATTACATCATGATTTTCTCCATTTCATATTCTCTCATGTTCATTCCTTTCTTTTCTCCTCTAGTCTAGCCTCTAAATTGACTCTACAACTCCTATATGAGCTCTAACAACACCAAACTTAGCATACGTATCATAACCACATCTTATCCACTCTAAATATCGTTCAACTTCCCATGATAACATAGTACACATCATTATAAGCCTTAATTAGGCACTAGAACAACTCAATTCCACCTACCTATCTCTATTTTCTCTCTCTTGCACACCTAGTTATTACATTTACACACACAAAGTCACCTTTTACATTGACTAGACTAAGTAAAGTCACTCATTCACTATAAAAAATACAGTAGGATAGACCTTATGCTCTTGTGACACTTTAATCTCTTGATGCTCTTGAATGAAAAAGGAAGACAAACCAATACATTTCTTCTAAAATGGTTGAGGTAGACTAGGTGGTAAGTGTTGATCCTAAGGAGTTTGCCCTCCAGCATCAGGTACCTGATAATTAGATTTGCTACCTCATCAAATGGGATGGGAAGTGAGGATCTATGGATACCCCTGGGGACTTGTTTTAGCTTCTCCCCTTCACTGAAAAAGATATTTTCCCGTTCCACCCTTTTACAATTGTTTTTATAAAACTTCATGCCCTACATGCTCATTCTGGTGACATGGGAAATGAATCCCTTAGAAATGATATGTCTTTATCCTTTAAACTGAATTATTTTTTCGTTCCATCCTTGAGTGAATTCCAAGGATAAATGAGGTTCATTCCCTCTAACCCACGCAAGGAAGGAGTTGAACCTTTCAACTCCAAGGATTTCCCAAAGCCTTCCATATTACTTAATTTTCCTATTAAAAGGAGGCTCGATTTGGTTCATGTCACTCCCCATTTTCCTACTTTGATCTCTGTCAAAATAATTATTGTTACCCCTACAACTGAACTAGTAACTCTTTCACCACACCTGACACAAACTAGAACCCAAATTTCTATACCAATTGTCCTAAGGGAAATCACAAAATTTTAAGGCATTTGTAATTATGTCATCAAAATTGTGAATGGTTTTTCAAGAAATCAGGAAATTATGATTTTGAGTTCCCAACCAATAATTCAAAACCTCAAAGTTAACACATATAATGATGTATATGATTCAAAATCATCTCTAAGGGTAAGGGAAGCAATTTTAAAGAGGGAAAACCTATTGGTGAGGCAATCTAAGGTTATTCCCTTCCCTAAAATAACCATTAAGTGGTACCCTTTATTATGTCTATCCCCCCCAGCAAAGTTTGAATTTCCCCTAACAAAACCAATAATGTATAATATAAACAAAACATTATGAACTAAAGCTAAAGAAAATATAACAACCTTGAACTCCTTCTAGAGATGCCTTCTACCATTGTTGGAGGAAAAGACATTACATGGAGTCTAGATTTTGATAAATTGAGATGAGGTAAGGTGCCATAAGGGTATGAAATACACATCTAAAGCTCCTCCAAATTTCACATGATTACGCTTATCATGTCGAATTCCCGTTTCTTTGAGATTTGTTATTTCCATTTTATTTCTTTATAACTCCAACATACAATATTTATGATACAACATTTAAACCTTAGAAAATTTCATCAGCCCCTTATGGTCCAAAGTTGACTGCTTCTCTACTGTTATTTCTCTTCTTGTGTCTCTTTTTTTCTCCTCTTTGCTTGGATTTTTCCCTCTTGTCTTTTAGCCTCGTATATAAGCTCTTGTAGAGGGTTTAGGAGTCCTAGAGGAAGATGCTTATTAAAAAAAAATTCCTTTAATATGAGTCACCATGATTTGGATTTCCTCACCCTTCTTCTAATTTGGGTCTAGATGTGGCTCTTTTTTCCCCTTCAAATCTTGTTCCATTTCCTTCTTTTTTTTTTGAGGTGTCTTTATCAGGGTATCTTCCTTTTTGGCTCTAATCTAGTGATTCCTTTGTTTCTTCCTCAATATTTTATTTTACCTCTTCATCTTTCTTTTTCATTTCATCTTCCATCTGTTCTTCTCTCTCAGCACTTTCCTCTTGTGTCAATTCATTCTACGTCTAAATTTTTTCTAGTTCAAGGTCTGGAACTAGTAGTTCTTCAAGTTCAATTTTCTTGAAGTAATCACCTTCTTCCAAGAATAATTGTTCTTTATTTCCAAAGTTGTCTAAAGGAGAATCCTCCTTTATTTCATGTTGGTTTTCTTCTTGTTTTTTATCGTCTTCTTTTTCATTTTTCTTTGTTATCGCTTTATCTTTATCCCTTGTCTCGATCAGTTTTTCTTGCCACTCCAATTTTCTCTTTGGCTCTCTTATGATTCCCTTGTTCTTAAGGAATTATTTCAAACCATACCCAATTTTTTGCACTTCTTGCACCTTGCAAATATAGATTCATATTTCAGTACCTATATCCAAGTTCCTAACTTGAAATGCATATTGATTATTTCTTGTAGCTCTCTTTCTAAATCCACATTGACATAGATTATTGCATAATTTAATATTGATCTTTCCTTAGTCACACCATCACAATCCAATGGAGACCTAAAATATCTAGCTATACTTTTCAAAACATCCTCATCCCAGAATTCTAAATGCAACCCATGTAGTCTAATCCATAACAACATCATGTTTATGTTTTCTTTGTCAGGATCGAATAATTAAATCCATCTATTTAAAAAGAGACCCATATTTTCCAAGAACCACGGTCCATCTACCACTGTGCGGGTACATTCCTCAAGTAAGTTAAAACAGATGAGGAAAAATACTTCATACATTAGGGAGATGTTCATATTTCCACAAGGGTTCCATTTTCTAGATGCCCATCTTCTTATAATATCTACATTTGGTCGTGGCCCATGAAATTTACCTATCAGGGCTGGCCTATTTCTTTGTATTGCTTTCTCAATGACCACATCTGGTATAGTAAATTGATTCCCTTTTCCTGAGATGTGGTGCTTGATTTCTAGATTTTTTGGATCCTTTTTTGGGTTTGGTTTTTGCACTTATACCACATCCACCCACGTGGTCTTAGGGCCCTCAACATTTTTCTTCTTCTTAGTTCCCTTCTCCATTTCCTGGTTTGACTCCTTCTCCATCACCGTCTCCTTACTTGTGCTCCATTTTAGGGTTCAAAACCATTCCCCTCGCTCAGTTCTATATTCTACTTGAGTACGAATTGGTTAAAATGATGTAACATTGATATGACCATTTTTTACATTTCACTATAATCCATATCGTACTTTGTATGTCAAAGACAATTTTGTTTATCCACATGGACACTATAAAACCATTCATGATTTCTATTACAAATCATTAAATTTTAATTAATCGCTTCTGTAAGGAAATCATCACTTAATCAAGGTACTAGGATGACTCATTAGGGTGTCATCATATCATTTAACCGATTCATAAAATACCATAATTTCTCACTCATAATGAGGCAATAATTAGATATGATGTCTATTGAATTTTCATAATATATTTTTGTATATTTTTCTTCTTAAGACAACAGACTGGGTACCTAATCTCAAGTAAACCACTACAATCATATAGGTTCATCTGTGGTGAATTACTGGAAAAAATAAATCAACTTATCATAATAATGTTCCTATTAATTAAGGCCAATGTATGCACACCTATGTAACATCATGGTGTCGTAATGTTAAAGGTTCAATGAAACTACTTCCATGACTTCATGTTATTGTTTTCATAATGTGTTACTCATATTTATGATGTAATTATCATTTTAAGAAACTATAAACTCAGCAAGGATTGTTAATTGCTGATAATAAATTCTGCATGAATACTACTATTAATAGCAGTGCCTAGATTATGATGATAAAGATATAAGAATTAATTATATCATAATGATGTCTACATCAACTTGTTAGTTGCATATCACCATAAATTATACATTACTTGCATAATTCCGTTCCTTCGAAATTAGCAAGGATATTGCAAGTTTCTAATGTACTTGTCCTCATTCATGAGTAGTTTATTTAATATCACAAGTATAACAATACCCTCATTAGTTTATTTTTAACATTATTGTTTTTCAATATATGTCATTTCTAAACCTATTTACTCAATCATAATGATAACAAAGATCATATGTAATTTTAACATTATAATTTCAATCCACTTAAACATACTCTGTTGTAATCAACAATATATTTTCTTCGTTTCTCACAATCATAGTAAACAATATATAAAGTAATTTATTTAGTACAATTTAAGGATATTACATACATTTGTAATTATTATCCGTAGATATCCCAAGAAGTAAAATAAGATATCTTGCCTTCATTTACCCGTGAAATAACACTTTCACGTTTATTACAATGTGATTACAACATTACAATTATTCGCAATTGAATAACGACAAACACCACATGACAAGTGATGCACAACCAATCCTTAAGGACACTTAATAATGTTTACACCATCCTGCATGCTGTAGGAAAAATAACAATTATATACATGGTCAGTTCATGGAACTAGCATGATCATCCACTCTAATCATGTTTCTTTAATATGAAATAAATAAGTATAGTTTGGGTATCTATACTTTTAATCATCATAATATTATTAATCAATACAAATAATATCACAATGAACATCCTAAGTTACCCACCGTCATGAAATAAACTATAGTCATGATCATGCAACCTTAACAAACATGCCTCTTGTAAGAAATATTCTTAAGCAATTATCAATTATCTAAACCTTATCTCATATTGAAACCACAATTATAATCAAGACATTTACAAACAATTTCATTGATTACTAAATATCATGATCATAATCAAGATATAAAATCAACTATCAAACAATTTCATTGTTTCTTAACAACATGATCAAAATCAAGGTATAGAAACAACTATTTAACAATTTCATTGTTTCATAATAGTATGATCATAATTAAGATATTGAAAAAACTATTTAATTAGTTTAATTGTTTCCTAACAACATAATCATAATTAAGAGATAGAAACAACTATTCAAATCTTTAATTTCTTCCTAACAACAATATCATAATTAAGATATAGAAACAAATATTCAACTCTTTAATTATTTCCTAACAGCATGATCATAATTAAGATATAGAAACAAATATTTAACACTTTAATTGTTTCCTAACAACATGATCATAATTAAGATATAGAAACAACTATTTAACACTTTAATTGTTTCCTAACAACATGATCATAATTAAGATATAGAATCAACTATTTAACTCTTTAATTGTTTCCTAACAATATGATCATAATTAAGATATAGAAACAACTATGTAACACTTAAATTGTCTCCTAATAACATGATCATAATTAAGATACATAAATAACTATTTAACACTTAAATTATCTCCTAACAACATGATCATAATTAAGATATAGAAATAACTATTTAACACTTTAATTGGTTCCTAACACCACGATCATAATTAAGATATATAAACAACTATTTAACACGGAATTTCCCTTTCGAGCATTATAAAACAACCTTATTCCTTTGGAGATATCTAAGGGATTAATCCCTTTATGTGCAAACTCCAAAAGAAGTAAAACCCAAGTCCTACTACATCAAAAGTTTAATAGTAAATCATTTCTTAATAGTTTAAGATAGGATTACCAAGTTAATACTAACAACAATACTTCTCTCTTCATTTAAGGTGAAACCTTAAGGTAGGTATGGTCATCCAGGTGGGCTTGTAGGATCCGTCCCTCAACTATCAAAGGTTCTAGCCGAATACCAAAAATCCTTACAATCAAGTAATTACTAAACTAGTTCTCAACGACCCAAGAAAATTTATATTTGTAAGGTATTTACAGATCAAATCAAACACACAGTTAGATAAATACAATCTAAAATATTATCCATCATAAGAACCCATAATTGTATAGGTCGATTAATTATATGATTTTTAAAAAATATACAGGGTCCCATAATATAAACTTTCTATAAAAACCCGGAACTGGGATAACAAGAAATAAATCATGTTTTAAACACCCATTTTCACATATGACTTTATAACCCTAATCGAGTTTAGTAGTCAACTTAAAAAGAGACAACTCAATTGCTTATCTAGAAATCATATCATAGATATAAAAAAATTATTTTCAAAATTAAACCAATCCAACAATATGACATACAATCCTAAACCCAAAACATAATTAACCATCTTTTGTTTTTAAAACATAATGGCCTAACACATTTCTCCATAAATTTACAATCAAACAATTGATGTAACTCATTGAATCATTCTTGATTTGAAACATAATAGAAATCCAAACTATATTTCCTTATTGCAAATAAAAACAAGAGATTTAGAGTTAGATAACCATGCTTAGTTAAAATACACCTTTTTTCCAAATTTCCCCTTTTCACAAATCAATTACAGATCGAAGAAGATGAATGTATTCAGCAAGAAAAATCCTTCCACAAGCTCAGACCCCAAAACGCCTAAAGAATGTACAACTATGCTTCTTAAAGGATTAAATAATATTTGCATACAAATCTCCTTTGCCAAATTTTCCTCCACTTCCACATATCAGATCAAAATAGCTTTGGCCAAAGGAAATGCGAATATGGCGGGGCTTGCATGCGTTTAGGTTGTTTTAAAATTTTTAACAACCATCAAAAATCTATGCAAAGGTAATTAAATGTCATTTATTTATGTATGACCCCCTTTATTTCTTGCTTAAATCTCAAGCCTTCACATGTCATGCACATTACTATTTAATTGCATGACCTATGCTTTTAGATTAATCATTATAAGTTTTACAACGTTATCCAAAACCGACAATCTAACCATTATTATCAAATTTTACATGGCTGTTTAATCTCGATCAGTGGAAGACTCTTGATCAAATAAACATTATAACCTATCAAGTTTGCATGGTGGTAGGTTATTAACCGAATACAATCATAACAACAACAATAAATTTTTTTCAATGTTCTATGGTATGGTCTAGGACCATAAATAAAACAAAACGATATATTTGCCTAAGGTAAAGGACACACATATCCCTCTAATTTGGCTTGCTGAGTTAGCATGATCAATGATCGTGTCGTTAATAGAAAATAATCATTCATTTTTTTTTTTTGATTTTATATGTTCAGAGACCATCGCAAAATCGTAACATAATAATATTATCATCAACCATGGCCTAAGACCCATTTGATTATCTTTTGGTAACCTCGCTAAGGATGACTATGGTCTATTATCAATCGTAACAACAATAAAATAACACCTTACCATGCCAAGAACCATGATGAGTATCATGGTTTCAAACATTAAAATGTTTAAATGCAATCACGATCAAAGACCTTGTTGAACAAACAATAAACTTACTAACATTGCCTTTATATGATTAACTTAGCATTACAGTCTAATACCGTTATGGTGACAATAAGATGTTAAATTAAAACATCACGACGATAATTATTCCCAACATAGAAATAATACAAGGTATAACAATGCAACATAATTGTCATTCATATAGAGATAATGATACTTACGTTGATATTCATTGCTAAACAAGGAAATCAACCAAACATCTCTTACCTTGTCAACTGTTGAGAATATTTCTGAGTAGAAATGAAGACTAACTATAATGCCTTGCGGTCTATGACTGAATTTTAATGAAAAGAAGGTCAGTCACTCATCATACAATTATGGTTGTTTCTCAGCACCAAAATAGTACAAATACAATCATGTAACAAATTGTCAACATTTCCAATCGTTACCTACATCAAGAAAGGTAAATAAAATAGCTTACAAATGTTACAAATTCATCACACACAACATCAGGGTAAGGTAAAATCTTACAAAAAAATAAAAAAATAAGTTATAAATATTAAGTATTCCATGAATGCATGAGAATGAGTGGTGTTACGAGGTTGGGCATGGAACTAAGCATAAATATATATATCCTTTTTAGGATATATGTACGTACATATATTTGCAAACTCAGCCACGCAATAGTGCCAATCCTATTGCATTCATAAATCACTTTATATATTATAGCTTATTTTTGTGACAAGACAAAATGAAAATGTGGGATGTGACAAGTGTAGTCAATTTCCATATAGAAAGAATTGAAATTGAAATTGAAATTTATCTTAAAACTTAAAATTAAACAAAACATGGAAGGAGTACATCTGTTTACCTTGTGAAAGTTTGATCTTATTAATGAAGCACTTATAGAGAGAAATTGAAATTACACTAATGGAGGATTGGGGGTGATCATTCCCTAATTTGAAGAAGTAGTGTGAACCAAAAGAAGATGGGTATCAATTGACCTAACATAGAATAAATTGAAAGGAAATTGGGGGTAACCCACCACACAAAGTTACAAAATAAGCCCCTTTTCACTAGACCTGTCTATCCTCAAAAGAGAGTGAGAAGAATGGTGTCCTAAGGTGTTACTAAGCCTATATGTACTGAGAGTGTCACTGGAACTAAAGTAAAACCACCCACCCATGAAATCCCACCGTTATAGATAAGTATGGATTCCAAAAGTGCAAAATTGATGCAAATTTAAAAGGGAATGAAGTACACTCTTGCCACCACTATGCATTATATTATTGCTTTTGAAACATTGAAAACATATAAAAAATGATTCTCAAGCTAATTCCCCTGCTATGATAAATTGAAAATTTGTACACATGCAAAATAGAAAGTGTGTAACTTGATAGTGGATTGAAACTATCACCATGATATTAGATTGAAACTATCACCATGACCCCTACATTTTTTCATAAGATGTAATGAACTCTATATTAAATATGTGTATTTGTCCTTGAACCTATACTTGAGACCTTTGAAAACCTGTATTTTCCCAAACATTCAAAAAATATCAAAGATAGTACCATCCATTGGGATAACAACCTTTTATTCTTTCATCCTTTGTTGGAAATTTTTTTCCAGATTGAACTTATGAGAATGATTTTTATCTACACCTATAACTACATCCTTGTAACTTTTCCCATTTTATTATGTAATATAATATAATAGCATGCTTGAAATGCATCAATATTTTTGTAATAGACCCATTGAATGCCCCCTCCTTCGAGGTGATTGAGATATATTTTAGCTAACTTGTCTACAAAAATTGAAGTATTTTCGTGTCACATATATCATACAATCATTAGTGGAACACATATAAGATAGATGTAGGTGGACACTATGTAGAACCTAGCCCTATAAAAGACTACATGATAGAAAATATGACACAAAGAGATAAAAAACAAGAATACACATAAAAAATATAGAAACACATAAACATGCAAGCATGCCCCTTCTATGCTGAATTGAAAATGTGTATGCATGCAAAATAAAAAAGTGTGTAACACGATATTGGATTGAAACTATCACTATGTTCCTTACATCTTGTCATAAGATGTACTGAATTATATAATGTAAAATGTGTATATGTCCTTGAATCTATACTAAAGACCTTTGAATACATGCATTTTTCCAAAATTTCTTAAATTGGATGATAAAGTCTATCCAAAACAATACCATCCATTAGATCAATAACTACTAACACTTTTTTCCTCTGTTGGATTTTTTAAATTTCTAGATTAGTGTTTTGAAAATGATTTTTATTTGTACCTATCATTGTGTCCTTGCAACTTGTCTTATTATATTATGCAAGATGTAATTATGCTTGTGTGCTTGAATTACATCAATATTCTTGTAATATAACCACTAATGCCCCCTTTTTCGAGGTGATATAAATATATATATATATATATATATATATATATATATATATATATATATATATATATATATATATATATATATATATATATATATATATATATATATATATATATATATATATTGTAGCTCACTCGGATAAAAATAATTAAGTGTTTCCATGTCAAATATATTATATAATCATCATTAGAACACATAAAAGATAGTTATAGGTGGCCATTGTATACACCTAATTTTTCATCTTAATTTTTCATACATGTTACTAAAAATTTCCTTTATGCAGATAAGGGTCACTGATGCATCTATTTCTTAAGTGGGTGCCTTACGGGGCCTACTGGGAATTGGGTATGACTATTCACATTGTCATTATGGGTTAGCGACAATACACAAAAAGAGTATCACTATGTGGTATTGGATTTAGTTATTCTTTCATTAGTTATCATCATTCCTTTATGTCTCACACACTAACACTCCCGACACTTTTGTGCATTTGAATCCATCATTGACACCTCTTTCACTAATTCTTGACACCTTACACCATATTTGGCATTCTAACATCCTTGGCAAATGCCATCACTCATGGGCGATGGTATTAGTGTTAGGTTTTTACCTGGCCAACACCATTTCCCACGGGCGATGGCGTTGAGTATATATACAGATCACACTTTGACATTTCATAAGGAAGAAACATCACAAGAACTAGCCATTTTATCTTCTCTTTTGTGCCATCTTCACATCTTCTCACTATGCTCTTGGTTCATCTTACACTTGATTTGGATTGTATTGGACACTCTTATTGATTTTTTGATTGCTTGCACTATCAGGTCATTTATAGTGAGTCTAGGAAAGAAACAATGTTCCCCTTCTCTACCCATAACGATTCTCTCTTAGTGTGCTGCTTCTCTACTGAGATATATCCATCAATGACCACCCTGCATGTAAGTGCTCTAACCTTCTTTGTCATTGTCCATAGATTAATGCATTTCCCTTCCCCATTGATCTATGTTTATCTTAGTATTATATGTACATTGATGCTAGTGTTGAAGAAAAATCACAACACCCCATGAATGGCCAATTTAGAAATGGGGCATTTAGTGTGATTGCACAACGTGGAGCTATTCTAAGTGTGGGAAATTGCAAAATGGAATAGCTCTCCAGAGAAGGCCAGTTCCTTCTCCTAATCCTACCTGCCACAAACTACTCCTAATACAAGTAAAACCTATCTAAACCTATTCTAACCTTCCAAGGAGATAGGGAGAGAGATTGCATGAAATAAAACCTACACTAAGAGTGGTGATACAACAATAAAAAGAGTGCTATCCACTTCATAGCATGCAAAACAATGAATAATACACTTAGAGAGGGTGGTCATGCACCACAGACAAAATTTCATACCTTACCATTTATAAATAAACACAACAACAATAAAACCATGAAATGAAACATGAAATGTGCACAAATCCTGCAAACACAATGAGAGGAAAGAAAGGTAAGAAAATAATTCAAGGATTGACAGACGAATCATGAAACACCATTTTTATTACTCCTAGTATGCACATTACTTTGCTTTAGTAGAAGAAGGAAAGGAATGCCATTAAAAAATTCAGTGTGAAGGCCCTCAACCCCATGAAATTCACAACAACCCAGGTGAAGGAATGGAGAATATGGGTGTAGAGGAGGAAAAATGACCAACAACTTGATTTTTATAACCCCATTACAACTTATAGAATAAAATGTGAGATAAATCCGAAAGCTTGCTCCAAACTCCCACCAAATTCCATCATGGCACTTGCAAGAATGATGGGAAAGTTTGCAAAGACCATACCCCATTGTACCTTGCCTTGTAGAATAAGGAAAGGCCCCCATTCTTGCAATCATTTTAGTCCTGCACATGGGTATGGCCTTCATGCTTATGGGAATTCATCATGATTTTAATCTCACATAACCCCATAATTTTCTATTTTTTATTGCTCCATGCTATGGGGCCTGGGATTATCTTTCCATTGAGTATAAGTTTGTGCAATTATAAGGTTCTGGGAAAAATTTATTCAAGTTTTAGTTAAGGGGGGATTTTAGTGTTTCAGGCTCACTTTATCACTCCATCAAGATGCCTAAATGGCTCGCCCACCACTTTTCACCTAATGTTTTCATCTCAACCATCTACCAAGTTGACTCAGTCTTCAACTATGTGGGCCAATTTGCATTGTTTCAGGGGCGGAGAATTGAGATGATTTACATTGGGCCCAACGATCCTCGTAATATGTTGAGTTGGGGTGATTCCCCGATGTGTTTCCCCAAATGGGAACCCCGAAATCACCTGAGCTCCATATTATGCGGGCTAAGATTTCACACTTCATTTTAAACCACCTGACCCCATGCTTCATCCATGTGCTTCCCAGACTCATGCTTCCGCCAGGGAAAAGTCCGACAAACTCACCGACCCGCCATGTGCGTTGGGATATTCAAGCCCCCCCAACATACTCTGCCTTTGTGCCTTGCAGGTCTGGATTCTGTGGTGCGTGTGTATCCCCACTGAATTTGTAATAAGTTGGTGCAAACCCGCCATGTGCTCCCTCTTGTAAACCCTGACACCCCACGCTGACGAAACACTTATGTCACAAACTTGCCGATTCGTGACCACTCTACCCACTGAGCCACATTCATTTAACTCACTGCCAGCCAAAATTTGAGCTTGCCGAGCTCCTTACACACCCCGAATCCTTTACAAAACCTTCATCTTGCTGAGCTAAAATATAGCTCGGTGTCCCTTTAGAGCCCCCCTTTGGGAATTTTCACATATTATTACATTTCTTAGGGGTTTCTTTTGAATTTTTTGATTTCAAATGCTGAGGGAGAGGACCTAAGATGTCTCGAAGCTAATTTTACTGTAGTGAGCTATTTTTACCCAATTTTCTCAAAAGTGGGTCACGAGGACCCATTTTTGCCTCGTAATGGAGCTATAACCATGAATGGCCTGATTGAGCCTAAAACTTCATGGGAACCTTGCAGGTGCTCCCCAAGCATGGAAAATTACCTGTGAACCCAGATGTCACTATGGTAGCCCTATCTAGTGTCTGGGCTAAACTATCCCCTGTTGTTTATTTTACCCAAGGTGCATAAAATGGATAACAATTTGGTGACTCATGGGGCCATCTACCTATTAGATTTAGTTGGCCAGTTGCCTTGGAGCCTCATGTGGGCATGGAGTCATTATTAATAGCCCAAAGCTGATCCAAACCCTAAAATTTAATCTCGGGTCTACTCTGATGCACTGTTGAACCATGGGATGACCCACATTGACCATATCTCTTATAAGATTTTTGAATTCAGATTTTTGTGAGAGTGGAAAATTGTCTTGAACATGGGTTTACACTCTTTATTTGCAAACTGATCTATGGGACCACATGATAAATACTTGCATTCCTTCCCAATATTTGATCTTAGCTAAGACTGATGTATCTTTGACTGATGATTTCTTGGATTTCATAGCACATTGTAGAATTATGAGTAAAACATTTTTTGGTTTTGGGTATCATGAAACTCTATTAAAATTTTAATCCTTTTCCCTCCATGAGCTGCTTGAAACATTGCTGGAGGTTGGGGCTGTTTGAATGAAATGGGAAGGTTTTTAAGATACTGTTATATGCCCCTAAATTAATTTTTTGATTGTTGTAAGGGCAATAGAAGCTTGAGAAGCTCAATCATGTTAATGACCTAAAGGGACAAGAGAAAGGAAATAATTGAAAACCATCCCTTGTCTAATTTTAGTTGCTCTCCATTTGAGATCTTTTGAGAATTGTAACTGTTTCTTGGAATCATGAACCTCTTTGCTGGTGAGAGGCATACTGAACTTGGTGTACCATGCTGAAACATTAAAAGCGCTAGGAGAAACACGGGCCAAAAACTATGTACAAAATATCAAATCATACATATCCCAAGTGAGATATGTAGAATGTGCAAAAGCACTTGTTATACTGAAATAAAACCTATCTACCCTACACTAGCCAGAGGCAAGGAATGCTTCAAACAAACCCTACATTTGGTTATGAGAAGTAGCTTCCCTTTCTAAAAAATTTTGGACCATAAGGATAACTTGGCATTAAACATAGCCCTCATTAACAATGGAAAGTTCTCCCAAAGTTGGATTCTCATTTTAGAATCCAAGGTATTGGCAGAAAACAAGTGTAATACCTGCTCAAGCTAGTGTTATCCAATTTCACCCCTCTAGGGTTGAATTGATAACATACATCAGGATTCCCAAGTCCCAGACTGAAAAAGAACGAGCTCTGAGAGAATGCGAGAAGTTGCAGAAAATAAACCTGGGCTAGAAAAATTGTGAAAATTGGCTAAGTCCTTGTTCTAGAACAGTTGGGACATTTGGGACGCAAAGGCACGAATCGGCCGAAAAGCCTACAGGTGGCCCAAACAGCAAAGGGACAAGTGGGACAAGAGTATTACCTGCGCATAGCGTTTGTATTGCATCCATGTGGTCTGTGTTAGATTTGCAAAACGAGTGTCTAAAATTCCTTGGTGCATCACCTCTGTAGTTTCGGTTTTATTCTATGCATTTTCTCACCCTGTCTCCTTGACAAGTTAGATTAGGTTTTAGTAAACCCTCTGCGTTTTGTGTGCATCTGAACAGAGGAATAGGAACCAACCTTCTCTAGAGAATCCTTTCTCATCTTTATAAGTCCCACACTTAGAGAAAGGATTCCATGTTGTGCAATCACACTAGATGCTTGAACATCAATCTAGAAGCCTGATCTGCATCCAGGGGGTGCTGTGAGTCTGCAACAGTTTTGGTATGCCCGGTGGGACAAGAGGTCTCATTCTTATTGCAGCAAAGTTGATATGCATCTGCTGCAATTTTCTTGCTTATAAGAGCTATTATTTGCATATCTGGCGACTCCAAGGGGAAGAATCAACTGGTTTCAGCAGTGCAGGCCTGAAAACTCATGAGAAGAATCACCACAAGGTCAAGAGTTGGAGAAGAAGAAGTACTGTTTGAATACCTGCAGTTATCTCCGAGAAGAAGGCAAAGAGGAAGAAGGATTCAAAGGTCTCCATCTCCACCAAACAGAACTCTCTCAACTCCTCCACCTGACAGACCTTTCTTTCAATATACAAGGGTTTTAAGACCAATCAGAATGGCTCAGAACAACCCCTACGTCAACTTCACAGGCAGCAGCCCACTTGCTCTCAATGCACAACATCCAGTTCCTATTACAGCCTTGAAGAACATTCCCTACTTCACTGGAGAAAATCAGACTACTCCAGGTGATCATGTTAAAGATATTGCTAACCTCTGTGCAATCCATGAAATCGATGAAATGCAAGTGGCTGTCAAGTTACTGGCATCTTCATTTAAGGGTAAAGCATTGCAATGGTTTAGGAGCCTTGGGGCTGGTTCTATCACAAACTGGAATTAGCTGTGCATTGCACTTCACGAGCAATTTGGAGAGAAGGGAGACAACTTGTCTCTTTTGGAGCAGCTGACAACTATTAAGAGAGCCCCCAATGAGCAGCTGACTAATTTCAACTTCAGATTTCAAAGGTCTTGGGATAGGATTCTAGTGGTAGTCAGGCCAACAACAAGAGGTGCTTTTCTATATTACCTTAAAGCTTTGAATTCTGATATTTCTATGTTAATTCAGTCCATGGGAGGCAAAACAATCCCTATGGCTTATAGCATTGCCATTAGGGCTGAAAACTGTCTTATTCAAGATGGTAAACTGGTTCCTAGGACTCCCATGCCATTGTATCCAAACTTAGAAAATCCAAGCACTAGTCAAACAGCCACTTTGGCCCCTGTTCCAACCACTAGAAACCAGAGTTCAAATGAAGCTTCCACTTCATCTCCAAGTACCCCAAATGAGCTTCAAGAGGTCATGAAACAGTTGCAAAACCTAGGCAATGAGCTGGTTACTCTCAAGAGGCAGCAAGCCCAAGGTTTCAGACCTTCCTATCAACCCCAAGCTCAGCCTAATAGGCAGCCATACCAACCACAAAGACCACCTAATCCAGCTGCAAATATGAATCAAAATCAAAGCCAAGTAAGGCCTCCTGCCAATAGACCATTCCAGCCCTATAATCCAAATGCCATATCTGCCTCTAAGGCATTAGTGCCAACACAAAACAACATTTCTCAGGAATATGATTGGTTCTTTCCATGCAACGAGCCTCACAACCAATCCATGTGCTTCAATGGTGCTCTCAATCAAGCACTAATGGTGACAACTACCGGTGTGGAGGGCGAGGGTAGTCAAGGAAACAGCCAACAACCAGAAACATTCCAACAACAATCAACCCCAAATGACACTACATTGGTGAACTGGCAAGTAGAAGATTTCTGTGGCATGAATCAGGCAGTCTCTCAAGGTGTTGCACCCAACACAAGGTCAAAGAGGAGAAATTTGGGTGAAGAACAACCATTAATCCCAGCCAATCCACAACCTTCCACGGCTCCACAAATGATTGGCAAGCAGAGTCCAGTTTCAAATACACAAGGGCAGCCAAGAACAGCCCCTAGGCCAACTCAAATGCCAGCTGTTGCTACCCATGTGCAAGGAGTAAATGTGCAAACCAAAGGACAACAGAGAGATCCTTCATCACCGTTCAGTATCATTGAACAGATGAAGAAGACTAACGTCAATATATCAATGTGGGAATCCCTATCCATCCTAGGCCAAAGAGATCTTCTGCAAGCTGCCATGAAGTATTGGCCAACTTCGAATCAGCAGGTTCAGATGCAAGACAAAGTGCTTACAAACACTGCCCAGCCTGAAGGAAGTCATGGAGCACAACAAGGTAAAATGTTGAAGCCCCCTCCTTTCTGTGTTTCATTAATCATTGGGGATAAACTAGTACACAATTGCATGATTGATTCTGGGGCAAGTAGCTCAGTGATGCCCAAGCAAATAGCTGATCAACTAGGGCTCCAGTATGAAACAACATCCAAAGGGGTAGTGCAGCTAGATGGGACAGCAATAGCAACAGTTGGAGTGATTAGAAATTTGAGTCTTACCTTGCATGCATGTCCAAATGTTGTTGTTTTACAAGATATATCAATCATAGACCTTCCACCACTCTTTGCCCTTTGCTTGTCAAGGGACTTCACAGCCAAGATTGGAGGGTATTTGTCTGCTGATTGGTCTCACATGCTGTTTAGAACTAGATATGGTACTAAGGTCACAATCAGATCCGAGCCAATTGCAAACTTTCATATTGAGCCTCATACTCCAAGCCAAATCAATGCCAACTATTCAGCATTTGATCAAGAAGATTATCCAAACACAGATGAGGCTGACACTAAGGTTGGAAGCATCCCGGACCTAACTCTTAATGAATGGGCAAACAAGATACATGCTTTTGATCCCTATCAAGAAGTAGAAGAATTTGAGCTAGGGGTTTATTGTTTACATGAAGAAGATCAACCTCTCCCCAGCATCACCAAGCCAGATCAAAAGGACAAGAATGAAGTATGGCAATTATTCTTTGATGGGTCAAGGAGTAGACAAGGTGCAGGAGGAGGAGCTATGCTCATTTCACCGCAAGGTATAAGGTATTACTCAGTCTTCCGTTTCCAGTTTTCCTATTCAAACAACACAGCTGAGTATGAAGCCTTAATTCATGGATTGCACTGGGCAAGGAAGAAAGGCATCAGGAATTTACAAGTATTTAGTGATAGTGAGCTGATCGTAAATTAGGTCAAGAGAAGACATGCTGCCAAGAATGATCTACTCAAGTGCTACAAGAACAGGGTATGGGACCTCATTGAGGATTTCGAAGCTTTCAACATTGTGTCCATACCCAGGAAAAAGAATGAAGCCGTTGACAGGATGGCAGCAATTAGGGCTGCGTTTGATGTTGTAGAAAGTATCAAAAGTGAGAAAACTCAGCCTCATATCAAAGTGGTTGTGAGACCAACTGTTCCGGATAACAACACAAGTTGGCAAGTCTTCGAGAATGATCAACAAATTGTTAATTTCCTCCAAGAAGAAGCTGAGTTCTCAGCTAAGAATCAAGACAAGTTGCATCAGCAGTATGGTGACCAAGTGGTGTAATTGAGAACTAACAAATTACCAAAAGGCCTCATAACCTTGGAGTCAATCTTTAACCCGAATGATCAGTTCCAGAAGGAAAAGGCAAACATTCAAGTAAAGGGTGAGGATTCAGAGCCTATTTTAGTGGAAGAAGGCAAAACATTGCAGATTGGCAAAGTAAGTACCTCACGAGAGAAATCTGATTTTGTTCAGCTTTGCCAAGAATTTCCAGATGTCTTCGCTTGGAACTATGAAGACTTGAGAGGATTCAATCCGAATTTGGCACAACATACCATATAATTGGATCCAAATGCTAAGCCCATCAGGTAGAAGCAGAGACCAGTCAACCCTCACATTGAGCCTCTGATGAAGAAAGAGCTAAATAAGCTAATAGAGGCAAGCATTATATTCCTGATCAAACACTCGAGTTGGGTTGCTAACTTGGTTCTGGTCAGGAAGAAGAGCGGAGAAATCAGGTTGTGTGTGGACTTCCGAGACCTCAATAGGGCATCTCTCAAAGATCATTACCCGCTTCCTTCAATGGAACAAATATTGCAAGTAGTATCCGGTTCAGAGAGATTCTCTCTCCTAGATGGCTACTCAGGGTATAATCAGGTGATGGTGAAAGAAGAAGATCAATTCAAGACAACCTTCACAACTAAATGGGGCATGTATGCTTACAAGAAGATGCCATTTGGGTTGTCAAACACTGGTGCTACCTTTCAAAGGGCAATGGACATGGCGTTCAAGGGCTTGATCAACAAGATAGTGCTAATATACCTTGATGACATCACTGTATTATCCAAGAATACAGCAGACCATCTCTTTCACCTCAGGAAAGTGTTTCAGAGGTGTAGAAAGTTTGGAGTGTCTTTGAACCCCAAGAAGTGCATCTTTCTTGCACATGAAGGAAAGCTCCTTGGACATATTGTCTCAAAAGAGGGACTGGCAATCGATCCGGAGAGGGTTGAAGCCATAAGAGCACTGCCATTGCCAAGTCACAAGAAGGCTCTTCAAAGTTTCTTGGGAAGGATTAATTTCGTCCGCAGGTTTATTCCAAATTTTGCAGCCCTTGTCAAGCCCATCACCAAAATGTTAAAGAAGAGCATGGCTTTTAAGTGGACAGCAGAAGGCAAGGAGAGGTTCGAAGAAATCAAAGAAGCTATATCTCAGGCACCAACTCTCATCAACCCAGACTTCTCCAAGGATTTCATCCTCTACGCATTTGGAGGTGATGACACTATTTCTGCCATTCTAGTACAGTAGAACAAAGATAATGATGAGTAGCCGATTGCCTTCTTCAGCTAGAGCTTAGGTGACTGCGAGGTGAGGTACTCTTTTATTGAAAAGCATGTACTTGCAGTAATCAGAAGCTTGAAGAAATTCAAGCATTTAGTCTCAAACAACAAGGTCCAGTTGCTGGTCTCACATGCTGGAGTTAAGGACTTCCTCCTCAACAAGGATTTGAACGAGAAAAGGGCAAGTTGGATCACCCGTGTCATGGAATATGACATTGATATCAAGATCACCAAACTGGTAAGAGGGAAAGGGATGTGTGAGCAGCTGGTTTTGGGGAAGCAAAAGGAAGTATGCAACGAAGAAGAAGCTGTTTTGACAGTTCAGGACAGCCATGAGCTGAGTGGAAATCAAGAGAAAGACAATGCTTCCCCCACTCCTTGCTGGACCCAAGGTATTATACACTTCCTAAATATAGGCCTATGCCCTCCAGAGATGAACAAGACCCAAAGGAGACACTTCAGGTTGCAGGCTGTTCTGTATGCCATTGTTGATGGACTTTTGTTCAGGAAAGACGTGAATGGAGTGTTGCTGAGATGCATTAGCACAGGTCAGATTCAAAGGGTGTTGGAAGAGTTTCATGGTGGAACAGCTGGTGGCCATTTTGCACCAAGAGTGACAGCTCTAAAAATCATGAAGGCTGGTTATTATTGGCCTAAAATTTTCAGTGATTGCTATGCATGGATCAAGAGGTGTAAGAATTGTGCATTCTTCACAGGAAAAGAAAGACTTGCTGCCCTTCCATTACATCCAATCTCGGTTGACCAGCCATTCATGCAGTGGGGTTTGAACTTCATTGGAGTCATTAATCCCAATTCAAGCCAAGGGCACAAATGGATTTTGACAGCCACCGACTACTTCACCAAATGGACAGAAGCAGTAGCACTCAAAGAGGTAAATGAGTCTAGCATCTTAGACTTTTATGAGGGAATAACAACCAGATTTGGTGTACCTGCGACAATAATCTCTGATAATGCATTGGCATTCATTGGATCTAAGGTGACTGAGTGGGCTGTCAAGAACGATATTTACCTGAGCACTTCATCGAACTATTACCCTCAGGGTAATGGCCAGGCCGAGTCTACAAACAAAAACTTGTTGAGGATCATTAGGAGAACTCTTGATGAGAATCAGAGGTCCTAGAACACCAAGCTGAAATCAGCCTTATGGGCTGATAGGATCACTCCCAAAAGATCCACAGGCAACTCTCCATTCAGGCTTGTCTATGGAAGAGAGGCAATCTTGCCCATGTCACTTGAGTTGCCAACATTGGAACTCATGAAGCAGCTGGAGTTACTTGAATTTGAGCCCATGGAGGTGAGGTATGCAGAATTGATGGAGCTGCAAGAGATAAGAAATCAGGCATCCCAAGCAATGGAAAAGGATCAAGCTTTGATCAAGAAGACATTTGATAGGAAGGCCAAAGATAGATCTTTTCCAATTGGAGATCTAGTGTTGAAATGGGATGTGGACAGAGAAAAACCAGGAAGGCATTCAAAATTTGATGCCATTTGGAGTGGCCCATACATGGTCACAAAGTGCAAGAGCAGCAATGCTTTCCAATTGGCCTCATTGGACGGTGACGAATTGCATATTCCAGTAAATGGAATCTATCTCAAACATTGCTACTGAAAGTAAAAGGTTCACCCTTGTAAATATTAGTCTAGATTTCAATTCCTCTAAGTGCGTATGCACATTGTCTTGTGGTAGTTAGGTTTCAGTTTCCCTAAGTGCTTTGGCGTGGGTTTTGGTGCTCCTGGATTGAGTTTTTACAGTTCAGCGTGCTCTCGTAGAAGGAGTTGCAGTATCAGGCCCATTTCAGGTCATTGCTTATGACTCCATGCCCAATGGATCGCTAAAAGGCCACTGGTCTTTTCATCTAGCAGGTAGGATGACCCCCGCTGAGTTCACAAAGTTATCCGTTTCCCCCCCCCTCCAGGGTGAATTGTGATAAACATACATCGGATTCCTAAGTCCCGGACTGAAAAAGACGAGCTTGAGAGAATGCGAGAACGAAGTTGCAAAGGAAAGACAATAACCGCGGCCAGAAAAAAATTGTGAAACAAGCTAAGTCCTTGTTCTAGAATAGTCGGGACATTGGGGATGTAAAGGCGGGATCGGCCGAAAATCCGTACAGGCAGCCCCACAGCAAAAGGGGACAAGTGGGACAAGAGTGCGCGAAGACGGCGAACCGGCCGGTTGGCCGGAGGACGGGGAATTCGTTCGCACCAGGACGTCGGATAGAAGGACGAATGGACTGAACCGCTGGATCGGCCGAAAAGGGAGAAACTTTTGCACCCAAAAAATTGCGGGACATTTGGCCGTTAAAGGCGCGGATCGATCAGCCGGACGGGCGAAATGGAAGAAATTTGCACGCGACAGACGGGAATTAGGGGACAAATGGACGGCGAACAGCTGGTGGCTATTTTGCAACAAGAGTGACAGCTCTAAAAAATCATGAAGGCTGGTTATTATTGGCCCCTAAAATTTCAGGGATTGGCTATGCATGTATCAAGAGGTGTAAGAATTGTGCTTCTTCACAGGAAAAGAAAGAATTGCTGCCATTCCATTAAATCCAATCTCGGTTGACCCGCCATTCATGCAGTGGCGGTTTGAACTTCATTGGAGTCATTAATCCCATTCAAGCCAAGCACAATGGATTTTGACGCACCGACTACTCACCAAATGGACCGACGCAGTAGCATCAAAGAGGTAAATGAGTCTCGTCTAGACTTTATGAGGAATAACAACCAGATTTGGTTTGTACATGGACACTAATCTCTGATAGGCATGGGCATTCATTGGCATTAAGGTGGACTGAGTGGGCTGTAAGACGATTATTACCGAGCACTTCATCGAAAACATTACCCTCAGGGTAATGGCCAGGCCGAGGTCTACAAACAAAACTTGTTGAGGATCATTAGGAGAACTCTTGATGAGAATCAGAGGTCCTAGAACACCAAGCTGAAATCAGCCTTATGGGCTGATAGGATCACTCCCAAAAGATCCACAGGCAACTCTCCATTCAGGCTTGTCTATGGAAGAGAGGCAATCTTGCCCATGTCACTTGAGTTGCCAACATTGGAACTCATGAAGCAGCTGAGTTACTTGAATTTGAGCCCATGGAGGTGAGGTATGCAGAATTGATGGAGCTGCAAGAGATAAGAAATCAGGCATCCCAAGCAATGGCAAAGGATCAAGCTTTGATCAAGAGACATTTGATAGGAAGGCCAAAGATAGCTCTTTTCCAATTGGAGATCTAGTGTTGAAATGGGATGTGGACAGAGAAAAACCAGGAAGGCATTCAAAATTTGATGCCATTTGGAGTGGCCCATACATGGTCACAAAGTGCAAGAGCAGCAATGCTTTCCAATTGGCCTCATTGGACGGTTGACGAATTGCATATTCCAGTAAATGGAATCTATCTCAAACATTGCTACTGAAAGTAAAGGTTTCACCCTTGTAAATATTAGTCTAGATTTCAATTCCTCTAAGTGCGTATGCACATTGTCTTGTTGTAGTTAGGTTTCAGTTTCCCTAAGTGCTTTGGCGTGGGTCTTGTTGCTCCTGGATTGAGTTTTTACAGTTCAGCGTGCTCTCGTAGAAGGAGGTGCAAGTATCAGGCCATTTCGGTCATTGCTAGACTCCATGCCCAATGGATCGCTAAAAGGCACTTGGTCTTTTCATCTAGCAGGTAGATGTACCCCGCTGATTCACCAAATGTATCCAGTTTCACCCCTCCAGGGTCTGAATGATAACATACATCAGGATTCCTAAGTCCCGGACTGAAAAAGAACGAGCTCTGAGAGAATGCGAGAAGTTGCAGAAAATAACCCTGGGCCAGAAAAATTGTGAAAATCAGCTAAGTCCTTGTTCTAGAATAGTCGGGACATTTGGGATGTAAAGGCGCGGATCGGCCGAAAATCCTACAGGCAGCCCAAACAGCAAAGGGACAAGTGGGACAAGAGTGCGCGAAGGACGCGAACCGGCCGGTTTGGCCGGAACGGGGAATTGTAGCACCAGGACAGTCGGATCAGAAGGACGCATGGGACGTGAACCGCTCGGATCGGCGAACGGAGAACTTTTGCACACAAAATTTCGGGACATTTGGGCGTAAAGCGCAGGATCAGCGGATCGGGCGAACTGGAAGAATTTGCCCCGCGAAGCACTGGGAATAGGGACAAATGGACGCGAACCGGCCGGTTCGGCTGAAACAAGAAACTTAGCACAAGGAAAAGTAGGACATCTGGGACAAAAAGATGCGGTGGACGTGAAAGAGCCGGCAGACCCGCGGACCAACCAGGAGATGACACGTGTCACAAGGAAAAAGGTCTAAAAAGTCAAAGGGGTGAGTTTTCGAGCACTGATCCAAACCAATGAAATAGTGCCATGTGTCCAAGTTTAAGGGACCCACAAGAAAAACCCATGAAAAGGTGGAGAGAGGGAATTGCCCAGCGAATCAGAACCCGCCACGTGTCGTCCAGATGGCAGAGGGCGGGAAAAGAAATTTAAAAATCCATTTTCACCTGTTTTGTGCCCTGAATCTTCAGATCATCATATCTTTCGATCCAGAGCTCGGATTTGCACGTTCTTGATATCAACGGAAACCTGTTGAAATTATATACATGATTCTGGGATCAATCTTGCATTTTGGTGCTGTTTGGAGGGAGAAAATTAAGGAAACATCTCTGACGCGTGTAATGCTTCAACAACCAACTTTAATGCAGCAGACAACTCGCCGCTCCTGTTAAACAGCCCGCCGTTTTGCCAGGATCTGCCGCTTGGATCATAATGAGATGATTTTAAATGCTACCAAGAAGTGGTTGGGGCAGATTCTAGATTTCCTCTCTCTTCCCCCTCATTTCTTCATATATATTGTAAAGAGGAGCTCCTTTAACAGGTCAGACATTCTTGTTTTGCATCCTCCCTTCTTCCCTGCTTGCAAGAGAATTTGTGGAGCTTTTCAAGCCTCCCATATGGATTGTAATGCCAGTTTTTGCCTCTTTGCCACTGCAATGTACTGTATCGACTCTTGAGCAATATATATATGTTTGTGATTGATTCTCAACCCTCTCATGTATTCATTGCTGTTATTTTGATCTCTTGTTGCAGTTTGGTTACCTGCGCATAGCGTTTGTATTGCATCCATGTGGGCTGTGTTAGATTTGCAAAATGAGTGTATAACATTTGCATTGGACTCCTGGACGCATTAATGCTGATCCTTGGTGCATTGAGATTCTTCCTCATTCCTTGAGGTAGACATGATTGGTGGAAACTCGGACCCCTAATTTAGTAAAGCTAGGTATTTGATTGGGAAAGGACTGATTCTTTTGATTTTCCAACTCATTTGTTACTCAACCCCACAACTAGGGATCCCATAGAGACCTTCTTCCTAAGTATGGCTATTTGCAGGTCGATCCATGCTTTGCTGTACCCCTACAAACAAATTTGTTTCCACCTTGATGGCTGTTGGCATTCCTTGGGTCTCTTCATTCCCTATTTCCTTGGTTTTCCTTCAAAATTACATCCAATTCTAGGATAGAAGAGCAATGAGGATCATTTCATTCCGTAGGAACATCATGCTCACCTTACAATTGCTTCTCCTAAAGACCATGAGTGTTAATAGTGTTTATAAACACTTTCTCCTCCCTAACCTTTCCAATGTGAGATTCCTTCTCACCCGCCTGCCTCACTTGATGGTTTAACTATTTCTTTGGCACATTTTGAATCTCCTCATCCTCCTAATCTGAATATGACCAGTCACCTATTGATTTTTTTTTTTCATCTTCAGTGATACTGATTGAGGGGGAGGTATAAGAAAGAGGCTGCTGCTTTGTCTCGTGTTTAGGCTAAGGTGTTTGATGCTCAATAGATCCATCTTGACCAACCAAAAGAGATAAGTTGTCCTCTAGAACATAGCTCCCACTTTTCTGATGTGTTACCTTTGAAACAACAACATTATTCTAAATGAAGCCTTTATGTTTGGGAAATTCCATGGGCATATCCCTTTCTCCTATGACATAACATGCCTCTCTTTCTACCTGCCTTGTAGGATAACCTTTCTTAGTGACAACTGGGTATAAGGTAGGGATGACATATGAGATAGAAAAACTCCTAAGAACATTGGTGTATGGTTTAGGGAAGTTGGGAAGTGCCCTGGATGGATATGGGAGGGATCTCGGTGAAGCTTGAGGGGTGTTATGGGCATAATAAACTTGTGAGACATCAAATGAACGATAAGGAAGTGAAGGGGCTTCCTTATTTTGGAAAGGAATGATGAATTTTCCTTGGTCTGCACATGGGAAAGGAAGAACTTAAGGTGGTGAGGGAGGGATTATAGCAGCATGGATGGATTTTCTTTTGCCATCCTGAATCAGAATATTCTTGATTTATGATGACATGGAAAAAACCCGAGGAAGACTATTGCCCCCTGGATATTGAATCAATACAACCAAGTCAACATCAAAGAACTTCAAATAATACAAGAATGCCATACCTTGTGGGGTATGTATTCTTGAGGGATTCAGTGTCAGGTCATTGTGAATTTGAAGTTGAAATCGAGAATAAACTCCATTAGAGCCCACTGTATTTTGCTGAGGTGTTTCATGAGGCAAATAAAATCTACATACTCCTTAAACCAGTTGTGCATTTGTTCTCCCAACTGATTCCACTTGGAAATTATTTGTTGTGCCAAATTTCTATACCAGTCTTTTGATTTCCCTTTGAGAGATGCAACTAGAAGTCTGAGGTAAACATTTTCTTCCACGCTGATGTGAATGACACAATGGTTAGAAACATCCTGAATATGATCAATCAGGGAATGATATCCATTTCCATAGACGAGAGGCAAAATTTTCAGGGCCACCTTGGGGATAACATCCCATTGCTACAAGTGAAGAGGAATGGAACTAAAATGAGGGAATGGAAAATATCTTTGGAGAGCGATGACGAGTGAAAAAATTAAAAACAAGTCTGCAACCAGAGATGATGGGATACTTGAATAAGTGGATTCACCAGATGTGTTGAGAATCCACCTACAAAGGCTAGGGTTTTACCAAGACACATATCTAATCTTGATAAAATAGCATTTTTTACCTTGAAGAGCACCTAGGACCTACTTTACACTAGCTTTCGGGATCTAGGATCTACTTTACAACCTCCAAAACCCGAAGCACTATTTATTTTCTGTCAGAACCTAGGACTTATTTGATAACTGTGAAAACCTGAAACAATTTTGGAAGTAAGGGCATGAAATGCAACCCCTGAAGCTTGGAATGCAAGGGCTAGGTCTTTTTGATGGTTTTCAACCTTGAAATCCTGATTTATCTTATAAATGCCTTCAAATTTGTGATCTCGCCAAAAATATATTGAACTTGGAAAGATGAAGGTGTAGATCCAATAACACACCTGAGAAAAATCTGAATTTGTCCCACCAGGCATGCTAAAACTGTTAAAGGAAAATCAAAACGCCCCCTGAATGGCCAAGTAAGAGATGGGACATTGGGTGTGATTACACAATGTGGAGCTATCCTAAGTGTGGGACATTGTGAAATGGGATAGCTCTCTAGAGAAGGCCGGTTCCTGATCCTAATCCTACCTATTAAAAACTACTCCTAATGTAAGAAAAACCTATCTAAACCTACTCTAACCTTCAAAGGAGACTGGAGGAGAGATTGCATGAAATAAAACCTACACTAAGAATGGTGATACACTAAGAAAAAGTAGTGCTAGCCACTTCCCAACCTAAAAAACAACGAATAATACACTTAGAGTGGGTGGTCATGCACCACAAACCAACTTACACAACTTACCATTTCCAAACAAACACAACAACACTATAACCATGAAATGAAAATAGAAATGTGCACAGATCCTACAAACACATTGATAGGCAAAAAAGGTAATAAAATAATGTAAGGATTGACAGATGAATCACAAAACACTATTTATATTACTCTAAGTATACAAAGTACATTGCTTTGGCATAAGGATGAAAGGAATGCCATTAAAAAATTTAGGTGTGAAGGCCTTAAGCCCCATGAAATTCACAACAACCTAGTTGAAGGAATGGATAATAAGGGTGTAGAGGAGGAAAAATGACCAACAAATTGATTTTTGCAACCGCATTACAATTTATAAAAGAAAATGTGTGAGAGAGGGAGAGAAATCTGAAAGCTTGTTCCAAACTCCCACCGAATTCCATGATGGCACCTATAAGAGTGATGGGAAAGTCTACAAATCCCATACCCCATTGTACCTTACCTTTCAAAAGAAGGAATGGCCCCCATGCTTGCAATCATTTTAGTCATGGAAATGGGTATGGAATTCATGATCCTAGGAATTCATCATGATTTTAATCTCAACTAACCCCATAATTTTCATTTTTTATTGCTTCATGCTATGGGTCATGAAATTATCTTTCCATCGAGTATAATTTTATGCAATTATGAGGTTCTGGGAAAAAGTTATTCAAGTTTTGTTGAAGGGGGAATTTTAGTGTTTTGGGATCACTTTATCACTCCATCGAGCTGCCTAAATGGCTTGCCCACCACTTTTCACCTAACACATTCAACTCACCTACTTACGAGGTTGACTCAATCTTCAACTCCATGGGATGCTTTGCATTGTTTTGGGGGTGGAGAATTGGGATGATTTCCATCGGGCCCAATGAACCTTACAACATGTTGAGTTAGGATGATTCCCCCACGTGTTTCCCCAAACATGAATCCTGACATTGTCTGAGCTTCATATTATGTGGGCTTTGATTCAACACTTTATTTCACACCACCCAACCCCATGATTTGTCCACGTGATTCCCCAAATTGTTCTTATTATGGGGAAAATCCCAAAAAATTCACCAAACCACCGTGTGTATCGGGCTATTCAAGCTCCCCAACATACTCTGCTTCCATGCTTAGCAGGTTCATATTCCATAGTGTATGTGCATCCCTTCTGAATTTGCAATGTGTTAGTGCAAACCTGACGTGTGATCCCTCTTGTAAACCCTGAAACACCATGCTGACCAAACACCTATGCCGTGAACTCATTGATGTAGCCTAGAATATACTCACAAAAGCCCAAGGTGCACTGACACATCACTCATCCTGAACTGAGAACTCACTCAAAGTGCGCAAGGGTATCCAGTCCCTCCTTAGAGCAACTTGTCCAAGATGTTAGCATGAATAAATGTATATTTCAGATCCATAACAGATAATCAAATAAACTGTAGTGCATAAACCAGATCTAGATCTAAACCTTATGGAGGAATAACTAAACAATTACTATAATCAAATTTACCATGCAAGATTCATGTTCAGTACATCCAAGACCAATATCCAGCCAATTATATTAATACTGTGAAATTGAGAAGCTCATACATCATAAAGTCACCATACACACTAACAAACTCACAGTATAATAGTACAATAACATCAAACTATCTAAACCGTGCAAATACATACATATTTATAGGGGTGGGGACTTGCCCTTCACTGCCCATGCACCTTAAAAAATAGGCTACATGCTAATAATAGCCATGTGCCCTTACATGAGAATAAAAAAATCATGCAAGTGCTAATAATAGATCACCTAATAATATAATTGTAGTACAATCCTATTATTAGCTCAAAACTCTACATGGCGCTCAATCTCCTACTCATCCCAAAATAGCCTTTCGTGTTCTACAAGTATTCATATCATTGCATGGTCCACACTCTATGTCCAAAAATAGCCCCATGTTGAAAATGGCTAAGTCCTGCTCTTGGGAACACCCTTCTTTACTACATTCTCACATACACTTATGCACTCTATGTTCGTGCAGCCCAAACCTTATGCACCCTCCATACTTAGGATATCATTTATCCTCCCAATGTTACCCCACACTAATTAGATTTCCTGCCCTTGGAAATTGTAAGCCATCTTATATCTCCAAGAATAATGAATAAAGAATGAAAGGAATAAAGAAGTACATGTATAAAGAATGATAGACTACTCAATGCGTTGCTCTTCTACATGGCAAGATTAACTCTGGATATTCATTCTTAATCTCTACCTCCAAGTCATTCCAGTCACTCAACACTTGGCCTATTTTATCTGGAATGTCTGTAAATATGGATTCAAGCTCATCATGAGTCATGTTTTCCTTCTCATTCTGTAATATTCTAACAATGTTAGCCATGCTAGAGACTATTCCCTCAATGAGATCCATTTTCTGTGCAATGAATTTACCAATGTCTTTTAGCTTCTCCTTATATGGATCCTAGGCTGCTGCAAACACATAGCAATTTTTATCAATCAATGTAAGCCTCTCCATGTGCCAAAGTGTCTCATTCTTCATTACCTTAAGGACCTCATTTCTTCAATGGTTCTTGTCTTTATAATTACATCTGGTGCCTCACACATAGTAAATGCCCGATCTGCTTTCTTCAATTCATCCTTCAACGTTTGCAATAAGGACTCATAACTTGCTATCTTCCACATGCAATAGTGGCTTTGGCTCTCACTGCTTCTTCTACAACATCCTTTGGTTTGGGCATGCACACGGGCCCCTCCTCTAAAATAAACTGAACTATTATGCGCAAATAATGAAGAACTGATTGAAACTCTTTTGGCACCTTATCCTGTAAATCAGGCCTTTTCTCCATAACCTCATCAACAATTTGTCTAGCCATCTTAGGAATTTCTACGTCTTTCCCTCAACTTTTTCCTCTTCTTCTGTAAGGTGCCTTATCTCTGTAGTTGCATCCTTTTTATCATCCAAAAGCACTCGAATAGTTGTCTCTTTATCAATATTACGTTGCGCAACTTTTGTAGACATCTTAACCAACACATTACTTACCTTGCTCATCTAAAAAATGTGTGGGATTGATGGTAATATGGCGGGTATGTGGTCCACCCTCTTCATTCTATGTGATACACATGAATCCTCACAAATGTAAAAGTTAGGCTCATCTATGTGAGTCTGCATGCTCCAAGATAATAGTTTACATATGTGCGTAGTCACCATTTTTTGATCCATTAAGTCCCAACCATATAACTAGTCCCTGGGAAAAGTATTTTGGAACTGGGTGTGAATGATCTTGGTCTCGTCATCAGTGTATCCCACGTTCCGTATTCTTACCACATCATCTTCTTTGGGTTCACTGGTGTGCTCTCCTATGTTCTCTTGTGCAGTGATGCCTACATCCTGTTGTGCCTTAGTGCCCATGATCTGTTGTACTTCCTCTCCTTCCTTGGTTTCTTTTTCTGTGCCACAGGATGCATTATAATTTCCATATCTCCACCAGCACTGCTTTGATCCTTAGCATGTTCCTGGGCACTCACACTGGGGCCAACTTCCTCATATATTATTTTCTCACCGAAACATATCTCCTCATCCTCTTGTACTTCCATGCTTGGAGTGATGACATCATTCTATGCACTTTTTCATGAGGACTTCTCCTCCTCACTATCTTTGACTGGTATATATTTTCATGCTTCTTCCTTTGTTCTTTTTCATTCTTCACCGGTGTCACACACAGTGACCTCATGATAGGATGTGATGTCCTAGTGAAAGTATCCCTAGATGTACGCATCATACGCAAAATCCTCCATGTATGGTCCAATCCTATGCTTTAATCTTGTTCTTCTTCATGCCACTCTAAGACATTCTCCAAGCCTGTAGGTATTGGTTCTTCTTGAGTGGGGGGCGCAAGTTCAACTGGCCTTATGGTGCCCACTATCTGTTTCTTCTTTGGAGGACCCAATAGAGCTATGTCCTCTCACCTTTAATCACCTTACCGTCTCTGAATCGTGGCCTTAGGTACACATAGACATGCACCGGTTTAATATTTCCTACGGCCATGGTCTTCTGAAGTTATGTCAATGTTATCTATCTCAAATGTTTCTACATATGCTTCCTTGTTTTCCCATACATAGGTCTTGCGTAGGATATGAATATCTACGTCTACCTTATCAATGTTAAACTGAAGTTTGCGAGTGTTATGCAATATGTTCACAGAATCCTGAAAGTAACACGCAGTAAAAGTGAAAGGAAACTTACACTAGAGGATTTTCTCGTTTGTCTTCATTTAGAACTGCCCCAAACCGAAATGTTGGTAAATGCCGAACTCTACTTGGCCATCCAACATGGTAGGAACCTCGTACAGGATGCACCATTCCCCTTCAAATGCCCAGTGCACAAATTCCTAAACCAATTCTCTTATCACTCCTTATAGGTATTTGATATGGAGCCATGCAATGTATACTTCACAAATTTCTTTTCTGGTGACTTATCTTCCATGGGAAATTCCCACACCTTCTCCTTTGGCCCATCGGGCATGCCAATTTCACTGAATACAAGTAAAAAGAGAATAACACCCTAAGTAATTTTGTCACCTTTGTTCACCTGGACGCACACCTTAGTCACTAAGATATATGGAATGTATCTAACAATGTTGTAGTAGGTTTTTCTCGCCATCTTGTGTGCTATGTGTAGCCAATGCTAGTTTACCTTTTTCCAACGTTTGTAGGAACCTAACTTACAACCCATGAGCTACGCTACAAATCTTGTCGCCATATCTTCAATATTTGTAACTTATAAATGCACGACCTCCCTTTTTGTATTTAAATGTAGTGGCCTTCGTATCAATTCCTTCATCATTAGATAAATCTCAAAAAATCTCTCATCCTGAGTCACGCAACCTAGTCACCTTACTAATTAGCTTAATGATAATCCACATCCTTCTACCCACGAAGTAAAAGAAATATTCATGTACCGCGACATGAGCTACTGGTATAATTGCTCAGGCTTCCTAAAATAGGGCAACTCAAAAATTTGCATGACCCCTACAGCTTTCCAATAACCTCTTCACAGATTTATCCAATACCCTAACTCCATCCACCATCCTTCGATTGGTCTTTCTAATGGTCTCGGTGGTGATATCCTTCATGCACTTATCCGTCCTATGGTTAGTATCAGAAATCTTACACCTTGTTATCTTCATTTTCCATGGTCGCCCTTCAATCACTCCCTTAGGATATAACATTTCAACCAACCAGTCCTCCATTCCTTCGTTGGCCTCTACTTCAACAACTAGAGCTCGTCATGGTGCCATATATTTTCTCTCATCTGACTAGGACATTCTGTAAATTCCAAACTAATCAAATTTTTACTTTGCGTACCTCGAGTGTGAACTCAGACCATTCGATCTACCAAACCCTAGATGTAACTCTATTTTTTAAAAACCCTAATCACACGAACCCTCCTTAGAGCACACACACCAACGCCTGAATCTCAATTCTGGGCCAAATTCTAATAACAACATGATTCGATCCTGTTCTGCTCATCGATATGCAAATTACTCTTCATCCTTAGTTCTTCTTCACACTTCACACTTGTTAGTTTCAACAATGTAAGGTAACAATGATGTTATTGGAAAACGACCTTATAGCAAATTTCAAAATTTCTTCACATTAATTTCTCCCAACTACCACCGTATGTGGCATTAATTCCGCATCCACTTTTTTTTTTGCGCACCTCACATTTCCATGCCTCAGTCATAACCTTTTGGCACGCCCACTACTTCTTTGCCACAGATCTCCTCTACATGTGCTTCCCTATGCCGAAGTACCTATCCAATGTGACTCTTCCCAAGTAGTCTCCAATGCTGCAACCTACCTCGCATTATACTGAGCATCCATCCACCCACGCATGGTCTTGAATTTGAGAAATTTCCTTGAAATTTTATTTTCTAAACCTGTCTCTTCTCTGATCACCTATGAGTTTATTTTTATCATGCACCACAATTTAAAATAAGGTACCAATCAATCCTTCTTTATCCACCCCACACTAAGAGTATGAGTGGTCCTCTGTGCATGAAAACACTTAGATAATAATCAACTTCTGGTGTGCAAGCGCGCTTATTACACAAAACACTGAACTAAATTGACAAAGCATAACGACGATAAAAGGAAACACATATAAAGGGAATGCATTAAGGAAATCTAATCTAAGTGACAACACTACCTTATTACAAACACCAAGAAGGACTTATTTATTGTAGGGCTTCAGCTTACTCCCATTGAAGTAACCAAGCAACCATGTTCCATCCATCACCTCTAACTGACAAGCATCTGAATCAAGTATATAAGTTATAACATACGTTCCTAACCAATGCACCTTAAGATTTCCAGGGTGGCACAAAAACTTTGAGTCATAAAGAAGAACCATCTGTCAACCTCAAGCTTCTTGTCCTTGATGTGCCTATTATGCCATGCCTTTTGCCCAAAATTTTATTTCTTATGACTCCATCTAGATATGGTGCACCTTTCATTCAACTGCATCAATTTATCAATATGTTATTCAAGTGCTTGTTCATCTGATAAACCTCCTATGCATGCACAATATGCAGAGATGGTAACATGAATTCCATTGGTAGAACAACCTCTGCGCCAAACACCAATTGAAAGGGTGTTGCTTTATTCAACCTCTTGTAGGTTGTCATGTTATGCCCAAAGTACAATGGAAACTTTATCATCCCAATATTTCCTTCCAACATCACAAATATTAGTCAAGGTATGGCTTAATATCTTGTTGAAAGCTTCAACATTTCCATTTACCTGAGGATGATATGGTGTTGTTTTATGGTGTGCCACCATAAACGTTTTTCCAATAGTATTATGATGGTCTCATTAAGAAAATGAGTACCCCTATCACTTGTTAAACTTAAAGGGCATCCATACCTACTGATAATATTTTCCCATAGAAACCTTGCTGCCGTAGTTGCTGTGCAATCCTTTGTAGGTGCCACTTCTGTTCACCTTGTAAGATAATATGTACAAGTTCTAATATAGTGCAATCTAGTCCTGTGGGCGGGTGGGGAAATAGGACCCATAAATTCAATTTCCCACTTCTCAAAAGGTTCTGTATTAGCAATAGGCCTTAAAGGCATCTCATCTCTATACCCAGGCTTTCCAAGGTGCTGAAAATGCTCACATTCCTTACAATATTATTTGCAATCCTTGTATAATGTTTCCCACCATAGACCAACTAATAGAATATTGCACATGGTGGCATCTCCCACATAGTGTCCACCTGTAATTCCACCATGAGCCTCCTCCATAATTTCTTCATTCTCATGCTCAAGTACACAATGATGCAAAACTTCATCCTGGCCTAATTTGTATAAATATCCACTAATCAACATGTAAGGCATGATGCAGATAACAAGATGTTTCTTCTCCAAAGCCTTCATACCTTAAGGCACCACACCTATTCGCAAAAATACAACAATATCCTCTAATTCTGAGGGCACGTAGTTTAACATGAATAACTATGCATATGACATTGTATCCTCAATACTCTACATAGCCTCTCCTGATTGAATCCTAGATAAATGGTTTGGACCGTAATTACTCTTGCTTGGCTTATCCAACACAATAAAGTTAAACTCCTGAAATAACAGAACCCAACGCCATATGCACCCTTGTAAAATGAGCTTGTTCACCAAGTACTTCAATGCCATTTGGTCTATATAAAAGATGAATGGGGTAGTCAACAAATATTGTTGAAACTTATGGAGCACGAACATCATAGACAAGGCCTCACACTTTGTAGTGGTGTTATTTTGTTATGCTAGAGTAAACTTCCTGCTTGTTAAACAAATAGGATGATCAACAATCCCTTCTCTAGGTTGGGATAATACCGTGCCAATGGCCATGCCAGAGGTGTCTACATGAACGTGAAATGACTTGGAAAAAGAAGGAAAGTGTAGAATAAGCGTTGTAGTAAGCCTTTCCTTCAGTGTCTCAAACACGTGCTGCTGTGCCTCACCCCAATAAAACTTACCTCTTCCTTTTAATAAATACTCTGAGGGTGCAATGATCTTGGCATAACCCTTGATAAAATTTATGTAGTATCCTGTGTGCCCCAAGAATCCACACACTTCACTTTGGCTAGTTAGTTCTTCTAAGACCAAAATAAAAACAAAGTTAGTAGGATCCAATAGCAAACCTTCCTTACAGATGATATGTCCCAAAAAAATTACAAAGGGTGTGGTAAAAACACACTTCTTGATGTTTAACGAGATGCTCAACTGCCGACATCTCTCAAACATGAGTCTTAAGTTATCACATTGATCCTTTGCAAGCCCATATCCTATCCAATCATCCAGACACACCTGTAAGAACTTATAAATAAAATCCTGGAATGTCTGTACAATAATGCATGAAAAATATTGCAGGTACATTCTTTAATCCAAAGGGCATGAATGTGTATGCAAAACTTCCCCACTCATTGGTGAAAGTTTTCTTTTCTTGATCATCTTTAGCTATCCTTACCTGATGATATCCAAAGAAAATATCAGTGAAGGAGTAGATCTCACGCTCTAGAATTCCTTAAAATATTTCCTTAGTAAACGGTGTGGGAAAGTGATCAATTACACATACAACATTTAACTTTCTGTAATCCACACAAATTCTGATTCTTCCATTCTTCTTGATACTGATCAGCCATAGGGCTCACCCATTATGACTCCTCAATTGGATTAATGATTCCATAATTCAACATTTTGTCAATTTCTTCTTTCACCTTGATGTGCAGGTTTGGATTCATCCTATAAGGCCTATTCCAAACTAGGTGCACACCTTCCTTCAGCTTGATTCTCATTTTTCCCAAAGATTCCTATACTCCTTTCAATTCATGATAGCCTATAGGGAACTGATCTTGGAAGTCACGCATAAGGTCAATTATCTAAGCAACTTCAGAGTCAGACCAATAATCTCTAATAATGGCCTCCTTTGATTCAACATCCATTCCAATGTTTACTTTCTTGGTCTTCATAGGTTGATGGTAGGTGCACACCTTCTCATGTGCACTATCCATGACATCATGCATACCCTCTATATGCTCAATATCTAGGTTCTCCAATTCTTCATCATCAACTATATAGACCATCTTACCCTTTTCCCCAAGTTTTTTTATATCTGTTTCTTCCTCTTCAAAGCGCGACTCGAGGTCTGACTCACGTAACAACTCCTGAAAGACCTGAAAGAGCTCCTCAGCCTTTGCACTGTCCCCCATAGTTAAATGCTTCATAACTTGTAACACCTCATTCACCAGAGGTTTATTGGAAAAATAGTCAAAGGTCTAAATCATACCTATAGTAACTTCCTTCCAATTTCCAGTACTCTATTTAACTCCGCATAGACATACCATGGGCCCGTAACATCGCAAGGTGAAATAGAGCTTGTGCACCCATAAAGAAGGTGGTAAATCTTCCTGCCCCTCTGTCTAGAGTCTCTCACACTACTGAACAATGGTGCTGAACAAGATCATTACTATGAAATGCACATATATGAGTAGGCACATTGCTCCTTAAAAATCTAGTAGATAAAGCAATCATCACTTCTCTCCATTCCAAAATATTATCCCTGTGAACCATCCACTAGTGCCTTGCCATCCAACACAAAGTATACATAACCATATTCCTTCTTTCCACCTGAAATTCCCACTAAAATTCCATAGCAAGTAGGAATACCTTAGGATTCTCTTCAATAGTGTACCTTGGTACTTGGCTGCTGTCCAAATGCATGATACTATGTGGCTTACTCACATGCGTAACTGCACTTCTCACTTCGTGCCAAACCATTTCATAAGTTACTATTTGCCCAATTTTCACATACAACACTTGTAGTATCACTCATGGACTATACATCATCTCATTGGAGAACTCCTTCCTTTGATGGATCAAGAACTTCTGGATCTCGAATGGTGTACAAATAAATTCTGTTGAAATCTTCTTCACTTAAGGGATCTACATAAGGTGCATATTTCCCATCTGTTAAGGGGATAATGAAGTGCTCCTCTTTGTTCTAAAAAATTATATACCCTTTGTTGAATCACAGATCAACGTTGTTTGCATAACACCAAGGGAGACGAAGTAAAGATGGAAAACAATTAGCTTCTACAAGCATTAAGACTTCAAAGTACCCAATAAACTTGGCTCCCTATATAGTAATTGATGCATCCTTTAAAACTCCGATAGACATGGATTTAATCCTATTTTCCATAAATATAACATTTGAAGATGGCTGTAATTGTGGTCTGCCCATCTGAACCCACACATCCAAAGTGAGTAAAATTACTTCCGTGCATATATCAATTAGAATATTACTCAGAAGCTAACCATCCACAATTTTTTTTTTAGAGTGATCTCCTTTTCATAATCCATGCTATGAGGAGGAAGGTTAGCATGCAAAACATGCCTTTCATGCTCAATCCCAGTGCGTGGAGTGTTTCCCTTTAACGGGTTTCCTAGCAAAGGAATGATGTTTTCTTGGTGAAACATCTTGCAAACCTCCTTTATATCATCAACATCCATATGATGGAGCTCAATTGCCTTCTTTTGTTCTAACTTCCGTGAATGCTCTTTCAAACACCCTATCTCACCTTGTAAATTCTGAATCACCTCCATGGTTTCTTGATAAAACTTCTTCTGATGCATAAGGTCTAGATGACTTTGCATGTAGAACCTCATCCTTAGTAATGGAAGGCTTCTATTTTAGAAATTCCCTAGCACACACAACTTTAGTGCACGTAGTAATCTTCACAGGTACCTACTCAGGATCTGACAATAACTTTGACATCCATTGATCTTCGACGGTGTGCTACACTCTAACCATTCCCATGCCATTATTCTCATGTTTTGGTTTCTTACTCAAATGTTCATATAAGTTTGGGAAATATTCATAGTTGTGGTTATTTCCACAAAAATAATAGACAATGTTCTAAGGGCATTCGCACATGTAATGATAAGGGGATCCGCATGTATAACAAGTTCCATGAGGGACATCACTTCTTCCACCTCTGCGATCTCGGTTTCTGAATCCCCCTCGGTAACCTCGACCTCTATCATGACCTCCAAAGAGTTCCCTTCATTATGATCATGGTCATGATGCTCACTTTTCTCCTTAGAGTTATTTGCAATGTCAGTATGTCGTACGCAAATATTAATGACATTATGAATATGATCAATAAATTTGCAATCCTTAGTATCATGAGTAGTAGACTTGCAAATATTGCATTAACAGGACACATTGTTTTGTATTGCATGTTGCAACAATGGAAACTGACTTGAACTGTGGTTCAGGTGTTAGATCTCACAATCTAACAAAAAGGAGTGCACTGGTTTATGAGAACAACTAACCTTGGTGTGCCAAACTAATTCACAATCTGTGCACCAAATCCCATTGCGTGTCTCATGCACCAAATTAGCTGATAATTTCTCTAACTGTTTAGCCATCTCTACAATATGAGCATCCAAGAAAGTGCTCAGTCCTATGTCTACACTCCCTACCACCTCAGTGCACAAAGCTGCTTTAAGTACCTCACGTGGATCTGTGAAAGTCTTATGTGAAAGCACTCTTATAAAAGGTGTGATCAGTCCTCTAATGAATCATTGAGAATGTTAGATCATGTGTATGTCATAAGATAACTTGGACAACAAGGGTCTTGAACCATGCATCATACTCCTAAACAATCTCAGTAGTGCCTTGCTTGATGTCTTTCAACGCACTGATTCTCTTATTCTCAAAATCAGGGATATAAAATTCTTTCAAGAAAACATCCCATATTGCGTAGTATAATCTACACAAGTCAGGTCAGGGTAAAAATTTCTGTACCAACTATGTGCGTGCACCCTTGCAATGTAGTTGTAAATTGACTTGTCTTGTGCTCTAGGAGTAGTTATCCCCTTCGTACACCATTACATATCTTACACATATACACGTGCTCAACTACATCTTCAATATTTATAATTTCTAGAAGATGAAGATACATATCCATATAAATTAATTAGGGGCTGGTGTGGACCATGCCCACTAGATCTAGTACCTATATTTCCTCCTGTGTTTCCTCCACCTTTAGAGCTACCAGCTCCACCAGTGCTTGAGCCACCAGCTCCGCCAGTGCTCGAGCCACCTAACCCTCCTGGTCCTTCTCCTAAAGTAGGAAATGAACCAGAGGATGCATTTACTCATGTTCCAATGATCATGCTAAACTGGACACCCATAATATTGAAATTTATGTTACTTCTAGATGTTATAACAATGTTTTACGCACCCGCATTCTGTGTTGACGACACGTGAAAAAAATTCTTCCAACTAGACCTGTAAATAACATAGACAATTATGCCACCATAGATGAATAAGATACATGATTAACTCAATAACTTGACTACAAATTGATGTTATCTACTATAAATCTATTACCCACACTAGATTGCTTACTATTAACTACCGTAGAATCTATAAAACCAAGCACAAAGGCTAGGTCGCTAGGTAGGTTCAGATGCGTGCCCATGGTCCACAATATTTCTTTTGGAGTGCCTTTATCTAAAGCTGAGGGGGATATTTTCCATGCTTTCCTAAGTGGGGGAGTTCTATATGCTCTATCTCCATGTCCTCTGTGTGACCCCCAAATACTTCATAAGCCATCTCCCTCCAGCAACTCCATTTTTTTCTATGATCTCTCACTACTTCATTAGATCCCTCCCACGCGCGTCATTAGATCTGAAGACACCTTTCTTCTCTCTGTCTCTCTGTGTCACTAGGTCTACCATATTTATAAAACCTTCTCCTACCCCCACGCATGGTGGGGTTTAGCTAGCCATAAGTTTCTCTTCCACATCCAAGGTCATGATCAAGATCTTAATTGCCAAAGAAATACCAGGAAAGTAAGATCCTCTAGGCTTGTACAAGAACTGGAACTCAACTACTTATGGGCAATATTAAGTAGATACTACGTACTCAAGAATATAATTGTTCAAAACATCATTGAGCCAAACATCCATTGAAGGTTTCACACACTTATTTGCAAACATAGGTGATTACGTTGGTAAGCCCCACTTAAGGACTTTCTATTAGCCATGTTATCACTTTATCATGGAGTATCTAGGCCTATGGTCTCTCGATTCTATTGTGCATACATTTCTTGAAACCTTTCATACTGAAACTGAATTCCCATTTTGTATGGACTATTGTGTCATAGGAGTACCTAGAGATAAACCTCCCGCCCACCGCAATGTCCTATTTGGGGATGAAGAAGAAAAAAATCAAAATGAAAATACTTTTGATCATTCTCTTGAGATTCAAAACTTCCTCACGCAATTTCATCAATATAAGGATGAATCAAAAGAAATGCTTGGAAAATGTTTCCTCCAATTTGTCTTTGAATAAATTGACAATAGGGCAGAAAAAGGGAAAGGTCTCGAAGTAGGTTCATTTGATAATACCTCCAATTACGACCCTGCTAACCTTGTTCTCTAACTTATTGATAGGATGAGCCAACAACAAACTGCTACTATGGCTCAATTCCTTAAAATGCAAGCTAACATGAACGATCTAGTCAATCACCCTACAATGGGATCTTGGGGCACCATGCCTCCACTTTTACCAAATGGGCCTAATGGGGTTCCCATCACCCAACACCTAATCCACAAAAAAATTCTTCAGAGCAGTCCAACAAGAGCCTATAATACCTTATATTGCTAACATGGATATTGGGGTTGGTGATCCTTCCATCTCTTATGAAGGGTCCACTGATCCTTCCCTTCACATTAAGGCCTTTGGAAATATTTATAATGAATGGATCAAAACCAATTCGTACGATTCCAAAAATATCTTAACTAAAACCCTCAACAGAGATGCTTTGGATTGGTATTATACCTTATCTCCTAACTCCATAGTTGAGCTAGAGTCCTTGGTAAAATCCTTATTAAATGAATTTCAATATCATGATTTACTTGAGAAAAGCATTAATGCCTTAATCAACGTAAGCAATCTGAAAATGCATCAACACAAGCCTTCATTAAACGTTGGAAGACCCTATCTACGTGCATTGAACATAAGATGGCTAGTTATAGCCTCTTCTAAATTTTCCTAAAATCTCGTAAACCTCACATTCAATACAAGGTAAGGTAATTTTCTTCTACCTCTATAGAAGAATATTTTGGACAAGCTAAAAGGAGATATTATCTCACAAGAGAGTTTGAGAAATTTCCTCCTAAGACACAACCTAAAAAAAAAGTACAAATCCTTCAACATTTTAAGAACAAGAACACAACAGATGATGGAGTCTCTGATACTCTTCCTCTTGTTGCTTCTCCGAATAGGACTATTTTTAATATTTTTTAACAAACTAACATTAGTAAGAACCAACCTAAATATCATCAACCTTTGAGTAAGGAATATTTGAAATGTCACTTACCTAAGCCATTTATTGCAACCTTAAATCCCTCTTGACTTACTCCTCAAAAACATAATGGAAGTAAGTTTGGTTGGTGGTATGATAATTGGGGTCACTCCCATGAAAAATGTCATGCACTACGCATGGATGCTATCAAATTATTCCTAGGATCCCAATTTGATCATGATACCATCAGTTGTGAGCATTTGAATGAAGGGGTAAAATCACATGATGTGATACAACAAAACGATCATCATAAAGATATTAACCAAGATAATGAGAAGCTACAAGTCTTCTCTAATCTCATGCCTAACCATAATAAAAGTGAGAGTTATAAGAAACAAGAACATGTTATGAATAATGTAGATGACAAGGAATATCCTACTAAAAATATGGTTTCCATTAATGACGTGAAATTTGTAATAGCTTATGTAGATATTGAATACCCAACATCATTCCATCCTTGAACTTATAGAGTTATATACCCTACTGTACTTCAGAACCAGGATTCTAAAAATAATAATTTCCCTCCTCCAGATGTCACTGTATCCCATATGGAAAATATCCTAGAGTGCTGATGGTGTATGAATATATTTCTCTAACTACAGACACCATTGGCCCCTGTAAAAGTGAAACTTACACGGCCACTGGTATAAAAACTAAGAAAAAGATAATTTCTAAAGTATATTTGATTACTCCTACTTCTTATAGCTCTATTTCCAAAGAATACCATCACTCTTGGCTTACTACATAGTTTATTCATGATGGGTGGTATCCTAGTAAAGAACTATCTCAAATATGTAGCCAAGTACCATTTCTATAACTCATGCATAAACCACCTTGCCACTGCGAGCACCTCATGAAAGCCTTATTTTACATGAACATCCCATTTTCTCTAAATTTGGGGTATAGTTACGCATTGCATGGCTTATACAAAAGCATCCAACATTAGTGTGAGGAAATATATATTCATATCGACCTCACCATGGATGCTCACTCTTGCATTCAATTCCCTATAGCCTCTATGATTTATGATGAGCTCTTTCTCTATGCGGATGATCCACCTCTATTATCTTATTCCATATTGGCCACACTACGGTGAAACTGTGCTCTCATTGACGAAGGATCCGACATATGTGTTTCCTGACTAGACTTCATTAAAGCTCTTGGGTACTCCATAGATAAATTAAAAATTTACACATACAACTTTTCAAGGCCATGATCACCGAATGATTCCTCCTATAGGGTGTATTTAGTTACCCATCACCATTCCTCCTAGGAATATCCCCATATGTGCATGCGGTGAAAAAGTGGATTTCAATGGTGGCCTTTCGACCAAAGATCCAACAGGGGCACTCTACTGACCCTATGGCAAAGCTAGCAATTTCTCACTAGAGAAGAACTTTGTCTGAGAAGGGGAAATGGAGTGAGAATGGAGGTAGGAGAAACTAATGTTGCGAGTAGAATATCAGATGCACAGACACATTAATTAGAAATTTCATTTACATGCATTTATAGTTAGAAGAAAAACAAACCCGCAGAAGAAGCTACAAGACCGAATGAAACTCATTGGTCACAAAGTACCAATCAATCCCTCAATCAAAAAGGAAAAAATTCCTTCTTTTATTATTGAAGCTCGAGTGGAGTTTGTACATAGCTTGAGAATGGAAGAAATTCGAGGGATAAGAGAAAATAGAAGCAATGTGACATTTTCTATCTTTGCTAGGTACAAAGCAATTTGTCCTTTTTTGAAATCAATCGCCAACCCTTGGAATGATGTCGAGAAGCCATTATATTATTCACAAGAAACTGCTACAACTTCACAAATTCTCAACTCCTTTTCAAATTCCTCAGTTGTGAAGAAAACACTCATGGCGGCTTAAGAACCAGATCTTGCAAAACAACCGTTACGTTTGATTTTCCAGTTAAATATAGACCATTTGATTTGCTCCTCTAACTCTAGAATTGGTCCATCCACGTGGTAGGAAGGGATTGGAGCAGTTAGGGGGAAGCCTTTCACATTTTGTGATATTTCATGAAATTTGGTAATTTGGAACAAATTAGCTCCCAGCCCTGCTTTGAATTTTCAACTTAGACACGTGATACGTTCTTATTGGAAATGGGATCATGACCCTTTTCTCAAAAATTTAGCCTTTTTTTGGAAAAAGGCTCAAAAACTAAATTTCCTCCATTGGCCCGTTACTCCGATTTGACTAAGACACGTGGCACATTCTGGTTAGAGATAGGGGTCGCGGCTCTTTTCTAAACATTTTAACCTTTTTGGAAAAAAGGATCAAAAACTCAAAGTTCTCCGCCATTCCACTCCTTCACTTTGAATTTTCAACGGTGGGCCTGAGACCTTTGGCAGAGCTACAAAGCATTCTGGAAATTTTACTTCACTTTTGGGAATTTGGTTAAATTTCCAAAAGTGCCCCAATGGCCCACTTGTCTGCTTTGACTTTTCATTGGCGGGCTACACCTTTGACTTTTTCCATGTGGGCTTCAACTTTGACTTTTACCTTCATATCTTGATCAGGGCTACGGGGCAAATTTACCATTTTAACATTTTTTGGAAAAAGGCTCAAAAACTCAAAGTTCTCCGCCATTCCGCTCTCCCGCTTTGAATTTTCCCGCGGGCTCAAAATTTAACTTTTACCTTCATAGCCTAATCGCAGCCATGGGGCAAATTTACCATTTTTTGCCAAAAGTGACCAAAAGTGTTAAGTTCACAAAAACTCCCGTTCCTCCCCATCCAATAGGATCTGACCACGTACCTGCATTCATTGGGGTCCAAATTTGACGGGGAAAAGACGCTCGTCATCTCGATTGTGGAAAATATGTAGAGAAAGAAAAATTCATTATTTTGAGTCCAATTTTCAAATTTTCTTCACGACGTAGAGGCATGAAGGAAAAACAATGATTTGACGACCCAGGCCATAGAACAAGTGAACAATTTCAATAAAAAATGGAGGTTACAAAGAGGATATTACGTGCACAGAGCGGGAAATGGAAGATTTCTAAAGACGAGCGAAACAAAGGTTTTAAATAGATCTAGGGAACGACTTTTGCTAATTTCTTGAATCTCTAACTTGGCTTAAACATCAACGAAGGGCATGAGCTCAAAAATTTGAATTTGGCTATGAAAATGCAGAGTAGTTTTTAGGAGACAACAAGAAGTTGATGATCGGGTCACTAGTTTTGACTATGAAGCCGATGACCTCATGGGTGATGATCCTATATACTGTGCCTCGATGACTGAGTGTAAAATTGATCCATTAGTGCCATATTCACCCATTACATTGATGAATTTTCCACATAATGTCAATCACTCTCCACATTGTGTGAGACTTCCCTCCATACCTATTTCCGTTATGGATCCTTGGTCCCATACAATCAGAGGCATATTCCACATGACACTAGGCCTCGAGACATGCTGTCTCAAATTTTAGACCCTATCGATGACACATGAATAAGCTCGAAACTTAGTTAAAATGCAGACCAAACTAGAAAGGCTACACAACCTTCTTATTCAACTCCTTTTATTTATCATCACGAGATATTGTGCACACACCAATGCTAATTTTTGGGATATGCATAGAAAGCCTCAGGTTCCTAAAACATATTCTCACAATCGGAAGCATAGAGATGATTCCTTCTCAGAACAAATAAAATTATCTGTGACCAGCTAGACCATAACCTACATATGTACCACCACCTTGCTCTAATCCTCATCCCTCTATTAATGAAATTTGAATGTGACATTTTCACCCGGATAGAGGACTAGATCGACAACACTTCTTTTTCCATGAGATCTGAAGTTCATTGGCAAGTCACTATTACACAACATGCCATAGAGGTACTCATGAATTGATTTAAGTCACATCTTCTAATAGGTTGATGACATCATCACTCATACCTTGCAATCCTTTTCCCTTCATGGTTAATTGTTTATAACGCCTTAATTAAATTTTATTTCCTTCTTTAGGCATAGCTCTCATATTTACTTGGGCTCTCACACCCCTATATTTTCACACACATCCTTCTATCTTTTCTTGGGCTCTTTCCCCCTCGGGGTTTCCATCTCCTCGTATCTAGCTACATTTTCACTTGGGTTGACCGTCCTACTTGGATATATAAATTTGTACGCTCTGGTTCCTCCTACAGTTGGAGTGCCTCTATCTCAATTCTGCTTATTTTTTATTTTTTATGCCCCAATATTTCCCATGGGATCTCCATGGTATTATGCACATCCTCACTTAGTCTTATGAGCTTGCTTGGATTTATTCATCCAATGCCTTGAAATCCTATCATTGGATGTATTGAACTTTCTTTGCCCCTTGGATTTTTCACATTGCATGGGTTGGGATTATCCTACCGATTCCCCCTCCCACTAGGTTTACCTATCTAATAACATTATCATTATTTGTAAGTACCATGAGTATTATCACATACATGCATGAAAAAATAAAAAAAGTGATAAGAAAAATAAACATACAAACATCCCATAGAAAAAAATGGACATAATCATCATATATATATATATATATATATATACATATATACATATAGCAAATCAATTTTTCACATAGAACGAAATGCTAAAAAAATCAAGTACATGGCTCTGGAACATCTATAATAAGGCTCAAGTACTGTCACCCCCTGTGGGGGATCTCTGGATGCTTTAGAACAATGAGGTCATGCTAGTATCTCAGGATGTGCATGCTAGATACTCTGCACTAGTTTCAGGCTCTAGAAGCCTCTCCGTATGCTCTTTCCACATGTGCATGCCCAATACAGTAATCCTCTTGGCATCCCTCTGAGCATCTCATAGGTGGGATGCATACTCCTAAAATAAATCTTCCTATGCTTGGAATAATATCTCCAACATTACATTTATGTTACCTATAACCACTAATACCTATGTGTCCCTATATCACCGTAGTTTCACGTATTCATTTTCAACCAGACAAAAGGCACCCACTAAGTCTCCTTCTGATGGTGCTGTTAGATAGGCCATCACTATAATATCCTGAACATCCAAAACAAGATACAAGATCTCATGGTGGGAACTCTCTATTAAGGAGTTCCACTGCCCCACCACCCGCTCTATAAAAGCACATATAAAGACACATGTTACATACAATATGAGTATATATCAAGCACTATTTCTCAAGAAGCATATAAATAATATCATGTTAGACATACATGGCTACCCGAGCCTCACCATAACAATGTTTTCATCTCCTCAGTCCACCTAATACCTCCTCCTCATCATCACAATGAGGTATGGATCCTATATTTTGTGCCAACCTGTCTTGGGGCACCAATATCATGTCCCATCTACATTGTGGCCTACGCCTCTATCTCAACTGTATGGCCATTTAGACCCCAATGAGCATATAAATTAATAAAATCAAGATATTAAATATCAATTGTAGAGTCACAAATGATAAGAAAACAATACAATACAAGCCAATAACTTAATGGACTAAAAAACCCTCAAGTACAAGAGAGAAAGAAGAATGACTTAGCTGGTATACACTCAATCCCAAAGTATTCTATCCTGAAAAAATGATGAATAGAAATGGTAGACTGTCACAATGCCGCTAAGAAAATTATGGAGCTATCAAATTTGGTTAGACTAGGACTGCATGAAATCAGGCTGGGCTGCCTAGGCACCAGAGACCTTTGCTGGGTGCCTGTGACTATACATGGGCTCAAAATCTAAATTTTCTAGTGTCACAAAAATGTCAATAACCTTCACTCTTGGTTTCCTGTGTGTCATTGGATGATCACCAAATTATGCTTATAACCTGAAAAAAAAATTCACCTGCAAAACCCCAAAACACATCAAATCCTAAAAAGAAAAGATGCAAATGGGGGTGGTGTCACCAACAAATACTTTTCTCGCTCAAGATCCATACATATAAAAACATACTTGTTAACAGATGTAAACTAGTAATATGTGTGTGATTTTGTGTCTACATTTTCCCCCCCTTTATGCTATTTGAATGAAATTCAAGTAGTGTAAAGGAAGTAAGGAACATACATGTGAGAAGTATAAAGAAGTACATGTTGCAGAAGTATGTGCAAAATATAAGAACATGTAGTGTGGTGAACCATGCATCAATGTGTCAATCTATGTGGTGTAAATAGAGATAGAAAACTATTTTAAGGAGCACTGTTGGGGAAAGTTGATGACTTGATTTGGAGAATTTTTGAGATTTCAAATTGTTGCTAGATGGCGATTTGAAGGGGGCAGGGAGTGGTTAGTTCCTGACCTGATTTTACATGTTTAAAAAACTTAAGGATTTGGGCGTCCTGTTGCCACCAGAGGAAGAGTGTTAGGGAGAGAGGTTTAGTTTTACCCTCCATCTATGACTGCATCCTTACAAGGTCTAACCGCCGCAGACAAATAAAGATCAAATTTAGTTCCATTTCAATCCATTTCGATCCGTGTTTAGTTTCATGTTGAATAACCCATATAGGAGCAGTATAGGAAAGGTAATGATGTCTCATTACCCCCATTCCTATGGGCATCATGATTCATATAGTGCTATATGTATTCCATGTTAGGTAATTTAGAATCGATGTAAAGGTGATTCCCATGTGAGGTCATCTGGGAAAGATCATGAAGTGATGTAACTCCCAAGTTAGGTCATCTAGGAGTGATAATGCAGTGATGCTATGTTGTATTGATTGGTTAATTTGATTCAAATATTGAACAATTTATTTGAAATTGAATGTATGTGATATATTACTCATAGCGATTTTTTTTGCTATTTTCCCCTAGATTAGGTGATTAGGGGGAAAAAATAGAAAGTATTTGAATAAATTGATTTGTTCATTCGCTTGACTAGTGTGGAAGAATTTTTTTGATGACGATGTATCAGGAGTGTTGAATGATCATATAGTAGCCTGAGGGGGATCGTAGGGTGATATCGATTATATGCCCCCATTTCAGTGAAAGGGAGAGGGGTGAATATAACGAAGCACTGATATGAAAGTAGAGGTGAAATGACGTAATAGTGAACAAAATGTAGTATAGTAGATGCTGCAATATTGTGCTTATGTCGAGTTGAAAATATGTCAGATTGGAATATAACATTGTGGAATGTGTACAGTAAAATGATAAGGGAAAATGCTGAATTGAATAATGCAAATGAGAAGAAAAATTGAGTAGTGAAGCTCACGATATGAGCAAAACTGTATGTCATGTATTAATAGGAAGAACGCATGTAAATGATAACTATAGTTAATGGAAAATTGAAAATTGCTATTATTTAGTAATGGTAAAAAGTGAATAGTAACTTCATTTGGACCATGTTTGAGTTAGAATTTGAGATACGAGCTTCCAAAGATGCCGTAGATTAGAGTAGAGAGGTTGACGAGGTTTGAGAGAGTAATGGAGGCCTTAAATTTGTAGATGTTTGATGATCTAGTGAATAAGGATATTTTTGAAAAATGTGAAGAATTTTGCCCGAAACTGTCGATTTTTTGTAAAATTTGAAATTTTATGTTTTTCTGTGTTTCTGACCTGGGTGGGAGTGGCTGGGTTGTTGACGTACTTTAGGATGTGAGCACCCAGTTCTTGGCATTGGTGATCTGTTCCTAGGCACTCGCAACCTGCTCCGGGGAGTTGACGACCCATGAGAGAGTTTTTCTAGTGCAAACGTGAAATTTTGACACATTGATGAATTATTGTGTCATAAGTAGTGGATTTTGAATATGTAGGAGGTGCTTATGTTGATATTTTTTTGGTGTTTGTGTTGTGTAGAGAGATATACACTTGAGGGAGTTCCATGGGGGTCAGAATTTGAGTACACTATTAACTTTAGGGTTATTTGAGGTGGTGGGACGTACTAGACCATGCTGGCCTATGGCATGTAGGTACCCCATAATATGCCTATGATTACCGCATTGTGTGAGAGATGGTGTGCGGATACTTAAACATTTTTATTTCCTACCGGGGAGATAACTGTGACCCTAGAAGATTTATATCATATATTGCAACTATCAGTTGTGGGCGAGAATGTCCAGGTGATGGCTGTAGTGGATGCTCAAAGGAAAATGAGAGTAGCTAGATGATATTTTACTAGCACATGGGTACAAAAAGAGACCCATATTAGTCTGGATTCCATTTTGAGATCAGGTGTTTTTCTATTGTGGAAGTTCATTATAGTGATTATAACTTCATCAATGGTAGTAGAGGGTGGAAGAGTGGGCATCTTGTATAAGATGCATGAGGTTCATCAGTACATAGAGGAGCATGGTACCATATTTGCATGAGAAAGGTGTTTGTTGGCCCATTTTTACAGGGATATTTACAAATTTGCATAAGAGGATCATGGGGGTGGCCTTGGAGCCACCACATTATTATATGTGTGGGCCTATGAGCATAATGCTATATTGTGGCCACTCAGTGGGCCATGTGCTGATTAGGTGAGACCTGATATGTTCACAACAAGATGGGTGGAGAACCAGAGTAGGAGGATGAATACCACTACTTATAGATCTATGTTGGATCACATGGGACTAGGGGCCATCTTATGGAGGCCATATAAAGACTATGGTGGATGGGTAGAGGATGAAGTTGAGTTGTAGTGCATTCGACACACCATGTGGTTAGGGGACCGATTTCTTGGAGTGACCAAGTTATTTTAGATAGAGTGTGTGTCGTGATAGTTTAGTATGGCCCATGATGTGCCCCCAGAGCCATATGTGTGGGTGAGGGCCACTAGAGCACTGAGGTAGAATGGAGTGAGACTAGGCTCCATAGGATCAAAACTAGTGCCTCCTCATCTAGATGAGGTGGATGTAACCATGTAGCCGATACAGGGGGACGATGCAAGATGTACCCATGATTATATTGAGTGGTGGGAATATCACAAGTGGGTATTATTATTTCTAGTTGTTGTGGATGCAACGGATGAACCACTAGTAGGAGGAGGGGATAGGTCCCTGCCCTTGATAGAGATGTTGTAGTAGTTACACAAACAAAACATAAGTAGTGTTTATTGTTATTTGTTAGTTGTGACTTGGTTATTATATATATGAAAAATTTACATAGTAACTAATGTGTGGTTGTATGGTCGTAGGTGAATCATATTGGTTTTTGATATTTGATTCATTGATCTGCACCCTGACGTGGAATGTACCTCTATATGTGCTCATGGGAGGTGGGATGCTAGAGCTAGTAAATACTATTGTGGGTGAGCATGCCCATTTATTTGTGCCAATGGCGATAACAGTAGCCATATGTAAAATACTATTGAGTGAGCGTGACGAGGTGCATGTAGATACTCAGTGTATGAGGGAGGCCATAGGAGGAGTAGCCCTAACACATGACATATTCACAAAGTATGTGGAGTTGTAAGGATTATTTGCAGAGCAATGAATCAAGGTGGCCTTACTACCGAGGAAAGTGGAGAGATATAGAGGCCGTGACCTACGACGCAGATTGAGTGGTGAAGCATTGAGTTCTAGAGATCCCACAATTATATATAGTGATAACGATGAGGAGACATGATGTATATGTATGTAGTGATGGATGGGGGATTTCCCCCAACAATTGTATTTTGGAAACTATAATTTACACACACACACACACACACACACACACACATGGATGATTGGTATTATTGTCTGATGCTGATGTTCATTGATATGTGATGTGATATTGTTGTTCATATGTTGGATTGTGATTTTTGATTTGCATGTGTAAATGATTATGTTGATTTGGAGTAGATGATGATGTAGATAGAAAATAGATAAATAATGTGGGGAACTTAGATTATATGTATGAATGAAGATGGATAGTATGTGATAAAAAGTAATATATGTATGTGATATATGTAATGAATAAGAACAATATGAATGAGATGATATGAAATAGTAGAAGATTGATTCCTTGCTAGTTGATGTATGTAATGGTGCGTGAGTATAATAAAGAAGGGGGGGGGGGAAGAATAGTGATGCCCCCCAACGTATGTGTGGAAAAAGGAGGTTAATTTATATAAGACCCGTCGAAAATAGAGAATGAGCCATAGAACAAGAGTGTGTCATTAGGAAATGATTTGAAAGTGTTTCAGTAGAAAGATAGAACATAAGGCACAGAGCATGAAGAAATAGCGAGGTTCTTGTCGTAATAGATCCCTCAACAATCATGGAAAAATTGTAAGAAAATACATGCATAATTGGGAAATGAGGTGAGAGAAATCTCCTACCAAAGATGAAGAGGACTACAAGGAGCGGTGGAGGCTACTTAGTGCTAGAAACATGAGTGTAAGATCCAAACTGAATTTCAAATGACATGGTACCAATGATGGGAGATGTAGTAGTAGGAAGCACAAATGCTGATGGATTAGGAAGCCAATGTGAAGTAGTAACACTGTGAGGTGGGTGAGATGGTGCCATAATGGGTGAGATAGGTAGAGGACACAAATGGATAATGACCTTAGGATATGGATGGATGAAGACCTTAGAAGTGGGTGGAGGAGACAAGTGAACATATGTGGATGTATGGTTATGTATAATTAGAGAAAAAACCTCTCACGAGAGTGATATCCAAAGGCAATGACTCCTTGATCTTCTAATTGTTGTAATTTTTCATGTAAGGCACAAAAATAATTGTCCTGATGGCCATTGATGCAGTGAAAATTGTAGTAAGGGAGATTGTTCTAGTAATACAAGTGATGAGGAGAATGATGCTGATTAGATGACAAGTGAATTAAGCACTTATCAAGAAAAGCACACAATACATCATGAGGCTTAGCACTATGTGAAAAATGTAATGGCTCACGAGTGGGAGATGAAGAAGAATTCAGTGGAGACTGATGCGATGGAAGAGATGAAGGATGCTGATGTGGTGGAGGGGATGGAATACACTTATGATGTGGAGGATATGGAGACCTTGGAGGAAACTTGATAGATGGAAGAGGAGAATAATAAGTAGATGATGAAGTATTAGAAGAAGTAGAATGGGGTTCTATAACATGTGCAACAATTAAATCTTGTTCTAAATCAATAAATTTATACCAAAAAAGTGTAAACAATTCACATGAATCATGTTGTAATTGTTCTTTCAATGCAGGAATCAAGCCACGAAAAAGATAAATTTATTTTCTAAATTAATAGGTTAAAATAATAATTGATGCATACAATAACTGAAGCATAAAATGTAATCTAAGACATTTGATTTCTTTCCTTGATGTAAGCTAGGTAAGTGATCATGTGGAACTCTAGGACCAATGTTATGTATAAAGCGTCTAAGAAAAGCATCTTCCATTTCACAATATGTACTGATAGATCCATAAGGAAAATGAGTGTACCATTGAAGATCATCTTCAATAAGAATATGATGAAAATATTTTAGTAATAATCGATCATTGGAATAAGAAGCCAAAACTAGACGATAGTGCTTAAGATGAAATTATGGATTGCCAGTGCTATTAAAACATGAAAAGGTAGGCATGATAAAATCCTTATGAAAAGCTGAATTGTGAATTTTATTTGGAATATGATTTCCATAAAGAGAGTTATTATCAATAGAATAATAGTAGGATTTTATTTTGAGATTAATATATATAACTTGAGATTGCAAATGGACAAAAACATGCATGAGTGATAAATTATCATGTGAAGGAATCATAGAAGAAGTGAGAGGTAGATGAAGAGGTTAAAGTTTACCATTGTGAGTGATCAGGGGAATGTGAGAAGAAGAAGTAGAAGGTGAAGAATATATGGGAATGCTAGTTGTAGATGCAAAAGGAATAAGAGAAGGTATACGAGTAGGAATGGGAGAATCAACATGAATAACATATTGAGAATAAGAAGAAAGAGGTAGATCAGGAGGAGAGGAACAAGGAATATTGATAGAAATTATAGGAGTAGATTCAGAACAAATGATAAGAGGTAAACCAGCCAGAGTAGTAGAATCATCATGAATGTATTTGGAAATAACGTTAGAAGTGGTAGAAATTAGAGTGGAAAATTCACATTCAACAGTCTTAAGAGAAGTAACATCCTCACTAACATGTTCTTGATCAAAAATATAATCAACATCACTATTAGATAGATTTTTGCATGCAAGTAATTCATCTAGGGGATCATCAAAATATAGAGAAGTAGTAGTATAACTATCACAAGATGTATATTTATGATCATTCAAAACCTTGTCATAAAGAGGATAGTAATGAGATATAACTTTACATTCATCATGACTAGAATTAGAAACATCATCATGCACATGTGAATTTTCAACATTGGAAGTAACATTCTTTTCATTCACAATGGCATAATCAAGACCAAACATATAATATACAAGAGCATCATCATGTGTTGTTAGGGAAATAGAAGAAGGTGGAGCAACCTCAATGAATATGAAAGAACAAGGGGAACATCCAGTAAAGTTTTGGTCAGGTGAAACAATGCTCATAGTAAAACTAGTGGGAATGTTACAATCATTAGAAAGGAGTTGGCTTTGGATGTTGTCATCAAGATGGGAATAACGATAAAGAACAATTAGCTCATCCAAAACAACCTTATCAAGGATAGGATTCACAAGAACATGAGGTATATCTTGCCTAGCAGAAGAGGAACGATTTTTAGCCATTAGGTTTGTGGGGATCCTAGGGCAAGGAGTTTAAATAAGGATGGGATCACCAAAATGATTTAATAAAATTAGGATATTATATCTAAATTACATAGTCACATTTGATAAGGAAATGATATAATACAATCCAATAACTTAATGAAATAAAAAACCCTAAGTGCAAGATAGAAAGAAGAATGAATTAGTTGGTATTCTCTCAATCTTGAAGTATTCTAGGATGAAATAATGATGAAAAAAAATAGAAGACTATCACAATGCTGCTCAGATAATTGTGGAGCTGTCGGATTTGGCTGGACTAGAGTGCTTGGAATGGGGCTAGGGTACCTAGGTTCCAGAGACCTCTGTTGGGCACATGTGACTGTGCAAGGGATCATAATCTGATTTTTTTGGTGTCACACAAGTGTCACTAACCTTAACTCTAGGTCATATGTGTTTCAATGAATGATTGCCAAATTCTTATGTAACCTTCAAAACAATATTCACCTACAAAACCCCAAAACACATCAAATTGTAAAAATAAAATATACAAATGGGGGTTTTGTCAGCAATGAATACTTTTCTCGCTCAAGATCCATACATATAACAACATACTTGTTGACATAGTAAAATAGTAATATGTGCATGATTTTGTGTCTACAACATTAGGTAACCTCCTCTTGGACAGAACATATTTTTTTCTCCTAGCCATGCTACTAGCTATCCCACCACTACCCTAAGTGCTAGGATAACCTCCATCTACACCTCTACCATGTGCTCTTGTGTTAGCAGACCCCCCATTAGATACATCCTCTAAACCACTAAATTCTATGATCTATGGTGGGCACTAAGCATCCCTATCACTCCTATGTTGCCTCCGACCTTTCCTGCCTACTTCCTGTACCCTACGGGACTATAGTGTTAGTACCATCACCGCTCCTCCCGTGGCCTATCTAGCATGTGTTGGACATGTTTTCATTGGTGTTGTCATTTATGTGAAGATTCATTGATAGAAAAGGGTGTCTAGGTGGCATATGATTCAATATGAGGTGTCATCCATCAAATAGGGAGAAGATTAATTGGTAGTGAAGTGATTCAGTTTCATAAGGTGTTGTAGTGGCATGATGTCCTTAGCATGTGCATGTTCTTGATGCATGGTCAAACAATCAATTATTGTGAATGGGCTTAAAGAGTTTCATAAAGGTTTGTTAGATGTCTATCATATTTAGTATGATTTGTAAGATGTGTTAACAAGTCTATAAGATGTTGAAAAGGTCACTTCACTTGAGATATGTGTTAAAGGAAGCCATTTTAGGCCTATTCCTATAACTAGTGTATGCATAACATGAATTATGGAGTATAATAGGAAGAGGTAAGACTATATAAGAATGAGAAATGTGTATCAGGTGTGGAAGGCCTACAAGGTCAAGATTCAGATGTTAAGTGCATATTTAAGGTCCTTATGAAGCAATTTCTTGGAGAAAATGCAAGTAAACATGGGAAATTCATGGTGTATGGATATTTTCACATATGATAAGGAATAAATGGGCATTAGAAATCATCATGGAGGTTTTTTTAGTGCTATGTGTCAAGTTTCAGGCCAGGAGAGTGAAGAATATGCAAGGAAAGTATTTTTTAGCTCTACCGAGCTCTTATAAATGCAAATCCTAGCTTGATAGGGAAGTTTTAATGCTCACCCAAGCATGTGTAAAGTGCATGAGGACCTTATCCTTTTTTTGATGCTAGGGCATGTATCTAAGAAGCTTTGGTAAGTGGAATGAGGAAAAATGGATGTCAGAGTTTTATGAACCATTGTTAACAAGCTAAGCAGGTCAAAACCCTCCCTAAACCCTAGTTTCAGAGTGATATGAGATAAATGATGTGTATGTTCTCCAAATGGATTGTAAAATCTATTATGATGACTTAGCCATGTAGAGGACTCCCTAGAGGTCATTTTGGTGATATTTTCATGATCCAGGTTAGCTGGTAAGGTACAAAAAACCCATGCTTTGAGAAGATTTGCTATTGTAGAGTTATGTTTCAGGAGTCATGATGAAATGAAAATTGTTTCATATACCTTGGGATGTGTTCCAATTGTCCATGAAATTATTTTTACTAGTTCAGTGGAGAAAATAGGTGTAACAGGTCTTTAAAGTGTGCCTACTGCTAATGGCCTAGTGAGGTAAATACTAGTCTTATAGGACTAATGGTGTGAGATATTTTACATGATGGAGCAGTGTTAGATGATCATGAACACTTGGTAGAGGTCCTTTATTATTTTTTCGATCCATTGGTGTGATCTAGTAAGGTGATTTTCATGATAAGCTCTAATGGCCTAATCAACCATCTTAGGATTGTCAAGAAGGTGTATAGAAACATGTGTGCTAAGGTGGATTTCTCCATGTGACTCATGTATATGTGAGTTCTTGAAGAAGTTTATCAAGGTTTTGGTGATGTTTTCCATGCATTGAGAGATTTTAGAAGTGTAATTTTGGTGATGGAGGTTTGTTAGTTCAAGACTGGTTCTTGAGACCTTGTAGTAGTTTTGACAAGTTTCATAGATGCATGGGTTTTAGGGTCTTGTGCCATGAGTTGAAGGATTGTTATCCTGTAAAATTGACAAGGGCAATTTTACCGATAACCTTACCAAAAATTTTGTTTCGATCCCTCGTTAGGGATCCTTCGCGTTCAAAATATTGTAAAATCCCTTCCCGGGAAATTCAGTTTTTGAACTTTGTCTTTTTGAGCCTTTTTTGGCTGGGGCGCATGGTTTTGCCTTGCAACATCAATTTTTGATGCGCCTCCTTAAAAGCCTTTGGCGCATGGTTTTCCATGTTAGCACGTCTTTCGGTGCGCCAAAGAATGTTGAGTAAGTTTTTGGTGCGCCAAAGGGCGCACGTAATATCTTTGTTACATCAAGTTTTGGTGCGCCAAAGGGCGCACATAGCTTCGTGTCGACAACTCGTTTGATGCGCCAAAGGCGCGCTCATTCTCCTGTTGTCATTTCCTTCCATGCGCCAAAGGGCGCACGTTTTCCCCTGTCGACAGTTGTTTCCATGCGCCATTTCAAAAGTTGGTGGCGCATTAATGACAAAATTTTCTATATATACCCGTGCGCGCCGTGTCATTTTCATTGCATTTTGTCAAGGCACGTGATCGCTCTGGATTTGTCAGCCCCTGCTCTGTCATTTTCATCAAGTTGTGGACCCGCTCAAGGATTTTGGCTATATTATTAAGGTAAGAAGTTCATCCTCTTTTCATTTAGTTCTTGGTGTGTGCTTGCTTGCTGGTTTTCATCAGTTGTATTTGTGCCTGGCTTGTTTCCCTCCTTGAGCTTTTTGTTTTCTTCCTCCTGCCTGGTCTGTGCTTTCTTTCTCCTCTCCCTCCCTCTTTCTGGATTTGATGGAAAAGGGAGGGATGGTTTTATTTTGGCTTGGTCTGATCCTATTTTATCAAACTAAGTGATGCCAAGCGTCCTTTCGAAGTGGAGGTTGAAATGTGAAAATGCTTCAGTATTTCAAGTATTCCCCATGGCGCGTTGCCGCGTCATGTTGCACCTTAGACAGTCGCGCCCCTCGGCGCGTCTACCCAGCATGCTGCAGTTAAAAATCATGCGCCCCTAGGCGCACCCTTTCGGCCTGTAACACGCTCGAAAACCCGCGCCTCCTTAAATCCCTTTGGCGCATCTTTTACCCCTGTTGCATCCCTCTTCTATGCGCTAAAGGGCGCGCCCAGCTTCCATGCAACGCAAGAGCTATTTGCGCAAGTGTAAAACCTCCAAGGCACGGGCGCACCTTCCGTTGCAAGTACATGATGTTGTGTAGCCCCCCCATGCGCCGCGCCATATACCTTTGGCGCGCCTTTTTTCCATGTTGCACAATCTGCCCATGCGCCAAAGGGCGCACCAAATCTCAATGTAACATGCATTTCCTGTGCGCCCTTCTATATAATGCAGTCTGCTTCATCCATGCGCCATGCGCCGTTGGCGCCAACTTAAGCTCTGTTGCACCCTTTTCCTGTGCGCCTTGACTATTCAGCCTGTTACATACATTTTTCATGCGCCCTGCGTCCCAAACCTTAAAAGTTCTAACTCTTTCTTCTGCTAGTATTCCAATGGAAGATCAAATGACTAATTCAAGCTTCTTGGATTGGGTTTCGCTCCTTCTACGTGCAGATCATCAGATAAGCCTTGAAGAACACATGTCTACGTCAAGCAAGAGACCCATCAAACCAAGAGGGAAGGCAAAGCTAACAGAAGAAGAAATGAAATACAAATATCAGAGGGTCAGAATGCCCGAATCACAGGCAGAGTGTAATATGGATGTCAGGGATTCTGAACTGGGCCACATTGACATAGAGGAATTCTGGGTAAGAACTCAGAAAGTGACAAGGAGTCCATGGATGGATAAATTGATAGGCAGCGCCCTGCACTTTGCCGGAGGAATCCCTGTCAGCGCTGTGAATAACGAGTTCATGATGATTGTTGCACAATCCTTCAACAAAGACACGAGATGTGTCGAGAACAGCAAAGGCGAGGTAGTTATAAACCTTACTGCCCGTCGCTTTGAGTTGATGCTTGGAATCCCTCACCACCGAAACTATGTGGCTGTTAGCCAGCAAGAATGCCTCAAGGCTTGGGAGGACAACGAAGACAAGTGCATGCAATTGATGAATGAGGTCTACCTCAAGAATAAGAAGGTAGTGACCCGGTGGCCTCAAACTATCCACCGGAGTGATTTCTCGGAGGAACTCAGTGATACAATCACCTTCCTGAGCAGAGTTTTCGGTCTTTCAGATGCTCACTACTTCCATAAGTGGATGCTGCGGTACCTGGAAACAATGAATAAGAATCTGCCCGATCAGCGTTTCTGCTGGGGGGAGATAATAAGCAGCACAATATCCGAGCAACTGCAACAGTTCGCTACAACAGGAGTGTTCCACATGAACTCCTACGTAGTGTATGCTGCTGCGTCTGAAAGGGATTATCCAGGGCTGCACCGGAGCGGAACTTGGCCTCAGGCCAAAATATATGAATACTATCAAGAGCTGAAGCTGGAGAACAGCATCCAACACTTCGCTAAGATCAATGATGTTTTCTTCTATCACATCATGTGCATGTTGCGGCCAAATTTGACTCATGGCCGGACAACCAAAAACATAGTGGCAGTCACAGAGAAGTGGGAGGCCTTGTTCACCCAGTTTCCCACGTTCACCTATCTGAGGGCGGTCAACTTTTTGGGCGAACCAACCAGGTTGCCAAGGTATGCTGGACCAAAGCTGATTTTATTGGAACTATCAAGACAGCTCGTCACATACCATGAAAAGTGCCTCAAGAGAAAGAAGGGCGGAACTCCTTTCCCCCTCACAGTAGGCCGTTACACATGCTCCAGCTATCATAAGGCGAAGGAGATGTTTGCTGAGCTAGAATTGCTCAACCTAAAGCATGATTTCCCAGCAAGGCCTACATTCGATCCTAGGGGCTGTCTACCAAGGGCTAAGCTTGATCCGATTCATGTCCCTCAGATTGAGGATATCTACATTGACGTTCTCCATGAGGTAGAACTCAGAAGAAAGGATCACTCTCGCTTAGCATTAACGGAAATCATCCATTACGGAGTGGCTATTGTCCCAAAGGCTTCCAAACCACGGAAGACGAAGTAGACAAAGTGTATAATGACACAGAAGGGGATGATTGGCCCTTCCCGGACATTGACAGAAGCAAGGCTCCTCAGACAATCGAGGAGAGGGTCAAGGAGACTATGCGGAGAACAGAGCATTGGTGCCGCATGAATGGGTTAATCTACCTCGGTGTAGATTTTACAACTTCTCCTTTGGGTAATGCACCTCCAAGGTCAAAGAAGCAGCTAAAAGGCAAAGCTGCGGAAGGTGAGCCTAGCACCATTCAGGAGGAAGCTCCTGAAAGTCCTCTTCCTTCAGAGCCTGAACAAGTAATAACCCTGGATTCGCCAGAGAAGGAATTGACAGAGGATAGTCCTATACGCCCATCCACCCAGGATGTCGGCACCGCTACAACTACAGAGGTCCCTTCTATCCCTTCTTCTTCTCTTCCTCCCCTTCCTCAGATGTCGGCAACCACTCCTTTGGTTGTGTCTTCTCCCCCTTCTTCTACTCTCTCCCCTGCCTCTTCGTCCATCTTCTCCTCTCTCGCTGATTTGTCTTCCTCCATTTCTTCCCTCATTTCTGTTGTCGCCAAATCACTGCACCCCCCGAATGGCCAGGATGTGAATAGGACGTTCGGTGCGATTGGGACACATGGGATCACCTCTCAAGCTGTGGGACTTGGGCTCGAGGTGAACCTCCGGAGAAGGCCGGCTTCCTCTTCCTAAACTAAGTGCTGTACTACTCCTAGTGTAACAAAAATGATTATCTAGTCCTATGCTAACATTTTCATGGGGTTTTAGGGAAAGAGATTTACAGAAATGAAACTATACTAGGGATGGTGATGCACCGAATAAAGGGTGTCTTCAAATTCAGGAAGGGTTAATTTGAAGAGGGTGTGTGCACCACAGGTCAACTTCACCTACTGCAACTTAGAGAGGGTACATGATACCACAGACTAAGAGACACGCGTTCCCTTGGTTAAACTGTATCAGACTGAGAAATATACCAGTTTCCCAGCGAAGAAGGATGAACTCAAGAAGGGTGAATAGACACCACAACTCAACTGCATGCAATACTCCACCACTCGATAAGCACAGAACTCCAAGAACCTGCAATAGAACTTAAACTTGCACAGTGTACCTGCAAGTATGAGAAAGGCACAAAAAAGCATAGAAGGATGAAAGGACCGAGATTAGTCACAAAACACACACTTTTATTGCTTCAATAACATGCACAATGCATCATACATTCAGAAGAGGCAATAGTTGCCATTACAGTCTTGAAGAGGAGGCTTGAAAGTTCTCTCAACACACAAGAACAACTTGCAGAAGAGAGAGGATTTTTGAAAAGTATACACTCGCCTGAGATATCTAACTGTCCAACTTGTCTGAACTGTTGGAACCCTTTGAAATGAGCTTCCAACTTACATTTATAGAAGAATATGTGAGAAAGAAGAGGAAATGGTCATAATTACCTTCCTAAAATGAAGGCCCATGATGTATTTATTACAGTTAGTTGAACTACCTGAGAAGGTTCCATCATAGGTCATTAATTGCCTGATGACCAAGTCTTCTCAATTAATTAAAAGAATATTTAAATAAAATATTTAAATAATAATAATAAATATTATTATTAAAATATTTAAATAAAAAATATTAATTTAATTAACATAATGTTGGGACCCCCCTGTTGACCCGTTTGACTTGAAGAGGAGGGGGGCCCATGTGGATAGAATCTGCACATAGCCAAATTCGATGAGCTTCGAATCTTCTAACTCGGTGTTGCACTTGATTTCTGAGCCCGCACTAACTCTTTCCTTGCTTTGGTAATCGCACTCTTTTGCATTGAGTCCTTCGAATGGTGAGCTATCAAACTCGATTCTTATCATTTTCCTCTGTTAACTCGAGGCCATTTACGCATTCCTCGTTCAAACTTCATGAAACATCACCACGAGCTCTTCAACTGATTCGACCTGGCTTTGTTTTGCATATCAACCCGAGCACCCGGTTGGCTCAACTCGGACTCTCACATGTCTATGTACCGAGCTCATATTTACCATCCTGCACATTTGATTTCCTTACTCCCTGAACAACAATGGGTCTATGCTCATTGCTTATAAACTCAAGCACTAGCTCATGCATTGAGCTCTTCTTTGATTCGGTCGATCTCTCGAGCTATTCTATGCTTTGTATCTGCGGGAAATATTCAGATTTGTTCGATCATGTTCACATTTTCACGCCTCTAAGAATGGTTTTACCACAATGCTCACGGTTCTTCCTTATCATATAACACTTGTAAGCACAATTGTATCCTCCAAACAATCTAGAACATGCCATTAACAATAAAGACCTAATGCTGCCATGATGATGACCCAGGTTCATGCCTATTAAACGTCAATAGACACCCTTAAGACTGATTCTTGGACAAAGAGACCTTCGGTATTTTGGCAGTGCATTCTGCAATCTAGGCTCCAACCAACAATTATGCCACTATTGGGATCTTAGTATGGAATGGGTAGCTGCGAGCTACACAATATACTCATTTTTTCAGAAACTAAAAAGATCCTTCATGTTACAATTTGCAACACATAAAAGAAGCCCTTCAAAAAATACATTGAACAACGGGGGCAGCCAAGAGGACCTTGGAAAAAATGTACAGTAACAACCATATGAATTCCCCCTTAGTCGTGGATCAAAGCTAATAGAAATAAAGCTCGATAAGATTAGTTTGAAACTGCAGTATAATCGTCCATTGAAAAAACACAGTTTCTCTGCATCTGGTAAAAGAATACTTTTATTGTCTGATTGGACGTACATAATGGAAGAGTATAAATATTGCCTCTGCTCTCGGATTTTCTCGAAGAGACCATTTACGAGTAACAAGAATATAGCATGCAAAACAGCCGACTGGGTATTTTCAGAGTTGACCTTCACATTCAATTCGTTTCTAGGAGAAAACTACTGAGCAATATGAATCGTTTCATTCTGCACCGAGTTCCATTCACCAAAATCCTTTTCCAACTTGCTACTCGAATTGAGCTCGACCCATGACTCCTTCGAACAACGTTGATCGAGCTCTTATAGCTTAGAATTCTACCTTCTTGGGTCTGGCTCCTTGAGCTCCATATCTGAATACCCTGGCCCGACATTCTTGTTGCCTCTGCAACGATGGAAATCAACGTCCTTTTATGAGCTCTGAGTGAAACTTCACCGTATGCGTGCTCTTATTAGTCGAGATACCTTATTCACATGACCTATGCAACATATTTACCGTGAAATCAAAGCCATATGATATCACGAATCTTCTGCACCCCTTGGTCTATAGAGCTTGATCTAAAACGAGCCTATAGTGTAGATATCGTTTAAACTTGAAACAACTCAATCGAGCCCTTTCTTGAACCGCTCGATGCTACACAATTATGTCGGCTCGTATCATCTCCTCCTCTCATGTGCATAGACTCATCATGAGCTTGTATTCAACCTGGTTACCTGTTGGCTTACTTACCAAGCTCCTTGCAATCTTCGATGCATCGATCTCCATATGGCTAGCTTCTACGCGAGTTTTACCAAGCTCTACGCATCGAGCAGATCTGCCCTCGACTGAACTCAGTCACTAGATTGCTTCAATGCAGCTGTGTTGCCCATAACCCAAAGCGTTCTACGAGCTCGTGTTAATGTCACATTCATGTGGCGATGCTGGAAGCGTTCAAAAGGCTTCTACTGTACTGCGACATGCCTGCTGCCTGTGCGTGGGAGCTTGGCCGAGGAAGAACTGTACAGAGGACGAGGAGAAGGTCGTGGAGTTTTCAGCATTGCTTTCCCCGTCAAACTCTTCACATATGAGCCCCGACTGAGCCATTAACGCATCGCCTTCGTTGGGTCTGCCTGTAGCCTCCGCTGAAATTGGTATCACGTCGCGTTTTTTAATCCATGACCCGCTCCAATTGACAACCGTCTCATTAATCTTCCTGGCGACTCGCACAAAGACTCGGACCACTCCAAGCTGCGCGGATTTCGTTTACATGGTTCATGTGGAAGTCTGATGTTGGATTGCCATCGTCAAATCTCCACGCTTGGCAGTGCTGCTCCAAATCTCCCACGCGCGGAATTTCGGTCATGGTTTGCCAAACCAATATTTCCACTTCTGGCAGTTTGACCGGATTTCTCCCATTTTTTGGCAGTAGACTCAAACTTCTCCCACGCCCGGGATTTCTTCTTTGGCTTGACATCACGTCATTTCCCCTTGGCATTGCTTGCCTTATTTCCCACGTCCTTGGCAAGATGAAACTCGGGACCCCCTTTACGTGAAAACCTTGTGTTGGCTTTCCACTGCAAATTTTCCACCATGTAAAATCGGGATGAAGATATCCTATGTGGGGAAATACTGATTTGGCTTGCCATCATCAAATTTATGACCTTGGCAATATACTGAAATATTTCCCATGTGGGAATCTTACAATGGCTTGCCATCATCAAAGTCCAACCCGACAAAAGGGATGAAAATCTCCCAAGCCAATGCCTTAGCACGGATTTGAACCCCAACTTTTCCTTCTCGACTTACAATCGAACCAAACAAAACTCTGGATGCTCACGACCTTGTCAGGCTCGACTGAGTGAGCCAATGCTACCACGTCTGAGCTCCATCCTCAACTGATCGATTCTTTTCCATTGGCCAGGCTATACACGAATGTTCAGGTGATCGGGGTGGTCAGGTGTTCGTTACATTTCATGAAATAGTTTAAATGCATGTATAGGATGTCCATGCCTTCTGTAAGCTACAATTACCATATTCCATGAGAAGAGATCTGGATCAGTCATGCAGTTGAAGACTTTACGAGCATCCATCAAACTTTCACACTTGTCATACATGTAGATAAGTTTATTTGGTAATAGCGTGAGTCTTCCAAATGTGTGTCCCCTATTATTAATGTGAGAGTGGATTTTCTTGGCCTCCGCAAGGGCTTTCTTAGTAATGCAAGCCTGTAGTAGATGAAGATATGTTAAAGAATTTACAGATGGATTATGTGTTGTAAGAAGAACGTGTACTGCCTCCTTCAAGCGACCCTCTCCATAGAGTGCTACGAGATTTTAATTGAGATGTATTTGGTTGCTTGGTTGCAAGCATTTTTTTTTATTTATTTTTTTTAACACTACCAGATGACCTCATCGTCATATCTGCATAATCTCATATCATCTTGGTCAAACAAGATAATTTTCCCAAGTGATTGGTCGAGCACTGTCTTAGTGGATTAAACCTGGCCTCATGTTAACTTAGCTTTCCTTGACTCGGCCTTCAGATATTTTTGCATCGATCTCCACCGGGATCCTTGTACATTTCCTTTCATTCGTCAATTTTCAACGAGCTATATTTTGCATTAACAAGACCATCGTCGAGCTCTTACAACTGAGAGTCTCTACTGAGATGATTTCCGAGATGACTATCAATTTGACACCGGATTCTCTATCAACTCGACCCCGAACTCTTCACTGAGTCGAGATCAACTGGGTGCCTTTCGATGCTAGGTGATCTCTTCATATGCAATTTAGGAATTATTTTTAATTATTGCATTTCGATAATAACCGAAGGTGGGTTCCTGGGACTATTATTTTATTTTGAACGTGATAGGACCTCGTTGTCCAATCTTGCCAGGTGTGCAAAATTGGATAACAATTTCCGGGCTCCCTTCCCTTCCCATGTCTTCTGCAGCTGCGGTTTCCCTTCCTCCTGTGGGCATGTCTTCGGCTATTCTTTCAATGCCGCCGCCGCGTGTCTCCACGTTCTTCCCCTCTTCTACCGTTGCTGCTTCCCCCTCTGTCTCTGGTCCTTCTTCAATAGGACCAGCTTGGATCTCTCAGCAGCTGAGCCAACCAAAGAGGAAAGTCCCCATCGCTCCGATGGACTTTTCAGTCATTCCGGCTAAAGGAGCAAAGAAGCACAAGCCGGTTACACGCTTCTCCAAGAGCGCTGCAGGTGAGAGAGTTATGGAAATTGCCTACCCCGATCTCACCAAAGAAAAAGAAGATCTGTCTCCGGCAGATTTCACAGTGACCCAAGTCACAATGGGGACATCCTCTGAAAGTCTCCAGGGGGAAGCTCTTTCCGCAGTTGATGCACTCTGCGAAAAGCTTCAGGAAACAAAGGAAGAAAAGAGGCTACTGAAGGAGCAGAATAAATACCTGCTTCAAGCCCTACAGAAGATGGGAAGTGCACCTCCCACAACTGCCGCCGAGACTCCTGAGCTGCTCAGTCAGGAGAAGATCAATGAATACTCAAAGATCGGCGAGCAAGGTATGGCTGTTTCTGCTTGGAGGAGCCAAATCCTTAAGGATAGTGAAAAGGTGATCGCCGAGTATATTAGTTTATACCTGAACATCGAGAAGGCGAATAAGGAACTCCAAACATTAGCAAGTCCAGTATCAGAAGAGCTCGAAAATGCCAGACTCCAACACGAGGCCTTCCAACAAATGTTCGACTGTTCAGTCGAAGATTTGGTCAAGTTTGGAGTATTCGGTCATCCAAGGACCCTCAACAAGATCATGTCCACTCTGGACTATCGGATAGATTAGCTCGAATTTGTGTTAGAGAAGATAGACAAGGTGAAGGAAGAGGCCCTGGATGCGATGCATCAAATGGAGAAGATTGTTCTATCTATGACTCCAGGGTTGCTCACTCCTTCCCTCACCTTGAGATCAGCTGACGATACTATCCGAATTTTCAAGGAGCTAGCTTCTCAAGGGACAGGGCCAGAAGTCACTTTCGACATCGAATCCATCAACAACCTACTGGCCTGTAGAGACTTCATCGGGTCCCTAATCGAGGCGGGTAAAGACTATTCCAGGGTCCCCGAAAAGCTCATTGATGAGCGGGAAACTTGCGAAGCAATTAGTGAAAGGCACAAGGATCCATCACAGGATCAATTTGCGCCAATGATCAGCAAGTTCTTGGAATACCGCGCTCAGTTCCATATCTCATCTCCTGATCAGCATCAAAAACAGGCGACCCCTTTTAGGCCACAGGATGATGATGATGAATAGCTTCTTCTTCTTCTTCTTCTTCTTCTCCTCTCTATTCTCCGACTTTCTCTTCGAAATATCTAAAGTGTGTTGGCACAAACGATGACATCATCCATGTTGCATCATGGGATGATGTCATCCATCCAAGTTGTAAAAGTCAACATGACTTTTGGATATTTTGTAAATATCTTGTGAATAAGTGGTTGGCTCCATTTTGCCTTCTCTCTCCCTCACTTTCTATAAATACTAGAATACTTGTTGTATTCAAGGAGGTGAACATTTTTCAGATAGAAATAGAGGTGAGGAGAGAAAGACTTTGAGCTTTCTTGTAACAGATAAAAACAATTAATACAATTATTCAGACTTTGTGCTCAATAGCTGTGTTATACATTAGATCTTTCTTATGTTAGATCTACATGTGTCTTTTCTGTTGAATTCATATCTACTTTTCCGTCATTTGTTTATCAGTATTGCTTTGTTTATTTATGTGAGTAGGTTTGGCTCTGTTTACTACCAAGCCCAAAGCATAGATCTTTTGACCCTTCCGCTTTGGAATTCATTTCTTTTCTTCCTTCGGATCTGTTCTTTCTCTTCTCCTTATTTTATTCCTTTCTCTTCGCAGCCTAGAACACTCTACTGGGATGAGATCCCAACCCCCGAAGGCAGAATCTGTGAGACTTGCATAGGTTCCTGCTAGTAGAAGTAGCAATAAACCAGTTTCGCTTTGCTATCTCAAAGAGGGGCTAAGCCCTGCACACTGTTGGCTCGTCTATCCATAGATCTGTCCACGCGACAGATTTTCGGACCAACAAGGATATAATGAGTTATTTCAGTTAGATGGAATCACTAAATTCTTATTTATGTGTCATTTGTGCATTTATTAAGATTTTTGGTATGCCAAGTTGTTCTCTTTTGTAGACTGATTTTAAGGTGCTTGAGACCTAATGAGGCATGCTTTCTAAATGATGGAGTCAATGATGATGATGATGAAGGATGTAGAGTTTTTTTAGCCTGTAGAATAGTATGATAGGTTTTTGTTAATTTTTTTGGAGCTTTTGAATTCTTGGTAATGCTATCGTGTGCATGTAAATTCAAATATGTGACCATTGGAGCAAAAACTAGTGTTTTAGGCATTGTAGTGCAAGTTTGTGTGTTTTGATCTTTTTCCGATCTAAATGGTCATGTTATATCATTTAAATATGTTTTGAAGTGTTTTTTAATGTTGTGTATGACCAAATTTAATGGTCTTGGCTGACCTGAGGTGTTTTTTTTATCAAGATTCATATATAAAGGTAAGAGATATTTTCTCATCTGAGTAAGTAATGTTAATGGAGTATTCAACGAGCTAGAGGAGAGTGTGAGAGTGTAATGAGGGGTCAAGAATAGAGAAAGGAAGAGGTTTGAGAAGCTGAGAAGATTAAATAAGAAGGATATAAAGGTAATTATACCTAATCATCATTTGAAGATGTAATTTTGAGTGAAGAAGGATATAGAGAGTTGTTTGAGAAGGATTTTAGTGAGAAGAGTTGATAAAGAGATCACAATCAGTTGTTTAAACAACAAGGACATCAGGTGATCATTAATTTTATGTGGATGACATAGGTTCTTCTCCATCTTAGGGGTGTTGAATCATCCTTGTAGGGCTGGTGCATTACTAAATAAGGGTTGGTGCTCCTTGTGGGGCTGGTTCCTCACTAAAATTATAGGGGTTGGTAGTCCTTGTGAAGTGGGGTTTTCATTAAATTTCTGTATGTTGTGTAATATATGCAAATGTTCAATGGGTTTTTCTTAACCTTGAGGTTTTCCCACTTTATATCTGGTGTTCATGTGTTATCTCTGGTTTCATGTACTTGAGGATGGTTATTACACATTTAATAAGCTCACATTGATGATGTAAGTTAAATGGTTGATTTGAATGATGTATGTAAGTTATGGTAAATGAAGTAAATGTTTTTGTATGACTAATTCACCACCCCCTTAGTCACTATGCTTCTAATAATTGTTATGAGAGCAAGGTCCTTTTGAAGAAATTTTAACCACTTAAAGGAGATTATTTGAAGAACATGTATAACAGGAAGTCCAATTCAAGATGGAGTAAATCCTTTCGTAAGATTGAGAGAATGTTGTACATCCTTTTTTTTTACATATGGCTATCTATCCTTGAGGTATTATTTTCATCCCCTATGTATCCATGTGTTTCTGGTGAAAAATCTCATGAATACAATAAAACATGTCTTGATATAGATCTTAAAGCATGTTTCCCTAAAAGTGGAGATGGTTGGGTCAATTTTGACACATTACTCATGACTATAGAAGATGGTTATAATTCTAAAGGCATGAACCAGGTTGATGTGAATGACTGAGATGATGAAAATAAGAAATTTAGTTCAAGGGTAAATATGAAAATTCCCTAGAGGAGATAAATCTTCCAAAGAAGAAGAATTAAAAGTTGAAAGCAATACTTAAGGAGCATGAACTACATACTAGTCTTCTAGAAAAGAAACTAAACAAGGAAGAAGAGGAGTATAAAGAAATCAAAAAGGAACTTGAATGATCATCTAAAGCCAACCTCAACAAGTCTAGAATCTAGAGGGGAGGATTGTAGCAAGATGAGTACAAAATTGAAGACCTCAAAAGTAAAACTAGAACTAGACTTACGCAAGCTAAAAAACATATGAAAAACTTGAGAAAAGAACCAATGATCTTGATGATTTTTTGAACAGTCAAAGACCATCTACTGAAAAATATGGTTTGGGCCTAAAGGAAGATTCAAAGGAATAAGTAAAACATAATGGATCAAGTCTAGGACTTGCCAAAGCCAAGGAGGAAATCAAGGTTCACAAGGATTTCATAAGAAAAACTAATGTAATGATGATTCCAAGTAATTTCAATGGTAATTATTTCTCGTGCAATAATTTTGATCATAGATCTAGGGAATGTATAATGACATTCAAGAATGATCATCCATGGAGATATAATAAAAATAAACAGTCAAAGAACATTACTTGCTACAAATTCCATGAGAAGGGTCACATTGAATGATACTATCTGTAGACACTAAATCACGCCCTTTGGGTATCTATCTAGTCCTGATCAAATACTACTATTCATATGATTACTACGTAAGAAAATTACTAATTGAAACATGTCTTTGATCCCCTTTTCTTACTATTTGTTTCCTCTTTTGGTCTTAAACTACTATTGGCCCAGTCTGTCTTTTCACACTATTACATTTCTCACTCTAGACACCAGTGCCTATCCAAAAGTGCTAGGCACCCCCATCCCCTCTGGGTGCCCCTTGACCTCTTTGTACTTTGTTCACATATTTTGGGTCCTTTCTAGCCATTTGGGCATCTTATATTTTTCGTAGTCTATCTTTTCAGAGGTTAATTACGAAATTCAAGCAAGGGAATCATATACATATAAAGTTATGTGACCATAATAAAGGACCAATCACTAAGCATTAAATATCATAACCTAAGGTTGCATCCAAGAGCATTCTGGAGCATTCAAGCATCCATCTAGTTCCACACAAGGGACAAGAGACTGCCATTTCTGCATACATGCATAGGAGGGGAAGTTCATTCTTTCACGCACACATCTATTTACATATTTTACATCTAGCTACTTGCTCACTATCAAGTGACAACATACAAGATCCACCTAGGGCATGAATTCAAAAGACACACACACACATAGAACTACATTGGGTCTGAGATGTAGTGTAACTACTCGGAAGTCACAAGATTTATAGTTGAAATCAACTAAGTCTTTTATCCATTCTTTGCAACTTGGGTTTCATAATTTCTAGCTTATTTTGCTTGGGTCAAATATGTATTTCATTGAATTTTCAATTTACATCACTGTTACATATTTAGATTAAGAAGTGAAGGATATTTATTCAAATATTTTCTTAATCAGGTATATTTATGAACCACCTAATCAAAATTCTAGAGATGAAGTTCCTAGAGGTACCCCTAATCTTATTGTTTTATTCAATTGTAACAATGTTGGACATATTACAAGATACTCTAGATGGTGGAATAATAGCTATGAGATAAAGGAACAACAATCAAGGAAGTGGCTTCTTAAAAATGGTGACCTGTCCCATCATGAGGACAAGGGTGTTTGGCATTGTTGAACATATCCAGTTGTAAGGGGTTCCTCCACTAGGATTATTAAATTCATTTCCTCATTAGTTGAAGCATGATTTTTTCTTATCTATAATTGATAGGTGGTTTGAAGTGTGTTATTATGAAGATATAAAAACTAATAGTATTTAAATGATTGTTTGATTAGTCAAGGAGATAGAGTGATGGTTTATAAGGTCAGGATTGTTTTCATGTAAACAAAGTATGTAATCAAAGTTTCTCTCTAAGAAGAGTGACATGATATGGTATGTGACAAGATGAATAATCATGATTCTAGGAGGACAAGTTAAAGAGGATTTGAATTGGAAAAATTTCACTATGTTAGAGGAACATGTAGGATATAGAAAGAACTATGTTTGACTATGTTAAAATGTCAATAAGTTGAGGATGCAATATATGATGATACTAGTTACTCTATAGGTATGAAGATCCTCAGCCCAAAGGAATATTGTTTTCTCACACAGTTGTATACTTTTTCAAATGATTGTAACTATTATTAAGGATGTTTTGAAGATCAGCACATTCAAGTTGAAGTCATTAAAGGTATGTATCTAAGTAGTGTGACTATTCTCAAAATGTGTGCTTTCCTTGTGAGATATATGAAGTGATATGAGTATTCAAAATCCTATACAAGTACATTGACATTGTTTGAGGAAGGTTGTGGTGTCAAAAAAATAGTTTGAATGAAAATATTTGAGTGACATAAAGGATGAAATATTCAAAGATTGTGAAACAAATGAAGAATTGATCTGATAAGACCAATATGACCTTATGAAAAATGGGTAACCTGGTACCTAAGATGAACAAAATTAGTGATAGAAATTTACTGTGATCAGGAATTAAAGGACTATCAAGTGAAACAAGGTATGATTGATATGCATTTGTGATTGAAAGAGTACATACTGTGCATATTTGAATTGAAAAACCATTGTAGATACTTGAACTTCATAAAATAGGTGTCTTGATGTTCTTAAAGGTAGAAAAATAGGTTGACAATATGATAATCACAAAGAGTTATAATTGAGGGTATAAGACTTTGTTCATGTTCATGATACTTTGTATCTAAAATTTGAGCTAAAATAGTGTTGATTAGGCATAGGAGGAGTGGTCTTATTGTCATAATCAGGACTGTAGTAGTTAATGAAGGTTGGCAAAATATGATAGTTTGTGTCAAGTTCAAGAATATCAAGAGCATGATCTTAGGGGAATATAAGCTGTATCATGAAGCATGTTCTAAGACATAAACAAGGTTGAATTTCATGTCCAGTATGCTATAGTGTTGTTAACACAAGAGACAAGTCTAAAGGTATTGTACTGAGCTGGTATGAGATTATTGAGATGAAGACGAGAAGAGTTACTGATGTTGGCATTTGATCAAGGATGGATCAAAATGTGGCCTACAACAAGAATGGAATCTAAGTAAGATATTGACATGGCCAAAGACAAGTAAGTATGATTTGGGAAATTAAGAGTCTCTTTATTTCTATATGATGACTTGACATTAGATAATCAAAAGCATGAAGGAATGGTGCATGAATGAGTGAGGTTCATATCTATTTCAAATTGATGTGAATATGTTCATCATCTTAGGGGGAGCTAAGTTGAGTCCTTGAAGACATGGTTGGAATTAGACAACCCTAAACAAGAGTTAGAGCATGGAAATATGGCTACAAGAATGATAAACTATCATGGAAGATGCCCTTCAAGGGGGATAAATGATGATTTGTAGATATGTAATGGCCAAAGAATGGTGGTCAAAAAGTTATTAATGTTTACATTTTCCAGGGGGGAGTTGTGTTTCTCAAAGTAATGATGGTTTGAAGGTATATGAAGCTGTGTTGTGTTATGAAGGTGTCTAAAATGTTGTATTCAATTAGTATGAAGCCAAAGTCAAATGAGTATTTTCTCGGGGGGAGATGTATGTATGAATTAAATTTAGGTCCAAGAATCATTTACATCATTTTTTTTCAAGAATGAGAGTACAAACCAAGGAGGAATGACTAAGTAAGTAAGTTTGTGCATTGTTGTTGTTTTCATGTCAATATGGTATAGTAGCATTTGTCATAGATTTCGAAGGGGGGAGAGTGAACTAAGAAACAATGAAAATAGTTTCCTGAACGTGATTGCATGCTTGGTTGTTATCAATGTTTCTGATGGTGGTTACCATCAATGACAAAGGGGAATATTTTTGGACATGGTGTCATTGGTGTTGTCATTGATGTCAAGACGTATTGATGGAAAATGATGTCTAGGTGGCATAGGAGTTAGTATGAGATATCATAAATCAAATAGGGTGAAGGTTGATTAGTAGTGAAGTGATTTGGTGTCATAATGTGTTGTAGTGGCATGATGTCCTTCGCATGTGTATGTTCTTGGTTCATGGTCAAACAAGAAGTTGTTGTGAATGGGCTTCAGGAGTTGCATAAAGGTTGGTATGATGTCTATCATGTTCAATATGATGTGTAAGAGGTGTTAATGAGTCTGTAAGATGTTGATAAGGTTAATTCACTTGAGATATGTGTTGAAGGAAGCCATTCTAGGCCTATTCCTAGACATAGTGTATGCATAACATTAAGTATGTAACAAAGAAAGCCAAGGTAAGACTATAAAAGCATGAAAAATGTGCAATAGGTGTGGAAGGTCTACAAGGTCAAGATTCATATGTTAAGTGCATGTTTAAGGTCCTTAAGAAAGAAGTTATTGGAGAAAAGGCAAGTAGACATGGGAAAGGCATGGTGTATGGAGAGTTGTAAATGTGAGAAGTCATAAACGAGCATTGGAAATCATCAAGGAGGTTTTTGTAGTGCTCAATGTCAAGTTTCAGGTCAGGAGAGTGAAGATAATGCAAGAAATGTCATTTTTAGCTCAACTAAGCTCTCAAAAATGACAAATCCCAGATCAATAGGAAAGTTTGAATGCTCACCCAAACATTTGTACTATGCATGGGAACATTAAGATTTTTTGGATGCTAAGGCATGGATATAAGAAGATTTATCATGTGGAATGAGGAAAAATGGATGTCAAAGTTTTATGAACCATTGTTAACAAGCTAAGTAGGTCAAAACCCTCCCTAAACCCCAAATTCAGAGTGATAGGAGAGAAATGATGTGTATGCGATTGCAAATGGATTGTAAAATATAGTTTGATGACTCAGGCATGTATAGGACTTCTCAAAGGTCATTTTGGTGGTATTTTCATGATCCAGGTCAGCTGGTAAGGTACATAAAAACCTCTATTATGAGAAGATTTTCTATTTTAGAGTTATGTTACAGAAATCATGATGAAATAACAAACTGTTTCAGATACCTTGAAATGTGTGATAATTTTCCATGAAATTATTTATAAAATTTTAGTGGAGAAGATGGGTATAATAGGTCTTCAAAGTGTTCCTACCGCTAATGGCCTACTGAGTTCAAAACTAGTCTTGTAGGACCAATGATATGTGAGATATTTTTTCATTATGGAGCAATGTTAGATGATTATGAATAGATGGTATAAGTCCAATTGATTTATATACCTTGGAATTTTTTCCAAATTTCCATGAAATTATTTGGACAAGTTTAGTGGAGAAAATGGGTGTAACAAGTCTTCAAAGTGTGCCTACCGCTAATGGCCTGAGTGAGGTCAAAGACTAGTCTTGTAGGACCAATGATGTGTGAGACATTTTGAATTATGGAACAATGTTAGATGAACATGAAAATTTGGTATTAGGTCCTTTATGATGTGTTCAAGCCATTGGTGTGATCAGGTAAGGTGTTTTTCATGATATGTCCTAATGGCCTAATCAACCTTCTTAGGCTTGTTAAAATGTTGTGTAAAAACATGTGTGCTAAGGTGTATTTCTCAATGTGAATCATGATTGTGAGTGCTTTAAGAAGTTTATTTTGGTTTTGGTGATGTGTTCCATGCATTTTTATAGATTTTGAAAGTTCAATTTTTGGTGATGGAGGTCTGTTAGCTCCAGATTGGCTCTTGAGATCTTGTAGTAGTTTTGACCCGTTTTAGAGATGTATGAGTTTTGGGGTCTTGTGCCATAAGTTGAAGGATATAATGAATTTGTTTCAGTTAGTTGAAATCAATACATTTTTTGTTGATTTGTAATTTTTTCCTTGATGAATAATTTTTGTATTCCAAGTTGTTAGCTTTTATGCACTAATTTTTAGGTGCTTGAGACCTAATGAGATGTGCTTGCCAAATGATGGAGTCCATGATGATGATGAAGGACACAAATTTGTTTGAGACTATAGATGAGTATGAGAGGCTATTTATTATGTTCATGGAGATTGTGAAGTCTTGGTGATGTTGCCTTGTTCCTTGAAATTTAAATATGTGACTGTTGGAGCAAGAACTAGTGTTTTAGGCCTTATATTGCAAGTTTTTGTGTTTGGATATTTGCCGATGTAAAGGGTCAAGCTATATCATTTGAATTTGTTTTTAAGGGTGTTTCAATTTTGTGTATTTAACTGACCATAATGGTCTTAGCTGACCTAAGGTGTTTTTATTAAGATTCATATATAAAGGTAAGAGATATTTATTTACGATGAAGAGCTCCATGTGATTAAAAGGTCATCAACATAAAAATTAAAATTAGAAGTGAATCATCCTCCCCTAAAATTTAGACATATCAGATAAAATTGGCATATATTGAAATATAAAATGAGAAGAAATGAATCCATTTTGGCATATTAGGCTCAAGGGGCCTGTTTGAGGCCATAGATATATTTCTAAGTCTTTATACTAAGGAGGAATCCTAGACAAAACCTTGTGGCTATTTGATATAGATCTCTTCCTCTAGGTCACTGTGAAGAAAGGAAATCTTCACATCAATATGATAAATATATAAGTGATGAGTTATGGAAATGGTAAGAGTGAGTGGGTTAGAGTTCATTTTGGCAACTAGTGCAAAAGTCTCAACGTAGTCGATGTCATACACTTGTGAAAAACCTTTTGCTATTAATTGTGCTTTAAACTTATCAATAGACCCATATGATGTATAATTGGTGTGATATATCCATATGAATCAAACCATATTCCTTCCCTTAGGAATGTGTCTCAAATCCAAAGTGTTGTTCCAAATCAAGGAATTGTACTCTTCTTGCATAACAATGTCCCACTCAAGGTTACTAGATCCCTTTTAAAGATTTTGTGGATCAAAGGAATATGAAAGGAAATCATGTTGTCCTTACCTAAAATTTGAACATGTTTGTATGAAATTTGTAAGATCCCCTACCCAAGTACCTACACTCTGTAATGTATACCTAGCCCAAAGAGGAACAAAATTAGGAGATTCAGGAACAAAATATTCATCTTCAGAGTCATGGCTAGATGTAAAAGGAGACAAATCTCCACCACTGGTTATTGGGGTTAAGCAAAATACCAGTGTTGTAAAAATCTATAATCAATTAAAACATATAAGCAATAAACATGAAATTTAACCAAAAGATAAAAATATACAAGAGAAATATAACACCAGATATAACGTTGTCTCACCCAGTGCGGGCTACTTCCACCAAGAAATGACCAATATATTGTTCAAGAGGATATACAATAGAAGATCTATGCAATCTTACACACCTTACATGATGTATAATAATTTTCCTCTCAAAATCTTCTCTAAGCTCTCTCCAAGAATTCCTTCTTACAATTCTTCCTTATCTATACTCTTAACCCTAATTTCTAAGCTTATATAACCTTATACAAACTTAGGGAAACTTAGCTATACTATTACAACCATTAGATCAACTTTATATCAATGGTTAGATCTAATTCTCTTAAGTTAAATAAACCAATCATGCACAGGTAACCGATCCAGTTACCCTAATTGATGTCAGTTCCTCCTTACCTTGAACGATACCGGTCCCCAATGTGAACGATGCCGTCAGTTACTGTGTATTTCAGCAAGTTTATAAAGCATGCTAATGTGAATTAATTAAGCTCCATAACTCAAAAAAATATCACTTGGAGATAAATTATTACATTGTACTGTATAACTCCATCCTTAGATCCTTTCCTTGGAATGTTTCCCCCTCTTCAAGTCTCAAGCTCGAAGACCAATAAAAGTGGAGTGTAGCTCCAACTTCTCCTTTGCCAATGACTTCATTAGAATATCCGCTAGGGTTCTCATTTGTATGAATTTTCTCTATATTTAGCTGCCCATCCTCCAACATCTGCCATATAAAGTGATATCTTAACTGAATGTGTTTAATTCTTGAATGAAACATTGAGTTATTTACCAAATGAATCACACTTTGACTATCACTGTATAATATGTAATCCTCTTGATCCTTTCCCAACTCCTCCATGAACATGCTCATCCCTATTATCTCTTTGCTATCCTTTGTTGCTACAACATACTTGACCTCTGTAATAGATAAGGCCACAACCTTCTGTAATCTTGAAATCCAGCTAACTGTCGTTCTACCTACTATGAATGCGTGTCCAGTGGGTGCTCCTCCTGCCATCTAATTATCTAGCCATATTTGAATCAACATAGCCACATAAATAATTATCTGACCCTCCATAGCACAATTACATGCTGGATGTCCCTCTCAAATACCTGAGAATCCATTGGACTACTTTCCAATGCTCTTTACTTGGATTGACCATAAATATTCTCACAACTCCCACTGTCTGTGCAATGTCTAGTCTAGTATAAACCATAACATACATAAAAATCCCAATTGTTGAAGCATATGGAACTCCTGCCATGTACTTAACCTCCTCATGTGATGTAGGACACTAATATTTTCTCAATTTGAAGTGTCTAGCCATAGGTGTACTAACAGGTTTTGGATTTTACAAATAAAACCTTTCCAACACCTTATTGATATAATGTTCCTAAGACAAATACAATTTCCTGTTCTTCATGTCTCTGTGAATTTGCATGTCAATAATTTTATTTGCAGCTACCAAATCCTTCATTGAAAATGTGTGAGATAATTTTTCTTTAAGCTCACCAATGTCCTATATACTAGATCCTATAATAAGCATATCGTCCACATATAATAAAAAAATAATAAAGCTCCAATTTTTAAGCTTCTTAAAATAAACACAATGGTCAGATTCACATCTTGTATAACCATACTCATCCATGAAACTATCAAACCTCATATACCATTTCCTTGGATCTTGCTTGAGCCCATATAAGCTCTTTTTCAATCTGCACACAAGTTTCTCCTTACCCTTGACTTCATACCCAAGCGGTTGGTGCATATATATATATATATATAATATATATATATATATATATATATATATTCCTCCAAATCACCATGAAGGAAATTCATATTAACATCAAGTTGTTCTAAATGCAAATCTTTTGCTGCAACTAAACTTAGAACAATATGTATGGAAGTCATTTTAACTACAGGAGATAATATCTCACCAAATTCAATGTCTGCTTTTTGTGCAAATATTTTAACCACAAGCCTTGCCTTGTATATTTTATGTCCACCCTCTTATTCATTGATCATGTGAACCCATTTATTATACATTGTTCTCTTACCTACTGGCAACTTGACCAAATCCCAAGTTTGGTTTTGTTTCAAGGAATCCATTTCCTCATCCATGTCCATTCTCCCACCTTTTTGGGTATCCATCTGCATTTCTTCTTCAAATATTTCTAGTTCACCACTTTTAGTCAATAATAAATAAGATAAGAAAGGTGTAAATATTTCTAGAGGTCTACTTAACATTTGTGACCTTCTCACTGAGATCTGGGGTGTCGGAGGCTTAATATGCTCATTCTACAAATTTGTATCAATCTCAGACAATGACTGACACAGGTCACCACCTGTTAACATCGGTTCTACTAACCGATGTTGGTCCTGCTGTTATGTAGCTGACATTGGTCTAGGTGATCGACGCCAGTCTAGGTCTTCTATAACCGATTCTAGTACAGGTGATCGATGTCGGTCAGGGGGTAAACTGACACCGGTTACTGTGTCAACCTGTAGGTGTCAATTTTAAATCTGAGAGTTCATTTTCATCCAAACAGTTCTCAATCATTTCATCTTTGGGTACTAAAACATGATCCATATACATTCTCTTTTCATTCCATTCTATGTCACGACTTCTAACAATCTTAGAATCTTCTAAATCCCAAAAATAGAATCCAAAATCACTAGAGCCATAACCAATAAAAGTACATCTCTTGGATTTAGAATCCAACTTCTTTCTATTTTCTTTATCAACATGCAAAAAATCTTCTGAACCAAATACTCTAAGAAAAGAAATATCTACCTCTTTTCCAGTCCATGATTCTTATGGTGTTCCCCCATCCAGTGCACTTGAAGGCCCACTGTTAATTAAATAATCCACCAAGTCTACTTATTTTTCCCAAAAATACAAAGGTAATCCAACATGTATCCTCATACTTCTTGCATGTTCCATGATTGTCCTCTTCATTTGTTCAGCAACACCATTCTCATGTGGTGTTCTAGGAACCATTCTTTCTCTGCATATTCCATTCACTGAACAATAATCATTAAAAGCATTTCTATAGTACTCACCACCATTGTCAAATATAAGGAATTGTAACTTTGAATTTGATTCATTTTCCACAAGGGATTTCCATCTTTTAAAAGTCTCAAAAACATCATATTTACATTTAATACAATAAACTCATACCTTTCTTGTGGCATCATCAATGAAATTCACATAGTATTATAATCCAGCTTGAGAAGCTACCTAGGTTGGTCCCCACACATATGAGTATACAAGCTCCAATTTCTACTCCTTATTTGTTTCCCCAACATTGAGAAATCTCACTCTCTTATGCTTTCCAAATATACAATGCTCATAAAAATTAAGATCTAAATATTTCAAATCTGATAACTTTCCCTTTTTCATGTAAGATTTGCATTCCTTTTACACTCATATGGCCTAGCTGATTATGCCACATGCTTGCATCTAAATCTGAAGTAGATAGAATAGAAAAGGAATTAGTAACACAGGTAGACAAATACAATGTTCCTACCTTCTTACCTCTTTCCACAATAAAGGCACCCTTGGTAACTGCCTAAGAATCGGATGTGAATGTAACCATGCATCCAAATTCACCTAGTTATCTTACAGAAATTAGATTTCTCTTAAGGATTGGCACATGCCTCACATATTTCAATACCCATGTATTCCCATTTTGCAATTTAAGATGAACTTCACCTTTGCTAGTAATACTACATGGTTCATCATCTTTTAAATAAACATGTCCAAAATTACCTTGAACAATTTTTTTGAAATAACCCTTATTAGGGGTTGCATGGAAAGAAGCTACATAATCTAAAGCCCATGATTCTACTTTATTACCTAAGGAGAGAATAATAGAATATTGCATTACCTCACTTGCAACGTTTTCCTCTTTACCTTTTTCTTTACCGTTATCTGGTATATTCTATTTTTTTCCTTGAACCAACACTCCTTTTCAGGTCCTCTCTTTCCACAATCTCGATAGATTATATTTATGACTCTAGATCTAGATCTTCCACTCTTTGACTTTGATTTCCCATTCTTCTTGCTCTTGGATCTCTCCTTTGATCTTCCCCTACTTTCCACATTCAAAACATTTGCAGATGATGATTCTCCTGTAATGTTCGTATGATTTTTTTCATTGAGGATTATACTAATCACATCATAAAACTCTAAAATATTAGAAGCAGGCGTTGTATTACTAACAACCATTACCAAATTATGCCAACTACCTAGCAAAGAGCATAAGAATATGAGTGATTCCACTTCACCATCAAGTATAATATTAACCAATTTTAATTGATTAACAATAAAATGGAAATCATTCAAATGATTAGACACATATCCAACTTCTTGCATTTTACAATTAAAAAATTTCTTCATCAAATAAAATTTATTCGACGCACTTGGTTTTTCATGTAAATTAGCTAAATCTTTCATCAAATCTACCGTGGTTGCTGCTTCTGTTATATTAGAAGCTATAGATGCTACCAAGCTCAATATTATAGATCCATGAGCCTTTCTGTCAAGAATTTTCCATTCTTCATCAATCATCTTTGAAGGTCTTGCCTTATCATTCAATGACAAGTATAGATATTTCTAATATAGATAATCTTCCACTTGCCCATTTAAACAACCACTTGAGACACAAGAAACAACCTACGGTTAGCTAGAAAATTATGGGATATTTTTTTTTAATTGAAGTGTCTACAATCAGGTTGTAAGACATCAGTTTTCACTAACAGGTTTCAGAACAAGACCAATGTACCACAACATATGTTCCCTTCATTAACTAATAACAAGTTCACTAGGTTCAAATTTTAGAGTTATATGTTTTAGTTAGATTTAAGGAGTAATTTACCCCCATGCCTGCTCTCTAGCAGCCTCAGAGTTTTAACAGGATTTTTCTCATACTTAATGCTTCAAAAATTTTATTAAATCATTCCCATTGGATAGGAAATTTTCTCACCTTTCTGGTGATATAAAGAAGTCCTCCTAACTCCTTATATTTTGCAAGATATGAGCCGGTGGGCTTTAGGGGAGAAATTTTCCCAAAGAATAGTCTGCGGGTTTAGGGAGGAAAACTTTCCCCATGCATGGGTCGGTGGGGCGGGGAAAAACTTAATGCATTTTCTTTCCTTTGGCACAAAAGCGCAAATCACCTTTGTGCATGCACAATCCTGGTGAGGGAGACACGTGTCACTCCCTAGTTGGTTGGGAGAAACGGTGGGCTAACGGAGCGGGTTGAGACTTTAACTCTCTTTCACCAAAAAGTAAAAGGGAACCAAATTAGTCCATGCCCACACCGACACTGTGGTGCCACGTGTTGCTAAGGGATTGGTGTGGGGAAAACGAATGGGAGGGAGCGGCGGAAGATTTAGGATTTTAGAGTTAAATGTGCTAGGGAGAAATATCACACGCACCTCCATTGAAGGAAGAAAGTGTGCTACATGTCGTAACCCTATTGGGCATGGGTCCACAGGCTTTCGGAGCACTCAGGGATTTATGATTTTTAAAAAAATGAAAATTTCAAAGTCAAAAGAAATTTTGCGCCTCTGTCGAGCCTAAGGCCACCACGTGTAAGCATGTAATTGGTCGTGGGTTAACGGGGATGCGGGGAAAAATTGGAAAAAAAAATTCGAGGTCCAAAAAAATGTTTAAGTTCAAAATGGGTCCACCCTTCCACCGTGCCACGTGTTAGCAACTGATTGGCTGCGGGCTAGCGGGGATGCGGGGAAAAATGGGAAAATTTTCCCAAGGTAAATATTTCAAAAAGATAAGTTTAAATTTTGTCCGCCCCCTGAGGTGCCATGTGGCAGGTCCCAATTGGTTGCAAGATGGTGGGTTGGAATTTTTGTGGAAATTTTTCCAAAGTTAAAAATTAAATTTTTAACAGTTAGATTTAATTATGTTTTTTTTTTTAATGCCAAATTGAAGTAAAACTTCAAATGGCCATAACGTTTGATAGGAAGCTCAGATTTGGGAAAACAATGACTTTTCAGAAAGATCCGATGCCCTCTTTGCACAAGAAACATAAAATTTAATTTCTTTTTATGAAGTTTAATGGTTAAAATTTACAAAATGATCTGCAGGATTTTAATTTGGAAGCTGGTAATTTCCAACTTTCATTTTTGATTAAATTCAGTTTCCTCCTTCACTCAACATGTCAAACAGACATGGAGAATTGATCTAGGGAGAGTTTAAAGTGTTTTAGAGAAGTTGATTTGTTTAATTGAGTCAAAATTGTAGTTTCCAACAAATGATAGAAAAATGACTATTAGAGGGATTGTATTTGAATTAGCAATGGTTAAGTTGTTTTCTTGAGTTTTATTTGTCAATTTGGGTTCATTTGTGAACCAACATACTAAATTTTGACATCTCTAAGTTAATTAATGTGTGTAGGTTCAAACTTTTCTTGTTTATTAAAATGAATTGTGAGTATAAATTTTATAACAGTGATATTTCTCTTTTAAGTTTGTATATCAATTTTATCATTTGAATGTGTATATAGTTACTAAAATAGTCCATTGCACTTAGTTGTTTCTAACAAATTATTCCCAAATGAGATTTTTAACACCTGATTTTCCAATTTGATATATTTCAAAAGAAGACAAGCAATATAATTTTCTCATGCGTATTTTCTTTCCTTTGCAATTAAACAAAGATTCCATTCACAATACTAATTCAATCACCATTTGAACTCCCATTTCAATTACAACAATGTGAATAAGATATGAACATGCAATTACTTTATTAATTTCAAAAAAAGAGAAACATCTTTACATCATTAAATGCCTGAATGTAATTCACAAAATTTTCATTTCCTTTCAAATACAGTTTAAAAAATATACAACACTTTTTCACATTCCTTTTTCAAAACAAAGAAGGGAATATAATTCTTTACATTTCAAATTTCACTTTCAAAATTTCCTCATCAATGCAAGAAACTTCTCATTCACAATAATTATACAAATCATCCACCTCAAAGTGGGAAGGATTACAATAAACTTGCTCATAGGAAGGGACTATCAAACTGTACAATCCTTTTGCTCCAAAACAACAACACATTGGTTTTCTTCATCTTCTAACTAGATCACAACAAAAATAAAGGGAAAGGCAATGTTCTCCACCCAACAAAGACATCCAATGAAAGGAGAAGCCTTCCTTTACCATTGGCCCCCGAGCCCCAACCAAGATACAATAAAAGATGTAATCCAACTATGGAAACAAATGGCTTCCACAACATAGCATTCCTTCACACACACATTTCTTTTTGCAATACAAAGCAACACAAAACAAACAACAGTTCACAACTGCATTTAGAAACACATCAAATTAGAACTCAGGCTTGATCTTGCAAGCCAAAGGAGTAAGGCCTATGGGGGAAGCTACTTATGCCTCTCAATTGGGAATTGGGCATCCACCAATAACAAACCACCAATTAATCCATCACACACACATTTCCTTATGCCCCCCACAAAATCCCTCCTTATGCCCCCCACAGATTTCCTTATGCCCCCCCCAACAAAGTAAGAAATGCAAGTTATTTCTTTTCCAAGGTGGATCCCAAACCCAAACTCCCTCCACAAAACTCTGATGCCAATGGCATTTCCTTATTCCCCCCCCAAAATAACTCCCCATAGCCTTCTCCTACACCTTCCCTAAGGTAGTCTACCCAGCCAGCCAACAAATAAAACAAAACATGCATTTTCCACACAACACAACAAGAAAATAAGAGAAATAAAAGAGAGTTAAATTCCTACCTCTTCATGGTTATTTGGTATCCAAACAACAAGCTTCAAATGCCAAACACAACCCAAAACATCAAGCTCCCAAGCATGCAAAGCTATCTCCAAACCTTTCTTCAAAAACCAGAGCTCCCATAAGAAAATGCACCCCCAAGGAAGAATGCAAAAAGGTTCAACAACCCCAAAACAAGAAGAGAGTTTGAAATATATAGAAGGGGGAAAGAAGAGGATGATGTGGATCCATGTAGGATGCCACATCACACATCCTCTCAAATCAACACAAAAGAAAAAATACAAACTCCAAGTCTTAATAAAGAGGTGGGTGAAGAATGACAAGTTACTTGCACACTCCAAAACATCCCACACCTCAAGGGACAACCATTAATTAAAATGTAAGAAAGTGCAATTAAAAACATGCACAAGATGAATAAAATGCATTATAAAAAGTCACAAATCTCTTCCCCAACCATAAGTATGGTTGGTAACATAAATTTAGAGGCATGGGACAAGTTTTACTTTTCACACAAGCCTTCAAAAATGGCCCCAAAGGTCAAATTCGAATTTCCATGGAGGTAGAGTATTTCTTACTCCAAAATCTGACTTACACAAGCTCTTACACATCTTACAAATCCCTTACAAATTAATTAAAAATAGCCAACAACTCTAATAATTACTTTCCATATCCCAATTTAATTTATTTAAATTTTAAACATATGATCTCCTCACATTAATCTATCACAATTAATTAATTAAAAGAAGAGAACACATTACAAATAAAATGCATACAACAATAAATAAACATTAACCATAGCAACAAAAATACACAATGCATGGTCACATATAAAAATGATTCCCCCCATGGGAATCTCTAACAAAACAACACACAACACAATAAAACAAGTTTCCATGGTGACCTTGTCAAATTCACCTAGAATTCTATTTTGGTTAGTCTCTGATCCCTGATGTTTTGTTGTGATATTTTTAACCTGCAAAAATACAAATACCTCCTTCGGCCTTGTGGCCATATCAGAACATCTAATATGATAAAAATAGAATCACTAAATCAAATATATAATGAATCACAAAAATATCGAAGTAACAACTACATCATTTGTATTTTTAATCCATAACTATATCAATATCTTAAAATATCTATTTTCTAGATCTATTCATAATATCCAAAATCACATGTCTAAGCAATATCCATAAAAGATCCATGTCAAATAATATATCATCATCTTCATATAAGGTGTCTCTAGTGATCATCATGCATTGTAATCAAATCAAAATCTGCAATAATCCATAATCCAATGTCTAACAACATACTAAATCAAAACATAGTAATGTCTATAATGAAATTAGCAGTATCAACATAAGCATCAAAAGGTGTATTTTCTAACCCTAATTTTCAAGCTTATATAATCATTTACAAACTTAGGGAAACTTAGATATGCTATTACAACCATTAGATCAAATTTATATCAAAGGTTAGATCTAATTCCCATGAGTCAAATAAACCAATCACGCACAGGTAACCGATGTTGGTTACCCTAACTGATGCCGGTTCCTCCTCGTCTTGACTGATACTGGTCCCAGGTGATCGATGTCAGTCAGCCGACCGATGCTGGTTACTATGTATTCCAACATGTTTGTAAAGCATGCTAATGTGAAGCAATTAAACTCCACAACTCAACACTATCACTATCTAAACTAGAATAATGTATATTGGTATTAGATATCTACTCAAGAAACTTCTTATGAATCTTCTTAGGCTCATGAGAACTATATGAATCATGCTCAAAATATGTAAGTAAAGCATGTGGAATTAGATAAGTGTCAAGATTAGAATCTGGTGGCCTTTCTAAAATTTGACACTCCTTTTAATGAACAACTCATGTTTGTTTAGATGAAGAAGACTATATCCCTTAACACCATCTGGGTATCCCATAAAGATGAAAGGATTACTGTGACATTCCATAGCCTTACGTTTCCTTTTATGGATGATAACCATAGGTGGAGATCCAAAGAATATGAAGTCATTACCTGATGGTTTCCAACCATGGAAAGATTCAAAAGGAGTGACTCCTTTCATGACTTTATGCGGGATATGGTTCTAGATGTAATTCACATAGTTAATATCTTCTACCCAATATTGTGGTGTCAGGAATATGGAGTGAAGCATACAGTTGGCCATCTATTTCAATAATTTATTATTTCATTCTACAACCTCATTCTAAGGACTACATGTTACTATCTATTGTAACTCAATTCCCTTTCTAGTGAAAAAATATTCAAACCTATTATTGACATATTCCCCACCGTTATCTTTCCATATTTTTTTAATGAATTTCCCTAATTACTTCTCTATAAGAGCTTTAAACTCCCAAAAACGTTGTAAACATCAAACTTATGACGAAGGAAGTAGGCCCAAGTGTATCATGAGAATAATAAATTAAGGTGAAAATTTATCGTGCTATGGTGAAGGAAGGTTTGGGAAAAGGCCTTGAGACATCATTGTGTACCAAATCCAATACCTGAGTAGCTCTCAAATCCTTTACTTTGTCAAATTTCTCTTCATGATTGTTTCTAAGGGTGAAAACCTCACAAAGACCTTTATAAAAAATAAGTCTAGACAAGCCTTCGACATTTTCATATTTTATTAATTGTTCCAAGTAGTGATAGTTAAGGTGTCCAAATTGCTCATACCATAGTTTTCTAACCCCATATGTGTGAATCAAAAATGTAGTCATAGAAGTGCTGGAATAAAAATGTGAGAAGGTGTATAATTGTGCGTAGTGATGCCCTTCCCTCTACAACTTTAGTACCTCTATCTATCTCTATGATGATAACTGAATCTAGGCTGAACTCATATCTCCTGACCTTACATATGTGATTGATTTGGTATGCTGATAGAAATTTTGTGGAAAGTGTTGGAACACTTAGAACATTGTTGAATGTTCCACCATTTAATTCAAATGACCCACTCATTACAACTACTATAGAGGTTTCATCAGCCAGTGTGATAAAGGAAATGCTACATGACATCATGGAAAATAACTAAACATGCAAGGAACCCATGTGGTGTGAATCACTAGAGTTAATAAACCATGATGAAGTTGGAGCTACTAAAACAACTAAAGCTTTTCCCTTATTCTCTTTACTATTTTATTTTTCCTTAGAAGTTTCTTGGGTTGATCAATTTTTGTTTAATAGATTTAGGGACCCCTAACATTATTATTCTTTAGAATATGAGTAAGGTGGCCAATCTTCTTCTTCATACACTTGTGTTCATCATTCCCAAGTTTCATGCAATTGGAATACTTAACCCTTTATTTCTTAGGTTTAGCTTTGGAGGAGAAAGACTCACTGGTTCTTTTGGAGAGGTTAGGTTTTTGATCCTTTTTCTTCTCTTGATCATTTTTATATTTTTTATTCTCCTTGTTATTTGAAGCCTTTTGTTTCCCATTTTTAACAATTTGAGCATGTGATTTTGATGACTTCAATGTACCCATCTGTATCAACATGTCTTGTTCATGAGTCAAGTAAGATATATTATCATCTAAAGATGGAATTTTCCATGTGGATCTAAGAGAACTCTTATTAGTATGGAAGGTAGAGATAAACACATAATAATTTAGACCCAATTTTTATAGTATAGAAAAAACTAGTTGATCATCCTTCTTCTCTATTCCGTATTATTTTAACTGCAATCTTAAAGATTTAAATTTGGTGAAGAAATCTTGTAGGATTTCAAAAATACTAGGACTCAAAATGATGAGATTGTTCTCCAATTCATGACCTCTCATGAATTCTTTAGGTGAATCAACAGACTCAACAAAATAGAGGAGACCTAGAGAACTAGATAGACATAACAACCCAATTACTTCATCACACATAGTAAACCATTTTACCTTTTTTACATCATTTGTTGGCTCAGTTTCAATACACATAGTTATTCGATGTAGTCATTTCCTTCTAAAAAAAATTATATTTTATAATTCCATTCATGATAGTTAAAGGGCATGAGTGATGACATTTGATTCACATCCATATTATTATAGAAATAGAAACAAAGTGTGGAAAGATAGAGATGACACACAACACCCCCTGACAATTATGCTTTTGACCCACCCAATTTTGACACTTTATAATTTTAGTATGATTTTACAAAATAAATTCAAGACCAATGGATCATGCATGAAAAATCATGAACTTTTAAACAAAATGAAACTCAATTCTGAGTTATCAATAAAAAATTATAGCAATTTTAGTTTTCCCTCCATTAATGGCTCAATTTAATTAAATTACACAAAATTAAAAATGCACCAAGTGAAAAAATTCAAACATATCCTTGCATTTATTCTTTGGAATTGGAAAGGATGGACCACCTCAATCATAATGCTAAGTTTTTACTACTCTGCCTATACACCTCTATTTGCATTTCATGTAATAAGTTTTTCTTTCAAAGGTGAAATAAATAAAAAACAAGATATTTTAAAAACCAAAAATCATGCTTGTTTTGAATATTTTCTAGGGCATAATATGGATTTTTTTAGCTTTGGAAGGAAGGTATGGCAACTATTTTTCACATGTGGGTTTGAAAAATGTAGATTATAAGGCAAAAAATGGAGGAAGCGTAATCAATGGATGGAGGACACTATGTCAGTCTGATATTTTCGGTTCGAAGGGATTCTATTAAAGCAAAAGTATGCAAATGAAACACAAAACACAATTTAAAGGTTTCATTGATGGAGGATCATGCCTTTATTTTGTTTTTAAATCTATAGAGGGCTGCCATTAATGTCCAGGTTTATACAAATACATATTTGAATGCCAAAAATGGAGAAATCAGAGGCCCAATGGAGAGGAACATGCATTTTTGAGGCTAAGACATGCTACCAAGACATGTTAAAAACCCAAAAACAAATATCCATCAAAATGTTTCCACCCTTTAGCTCAGAAAATGCTAAAAAATGCCCAAAAAATAGTAAAAAAACATGTTGTATGGATTTTACTAGAAAACTTGAGAAAAACCCAAAACTTGAAATTTTGCTAAAAATATCATGTTTTGATGATTTGATAGGTGATCTATAGGTTTTAACATGTTATGGATGTAATGGTGAGGTCAATGTTTCCTAAAATGCATACAAAAAGTGAACTCCAAATCAACTAATCAAAAAGTGATTACCCTTGTTCTTTTCTAATTCTCCAGATCATCAGGGGATGCAAGAGAAGAACATACTAAGGGAATAAAGAGTTCACGGAAATAATCTCAAGATTTAAAATATATTTTTCAACAATAAACTAGACAAACATATACCAAACTCACTTTTATACTATATCGGAGTGTGCGAGGATTTTGGCTTAATGAATGCACTATGTAGTTACAAGAATCAATAAATTACAAAGAGGAAGATGCAATATAAAATCTCCATTTACATTAGAAATAAGGTGCACTGGGGGTCAATTTATAGGAATTATGTCCCCTAAGATACAATAGGATTGTGATAAATGTCACAATCCTATGGAGAGACCAAAACTACCCAATCACTCACAAAATGACAAAAAGAGGAATAAACCCCAAAGTAAGCCACCCGAACAAGTGCAAAAAGGACCCAAAAATAAACCAATTGGATAAAACCTCTTTTCATACTAGTAGTTTGCAAAACACGTACGTAACTTATGCAAGAAAAACCTATGTGTAGGAAAAACCACTAAGGGTGGAATATCCTACACTAACAATATATTCCATCATGAAGAGAAAGTATACTGTTATGATCAATATTTATATACAATTAAATAAACACTTAAGAAGTAAGGCTTTAGTTTTTATTAAAATAATTTATTCTATATGTTGATCAGCAAGTGTAGTCACAAAATCATGCACTTTAGGCATTATTTAGCCTGGTCTCATACTACTATTTAGAAGGTTCTTAAGTGAAGAAAGTACTAATTAATCCCACCTTTTGGCCATCTTGTTTTATCTTTTATTTCGTCATTCCCACACATTTTTATATACATGCCCAGCTATTTTGGCACTTTCCCATCATTTTAGCCTAAATCGGGGCAGCCCATGCCTGTACTGGGGCATTGCCTGGTCCCTCCCGGGGCCCCAATCCTTGTTTTACTTTCCCGACCTCTTTTTGGGCTCTTTCTAGCCATTTTTCATCCTTATCTTTTTCCTAGTCAGCCATGTCAGGATTAATTACAAAATTAGAGCAAGAGAACCCTATAAATATAAAGTTATGAGACCATAATGAGGGTCCTAGCGTCACTTACTACTATCACTCCATCTAGAGTTGCATCCATTGCATCACTTGCATCCACATAGTTCCATGCATCAAGGCTAGGAGATCTGCATCAACACACACTTCATAGGGGGAGGGATTCTATTATATTCCATGCACACATACTATTACATTTTCTACATTTAGTTATTGCTCGCTACTTCACAAAGTGTGACTGGAACAAGAGCACCTAGGGCATGACATGCACACACACACACCAGAACTACATTTGGGTCTGAAATGTAGTGCAGTGCTCAGTTTAGTAAGCCCACTGTTGTGGCAGTCTGAGGTCAGTCTGACCCATTCATTTACATCTTTTTTTTTTAGGGTTTTGATACTTCCTTTTTGTCTCTTGCAGGTCATTCAACTTCATCTTGCTATATTCGACACATTCGGTGCAGTTTAGAAAATCCAGTGCGACAGACAACGAAGGTTATAGACATATCTTCCGACCCAGAAAGAACCAAGGTTCTAAGATTTTTCAGAGACCAGGGTGCCTATTCTGCCATACCAGGCACCCCGGGGTGCCCCAGTACCCTCTTGGACACTCCAGTCTACTCAAATCTTCCAGATCCACTCTTTTTGGGACCTCTGTGCAGTCTGTTCCACTTCTGTATTTTCTTGTCAGACCTGTGACACTCTGCGACAATCATCTGCAATCAGCTGAGTTCATTCCTTACCTTCCTCTTACATATTAGGGTTTTATTTTCTATTCAATCATTTTAATAATATTTTAGTCATTTCATATTACTTTAGTGCATTTATTTACAATGTTTATGTCCTCCTAGATTAGATTAACTATCATTACATTATCCCCATTTTAATTAATTTTAGTTAATCATTTTGGTGAACCCGACTCGACCTACACACTCTTCCAATCCTCATTCTCCTTAGGATTCCTTTCATCATGGCTATCTCCATTCATGACTTTCTACTTCTTCACCCTGAATTACGAGCTAAAATTATTACTCTTTTACTCACTACTCGTATTCCTGACAACACTCATCCAAGACATAGTCTATAACACTTTTTGTGGATACGCATTCTCTCAGCATATTACTTTCCCATCTACTCCTCATAATGTACTGTGCTACTTTTGACAATGATCCACCTTTGCATATTATCTCTCGCATTCATAATGTCATCTGTTAAGCGCACTCTAATTGATAATGGATCTGAGCTTAATTTATGTCCCATGTCATTTCTCTAAGTTTTAGGTCTTACTGCTAGTGACATTAATCCCTCTAGTATTTCACTACGTGCTTATGATGGTTCCACTCATCCATGTTTTGGTCATGTCACACTACCCATCACTGTTGGTCCTAAGATTGTCCACACGGTCTTTTTTGTTGTTGATTTCCCAGTTGCTTATAATTGTCTACTTGGTCGACCATGGCTTCATGCCATGTGAGTTGTCACATCTACTATCCATAACTGTGTTAAGTTCTTACATGAGGGCATAGAGTATACCATTTTTTGTGACCATGATCCATTTCAGTATTGTGACCATGCTCCAAACACTAGTCTTCCTATTCCAAGTATTAATACTACACATGATCCTCAACCTATGGACGAACCACCACATTTACCACCACTTGATGGTACTATTTGTGTGATAGATGTCATTTCTTCTATGCCACCTGCTACTACTACTGCTATGATTCCTCATCAGGGGCCTTTCCTAGTCTATGGATGTCGATCTATCACATCCCCCTCCAAGTACATTTCCTACTTTACCACGCCCACCCTTCACTTGCACACTTCTCATTCATAACTCATATTGGGAACATATTCCATTCAGATCCTACATGTGATGTCACTACATGTTCCCATGATGGTCTAGCTCATCTTGGTTTCACTTTTGAGGACCTCCATCCTTCTACTCATGTTCTCATCTATACTATGGCTTTGTCACTATCACCACCGCTTATGGTTTGCGTGTTTTTCATCTTCTAGTCTATTTATCACATACCCCTTGTTCTTCTCCACTCACATTAGGGGACTCTTTGGCTTACTTATATTGGAGGCACATTAGATCCTAGTCACACCAACATTTCATTTCCTATGCCTTTCGGTGATGTTTTCATCTGCAATAGTTCTTTTCTTGGCTACTCACATAATTTCACTCGGTGGTATGCACACGATTTCCCACATCCTCCATTCACTGATGAGGAGTATGCTATGGGCATGTACTCGTTTACATCTCAATGGCTCATTACATGATCAACCTAATACTATAGCTTACCAAGTTACTAATGCATATCCATTTGAATTTTGATCCAAAGGATGATGATCTTCTTGATGAGTTTACATAGTCCCTTGGCACACTACCGTGGGGGGAGGGCATAACACATTACACACTCCCCCTAGGCATGTTTTAGCATAGTTACATAGTCTTACATCACACATTTTGTACTTATCATTTATCATCCTTTCCTATAGGCATATCATATCACACGTCATAACATTGTCATTACCCGATGATGCACTCTTATGCTTTGGTTCACACTTGAATGTTGAGGGATTACCATTACATCTGAACCCCACACACCACACTTTAGGCATTACACATTCATTTCATCATACATTATGTGTCTATACACCATACATTCTACACTTAGTCTACATTATACTAGTCCTCATCTACACACTGACATACATTATTATCTATCCACGCACTAGGTCATATAACATATGCATATATTGCATCATTTCTACACATATCATACTTATATGCTACTAGGTTACATTACATATGAGTCTAGCTTTACAATTTATCATACTACATATTACATTCTATCTACATCTATATTTATATCACATTTTACACATTACATAGTATACATCTTACACACCCTACACATCCTACATTGCATTTCCCACACCGCGCATTTACAATCCTACTCATCATATGGTCACCTAGTTTCACCATACATGCTACATTGTTTTCTACGCACTGCACTCACCACCCTATGATGCACTTTAGTTCCTCGTCCATACTCGAATGTCGAGGGTTTACCAATCAAATGGACCTTACACTCACCATGCGACATTTCATCATGCAACATTTTCCAACCTAGTGACATACGCTTTAGGACTAAATCAGTCACCTATTCTATCATTTTGTAGTGGTATACACCTTAGGTTACATCACCACTCCCTCCTTTCATCTCATAGTGATATACGCTTTAGGCTAAATCATCACCCATCTCTATCATCATGTAGTGATATACGCTTAGTGCTAAATCATCACCCACAATTTTCATCATTTAGTGATATACACTTAGTGTTTCATCATCTTATAGTGATATACGCTTAGGGATAAATCATCACTCATCATATAGTGATTCTTAGTGCTAAATCATCAATCCATTTTCATATAGTGATATACGCTTAGGGCTAAATCATCCACTCATCCTTTCATCTTATAGTGATATATGATTAGGGCTAAATCATCACTCTCATTCAACACAGTCGTGATATACACTTCACCTCATTATATGCTTAGGGTTCACGCATCATCTCATCCACATGATACACATCATTCACATTACATCACACTCATCACATTTAGTAGCGCTAGACACAACAAAACACTACTCGACCATTTCCTGATGATGCACTCTCATTTACGGTTCATTCTTGACTTGCTGAGGGGGAAAAAAAATGAACCTCATTACATACACTTCCATACACTAGGGGGAGCACGTTGCTCTTATCATTCCATCTTGCATTCCATTCCATCCATCCACACATACTGCATTGTCTTGGGGGCATTTACTCTTGTTTACTAGTGTTTTGCATGATCACTTTACTACACATGTTAGATTGATTTCTTATATGTCATTATCTATATCATACACACATGCATGTTCATGCCTTTGTTTAGTGTGATTGCAGATACAAGACTCTTACACGCACGACATGGATGCTTGCCTTCTACCCTTCCTATACTGGTCATTGGGGGCATCCACATTCATCTCATACAGGTGTTATTGTTTCATTTTGTACTTAACATCTTACATTACTTGATCATACATGACTTTGACATATTGGTTATTGCTCTAACATGCTAATGGGTGTTCCATGTGCAACACTTATTTTGTAGGATTACATGTTTCCATGACTACTTGTTTGTTTGTCTCTACTTGTCTGCTATTGTTTTCCATTGTATGTGGGTATTTTCCCTATGTTTGTGTGCACACTTGTTTGTTGTTTGGCCATGATGGCCTTGCATGTCTTGTGACATCGTGAGTGATGTCCCATGTTTGCAACCCACTTTTGTGTAGCTTACTTGTTTCTTGCGTGTTTACACTATTGTGCTTGGTAGTTTCTACATTGTCTATGTATTTTACACTTGTCTTATTACATGCATGTGTTTTCGATACTAACACTTGTTTTGGCTAGCCATCCTTATTTGTGTGTGCCTTGGTTTCTACCAAGCACACCCTTTTCCCCCTACAGGGAAGAGTTACAGAGTTCAGAGTGTGGTAGGTCCTCTTTTGGGGCCGCATTCTCCTATCAGTGATGTCGTGCATGCACCCCCAAAGAGGGGGGCATCATTGAGGGTTTACATACTAACACAAACGTATTTACACTGGTTCAGTACAGTGCACTTTCCACCCTTGGCATTGTGGGTTTACATACAACGAGTGGGTTCAGACCAGTCTACAAACCCCATACACAATTAATTTTATAGGACATGGTGTCCTTAGCATTTTTGGGAAGCAGTTACAGGCTTGGAGGTTACAGTGGGTGTGCCTCTCTACACTACTTTGGCCAGTGGCGTCAGATCGTCCCAAAAAACTAGGACAATACAAATATCTCTTCACACACATTTCAGCAGAAGCAGTTAAAGGTTGGAGGACACAAAGCATTTCCTCCCTACACTTCTTCAGCCAAGGGTGGCATGAGATCACCCAAAAAAATCACAGCAGTACATGATATCCTTCTACACCCTTTCTCTTGACATGGATCAGGTGCACATGTTCCATTTACACTTTCCTTTTTCAGCGTATTTTACATTTGTGTATTTTACACATTTCTATACACGTGTATTTTACATAGCATGTTTTTACATACATACATATTTGACTACTTGATCATTTTCTCCTTGTAGGTCCGACCATATGAGAAACAAACAGTCAAATTGGGGGTAACAACAACAACAACAACGATGACAACAACAACATTCCATGCGATGGAACACATGCCTTACTAACCATGCAAGGTACACTACACACTGTAACAACTACACACATGTTTCCACCCTAGGTTCACTCTCATCACTTTTTCTATGCACATTTTTCATCTATAGTTTCCATGCTCCTCCATCATTTTTTATCATTCCACACTTTTATCTAGTCCTTTGGCACATTTTCTACTACACTCTACATGGACATCAGGTACACATCTCTATCTACTTTATGTTACTGAGCTTTCCACTCACTAACATAAAGTGGGGGAAAATGTAGTCACAAAATCATGCACTTTAGGCATTATTTAGCCCGGTCTCATACTACTATTTAGAAGGTTCTTAAGTGAAGAAAGTACTAATTAATCCCACCTTTTGGCCATCTTGTTTTACTTTTATTTCATCATTCCCACACATTTTATATACATGCCCAGTCTATTTCGGCACTTTCCCATCATTTTAGCCTAAACCAGGGCACCCAGGCCTATACTAGGGTGCCCCGGGGCCCTGGTCCCACCTGGGGTGCCCCGATCCTTGTTTTACTTTCTTGCCTCTTTTTGGGCTCTTTCTAGCCATTTTTCATCCTTATCTTTTTCCTAGTCGGCCATGTCAGGATTAATTATGAAATTAGAGCAAGAGAACCCTATAAATATAAAGTTATGAGACCATAATGAGGGTCCTAACATCACTTACTACTATCACTCCATCTAGAGTTACATCCATTGCATCACTTGCATCCACATACTTCCATGCATCAAGGCTAGGAGATCTACATCAACACACACTTCATAGGGGGAGGGATTCTATTTTATTCCATGCACACATACTATTACATTTTCTACATTTAGTTATTGCTCACTACTTCACAAAGTGTGACTGGCACAAGAGCACCTAGGAATGACATGCACACACACACACACACACACACACACACACACACACACACACACACACACACACACACACACACACACACACACACACACACACACACACACTAGAACTACATTTGGGTCTGAAATGTAGTGCATCACTCAGTTTAGTAAGCCCACTGTTGTGGCAGCTGAGGTCAGTCTGACCCATTCATTTGCATCTTTATTTTTTTAGGGTTTTGATACTTCCTTTTGGTCTCTTGCAGGTCATTCATCATCTCGCTATATTCGGTACACATTCGAGCGCAGTTTAGCAAATTCAATGTGATGGACAGTGAAGGTTATAGATCATATCTTCTCAACCTAGAAAGAATTAGATTCTGAGCTTTTTCAGAGACTAGGGACACCTATTCTGCCATACCAGGGTGTCCTGCAGGGCTCCAGTACCCTCCTAGGTGCTCAGTATCTCATATATCTTCAAAGATCCACTCTTTTCAGGACCTTTGTGCAGTCATTCCTAGCTCTTGTATTTTCCTGTCAGACCTGTGACACTATGCGATAGCCATCCATAATCAACTAAGTTCATTCCTTACCTTCCTCTTTCATATTAGGGTTTATTTCTACTAGTTCAATCATTAATTAATCATTTCATATTACTTTAGTGCATTTATTTACATTCATTTTAGTCCTCCTAGATTAGATTAACTATTATTACATTATCCACATTTTAATTAATTTTAGTTAATCACCAGGAGATACTATTCATAAAAAGTCAAGAAATGTTGAATCAAAGGAATATGAGTTGGGTGGAGTACCTATGAGGCTATACATTTGTGTTGTGGCACAAGAGTGTAATCATAACAAGGTTTTTAATGGATTGAGTAAATGTAAAAATTATATTAACAAAGATGAGAATATAAGTTTTGGGTTTTGAGTCCAGGAAAGCACTATATACAAGAGATGAACATTTACATGAAGTATGGGATGTGTGAAAATATCCATTATGTATTGATGGGACACCTTGGATCAAGTATTTGTTACAAAAGGGTTTTTTTAATTAAAGGAAGACATTTTACATTCTAGAATATCAATGCAAGAAAATTTGGTGAAAAGAAAACATAGTGGGGGATCAAAAGGGTATTTTGGAGAAGATTAAATAGTAGGGAAGATGGCGTAGGGATATTTTGGATATGGATGATTATGGAGTGTAATTTTTTTTATTAGAGTATACAATATGCTAGTTGGATTGTTGGAGTGAGAAAATGACTAAGTTCCTAAACATGCAGGGATGCGTGTGCGTGCATGGGAGTAGGAGGAGAACACATAAGGCTTAGTAGGGTTACATGTGAGACTGCGTAGAAATATAAACATGTTGAAGACAACCATTTTTCTAGGGACATGCTAAGAATATAATTTGAGTGCTCAACATGCAAAGGATACCTCAACAAACAAGCATTGGCTATTTTTGGAGAAAGTACATGCAAACTAAAGATGAAAGAAAATGCATAAGTTTAGCTATTAATAGGATTAAAGAAAGTTATATTTATAGGATAATCTATTGTTAGATCCATTGTAAGGGCATGCAACTATTAACGCATGGCTATTTTGAACTCACCTATTATTAGGAAGTGCATAAGCGGTGAAGGGAAAGTCCCCACCCCTATATAAACTTTTTATATTTCATTGTATTGGGGACACGTGGTGTAGATGTGTTTACTATTCAAGGTTATGTAATTAGCCCTATTATGTAATACTTTGAGGTAATGGATTATAGAGGATGGATTCTGATAATAGATGTATCTGAATATGGTGAATACATGGCACAATTGATCTTGGTTGTTATCTAGTCTGTTATGTTTCCTTATTACATGTATTTCCATTCTAAGCTCATGATATGATGTATGTATGATCTGCGCTTAGATGGATGCTTTGATATTGACTGTCATGGATATGTATGATAACATCTTGAAAAACAAGAATAAAGGAGGGACCTGATAGCTTCACGTGATTTGGATGAGCGTTTAGATCTATCTGAATGAGATGCCAATATGAATAACAGTTAGGTGGAAAAATAGACTACATTTTGGTTTCGTTGTTGGGACCTATTTTCAAACTATCTTCTAGGATGTTGTATGTAGATGGCGTATCGATTGAATTTGGAGAGCATTGAAATTTGGGTAGAAGACGAATAAGATAAGTTTGCACATAGGTATAACACTGGACCTTATTTCAATACACAATGGTGGGTGGGAGATAATATTTATCATGATCTCTATGAGATGTTATTCAACTTATTTCTAGTAGAATTGTAGGAGTGGATAGAAGCATATGAATTAGGAAAGAATTGGGGGTATAAGATGAAGTTTTGGATGCAAGAATATTAATATAATTTGTTTGATGATTATGTGGAATGGACTAGAGCTGTAGATTGTTGGTGGGATAGAGTGTTGCATAATTATTTATTGGAGTACACTATTTCTTCTTATATGTGCCTGGAGGAAGTTGATTTCAGATTCTTGCGTGAGCCCAGAGGATCATATTTGTGTGCTATCCCTTTGGCCATAAAGATCTTTATAATAGAACTAGATTTAGAGAGCCTCCCTATGGCTAGCTAAACCCTCACCGCGTGCAAGGAAGGAGAAGATGTGGTGAAATATGGTGGTCCTAACAGTAGAAATATAGAGAGAGGAAAGATAGACCATGTTTAATGAAGCATAAGAGAGGGTTATGAAATGCATAATGGATAGTGTGAAGGCAATGGAGATGAGGAGAATGATGGCTCACGAAGGTTTTGAAGCTCCAGTAGAAGATGAGGAGCCACAACATTAGGTACTCCTAAAATTGGGAAAGCGCAAAAAATAATCCCCTTCAGATTCGGATAAGAGAACGTCAGAGGAGAGAAAAAGGACCACATGCACACATCTAATCCCACCTATCCACCTAGCCATTTTTCTTGGTGTTCCAAATCTAGAGGTAGTAATTAAGAAGTAAGATATTGTAAGTAATCAAGAAGATACATGTAGATATCATTTTGCGGTTAATTTAGAAGTGCATCAAACAATAAACACACATATGGCAGTGCAACAGATGTCATTTTTTAGAGGATCAATTACAAGCTTATTTTCAGGAATGTCATCAGGAAAAAATGTTGGTGTGTAGAACATTGGGAGTACTTCCGTAAGTGATGCTACCACACAGACCATGGGTCTTTAGTTTATTATTACAACTAGGACATAAGGGAGTACATCAATTGGTTCACAGCCCACCGCAAGGGGTGCGAGAGGATCAGGAAGATTAGGAGGAAATAATGTGGAGGTTCTGGTTCTAGATTTTGTGGGCAAGGTCCACACCCTCTACAGCCACCTCAAAAAATTCTACAATGACAATAGAAAACTCAAGTTTACTTTGAGATGTATCTCCACTTGCTAGAGTATAGAGGCATTGAAGATACAATAGAGCATGCACACAAGTGTGAGATACTATGGCACACTAAAGAAATTATAGATTCAGATAGGAAGGAAAGTCAGTTTACCACTACTCTTCAAGGGTGTGCATATAGTCGGTATAGGAATTAGGATCCACATTAGACTGCGGTGGACTACGATGCTTTGTGTTGTAAATTTTTGGTTGAGTTTCATATCCTAGAGTTTGAGTATCAGAGCATTATCATTCTCAAGGATATCAAGTAGGGCTTATCCAAAAGTGTGAGGGAGTATGCCATGTGTTTTAATAATCTATTGTCCAAATTGTCTTATGACATCCATCAAAGATAGCATGTGCATTGGTTCATTGGAGGATTGTTGACTCCATTATGTAGAGATCTGTCTCATAAGACATATACTGATATGCACAAAGCTGTGGAAGCAAATTTGAGTGTTGAAGTGGTTGGAACTGATGATACTAGAGTGAGCCCGTTCCTAGAGGCATAAATTACGGCTATGGTGAAACAGTTGGAGAAGCTTTACACTAATTTAACCCATGAAACGTGCAATAGTATATGGGTGCATAGATTTTTTGAGGTCGAAGGATATACTATGGATAGTTTTCCATGTAAGTCAGTGTGCGTGTTGTTACTAGATTGTGAGGTATGTCACTTGAACCATGATGTTTAGGATTGTCCTATTTTGTAGCGTGCTATTCAGAAGAAGGTGTCCATGTATTGTAATATTTACAATTCCCAATAATCATAACACCGCTGACTACAAACTGACTGATCACATCCATGAAGCCATTGAGACATGAATGCACCCAACTAGTGTGATGAGTGGATCAAAGGAATAAGAAATGACCAAAATAATGAAGGGCATAACAATGGGAATAAAAGGAATCGAGGCTTCCAAGGAGGATATTGAGGTCAAGGCCATGATGGTGGTAGAGGTAGATTCACATGAAGAACTTGTTATACTTGTGGAACTCTTGATCATTATCAATGTGGTTTCCCTTAGAATACAACTTTCTCATGGTGTGGGAAGCAACATAAGTTAGAGGATTGCTCGGATATATATGAAACACATAAGTACAAATAAGAAGAAGGGCAAGGGCATGTAAATGATCAAGGTACAAAGTGATGTTTCTGATTAGTGGATGCCTAAGAAAACAATTGATCTTGATTTACAGACAATAATGGTTACCACATGTGCTGAGGTTCCATGAACACGTGAGCCTCTAAAGTCAAAACTTCTCATCACAAGGGAGGAAGTGATACATGTTAAATATCCAGATGTTTGCACACCAAAAGGAAGTCTACTAGGAAACCATGAGAGTCATCAGGGACCTTCAAGGAGAAATACAGTTCTTGAAAGAAAAAGTGCATGAGAAGAGAATGAGAAAACATCATTGAAATACTGTAGAAGGATGTGTATGACTTGAAGGAGGTGTGTCAGATGTTGTGCTAGGAGAACATCATTTCTTTACTAAGAGAATGGCTACATGAAAAGGTGCCATGTGCTAGAGTTGAGTGTGAGAGGAAGATACTTTACACAAATCTACCACCTCAGAACCACAAGTTTGACAAGTAGATCACACTTGATACAATAATTGATGGGTGGTTATTATACACAAAATTCTGATCGAAAAAAGGCATGGAAAGTGAATATGTTGACTCTAGATGCCTGGAATTAGATTGGTAGACAAACATTGCAGATATCTTCAAATGTGTTGTATATGGTGAAAAAAAAATAGAGCTGTGCCTATTAGATTACTAAAGGATGCATATATTACTATTCAAGGAGCCAAGTTTACTAAAGACTTTTAGGTATTGGAACTTACTAAAGCAAACAAATTTCTAGCATTACTTGGGCGGCCCTAGTTCTATGCGAATAATGAAGATATGAAATTTAATAAAAGGTACATCAATTTTGAGAATGATGAGGAAGTGTGTGATTATACCTCTACTTAATAAGAAGGTTGATCCTTATGTTGAACCATTGAGTGAGGAGGATCTCAATAGGATATATGTACAGTCAATGGGCAGTCTAGAGAATTTAGAACCATCAAAGAGGGTGTGCTTCATTGTGGATACACACAGTCTATAAGTGACACTACTCGTGTTTCTTTTGATAACTAGGCTTCATGGAATGTATGAAATAGTCAGGTGTAAAATTCAAAGGAAGGGTCACTAGGATAATTAGTCCACGCATGGTGAGGTAGTTAGGATCTAATCAGGTACTAAGGTATATTGGTGAAGGGAATCTCGATACATTCTTATGTGCCATGGAAACTCGAGTGGCAGAATGAGGGGGATAAAAGAAACATGTTGGTTTATACCTTGTGTAGGGCAGTATGCGCACTGGTGGGGTGACATATAAAGATAGCCTCTTGGAATGGTGAGAAGTGAGAATCACCTTATCCACCAGGTTTAGCTTGGATAAATGTACTTACACAAATATAAAAATTTCATGGGAAGTATCTTGTCTCTTTTCACATCCATAACTTATGAGAAACTAATGGGCGTAGGGCCAAGAGGCCTTACGACCATCACTTTAGGTACATAAGTTCTATACCACACTACACGGATATATGTGCTTGGTATGTCCATGCATAACTAAAAAGGGAGACCGAAAATGGGCACAAGATGACTACACGTATGATCCAAACTTCTGATTACTTTTCTACTAAGCCTCCAGTCCATGAGGCCTTGCAGATAATGAAGCACATCAATCTGGGGGATAGTGCGAAGGCTAAAGATCACGTACTGGAAAATTTTTGGAGAACCTAATCTCAAGGAATGCCTTGATCTTGAGGAGACAGAAGAAGTAGATATGGGTCATGTCTGGAAGGAAAAAAATTTTAAATTGGTATTTATGATTACTGATGAGGAAGTTGACAATTTAGATGTTAGCCATACTGAAAGTGCATGTGAGGTGATGGACACTACAGATGATAAAAAAAACACATACCACGCCCTTATGAATACAGAAAAAGGTTTACATTGGTACTAAAGATGATCCCAAGGAGGCCATTATTGGTGATTATTGGTTAGAACAAGGCGTAGTGAAGATTATTGAAATCTTTCCCAAATTCCAGGAATTATTCCCGTGGGGCTATCATGAGTTAAATGGGGGTACACCCTTATTTAGGTGAAATGAATATCAAGTTAAAAGAAGGAACATGCACAATTAGGGAAGATACCTTACATGATGAATCCTAATCTGTGTGTGAAGGTGAAGGAAGAAATTGATAAAATGCTTAGATATGGAATTATTGAGCCTATTGAATAATTTGAATGGGTTTAGCCCCATAGTTATAAGGATAAAGAAGGATGGGAGGATAAGGATTTTTGTGGAATATATAGAACTCAATGCTTCATGCATTATAGATCATTTTTCGCACCCCTTTCATAGAAGAAACTCCTTGAAGGAGTTTTTAGGTGCGAGATGTATTATTTTACAGATGGATTTTTGGGTTATCACCAGGGTGTGCATTGGGAAATAAGATCAAGAGAAGAAAAATTTCACCACTGAGTGGGGTTTTGCATATATAGTTATGCCCTTTGGACTAAAAAATGCGCCAGTAATGTCCTTTGCACATTATGGTATAAGCATTTCAAGATTTTATTCATAAATTCTTACATGTATATTTTGGATGATTGGTCAGTGTATGGATTATTCAAGGATTATTATGATAATTTGGCGCTTATTTTTGAGAGGTGCAGGAAGTTGAGCATCTCTCTTAACATTAAGAAGTGCATATTTTCTACACCCCTTTGGAACTTTTCTCAGGCACATCATTTGCAAGGAAGGATTTTTGTTAGACCCAACCAAGATAGCCATAATATTGGGCTTAGAAGAATATACCAATAAAAGCAAGGTGCACAGATTTTTGGGACACATAGGGTATTATAGGAAATTCATCAAGGGATATGTAAAGATTTCCATGCCCTTAGGAGAGTTACTCAAGGATAAAGGGAAATTTTATGGGGGGTGACATGCAATAATAGACATTTGAGACCTTGAAGGAAAGGTTGACCACTACACCTATTTGTGTGATTTTATTTGTGGGACAAACCCTTTCATGTGCATGTATATGCCTCCGACATGGTGATTCGCATAGTATTGACAGAACCAAGAGAAGGGATTGTGGATCATACTATTTTATTTGTAAGCAGGAAGTTGATACCCATGGAATAGAATTACACTACCACTGAGTGCAATGTATTATCTATGATCTACGCGCTGCAAAAGTTTAGACAGTACTTGTTGGTCACCCCATTTATTTTCTATACAGATCATATGACACCAAAGTATTTAGTCAACAATCCTGTTTTGCAAGGGCACATATGTAGATGGATACTTCTATTTTAGGGAGTTTGATTTAATAGTTGTTGTGAAACTAGGTAAGAGAAATTCAAGGCCTGATCATTTATAAGGTATTAATTCTGGTGAGGACACACAGATCATTGAAGATATTATTCTGGATACATAATTATTTAGGTTGAACTGCACACCCACAGGTTTGGAATATATTGTTGCATTTCTTACATACTGGACAGGCAACCTAAAGGTATGAACTTTTTTTTAGAAAAAATAGCTTGTTATACATGTAACGCCTTATCAGTTGATTGATGGAGATTTGTACAATTTGGTCTATGATGAATTCTTGTGTCCATTGTGTACTTAAAAATGAGCATGATGCCATTATGGAGGAGGCTCACGGTGGAACAGAAGGAGGGAATTATGTAGGTGATGCTACTAAGCGCAAGATTCTTATGGTTGGATTTTAGTGGAAAACCTTGTATAAGAATGTTAAGGATTTTGTGAAGGAATGTAACCATTTTCAACACATTGGAAATCTTAGAAACAAGGATGAGATGCCTGTTGGTTGCTCAAACATGCACCTGCATCTTGGATCTCAAAAGGGCCAAGGTGTTTGAGACCACAATGGAACCATCCCCAAGTTGTGGGACCTTGCGAGCTTGGGATGGATCTTCGGAGAAGGCCAATTCCTCTATCTATTTCTAATACTATTGCTACTCCTAGTGCTAAAAGAGGAAACTAAGCTAAGAATCCCAAGGGACCAAGGAAAGAAGGATAACATGAAGTAAACTACACTAAAAGGTGATAACACTAGAAAAGATGTGTGAACACTATCTGTTCTAAGCGAGAATAATAGGGAATGCATGAAAGGAGGCTAGGAATGAGTAACACAGCAAAAATACACATTCAATAGATTGTTCTCGTGGAACACAACCAAGTATGGAACTGCAAGGGACTTGAAATAGCACAACAATACACAATGCAATAGAAGAGATAAGAAGAAGGAATGTAAACACGTTAGAACAAAGAATAGTCACAAAATGATGCTTTTGTTACTTCCAAAAATGCATAGAACTATTACAATGATAAGGAGGCCAATATCCACATGCAAGAGATAAAACATGGAGGTATGCAACTCAAAATATAGAAAATATGGAGTCCTTAGCAACATGCGTAAGGATCTAGAGTGTCGAACCCTTTACAATGAGCCTCGACCCCTCCTTTATAGATTTAGCCCAGAGAGGAAGAAGGAGAGAGAGAAGTGGGAAAAAATAATTCAAAGCTTAACCACCATCGTTAATGCCTCCTACAAATCTGCCCCAAATCTGTCGTGTCTGCATCAATTACTTGTTCGACGCCTCAAAGGAGGAGGAACGACGGATCAGATCAAATCCAATCTAGTTGTTGGGGGTAAATAGATCTTGTATTAATGGCTGATGAACATGGTTTCTTCATTTTTTTCCCACCTAACCTCTCCAAAATTAAATTTTAAGATCTCCACAGCATAGACGAGGCTGAGATCTTTCCAACGGTGCCAGATTTTTTTAGATTTCGAGCACTGAATCAAAAGATATGCTCATTTGAAATTTGAAATCAGGTTCGTACAAAAAGGTGGGAACCAACTACCAAAATGGGCCTCCTTTGAAACCAGACACGTGGAGGGCTGACACATGTCTAAGGGAAGCCTTTGTAATTCACTTTTGAAGTTGTGCTAGGCTGACACATGGCTGTTTCCGTGGTTCGCTTAGTTTCTTCATGTTTTGGCTAAGTATTTTTCTCGGTAGGGGTCATATATCTGACTGGGGACACGCGATAGCTTGACGCTAGTTTGGAAACCCTTCCCCAATTTTGCTCTTGAACTTGTGCCATGTTGACACTTGGCATCCTCCACTGGCCTGTATCAATGATTTGACTATTTAATCCTGACCCTATCCTTTTAGGAAACTGGGACACGTGGAGGCTCTGTGCTCATTTAGAAACCCACTCAAGATTTTTCCTTTGAAGGAGCGTCAGGTTTCCAGGTGGAAAGAAGGTGAACGCGTGGAATGTGGGTACAAGGGAGAAGTGGGAGAAAGAGGTGAAAAGGGGCATGCGCAAGAGGAAGGAATACTTGCAGAAGGAAAGTATGAAAACAAGACGCGGGCATTCAACTAAAGGAAGGCGCGTAGAGGGAGAAAGAAAAGAGGATGCGCAAAAGAACTGAGTTTGGGTAAGCGTGCAAGAGGAATTCTAGGGACTTAGCTAATTGGAAGCTAAGTCTACAGAGGTGCGTGCAAGGAGTGCATGACAGGATAGGAGAGAAAGTGGGCATGGAGGAGGAAGGCGCGTAAGGGGAAATGGAAGGAGATAGAAGAATGAAAAAGGGAGTAGGAAAGCACGTAAGGGCGCGTAGAGGTACTGAAATTGTGCCAAGGTGTCTTAAAAGAACAATCTTGAGCTTGCACAATATGAAATGTGAAACACCAAAGTCAAGATGAAAATATAAGTTATCCAGATAACTAGGAGAGTTATTTGGATAACAGTTTTGGCAAATTTTGGAGGCCATTTGCCTGTTAGATGAAGAGACTAGTAGCCTTAGAAGTCCATTGGGCACTTAATTTTGAAGATCTGGTCTGTAACTTGAAGAACACCTTGGAGTCACTTGAAGCTGTTTGAACTTTGAACTAAACCTCACAAATGCTGAGAGAAGCTATGCATTCTAGAAGTAAAAAAAGAGCATGTGTAAGAAGCACGTGAGGGGAAAGAACTATGTAAAAAAAAATAATGTGTGTGGAGCACACTTGGAGGAATTGAAACTACTTAATATATACAAAATGATGTAAAAAACCTAATGGAAGGGTTTGAGATTGATCCTGTTTACCAGGATTTGCAGCATGCTTCCATCTAGATGAGTTAACTCAAAAGAGTTATCTTCTTTGCAGGACCTGATGATGTATGGGCCAATCTAAAGTGCATCAAACTTTGAATAGCGACTTGGTTTAGCTCTGTCAACATCCCATTTTAGAACCAAGTCCTTAACTTTGAAAGCTTAAGGCCTAGCATTTATGTCAAACCATTTCTTTGTTGCTTGCTGATGCTATTCTAGCTTGATCATGGCAAAGTTTTTGAGCTCTTCAAGATGAACCAACTCTACCATCCTGATTTCTCTCTGATCCGCACCCTCAAATTCCAGCTGCTGGGCAGATGCCAATGAATTTATTTCTAGTGTTAAAGGAAGGGCTACCTCCTTGCTATAGACAAGATTGTAAGGTGAAGTTTCTATTGCCCTTTTTACTATGATTCTATCTACCTAGAGCACGTGTAAGACCTTTGTATGCCACTATCTTTGGTTGATGTTCATTGTGCACTTTATGATTCTTATCAGGTTCTTGTTTGTTGATTCTGTCCAGACCATTGCCCTGAAGGTAATAATTGGAATAGGTTTTTAGGAAAATGCCAAAACTTAGAGCCCAATCAGTGATTTTGGCAACAAGGAAGGCCTTTGCATTATCAGAGATAATGATTTGAGGAATGCCAAACCTTGTGGCTAAACCATTCAAGAAAGTCAATGATGACTACCTAAGTTGATTCCTTAAGTGCATGACAGCTTCTGTCCATCCGGTGAAGTAATTTGTAGCTGTCAGCATGCTATTTATGTCTAGCACTTGAAGGCAGATTCATCATGCCTACGAAGTTGAAACCCCATTTACGTAAAAGGCTGATCCGCTTGGATTGGTCGGAGGGGAATCACTTGGCCAATATTTTCTTTCCTATAAAGAAAGTTCTACTCCTTGCATTTTGTGACCCACCTATGTGCATCTGCAAATACGGTAGGCCAAAAGATACCTACCATTATGATCTTCATTAATGTAGTTTTGGTAGAGAAGTGTCCACCAGATAATCCATCATGAACTTCTACCAACACTTGCTCAATCTATGCGTACTGTTGATACATCTTAACAACATGCCATCTAGATTTATTTTGAATAGAATTCCATCAATCAAAACATAAGGGATAGATTTCAACCTTAGATGCCTTCTCTTTGCTTTGTTCAAACCGGAAGGGTATGCGCCCTCAAAAATGAATGCGATCATGTCCTTCATCCAGTCACATGCACACCAGGGTTTTATATTATGTTCATGTTCTACACACTGGGAGGTCTTCATCTAGAAATAATGAAGCCTTAAGTTCACTTTAGATGCATCCTCAGCAATCTACTTGCAGAGTGCACTACCTCTTACTTGTTTTGTGGCCTTAATAGTCACATCATATTCCATGATTTTTGTCACCCATCACGCTCTCTTCTCACTGATTTCTTGTGCCCATGATGAAGTCTCTGATATATGATTGGGAGACTAACACTTTGATGTGATTTGTGACGAGCATGCTTTTGAATTTATTGAGCGCGTGCATGATGGCGAAGACTTTCTTCTCCATATGAATGTATTTCAATTCATAATCCTTCAACGTTTAGCTGAACAAGGCCACTGGCTATTACAACCCTTGTTCATTTTCCTGTGTTAGGTCAGCATGACAATGCTTGCATCAGCACCATAAGCATAAAGGATGAAATCCTTTGAGTAATCTGGATTGATGAGTTTTGGAACACAAGCAATCTCTTTCTTGATCTTTTTGAATCTTTCTCTTCCTTCTGCTATCCATCTGAGGGCTATGTCATTTTTGAGCATGAGGGTGATGGGATGAACTAGTCCCACAAATTTAGGGGTAAAACAGCCTAACAAAGTTAATCTTTCCAAGGAAGGAATATAAGGCCTTTTTTTGCACCGGTAGGGAAAGAGCTAGGATGGCTGAAAAGTTCTCAGGGTGAATTGTGATACTATATTTCAAAACCACATGGCCCAAGAGCTTTCCCTGAGACACCACAAAATTGCACTTTTTAGGGTTAAGAGATACCCCAAATTCTCTACATATCTCAAAGTCCTTTTCTAGGTGTGTCATGTGATTCGTGCCTTGATTTGAGAAGATAGTTATATCATCCAAGTAAACCAACATGAACTCATTGATGTAACCTTTGAAGGTAATATCCATGGCACGCTTAAACTTTGCACCCACATTTGATAGACCAAAGGGAATTTTTCTGGTATGCATATGTTCCCCACTTGGTTGTAAATGTTTTTTTGAATTGATCCTCTTCCTTGACTAGGATCTGGTTGAAACCCGAATACCCATCTAGCATGGAGAACCTTTGTGCGCTAGCCATAGTCTATAGAAACTGCTCCATTTAAGGGAGAGGATAATGATCCTTTAGAGATGCCTTATTCAAATCTCTGAAATCAAAAACAAAGTTTGATTTCACCATTATTTTTGCATAATAAAACCAGATTTGCAACCCAGGTAGAGTATTTGATAGGAAAGATAATTTTTCCCTCAATGATTTTTGATAGTTCCTTTCTCGTGAGGGGCTCTACTCTTTGGATTGACTGACCATTAATTTTGTTCTGACGGTCTTGATACTAGGATCAGGGTCAATTGAGTGTTGAGCAACACTTGGATCAAAAACTTTGAGGTCTTCATACTCCCATGAGAAAATTTCACTGTATTTTTGATAGAAGAGAGATGAAGGCCTGTTTTTCTTCATGTGCACAAGTCCTGCTAAGTAGCAACTTCTTACCGCGTGCAATAGTAATGGAGGAGAAATCTTCTTGTGTGGCGTGCATGTATCTTTCTTCACCTTTGAACTCATCATCAGGGATGAACATTTTTTTATAAGGTGACCAGCCCTTTAGGTACACTTATTTGTCTTCAGGTATATTACTTAGTCACCACAGCTGTTATATAGATTCAGCTTGCATACTTGATGAAAATTCAGCTTCACTCTGGATAAACTGGATGATCTGCACATGTCACTGTCAAACACTTTCCAGCTGGTGTTATTGTTTAGGAATAGATGGTCTAATTACCATCTTAATGTGTTGAGTGTTTCCTTTGACAAAGTCCTCAACAGGAGAAAATTATGAACTGAGCGCGGCCATTTGGTCAACTTCTTTGTTCATTCTACGCGGGACTACCTACAGATTAAGGGCATCAAATCTCTCAAGTATGTCCCAAAATACTATGTTTATAAGCTATTCAATAGTAGCTTATTACTTGTCTATAATTTGTTGGCGACCTAGTGGATGACAAATTTTGTGTCCCTAAAGATCTGCAGTGCTTTAATTTTCTTCTTTTCAGCAATAAGCAAGCCATGCACCAATGCTTCATATCTCTGCCACATTGTTAGAACATGCAAACTACAACTTATGTGTGAAGAATAATTTCTCATCCTTAGGGGAAATGAGAACCACTCCATGCTCCTTTTCCATTTATGCTTCTTGATCCATCAAAATATAACTTCCATAGACTAGTTTGAACTTTTTGTTTCATGAGTGTGCATGGAAGCGTAGCATCTTCTTCTAGAATGCAATAAGTACCAAGCCTAGTTTCATAGGATTCCAATTCTTCAACATAGGGATAAAATTTGTGATGTATTTCCACCCATTTATCAAGCACTAGGTCTAGAACAAGAGGGTGGAAAAGAATGCTCTTCAGGAACTGAAAGTTTGTTCTTCCTAGATAAGATGATTGACTTGGAGAGGGAATGGGACATATGGCTCTACATGATAAGAAAATATAGGATTAACTTGTATGGTAAACCGGGTACCATACCTTGTCTTGAGTAACATATGAGACCAATCAGATGACAATTAACCACCCATTTTAGTAGTAAATTCTCTTGATAGACATAGGGAAAACAAAGGAGGTAGGTAAATAATTGACACATCTTGAGTTATTGTCAGGCTTGGACATGCATGGAGGGTTAACTCAAGATCCGTTATGAACTCCTAAGGTGGTTACAATTGATCCATCAAGTTGTAGGACTCCTTTAGACAAAGGGCTATATTTCAGACCTAAGACATCAGCTATCTTCTTAGGCATAACAGAAGTACTAATGCTTGAGTCAATCAAGTATTTATGCACTAGGTGTTTTCCTATAATCAAGGACATATAGAAGGGTGGGGTTTTAGAAACTTTACTTACTTGTTTCTCCTCTTCTTGGTGCAGATTTTGATAGATGCATGTGTCTTCTAACATAACCGGTTCAGTGCATGAAAGTTTCGCTAGATCTTCATGCAACAGATCCCGCATTGAGATGGAATGGTCAGGGCATCCCACATTGTGACGTTTATGTTTGTCTTTCTTCATCTGGTCAACAATGCTTGAATGGAAGCCCCCCCACGTTGTGCATTTGGGGAACAACATCTCTTTTTGACTGTTTAGGCATGTAGAAGCCTGAATTTTAGCTAGAGCAGAGGCCTTGGCCTACCAAAGGATGGGCATGTGATTCTTCAAAAGGAACTTTACATGCGGGACCTACTGCATAGGGATTTGAACATGCTTTTTCTACAAGAGGTATTTTTTGATTCTTTTTTCTTTTGAACATATACTTGTGTTTGATTAGATTGTGGCCTACACACCTGACTCTAATATTATTTTCTTATATCTTATGTTGTCCACAACTTGGGCATGCATGTTCTACTTGTATCTTCTGCAGCTTGGTTGATTGCACATAATTCCTCCACACCAAAGAACATCAAATTCATTTCCAAAGGATCTTAAGGTCTTTCTGGATTATCTGCTTCGTGGGTGCTCATTGAGGGATCATAAGATGAAGCATTCTGGATCATGAAGGCTTGGGCACACACAACATTAGAACAATGATATTGACTATGAGGCATTTTGCAAGGGAAGCACCATTTTGACTATTGTGCCAAATTGTTCTAGACCAAAAAAAATGCACTTGGCTCGCACTGGTTGTACTGGGCAGAGAAGGCACGAGAGGGAGAAATTACAATGGTAGATGTGCATTAGGCTACCACCTATCATTTTGCTAGTTGGGCATGTATCTTTGATTTTTGTATTGATTCCGAAAAGGTTGATTCCCTTGGCCATGTTCTTGATTGGAGTTGCCTCTATAAGCTTACGCACATACTAATTTTATAATGATATGATTTTGTTTGAAAAATTTCTGATCACGGCCTTCATTTATTCATTTTCCTTTTACTGTGATTGAGAATAGGATGTTGAGGCAACCAGCTAGCACGCTCTTCTCAGGAGTAAGAATCAAAGGCTATAGAAGGCTGGGGTGCTTACGACATTTATGGGAACAAGGGCATAGGCGGTCTTAGAACCAAATTTCCTACCTGAATGATACTATTTTCTACCCTTACCACAATGCTATAAGTAACAGGTAAAGTCCTACCTACCATAGATTGAATCATAACTGAAATATCACTGTTGAGCACCTTTAGATAATAAAGGAAAGCATGTTGGGCTGTAGGTATTACCAAAAGAGGAATTCTGTCCCAACTCTTCTGAAATTTGATGTTGAAATTAGTCATCTACTCTTTGGGTGCCCTCCTTGTTGTTGTTAGTTACTCCACCAAAGATAGGTGATATGAATTTTCCTCAAAATAACTGCATAGAGCTATTCCTAGCTCATCCCAGGTGTTAATAGATCCAAGTCTCAAGCCTTTATACCAATGAATTGCTTTACCTTTGGAAGAGGCTGCAAACAGCCTAACTGCTACATAATTATGTGTGATCAGATAAAGTGAACACACATTTGCTACATCCTAGATATGCTCTTGAGGGGTGACTTGATTCTCACCAGTAAAGTAAGGAATACTCTTGATCATGCCATTTGTCATATCATGCTGCACGGCCAAGAGTAAGGAACTCCCTCCATCAAAGTTTGAAAAGATTCTTAATGGAGGAGGTTGTTGATTCACCATTACAGGGTGCGTAAGTTGAGTGTTTTGAGGATTTGAGTGGGTGCGATGCAATAGAGATAGAGATACGTGTGCAAGATTTCTCAAACAAACTCCTCTCGGGGATAGCTGGAGGTATTCAAAATAATCTTTAGCTACTGTACTTCTCCTTGTGTGCACTCTTCTCATGAAAGGCACTCATGACTACAAAAACAAAGATTTCAAAATATTGGGAGTTGCTAGATGTGGTTGAAATGAGCCTCCAAAGGGTGAAACACTAAGTTCACACACCAAAACTTAGAGATATGAAATTTGAGATTTCAATGCTTCTCCCACCGGGCATGCCAGAAAATTTTGGTTTCTCAAATGTGCACCCGCATCTCGGATCTCGAAAGGGCTAAGGTGTTTGAGACTACAATAGAACCATCCCCAAGTTGTGGGACCTTACAAGCTTGGGGAGGATCTCCGAAGAAGGTTGGTTCCTCTATCTATTTCTATTTCTACTGCTACTCCTAGTGTTGAAAGAGGAAACTAAGCTAAGAATGCCAAAGGACCAAGGAAAGAAGAATAACATGAAGTAAACTACACTAAAATGTGATAGCACTGGACAAGAGGGGTGAACACTATCTGTTCTGAGTGAGAGTGATAGGGAATGCATGAAAGGATGCTAGGCATGAGTAGTACAGTGAAATACACATTCACCAGATCATTCTCATGGATTACAACCAAGTGTGGAACACAACCAAGTATGGAACTGCAGGGGACTTGAAATAGCATAATAATACACAATGCAAGAAGAAGGAATGCAAACACGTTAGGACAAAGAATAGTAAAAAAACGATGCTTCTATTACTTCCAAAAATGTGTAGAACTATTACAATGATAAATATGCCGATATCCACATGTAAGAGATAAACATAGAGGTCTGTAACTCAAAATATAGAAAATATGGAGTCCTTATCAACATGCGTAAGGATCCAGAGTGTCCAACCCTTTACAATGAGCCCTGATCCCTCCTTCATGGATTCAGCCCAAAGGGAAGAAGGAGAGAGAGAGAATTAGGAAAAACTAATTCGAAGCTCAACCCCCATCATTAATGCCTCCTACAAATCTACCCCAAATCTATCGTGTCTGCATCAATTACTTGTTTAGTGCCTTGAAGGAGGAGAAACGACGGATCAAATCAAATCCGATTTGGTTGTTGGGGGTAAATAGATCTTGTAATAATGACACAAATAAGTTTCTTCATTTTTTCCCACCTAGCCTCTCTAAAATTAAAGTTTCAAATCTCCAAGGCATAGACGAGGCTGAGATCTTTCCAACAGTGCCAGATTTGTCATATTTCGAGCATTGAGTCAAAAGATATGCTCATTTGAAATTTTAATTGAGTTCGTACAAAAAGGCGGGAACCAACTACCAAAACGATCCTCCTTTTGAAACCGGACATGTGAAGGGCTGGCACATGTCTGAAGGTAGCCTTTGTATTTCACTTTTGAAGTTGCATTGGGCTAACATGTGGCTGCTTCTGTGGCTCGCTTAGTTTATTCATGTTTTGGCTAATTCTTTTACTCAGCAGGGTCATATATCTTATCAGGGACATGTTGCAGCCTGGCACTAGTTTGGAAACCCTTCCCCAATTTTGCTCTTGAATTTGCACCGTGTTGACACTTGGCATCCTCCGCTGGCTTGTCTCAATGCTTTGACTATTCAACCCCGACCATGTCCTTTTATGAAACTAGATGCATGGAGGCTCCGCGATCATTCAGAAACCTACTTAGGATTTTGTCTTTGAAGGAGCGTCGGGTTGCCACGTGGGAAGAAGGTGAACGCGTAGAATGTGGGCGAAAGGGAGAAGTGGAAGAAAGAGGCAAAGAGGGGCGCGCATGAGAGGAAGGCATACTTTAAGAAGGAAAGTATTAAAACAAGATGCAAACATTCAACTAAAGGAAGGCGCGTGGAGGGAGAAAGAAAAGAGGATACACGAAAGAATCGAGTCTGGGTAAGCACACAAGAGGAATGCCAGGGACTTAACTGATTAGAAGGTAAGTCTGCAGAGGTGCACGCAACGATTGCACAATGGGATAGGACAGAAAGTAGGCGCACAGGAGGAAGGCGCATAATGGAAAATGGAAGGAGATAGAAGAATGTGAAAGGGAGCAGGAAGGTGCATAAGGGCACGCAAAGGGTCTGTAACTGTGCTAAGGTGTCTTAAAAGAACAATCTTGAGCACTTGCAATATGAAATGTGAAACACCAAAGTCAGGAGGAAAATATAAGTTATCCAGATAACTAGGAGAGTTATTTGGATAACAATGTCGTTGTGACCTATTGCAAGAAGAAAGTATTTTGAAAAATGGGCTATTGACTTTGTAGGTCCTATTTCACCACCCATGTGTAGGACTGACACATGCTACATTATTACTTACATATATTATCTTACACGGTGGGTAGAGGAAACACCTACAAAGGATTGTACACTAGCCACAACAATGAGATATTTATGGGAAAAAATTATTAGCTGATATGGATGCCCACTAAGCTTGACAAGTGATATAGGAACTCATTTTTTGAAAAGACAATAAGAATTCTATTGATAGAGTTTATGTTGGAACACCATAAAAAACTCCTTATCACCCTCAAGCCAATGACACTACAGAGGCTTTCAATAATATTTTGGGGTAGAAATTGCCAAAAATATGTGATGTTGGAAGGAAAGATTGGGATGATAAAGTGTCAACTATACTTTGGGCTTACATGACCACTTATAAAAGGTTGAACAAGGCCACCCTTTTCAGTTGGTGTTTGGCACTGAAGTATTACTTATAATAGAATTCATGTTACCATCCCTACATATTATGCACATAGATGGAATTAAGGATGCACATGACGTTGAAAAGTGCATTGATAAAATAATACAGTTAAATGAGCAGCGTGTCATTGTGGGTTGGAGCCAGAAGACTAAGAAGGAGAGACAAAAATCATTACATGATAGGAACATTAAGAACAAGACATTTTTCGTTGGCAAGTTGGTCCTTCTCTATGAATCCAAGTTTATGTGCCACCCAAGAAAATTGAAGGTGCATTGGTTGGGACCTTTTTTCATAACCAAGATACTTGAATCGGGTGCATGTCAATTGCAAGCCTAGATGACACCATATTTCCTGGTTACTTTAATAGGAGTAGGCTGAATCCCTACTATAAATAAGACTTCTTAGTTTTTGTAATAAGGAAATATTTCCACTTAGATTAGCTTTTTTTCATGTGTTTCTTTGTAATAGTTGCTATCATTTGTTGTTATTTATTTGTTTTGTTATAATAAGCACACTTGCGTGCAGGAAGTTGATTACTATCTATTGATTTTATGCACATAGGACTGCACATACTTTAAGTGTGGGGTGAACCAGGAAGAAATGTACGTTGAAAAAAACTGGTTGGTGCTTGAAGGAAAGTTGAAGTAGATTTTAGATATGCGCACAATGCTAGGATAATGGTGTGCTAGTTATAGGGTGTGTGCAAAAAAAATGGGAAAAGATTTATCACAAGAAATGAGAAGGATGGTCATAATAAGGAAATTTATTGGGATGAAAAACCACGTACAAAGAAAGATCACACAGTGTAACTTGAGGTAGGAAGTGACATGGTGAATTACTTGGTATAATGCATAGAGGATTATGTACCAGAGCATAGGGAAGCACATGTGAGGAGGTCTATAGCTTGGGAGGTATAGAGTGCACCAGAAGGTTACGAATTCAGCGTACAAAAGGAAACAATAGAAAAGGTGTGAAAAAGCATAAAAAATAGATTTAAGGTTGTTGTACGGTGGTAGGTGGTAAGCATTTAATGTGATAAAATTTTGAAAATCTATAAAATGGTGTTGGGGTAAATTCATTTTTACCTTACCTTGTGAAGAACTTGCAAATTTTAAAGAGAAAATTTGTGTGAATCCTTGTGAAACCGAGTGCAGAGTTGGAAAATTGTTTAACCAGATTAAGGATACAACCAAGTGAAAAAGAGCTTTTTTGGAAGAAATTTACCAGCTTGGGATGGAGTGGAAGATTATTTTTGGAAGTGGCACATTTTTTTGGTTAGGGTTTCTAGGGTTAGGGAATATATTGGAGAAAAGTGAACTAGAGGTGAAGAGTTTTTCACATGAATGATTCGAAGTAAAAAGTTTATGACACTTAAAGTACATCAAGGTACTAATTTAAAAGTTTGAATTTGTGTGTGGGAATGGAATATAAGACATTAATAACCGCATCAAAAATGGGAAAGGAAAGGGAAAGGGAAAGGAAAATACCATGGTAGAAGATATACAAGAATAATGGTAGTCGGAGATCTAGTACCCCGAAGGAGTGTTGATGGGAAAGGATTGGGTTTCCCACATGTGAAAAATGATGGTCAATGATTACAACCATCGTACTAACTTAAACTTGCGTGAGATAGAGGTAGAGCTTGTCTAAAATATGGGAGAAAATACTGTGGATGATAATCCCATCTACGATGATGAGGGACAATGCATTATGTAGAATGCGGGAGTTATTAAACTGTATGAACCCCCCTATTTTGGCAATCCTGAGTGGATGTATCAATGGCTCATGTTGCACATCCATGAAGATTTATTTTACTTTACTAGGAGGAGGATGCGCTTGACTACAACATTGATTAACAAGTTTACTAGCCTTCAAAGTACATGGATAGAATTCCTTTTAGATTTGGATGACGACAATGAAGTGAACAAGACCTCTAAGGTATTAAAATATCAAAGAGGAGGACACAAAATGGATATTGTGAATCGTAATGATCCTGTTATTATAATGGTCGCGTGGTTACTCACCAAGTTGAATGGGTAGGAATGATGGGGGAAAGTAAACAAGTGATGGCTCCATGTCGTGAAGAATTTTTTTGAAGGCACAGTCCACAACCTTGCTAGATTCGTGGAAGAGGAGATAATTGAAGCATCATGTGCAAGGGAAAAGATCACCTTCTAGAATGTTCTCTTACTTATTACATTTTCTAAAATTAGGTGTTGGATGGGACCAATGAAAAAATATGGGAGTTCCCCAAGGAGAATACACTCACTGCAGAAAGGTTTGCTGATTACACCTGTGAAACCATCACTCCTGCATACAAGGTTGAAGAGGATAAATGGTACAAGAGGATGTACGATGCGTTCAAGGTAGAATGACGCATTCCCAGTGAACTACCTACATATTTGGAAGGAAAGGTTGAGTTTTTTGTCTATCAACACTTATGTATTGGCCATTTTACTTTGAAGTATGGAACCAAAAGCCTTTGGTGTAAAATTTTACTTACCTTCACAGTGCATTATTTCCAGACTATTGTGAACAGATTCAAAGAAGTGCGCAAACTACAGATTGATGTAGACAAGGTAGAATATGAACACCATATATTATACAAGATAATTTTCTACCCTAAAAATAGAATGTATAAAGAAACATTGATATCATAATATATGAATATGTCAAAATTTATGACTTTGGCAATTGCAAATGTGGTGGCTACAAATATTTATATATCTAAAGCCCAAGATAGTTGATGGAAAATATGTAGAAGATGACTTGAACTTCTCGGAAGAGCCTATAGGGAAGAAGACTATGGAGTAGAAAAGGATGTGTAAGGATACCCCTCCTATCAATGAGGAGGAGGATAGAAATGAAGATGAACCTCCTGTTCAAAGTGAAACTACGAAGAAAACACCTACACGTAAGGAGACATAATCGATAGGGAGCAACAAAAAACCGATAACAAAGAAGAAGTCCCTAGTCAAGAAGAAACATAAGATAGTGTCTAGTGAAGAGATAGAGGAGAGTGAGAGACAAGAGGAGTAAGGTGGGAGAAATTAAGAAGAAGAAGTTGCACAGCTAAGTCCTTAGGTTCATAACATTGAGGAATATGATACAAAAGAACGTAGCGCATCGTAAGGAGGTCCTGGTCATAGAGATGGAGATGGAAGGAGTTGAGGAAAAAATTATGGAGGAGAGGTAGGAGCCTAATGAGGAGCATAGGGCTAAGCATGCTATTAAACTTGAAGTTGAGCGCTAGATCAAACATGAAGTAGAGCGCAGAGTATAGGAGAAGAGTGATAAAGCATGAGGTTTGGAGAACACTCTTGCACTTAGCTTCCTAAAAGGGACCCATGGGAAGAAAAGGAAGCCAAGAAATGTGCCCCAGGGCCCTATGATGTAGTATGAAGATGATCCAAATAAGGTGTTACGTGCAAGATACCAAACTAAAGTGGCCACAAAGGATATATTCTATTGGTCATTCTTCAGGAAGAAGGAAGCCTTACCGCACACTTCTCCTAGGCATTTCAATTGTACACGGAAGAGCCAAAGTTCGAGGTCAGTGCATAGTCACTGATAGAGACCTGAATTAATTCTACACCAAGGGATGCCCAGATGCTCACATATGAACAAGCATGTAATGCACTCAATAAAATATCACTGGATGTCGGGGTGAGGATTTTTGATAAGGACTGTTGAATCAAGAACCTGTACAAGGAGATGGAGGAAAAGGATAAAGAGATAAGACAAAGGGATAAGGAGGTCAAGGAGAAGGATAAGATCATCGCGTAGCTAAAATATGAGGTCTAGGAAGAGAAGGGGCACACATGTGTCGCATACAAGAAGGTAGAATGAATTGCAAATGTGATTGCAATTACATGCCTGAATCTTCTCGACCAAGTCCAACCTTCTTATGAGACCACACTTCATTGTCTAGATGACTTGACATGCATGATAACACATGATAAGGAGGTCCTTTCCATAGAGTTTGTAAAATAAGTACTGGTGTGATAGAAGAAAAGTGATAGGGAATATATCAAAGCACACCTCACACAATATGATGTATTGGTAGTGGAGGTTAAAATGAATACGTAAGTAGCAAAATTTGTATATGATCATTGCAATGAATTTGATCATGTTGTGGGATAACTTATTATTAGGGATGAAGTGGAGTTAAAATAATTCCACGCCAAAAACAAAAGTAATAGGGAAGAAAGGGAAAATATATTGGCCGAGGTAGAACAAAAGAGCGAAGTGATAAATCTGTAAAAAGCCTCACTCAATGATATGATGAAGGAACTCTTCCCACAAATTATGCACATGATGGATGTGTTGAACGATAAAGAGAAGAAACTAGAGACTTTTATTGAACAACTGAACGGGAATATTGATGATTTAACTCTAGCAGAAGTCCTTGACATTGTTGTTAATGCACTGATGCAGGCAAGTAAGGAACTAGAAAGGTGGAAGGAGCTAGAGAAAATATTAATTAAGAATTTTCCCATCCTTCTTCCACTTAAGGAAACTTTATTATTTTCATTCTTTGGCACAAACTGTATTCATTGATTTTTAATTCTTTGATTCATGATGTACACTCTACAATTATTTTCAATAAAAATTTTGGTGTTGCTGAGGATGGATAACATACCTAGTGTGGGGTAATGTTGGAGCGAGAAAATGAATAAGTGTCAGAATAGGAAGGTACACATGCACAAAAACGTGAGTAGGATGAGCACACGTAAGGATGAGCAGGGTTACGCACTGGACTGTGTAGAAAGACAAACAAGTTGAAGACTTAACCATTTTTCTAGGGACAAGCTAAGAATATACTTGGACTGCTCAACATGAAAGGATACCTCAGCCAACAAGGATTGGCTATTTTTGGAGAAAGTACATGAAAACTTAATATGAAAGCACAATTATAAGTTTAGCTATTAATATGATTAAAGAAATTTCTATTTATAGGATAATCTATTATTAGCTCCATTGTAAAGGCATGTAATTGTTAATGCATGGATATTTTGAGCACACCTATTAATAGGAAGTTCATAGGTGGTGAAGGGAAAGTCCCCACCCTTATATAAATTTGTTATATTTCATTTTATTGGGGATCTGTGGTGTAGAAGTTGTATACTCTGATGTACTAGCGTGCATAACTCCATGTTTACTATTCAAGGTTATGTAATCAACCATGCTATGTAATAATTTGAGGTAATGGATTATGGAGGATGGATTTTGGTAATAGATTTGTCTAAATATGGTTAATACATGGTACAATTTATCTTGATTGTTATATGATATGTTATGTTTCCTTATTACATGTGTTTCTATTATAAGCTCATGATATGTTGTATGCATGATCCACAATTATATGTATGCTTGGATATTGGTTATCATGGATATGTATGCTAACATTTTGATGAGAAATAAAAAATGAAGGACTTGGTAGCTTCATGTGCTTTGGGTGAGCATTCATATATGTCTGAATGACATGCTACTATGCGTAACAGTTAGGTGGAAATAAGAGACTACATGGACAAGGGAAGATCACATAATAGAAGGTTATACCAACATTTTCCCATCTCAAATAAATCTTGGGAGGATAAATGCATATTTGTTTTATCTTGGGTTACTTAATACATAGTGATAAGTTGATTCCATCTATGTTTTAGTAGACACGATTTCAAAGATCCACATTTTTTTTTACTGTAGGAAGACACCTTATCCAACAAATATTGTAAATCGTTTCTTAAAAGTGGTGGTAAGGTTACATGGTTTCCACACACTACTGTATTTGATAGGGACAAAAATTCATTGGCCATTTTGTAGACATTTTGGAAGAATATGAACACAAAGGTTGCAATTCAACATAACATATTATCCACATATAGATGTTAAAATAGATGCATTGAATATAAAGACGGGGGATTTTAGGTTATTTTTGGTAGGGGAAAATATAGGAACATGGGATTTGCTACTAAAAGAAGCCAAATATGCATATAACAATGCAATCAATATGAATGTCGAGAAAATGCTATTTATAGTATACAACAATAGCCTACTGGGAGTTGAAGATTTATAGAATGTTAATGATGACATAAAAAGGAGTACATAGGATGATTTTTTGGGGAATGAATGAAGAATGTACACAAATAAGTATGTAGGAAGTTGGAGGAAACAAATACCTAATATAAAAAACATGTAGATGTGATGAGTAGGAAAATTAAATTTCAAGTTGGAGAACTATGGTTTTATCTCATTTGTGGAAAGAAATATTTCCTAGAGGTACATATAACAAGCTCAAGTGACAAAAAATAGAACCACATAAAGCATTGAGAAAGTTTTATGGTCAAAGCATACAAGATTGAATTACTAAAATGCATATATATATATCAAACATATTACATATATCATACCTATATCTATATCATGAAGGGAGGAATGATGTAGAATTTGACTATAGATAGAATATGTTAGAGAAGCTATATAAAGAATCAGAAAGGGTGATGGATACCAAAATAAAAAAGACACACACCAAATAATACATATAATACAAGGAAGAGAGGTGAAATACATAGCTTGGATTAGATTTTCCAAAGCTACAAAGAACACGATTCTTAAGGAAAACCACACAAGAATAGGATATTTAAATTTATTCAAGGTGGATAGTGTAAGGACATCATAGTACACATGCAATCCTATATCAACAAAAATGGTTCAAAGCGGATTTTTTTTTTTAATGTATTTACACAAAAGTCAAATTCATACTGTGGAGGTCATAATTACACTGCAAAGGTATACAAAATCCACAATGGTCCATTAATATTTTGGAACTCTACCTCATCCATGAAGGTATACCTAATTTTTGCTTGTATTCTAACACCGCGGAAATATATGGATGAAGTGTTTGGTCCACCAAATTCTAGGGTCAAGTTGAATCACCTTGTATTGGTTTTTTGGGCCTTGTTATTTCAATATTATATATTTTTAGGAGTCTTGATAGGTAGAATGAAGCTAATATTGAGGAAATATTTGGGTGAATTGCATGCCTATATAAAAAATATCATGAACCTTGAGGTAAGGCAATAGAGTCATAGACATGAGTTATATTTTAGGATTTGTGAGTTACTGAACATTTGTTGATGGTGAAAATTATCAATATAAGACTAAAAAAGTGTTATCATATGTATATATTTAGAGATTATTTAATATATAATTGGAAATTGGTCTATGTTGAAGTGTTCTTGTGATTCAATAATAAAGTTGTTTTTATATGTTATTATTCTTTATCGTGTGTTGAATCTGAGTGTTGTGTGGTTGAAGGTTTTTCTTAATGAGGATCATAGACCATGACTACATTACATGTTTATATTTATTCATATGTCAAAAATTATAGAAGATACAATAACATTAAAATATTCCAAAAATATAAAACCAAGACCTGCACGTGACTTGATTTATTATCACTTAAAATTAGACACTGATGGTATCATGATTTAATACTTACATATCTACTTATTTATGCACGATAAATTAATGGTATACATGATTTAAATACACAATAAAAATTTAAATGAACACATGCACATATGAATCATGACTTCTTGTGTATTACACATGGGGAACTATCCCACATTGAGTAGATTCCTATAATGGGAGGTTATCTTACATAGTGCATTTTCAATTTATATCTTTTAAACTCATATCCATTGGTGATACAACACTATTTACTATATATATTGTGTTGACTCATAATTCATAACATGTTTCTTATTCTATATATTATATTGTGATTCACTTCCTTGTTTCTATGTATCAACATTGACTTCTCCATGCTTACTTATTATAATTTTAATATGTTGTATACTAATTTATCATATGCATTTTGGATATATTTATATAGTTATGGTATTCCCTTGGATCATAAATATAATTTGTGTTACTCTATGACTTGTTTATTATATGTTGTGACTATTTTATGCTTATTGTATGCAATGATTACTCAAGGATGTGATTTTTCTATGCTTGTTATTTGTCATGAGTGTTATATGTTTGTTACCTAACATGACTATTCTAATTATATAACATGATTAATTTATAATTTTGTAGACACTAAATCATGCACTTGGGTATATTTCTAGGTCCTTATCACATACCACAATTCATATGATTCATTAGTGAAAAAAGTAGTAATTGACATATGTATTTGGCCTATTTTCTATCTTTCATGTTTCCTTTTTGGTATTACACACATCTCATCTCAGTCTTATCTTCATTTATTTATCTTTCTTGACTCTAGACACAAGCGCCCAACCAAGATGCCAACACCCATGCTCCCTTGTCCCCTCTGGGTGCCCCGACCTATTTGTATCTTACCCACCTCTTTTATCTTTTGGGCATATTTTTTTCTTATGGGTCAGAATTATAGTTGTTAATTATGAAATTAAAACAAGGGAATCATATAAATACAAATCTATGTGACCATAATAAATGACCAAGCTCTAAACATCTATTATCATCACCTAAGGTTACATCCAAAGGAATTCTAAGAGCATCGAGAAATTCATATAGCTTCATTCAATGGAAAAAGGACTACATTTTCTACATACATGCATAGGAGGGGAAGTTCATTTTTCCATACAGACATCTATCTACATTGCTACATCTAGCTACTACTCGCTATCAAGTACATCTTGCATAAGAGCTTCCTAGGGCATGATTCTACATACACGCACACAAAACTACATGGAGTTTGAGATGTAATGTAGTGATTGATTGCAAGTTCACTTTGTTAGGTGACCAACAAGGTCAGTCCGAATCCCCATTTACATATTTTTATTCATAGTATTTGATGTGTTTTGGGGTTTTGCAGGAGATCATTTGTTTTGCAAGTTACAGGAAAATTCTATGGACATAATGTGAAACATAGGTGACTAACAAAGAAGGTTAGTGACCACCTTGTGAAACAAGGAAAACTAGATTTCGAGCATTTTCAAAGTCACATGTGCCTAGGCGCCCTAGCCCCTTTCGAGGTGTAATAGTCCAACTTATTCCAGAAGTTGTATAATTTATTGAGAGTGGTTGCGACACTATGACTTCCTACTTCATCATTTTTCCAACCTAGCATCATTTTTCCAACCTAGCACACTTTGGGATCAAGTGCAAAATCAGATAAGTCTCCTATTCCCTCTCTTGCACGCATGGTTTTAATTTCCATTTTCCTATTGCTTGTGTCATATATTTGTGCTTTAGTGAATATTTATTACATTTGACTCTGCAGTATCCTAAGGGTTTAATAATAATCAAATTTTTATTAAATCAAAAATTTCACACATGCTTCATCTCTATTGCATGCCACTTTTACATTCTAATCTCTATGATTCTATGTGGATGTTGATTATTTTCTACATGTTTGAGGATTATAAGGTTATTATGTGATTGTTACTAACATTATTATTAATAGAGTCATCATGTAATCACAATATCATGTTAGTTGTTTGTAAAATTGTTTTTTGGTGGGAGTTTTATGTCATGCTTTTCATATCATATAATGAATCCCAAAGGATGTTTTGGCATAGAGTAGTGTGTATGATAACATACTTCTCTAATTTTCACTTTGACATTTTAGCTACTTTTTTATACGAATTTCTAACACTTCTCGCAATATGATTACTCTTAAGATGATACATATCATGCTTATTCTCTAATAATTATACCCTATTCATGTCATGCTTGTCATGTCATATCATGATTCCCAAAGGATATTTTGGTGTTGAGTAGTGTGCATGCTAACATAATTCTCTAATTTTCACTATTGAAATTTAGCTATTATTTTATATGAATTTATAATAATGTTCACAATATGATTAATCTTAATATGCCACATATCATGTTTATTCTCTAATAATGATATCTTATTCACATTGGTTTATGCAATCATGTTTGGTACGCATGATTTGTATGAGTTATCTCTATATTCCTCTACACATGATACAATTATCCACTTTTATCTTTTACATTGGGTTACACATAATGATATTCCTCACCTAAAAAGGGGGGATTATTTATAATTTCACTAGGATTTCACCTAATATTATATGGATTTAGAAATATTGAGGAAATTTAACATAGTTAAGATAAAATTTATTCATTTTTCACATGATTCAAATCAAATCTAGTCATTTTTTACATAGTTTAGATGAATTTTTTTCACTTATCATAGAGTTTAATAGTCTTGTCGCACACACAAAGGTAACAAGATTTTACTTAACATCCCAAAAAGTCTAACTTTGGCCTCAACAACCCACAAATTTGAATGAAATGTTAAGCTACCTAAAAGACTAGATTATGCTATAGGAAAGGATCTATTATAATGATTTTGGAAAGGATTTTAAATTAGCAAGAGTTTTATACTATTGGAAATAATTTTAGTTTAGAAAACTTTTCATGATATTGGAAATGATATTAATTTAGCAATTTTTTTTACGCTATATGCAAGGCTATTAAATTAGTAAATGTTTCAAACTACTAAAAATTCACGATTAATCAAGACGATGATAACACTCGCTTTATATGGGAGTAATCCCTTTGGAAATTTTAACATAAAAAAAACTAAAGGCGTGGTTCAACATGACTACTTAGATGTATTCATTTTTGTTCACATTTCACTATGTTTTAAGTGTATCAAATATAAAGGGTTTCAAATTCAATATATAGATTTATAAACATCATTATAGAGAATTAATCTATGTATCTTTACCATGTGAGTTCCATGTTTCATGTGGATTATCGAAGACACTAAAGAGTTTACACCACCATCCTATGATCAAGATGTGATGTTTGATTTTTCCTTTAGTCAAGCATTTTAAAATATAATATTAAAATGGAGGAAGTTATAACACCTAAAATCTAGATGAAAACTTGGAAATTTGGCATTTTAAACTTATTATATGTTTGTCCCATTTATATAACAATGAATAATTTAAGTCACTCTCATATTCTATCTCACATCCTAGTCCCACTATATGACAATTTTTCTCCATTTTAACTCCTCATGAATCACTTCACATGCTATAAAACAATTGCATAGACTCCCACTTATCTTAGACTTGATACCTTTCATGGTGTTTTCACACCTTGAATAGGCTCACACGACTAGCACAATTTTTGAAACAAACCTTTCCAACTCGTAAGAGCCTATCCCTTGCACTTTTAATGATCACATTTTCAAAAGGGTAACTTAGCTTCGCTGTCCTAGGTGGTACTTTTGGGTTTGTTAAGTGGTATTTCATGTGACAGGTCAGATATAAATACACATCCACCCAAATCTATTAGGTTCATCTAGGGATGCTCCATTATCTCACTCTAAGATGGTCAAGACTAAGTTCTAGATTATTCTATTTCTTAGATGACCCATCAGAACATTAAGTTATTATAGACTAAACTCATTTATATTTCTTCCATAGATAAAATATAATAAAAATATGAGGTATCAAGTGCATGTTTCCAAGTGTGAGGGTTAGATCAATGACTCCATATTTATGGTTTATTTTATATCACATGTTTAATCATAGAGTTAGAATAACTACATGGGCTTGATCCATATTTAAATTAGTGGTATGTATCATTACACTCATCACATTAGAAATAACATGGATGTGGTGAGGTAATCAAAATTAGTTTCTAGTAGCCCCTTTTAGGTTTTAAGAACAAGAGTTAGGGTTTCAAAAAAGGAGAAGCCATATCTAATCACATATGTTCATCACACATATATGGACCGAAACTTTAGATCTTAAGATACAAGTGCAACAGATCCTAACATATAGAATGAGTGTACATGTCTAGAAGAAATGTTTGTATCCCTAGGAAGAGGTTTATCAAAGAATGTGTCTAGGTACCTACAAAATATCCTAAAATGAATTATAGGTAAATATATTTTATGAGTAGCTTGACAAAAAAATCATCTATTGTTGTGCATATTCTGATAACTCTCTCACATATTCTGTGTGTAAAAAAATAGTTCCTTTCTCTAACACTAGAACTACAATTTCACATTATATATTTATTTTTACCAAATGCAAGAGTAATATATTTTAGGAATGTTAAGATTTAATTTTTAGTTCATAATTATTAGTTTTGCACAACATATTAATTTAGGCGTTAAACCCTTATTTTATATTACATATACCTCCTAGTTACATATATTATTTGTGTTCTCATATTTTGAATTACTTGTTATTACAAATTTCCATACACATGTGAGAAATTAATTAGAAACATACAACATATGAGCAATCAAATAAGCATATAAACATTAACAACCACATCATATATCCATATAAACTAAATATCAAGTATCAAATTCCAATATATGAAATGTAAAGTAAATAATGCCTACATATCAATATCCAAGTTCAAAAAAGATTCAAATGGAGTGGGTCACATGAACAAATAAAACCATGTAAAATATGCCTCTTTGGGGCATGCTCTCTATATTCCTATATGTCTAAATCCCTATCCCTCAGGACTTACGTTAAATTATACAAACCCTCAACATTATATTGTGTGCAATACTACCTGCTCTGTTATTCCTCTCTATCCCAAACCACAACTAAATTTTCCTATGTATTCATTAAACACTCCTGTAATCGACTGTATCAATTTTGAATTCTAGCATACTACTCTAATAAACTTTAACCAATGCTATTGAATTCTAGTGGGGGAATTTCTCATGTAAAAAGATAATCACACAATATCTCTTCATCAATCTCAAGACCATTAATATGGATTTCCTCATGTATACATGAATTCATATTGTGCATGTGGCATAGTTAAATAAAGGTGCAAACTCATGTGCCTCAAATGTGTCTCATTAAACCCATCCAATCATCTAAATATCAAGCATGTAGTTATTATGAATCTAAAGAGACTCCTCAATAATTAAAAATAAATGTATCATATTTATAAAAAGTAACATAAAAATTGAATTCCTATGTAAAATTCCCGAACACATTCTAGGATTGAGTCACATGTTGCTTGACATCTTTAATATTTAGTTGCATCTTGTAAGATACTTTGACCACGTGACTATCATTTAAAACAAAGGAAGCTATAAGAACACAAAAATACATCTATGACTATGGTAAGGATATTATCAATATCATTCAGGAGCATGATTGAATCACGTCATTAAGTCCTCCAACCCAAGGATGAAAATTGAAATATCTGATTGCAACATCATAATCTACACCATCTCAAAGAAAAACTATATTATAGTATACAAACAACTATTTACAGTCTTATAATATTTAATACATCCTCAAGAGAGATAATGGCCTCACCTATATACATCCAGAAAGCGCATGTATATGGATCCCATATCCCGGAAAAGGTTGTAACAAAATGAGTGGAATATGGGATGTGTCCCCATCATCTCACACTTCCTAATCTTGTGACATCTACATTGACCCAATCCTTGGCATGTAAGCCAAGCCCCTCTACAGTCTTTATGTGTATCACATGTCTAAACTATCAAGAATGTATATTTTTTTGTAAAATAAAAAGTAAAAACATATCAAAACCAACATATGATATCCATTTCTATTAATAAAAAAATCTTTTTCCAATGACATTCAATACAAAAATTTCAATTAAACACTTTTGCAGAAAACATGTTTTTCAATGGATATATTCCTAAAATACAAGGAAATATTCATATAAATCCCAATAGGTTCTTTTGACATCATACTAGTTAAAAAATGCTAACAAAACTATACTAACAAATTCCTACTATACTAATTATAACATTGATGAATTTTTTAAAACAATTTTAAAAAGATCAATTTTTTAAAAATCTTACTAAAGTTGTGTGCCCTCAAAAGAACTTCCATCTTGCAATAAATCAAAGTGTTTTGGTGGTAATTAAATCTAAAGTATAAAGGTAATCGTGTGCAAATAAATTATAAAAATAAAAAATGAACCACATATACCTCAAGACCCCTTAAAATAGAAATTGTGATATGTCAGATGTCGTATATCTATATCCCTTATTTAAAATTGATTAGGAAATATTTATTAAAAACGTTTTGTATGTTCACGTTAGAATTGACCTTTTTCACATATTAATAACATTTATTACATCTTACCTATATTCCATACTTAGACATTTTACATGCTACACAAGGCATTACTATAGTCTTGTTACTGATAGTTTTGGCATATCTCCGTAATACATTTCACAATATGCACATGGAAACTATAACCCATGAATAAAATTATCTAATGTTATCCCAATCTTAGTGGAAATTCCGAATTTCTTTCCATTAATTATCAATACATATTCTCCAATATGACCCAAACTATTCAGCCTGCCAAAACTTTATTAACTAGAATGGATTACATAATAAACCTAAACCAAATAAGATAGGACCCCCAATTCATAATCGAGCCCCACGACCTATTCTGCTGGGAGAGGAGAGAAAAGCATCAAGTTATTTGTAGAAATCATATATCTTTGATACATTCTCTATTCATTAACTAAACTTCTATACACTCATAAAACTCTCACACTATGACTTAGAGGCATATGCAATCCTAATATATAAATGATAATTTCAAAACAAAATGTGTAGGGCAATGAAATAGTTATTATTTTTTTAACACTAAATCAAGTGATACTTTCAAGATGGTATATACACATTACTTATTTGGTTATATACCAAATAATACATATTCTTCAGTTCTACATTGATAACACATCTTATTTTATTGATGTAATATGATGATATTTATTAATGTTATATGTATTTTATAACAATATTATGATTGTTATTTATATACATTACACATGATACACATAATCCTTTCTTTTGAGATGTGTGACATATATGACATAATTCGTGCAACTCAAAAGGGTTGTACACAAGTATTTTTTTACAAAATAATATCCAAGATATATTCTACATCACACAAATTCAATTCACTATTCAAAAAAATTATGTTCTTTTTTTTCAATACCAATTGCACATGGGGTTTGATATTTCAAATACAAGACATTTGATACTAATATTTTTAATACTCAATCCCCCAGACCATGTATTTGGGGAATTCAAAAATTCAATTTCAAGTTTTCAAGATATAAAGAGGTTACATATGAGTTTCTTTGTTGACATAAACTATGTAGTGCTTCTAGTTTATTAAGTTTGAAGAAGTTTTTTTATTAGAGTTAATGTTGTGTATAAGAAGATAATTATTAAATTAAGAAAATAGATATACAAAAATAAGTTTGAAGTAGGCCCATGAATTCAGTATCCACAACATAACATTGGATCAAATAAGAATAAATCAAAGAAACATATTTCACTATAATTATCACTTCTTTATTCATATATAAATAACTCCAACACAATGTTTACTTAAATAATACTGTTGAATATATATATATATAGAAACACACACACACACACACATCTCACTTTATTTCCTTAATTTTATCACACATATAATCCACACTCATTTACACTCTACATTCTACAATCTATATAATTTTTCTACTCTTGTATTTGTACATATTAGTTCCATCACAAAAGTGCGTGTATAGAATACACTTAGAGTTTTCATTCAGTATGCCTAGATATTGAACCTCATTGCAAAAGAGTTAGATATATAACATAAAATAAACTAAAATCAACTTAGTAAAAAAATGGGCTTATGATGTTGTGATTGAATAAGTAATGTAATTCATAGGGATTTTATAATGATTAAAGTAGGTTAAAATATCCAAAATCTAAATCTAAATCCATAAATCAACACTAAAGGAAAATATTAGTTTTTATACTAGTTAGGGAACTTATCTTGGTAACATCCCTACCATTTTTAAGGTGATAAAAATCATTTTATAAAGTAAAATGAAAATATGATAAATGAAAACAAAGTAGTATAACTAACTTAGTCGCAAGACAGTCATAATTGTGATTGAATAAAAATCACACAAAGGTCTCAAGAAATTCGAGGGCGCGATTGAGACTTGTGTTGGAATTTCACCAAAATTGTTGTGGCATGGGCTGAAAAAATAATTTGAGATCTGGTTTTACCTGTCCAATAACATGTAACATCGAAATATGGGAGAAAATAAACAAAATACTATAGTATGGGCCTAAGGAATGAAAGAGTCAGGGGTGAGATGAGGAGGGTGAATGTTATTTTATAGTTTTGTAGTGCATAGAAGATTGTGATGGATATGATCTCAATGTACATGGAGGTTTGAGATGATAAGGGTATATTATGCATTGCTGATGTAAATGGGTAGGTGGAGTGTAGTTAGTGTATAGAGAGCTATGATAAGATTAAACATGGGTGGGTGAGGTTGAGTAAATGTGTGATGAGGTGTATTTCATTACCATTTTTTTGGTATTTTATATTTTATATTAGAGAGGACTTCTGGAAGCTTGTAGATGAGAGAGATGACTTCCTTGACCTGGTTTGTAGCTTCAAACCCGAAGTGAGTGCCGTCCTAATGACCGTGGATGTGTAATTATGAGATTTGGATGCCTTTTGCAAATGTATGAAGTGAGTGCTATAGTGAATTAACTTCGGAGTTATATGTTAGAAAATGAGGTTGATTTTATTTACTTATATAGGTTTATGTAGATGATTTATCTAAGAAATGACAACCCATAGGAAGTATAATACCCCAAAAATGATTTAAAATTGGATGTGCAATTGGAATACATGTCGGTCCAAGACCATACAAAGAGGTCAAGACCGTATGGTACATTCCTGAATATACTATACAATTCTAGATAGGAACGTGGAATATACTGAATGAATATTGGAGTTGGTAAAAGGGTGTTTTTATATATATTAATGCATTAAATTCTCAAGATGTCTTGAGCTGTCAGTTTTGTAAAGATAAAAAATGAACAATGGACCTCATAAAGTGCTAAGTAGGAATGAAGAGGTTGTTTCTAGCATAACAAGAGTGCATGGTAAAATAAAGGGTTACCAAAGTGCAAATACCAAATTTGAGTGTCTACAATCATCACCAAGATTGATATTTAATGACAAATTTGAATGCATTTGAAGATCTTGCTTTGATGAGTACTTGTGAATTTACATATGAGATATCTCTGCAGAGATATCTTATGGTGTCTTTTGCTAAATTTTCTAATACAATATCTTCATGGAAATATCTTGATGATGATTATACTAAAATTTTATGTGATGTCTCTCCATGGTGACATCTTGTGGGAGTTTCATCTAATTTTTATTCTAAGATATCTCTATAGAGATGTATTGTTGGAATTTTATTTAAATTTTGAACTAAGATATTTTTGTAGAGATATATGTTTGAATTGTATTTAAATTTTCAAGTAAGATATATCTGTAGAGATATATGGGTAAGTGCATGGAAATGGGGGGCCAAAGGGGGTTAGAAAAGGGACACATTTTTCCTGAAATCAATGAAACATGAAATTCATATAATAATTCAACATGCATATGCTCAAAATTTTACAAAGTGATAAGGATAAGTACTGTAGAGCTCGGAATCTAGTTTCTAAAATACTATTTTTTTTGAAAATGGTGTAGATTAAGAGGGTCAAATGTGGCGCACACACAAAGTATGTCTATTTTTGTGTCAAAAAGATAAGAACCTATTCTGTGTGCATCCCCCCCCCCCCGCCATTTTTTTTAGTTTTATAATTTTTTTTTCAAATCCTTTTGGTAGAAAGTTAGCTAATTCCATGTACGAAGTCCCGCTATTTTTTCATAATTTTGGGATGAATATATAATTTTTTTTTTAATTTTAAAAGTGCACATATATCGAAAATGAAATATTTGCGTGTACGCCCCCGTAACTTGGAGAAAAAAGTCATTTTAATGTTTTTTTAGTGTGTCAAGAATGGAGTTTAGAAGAGGAGGATTTTTCTTTGGAATTTGGATGAAAAAATCATAAGTTGTGTTAAAAAACGTATGCATACGTTTTGACAAGAAAAGAGGGCAATAGTAAAAGAAATTAAGGATGAAAGCCTTAAACTAATCAAATTTTAGAAAGAAGTATATCGTCACCAAGGTAAAACTGAGCTTGACGTCTTAGTATACATTTTTTTGGAATATTATGTTATAACGCATAAGATATCAAGGTGTATGCGTGAGAGTTTGGTTTTTTTGTTAAACATAGATTTATTCATATATTTCATAGTCCAAGCCTTAGGGTGGGATATCTAAGGCAAATCCAAGCCTATGGTTTTGGATTCCCAAACCCATAGAAGATGAAACACGAATGCGCTATAACACGAGTGCACTCATGTTACTATTTATTATGTGGTATATTTTAGTAAATATAATAAGTTAGGGTCACTCTGCACCTTATGGAACTAGTCTCACAAATCCATCTGTCATGGTTTAGAAGATAGTGTTTCATATTCTAATCTGGTTAGTACATAGGCATTTTTTAGGATTTCAACATTCAGCCTTCAAGCTTTTAGGGTTTAAATTCTACAATCCATATCTATTTTGTGAAATAATATAGTCATTGTTTAGGTTTTGGGGCATTTTAGATTGGTTATTGACATTTGTAGGAGTGTTAAATGTGTCAAAATTAGAATTTACAAACCTCTCAACTCCCAAAGGCAATGATAACTGATCAAATATATGGACTCATGAATTTTCCCATGAGCGTAGAGTTGAATCCCTAATTTTGTCTTAGAATATGGTAAAATCATACGATGGATAATCATTTACTTTACAAGCTTAGGGAATGCATATTTCACTTTCTGGCCAATGGTGCGTCCTTCCTCTAGCCAGCCTGCCTTAGTACCACTCTCAACCTAGATTAAAAAAAATTATTAACAAGGTTTTTTAAAGTTTTTTTTAATGTGTAGGGATGATTGGATATGATTATTGATGAGTTTAGTGTGACTTGATGGAAGATAACTTGCTCCGGATGCCTAAAAAGGCCATTATGAGCTAATCAAACACCCTTTGGGAGAGTTCAAGAAATATATCAAGAATCTAGAGCTGATGTCAGAGAATCTTGGAAGTGTTGGAGGAAATTTAGGAACAATTAGGAATATTTTTTAGGGCTCAAGGTTTTTAGGGTTTAAGGTTTAGGACTTGGGGTTTAGGCTTTAGGGCTCATGGTTTAGGATTTATGGATAAGGGTTTAGAGCTCAATGTTTACGGTTTAGGGTTTCGGATTCAAGGTGGTAAAAATAGGTTTTATGGTTTAGGGTTTCTGGCTCATGGCTCAGGGCTTAGGGTTTAGGGATCATGGTTTAGAGTTAATGGTTTAGGGTTTAGGGTGTATAGTTTAGGGTTTAGGATTTATGGTTTAAGGCTCAAGGTTTAGGGTTTAGGGTTTACGAGTTAGGGTTTAAGGCTCATGGTTTAGGGTTTAGGGTTTAGGATTTAGGGTTTAGGGCTCAATGTTTAAGGTTTAGGGTTTATGGTTTATAGTTTAGAGTTTAGGGTTTAAGGTTGAAGGGTCAATGTTTAAGGTTTAGGGCATATGGTTTAGGGTTAAAGGCTCAAGGTTTAGGGTATAACAGTTAGGGTTTAGGGCTCTGGGTTTAAGGCTATGGGTTTAAGGCTTAGGGTTTAGGGTTTATGGGTTAGGGTTTAAGTTTTAAGGTTTAGGGTTTACGGTTTAGGATTGAGGGTTTACGGTTTAGGATTTAGGGTTTACGTTGTAGGGTTTAGGGTTTATGTTGTAGGGTTTAGGGTTTAGGGTTTAGGGCTCAGGGCTTAGGGTTTATGGTTTATGGTTTAGGGTTGAGGGTAAAGGTTTGAGGGTTCATGGTTTAGGGCTCAAGGTTTAGGGTTTAGGGTTTAGGGTTTTAGGTTTATGGTTTAGGGTTTAAGGTTTAGGAATTAGGGATCAAAGTTTAGGATTTAGGTTTTTGGGTTTAGGGTTTAAGGCTCATGTTTTAGGGTTTAAGGTTTAGGGCTCAGGGTTTAGGGTTTAGGGTTTAAGGCTCATGTTTTAGTGTTCAAGGTTTAGGGCTCAGGGTTTAGGGTTTAGGGTTTAAGGTTTAGGGTTTATGGTTTGTTGAGTTTATAAAATGATACCTTAAAAAAACATAATCAGGGGACAACAAGTCCCTTCTTTTTAATGGGAGAGGTTTCCTTATTGAAAGCAATAAATAAAACTTATATACAAATGTACAACTTTCAAAGTGTGGATTCTTTATACTTTGAGACATTTTATGCCCAAAGATCATTAATATGAAGGAATAGAAGAATTAAGGAGATGAGAGAGGAAGAACATAACAATACCTTTAGGAAATATAGATAGTAGAGTATAACCTTATACATATTGAGCCAGGGAGACACAAAGTAGAATCATTCACTTTCATAATAGATATAATTCCGTAGACAAAAAGTTACAGAAACCATAAAAATGAGAACACAAAGTTTCTTATCATAAAAGATGGATGATTCAGAAATTTTCAGACAAGGAAAGAAGGAATAGTAGAGGAATAAAGGGAAAAACTTTTGTATTGATTACTTCGAATCTATTACATCTACAAAGTACAGGATCTAACCCTACTAATGACGTGAAGAAGCCATTAAATAGATTCCAAGAAAGGTTACATTCGATTCCAAAGAAAAAATGATTAAACTGATTCAAGAAACCGATGTATGAACCTTTAACGTCTTGTCCATTTCAATGCCTGACAGAAAAAGCAGATGCATTGAATCGTAACCATTCATCCTACCTTTGAAAATTTTGAATTTGAGTTGTCCACGTGGGAGATATTTAAACTGAAGTGAGCCTGAGGACGCCTTTTGTATTTTTTGCCTTTTAGAGAAATGGCACTTCGGAACATTTCAGCCCGCCCATTCACTTCTGATATAGGCCTGACACATGGCTTTACTTGAGTGGTGATGGAGTTGTGGCTCACTTTTGTAATTTTAACTCTTTTCAATGCGGGATGAAAAACTCAAATTTCTCCACTGACCCGCCTCATCGCTTTGAATTTCGATGCAGGCTAAACATTTGACTTTATCCGTTGGCATGAACGGGGCCGCGGGTCACTTTATAAATTTAAGCTCTTTTGGAAACAAAGTAAAAATTCCCAAATTGCTCCGACGGCCTGCCTTCCCACTTTAACTTTTCAAAGCATCAAAACACAAAAAGGGCCCGCCTATCCACTACTGCTTGAAACATGGCCACGTGTCCCTTTACGATCATGTTCTAAATTTTTGTGTTTTTTACTAAGTCCCTCTGTTTGGGGAAGGCTTTATGTCTGACCCGTGACACATGGAGGCTTCCCACTCATTTGGAGACTCTGTTTGGACCTGACCCTCAGAGGTGCACCGATTGGACATGTGGAGAGATGACATATGTTTGGGACCTATTTTGGATTCTTCCTTTGAAGTTGTGCTAAAGAGACACGTGGAGACTTCCGATGGTTCTTTTATACTTAGCTGATTCGAGCCTATTGCCCACTTGACTTCTATTGGACCCTAGACATGTGGAGAGATGTTGCTCATTTGAGTTTCCACTTTGGATTCGACCCCTAAAAGGATACCGAGCTGACACGTGGCTCCTTCCACCGGCTTTGACCAAGTGGAGAGCTAGCACTCATTTGGGGTTTGTCCCTTTGGTCTCACTTATGAAGTTGCACCGTAGAGACATGTGGAGGTTTCCATTTATTCTTTTATACTTAGTCAATTAAACGATTGGCTCCATCCCTTTTTTGGACCTGGGACACGTGGAGGGATGGCGTAAGTTTGGGGAACCACCTTTGGCTTTGACCCTTGAAAGTGCATCGATGAGACACATGACGATGTCTGTTGGCCTTAGACTTTTCAACGCCCAATTTAAATTTTTTGAGGCTCTGACCACATGGAGGGCTGACACTCATTTGAGGTCTATCCCTTGGGCCTCACTTCTGAAGTTACATAGATGAGACACGTGGTGCCATCCGTTGGCCCTTCCATACTTAGCCGATTTGGGCCTGTTTTATCTTTTTTTTAGACTTGGGAGACGTGGAAAGCCTATGCTCATTTAGGGACTATCCCTTAGTGTAATGTTTGTGGAGCCTATTTTCATGTTAGAGTGTGGTACACCTTCTATGTGTTACACTCGGGTATTTTTACGGCAGTCCCACTCGCCAGTGAGCAGGTCAAGGGGGTTAGAGGGTGAAGCCCCTAAAGTAAATTTTCATGGGTGGTTTATTAACCCATGGGTAATGGGTAACCGTTATGGGCTGTTTTTGGGCTCATGGTTTTTCGGTACCCATTGTTTTGATACCCACAGTTTTTTGCCCATGGTTTTGATACCCACGGTTTTGTATCAAACTGCTTAAGCAATTATCTATTTATATGGTCTTATGTATATGATACATAGAAAAGAAAATGCATTGCAGATGTTCTTTGAATTCAGGTGTGAATTCTGTAGAGTTTGTTGAGCATATCTCCAAACGGATCTGGGTATTGTATTGAGAGAGTGGAGGCTTGTAATAAAATCTGAGCAAGTGATTCTTGGTGGATGTAGCCCAAATTGGGTGAACCATGTTAAATACTGTCTCTCTATGTTGTGTTATTTATTTTGCACTTTTATTTGAGATCTGTAATATTTTCTGCATATTAGTTTCTACTATTGCGATTTTGTAAGGGATTATTTCACATATTTTATCTCTTATTTCCTAACAATTGGTATCAGTGCCTGGTTTGGTTTGCTGAAGTGTTGAATCACAGGGAAAGTTTTTAGCTTGAGTAGGAGCTATGGTAGATGATGGAAGATCTAGGGTTGATAAATTCAACGTGCATAATTTCAGTGTTTGGAAGATGTAGATGGAAGATTACCTTTATCAGAAGGATATTTATACTCCGTTGTCTGAGAAGGTGAACAAACCCTCAAGTATGACAGATGTGGAATTGGATTTGTTGGATCGGAAGATGCTTGGAATGATCTGACTATGTCTTGCATCTTCAGTATTATTTAATGTTTCAAAGGAAAAGACTACAAAAGATCTAATGGATGCATTAGGGAAGTTGTATGAAAAACCCTCTACCTCTAACAAGATATTTTTAATGAAAAAATTGTTTAATATGAAGATGTCTGAGAATAGTTCAATAGCAGATCATTTAAATGATTTCAATACGGTTGTGAATATGCTAGCTTCTTTTACAATAGAATTTGATGAAGAAGTTAGGGCTTTATTAATTCTGTGCTCTTTACCTAAAAGTTGGAATAGCCTGGTAATGGCGGTAAACAACTCGGTTCTAGCTAACTCAAAGTTGAAGTTTGAGGATGTTGTAGGTGTGATTCTAAGTGAGGAAATGTGAAGAAAAATATCTGGGGAATCTTCTACTTCAGGGAATGCTTTAACAGTGGAAACTAGAGGGAGACAGAAGAATAGAGGAAACTGTGGAAAATCCAAAGATCGGGCAAGGTCAAAATCCAAGAGAAAGATTGTATGTTGGAACTGTGGAAATTCTAGGCATGCAAAGAAGGACTGTTGGGAGCTTTGGGACAAGAAGAAACAATAGGAAGAAAACAAGGAGGAAAATGTGGCATCGGGTAATGTATGCCAGGATGATTTGATTCTTTCTTTGCATAATATTACCGAATCTTGGGTTTTAGATTCAGGGGCTTCTTTTCATGCTATTGCACATAGGCATTATTTTGTTTATTATGTTCAAGGGGATTTTGGGCATGTTTTTCTTGGTGATGATGAGCCTTGTAGTATAGTTGGAAAAAGTTTTGTTCAAGTTAAGATGCAGAATAGGAATACATGGTTATTGAAGGATGTCAGACATGTGCCTAAATTAAGGAGAAATTTGATAACGGCGAGGAAATTAGGAAGTGATGGTTGTATTGTGATATTTACAGCTGACTCTTGGAAGGTTACCAAGGGTGCTCTTGTGGTGACAAGAGGTAAGAAGGTTGGAACCTTGTATTTATCCACTGATAGTACTAATGATTATAATCTTGTGGCTTTAGATGTAGATACAACATTATGGCACTATAGGCTTGGTGATATGAGCCATAAGGGCATGGACATCATAAAGAAGAATTTTCCTGGATATAAAGAAACATGTTTGGATTTCTGTGAGAACTGCATATATGGGAAACAGAAGCGAGTAAGGTTTCTCAAGGTTGGTCCTACAAAGATAGAGAGTAAGTTAGAGCTGGTACATTCTGATGTGTGGGGGTTAGCTCAGGTATCATATCTTGGGGGTTTAAGTTATTATGTTACTTTTATTGATGATGCAATAAGGAAAGTTTAGGTTTTTTGTATTAGAAACAAATCTGATGTATCTGATACTTTTGTTAAATGGAAAGCCTTGGTAGAGAATGAAACAAGTCTTAAGTTAAAATGTCTCAGGTCAAATAATGGAGGGGAGTATTGCAGCAATTAATTTGATGATTATTGTTCTAAGAATGGAATCCGTAGGAAAAAGATGGTTCCAGGAACCTTGCAGCAGAATGGGGTGTCAGAAAGGATGAATAGAACAATAATGGAACATGCTAGGAGCATGAGGATACATGTAGGACTGCGTCTTTATTTTTGGGCAGAAGCGGTGAGCACATCTGTGTACTTAATAAACAAAGGACCCTTAAGTGCCTTGGATGGAGGCATACCTGAGGAGGCCTGGTACGGTAAGAAAGTTGATTACTCATTTCTTAGAGTTTTGGATGTGAGGTGTTTGTTCATATAGACAAGGATGATAAGACCAAGCTAGAGGATAAATCAGAAAAATTCACTTTTATTGGTTATGGTGGTGATGAATTCGGATTTAAATGTTGGATTATTAAGGACAAGAAAATCATTCGGTCTAGGGATGTGGTATTTAATGAGAAAGTCATGTATAAGCAACAGTTGCAAGAAAATAGGGAAGAATCCAAGAAAGAATATGCAGTGGTAGAGGATCTTTCGGATGGGATAGTGACCCATGAATCAGTTCAGGAACCTACTCAATAGGAACCCCAAACTCCTACAGTGAGGAGGTCTTCTAGGGTAAGAAAAGAACCTGAACATTTTTTCTCCTTCTCTTTATTATTTATTACTCACTGATAGTGGAGAGCCAGAGAGCTTTGATGAAGCAATGCAAGTAGATGTCAGTAAGAAGTGGGAGCAAGCCATGGATGAGGAGCATAAGTCTCTCATGGAGAACCAGAATTGGGATTTGGTGAAGCTACCGGAAGGAAAAAGAGCATTGCAGAACAAGTGGGTGTAGAGAGTTAAATATGAAGAAGGAGGAAAGAAAATACGTAAGGCTCGGTTGGTCGTCAAGGGGTTTGTATAGAAACAAGGTATAGATTTTGATGAGATCTTTTCTCCTGTAGTAAAAATGACTTCTATTAGAATTTTTCTTGGAATAGTGGCAACAGAAGACTTGCACTTAGAATAGTTAGATGTAAAGGCTACATTTCTCCATGGTGATTTGGAGGAGGAGCTATATATGGAGCAGCCAGAAGGATATGAAGTCAAAGGTAAAGAGGAGATGGTGTGAAAACTGAAGAAGAGCTTATATGGCTTGAAACAAGCTCCACGTCAATGGTATAAGAAGTTTGATAGCTTCATGATGGAGCAAGGTTATGTCAGATGTCGATCTGACCATTGCGTGTATACAAAGACATTTGAGGATATAAGTTATATTATCCTGTGTTTGTATGTTGATGACATGCTGGTTGCAGGTAAAAACATGTAGGAAATTAAAGTACTCAAGAAACAACTAAGTGAATCCTTTGATATGAAGGATTTGGGGGCTGCTAGAAAAATCCTTGGTATGAGGATAACTCAGGATAGGAAGGAACAGAAGCTGACTTCAGGAAGATTACATTAATAAGGTATTGGATAGGTTTAACATGCAGGATGCTAAACCTGTTGGGACTCCTTTGGCAGACCATTTTAAGTTATCAAAGGAGCAGTGTCCCAAGACAGAGCAGGAAAGAAACCATATGTCCAAGGTACCTTACTCATCAGCGGTTGGCAATTTGATGTATGCTATGGTATGCACTAGGCCTGATATTTCCCATGCAGTACGAGTTGTGAGTAGATTTATGAGTGATCCAGGTAAAGAGCATTGGTAAGCAGTAAAGTGGACCCTTCGGTATTTGAGAGGGACCATGGGGAAATTTTTATGCTATAGTGGATCAGACACCACTTTACGTGGTTATGTAGATTCAAACATGGCTGGAGATGTAGACATCAAGAGGAGCACGACAGGTTATATTTACACTGTAGGTGGGACAATAGTAAGCTGGATTGCACAACTACAAAAGCTGGTGGCTTTGTCAACCACGGACGCTGAGTATGTTGCTGCCATAGAGGTAAGAAAAGTGATGATTTGGTTATAGCAATTGCTTGAGGAGTTGGGGCATAAGCTGGAGGAATGTAAGTTGCATAGTGATTGTCATAGTGCTATACACCTAGCTAAGAACTCTGGTTTCCACTCCAGGATGAAGCATATACAGTTGAGATATCACTTCATCAGGACAGCTTTGGAGGAAGATAAGTTGAAGTTGGAGAAGATTCATACCAGTTAGAATCTTGCAGACATGATGACCAAGGTGGTCACAAGGGATAAACTAAAGCTATGTTCAGCTTTGGTTGGCCTTCGCGAATGACAGTGAAGGGTTAGGAAGCTTACTCAGTGGAAATCAGTCTCCAAGTGGGAGATTGTTATGTTTGTGGAGCCTATTTTTATGTTAGAGTGTGGTATTTTTACGGCGGTCCTACTTACCACTGAGAGGTTCAAGGGGGTTCGGGGGCAAAGCCCCTGAAGCAAATTTTCATGGGTGGTTTATTAACCCATGGGTAATGGTTAACCATTATGGGCTATTTTTGGGCCCATGGTTTTTTGGTACCCCATTGTTTTGATACCCACGGTTTTTTTTCCCTTGGGTTTGATACCCACAGTTTTGTATCAAATTGTGAAAGTAATTGTCTATTTATATGGTCTTATGCATATAATACATAAACAAGCAAATGTATTACAGATGTGCTTTGAATTCGGGTGTGAATTCTGTAGAGTTTGTTGAGCATAGTTCTAAATGGATATGGGTATTGTATTGAGAGAGTGGAGGCTTGTAATAAAATCTATGCATGTGATTCTTGGTGGATGTCGGCCAAATTGGGTGAACCATGTTAAATACTGTCTCTTTGTGTTGTGTTATTTATTTTGCACTTTTATTTGAGATCTGTAATATTTTCTGCATATTAGTTTCTACTGTTGCAATTCTGTAAGGGATTATTCTACATATTTTATTTCTTATTTCCTAACAGTCAGGTCCTGTCCTTAGAGTTGTGCCATTGAGACGTGTGGAGGATTTTGCTATTGCTTGTTAACGCCAATCAGGATCATTCAGGCCACAAAGCCAATTTGACACTTTTTCAACAAATAACAAAAGTGACAAGTTTAAAAGATAAACCCACCACATTCCATCTAATTAGAGATGTCCACGTACTACCCATGGATGTTGGGGAAAAAATTGACAGGGAATATATGCCCAAAATTCAAATTGTTCTCCATGGAATGAAAAAAATGCAAACAATACCAGGATCGATGTGATCCATAGCTAAAGAGAAGGATTGACAACGACATCCGAATGAAGGAAAATATTTTCAAGCATCTAGCCAGGGAAATAGAAAATACTTCAAACAAAGAGGACAAAATAATTTTCAATTGAAAGGATGAGAGTAAAATCGAGCACCCACGACTTCAAAGAATGGATTACTCTAAGGCATTGACTCAAAATTATCAAAACTTAACTTCAAAAAGAGGGGAATTCTGAAGGCAACAATAGGGTTTAGAGTTTAGGATTAAGGTTTAGGGGTTAGGGGTTAGGGTTTAAGGTTTAAGGTGGTAAAAAATAGGGTTTAGGTTTTTGGGTTAAAGGTTTAGGATTTATGGCTTAGGGTTTAGGGTTTAGGGTTTAGGGTTTAGGGCTTATGGCTCAGGGATTAGGGATTAGGTTTTTAGTTTTAGGGTTTAGGGATCAAGGTTTAGGTTTTAGGGTTGAGGGTTTTAGATTTAGGATTTAGGGATTAGGTTTTACAGTTTAGGGCTCATGGTTTAGTGTTTTTGTTTTATGGTTTATTGTTTAGAGTTTAACATATAGGTTTTAGGCTTTAAGCTTTAGGGATTAAGATTTTAGGTAGTAAAAATAGGGTTTAGGATTTAGGATTTAGGGTTTAGGGTTTAAGATGTAGGGTTTAAGATTTAGGGTTTAGAGTTTAGGGTTTAGGGTTAAGGGTGAAGGGTTTAGTGTTTAGGGTTTAGGGCTCAGGGTTTAGGGTTTAGGGCTTAGGGTTTAGTGTTTAATTTTAAGGGTCTAAGGGTTTATAGTTTAGGGTTTAGGGTTTGCGGTTTAGAGTTTAGGTTTTAGGGTGTATTGTTTAAGGCTCAGGGTTTATGGTTTATAGTTTAGGGCTTAGGATTACTCCACCTCCTTTTGAAATTCGAATTTTTCCTTGGAGGCTGATTTTGGAGGCTTATGGGACAAGTTAAACTTGTCCCATACCTCTTAAATTTGCAAGTCAACCTTAACTATGGTTAGAGAGTTTTAATCTAGCCTTCATTATGCATTTTTGTAAGTCAGGTTGTATGCTTTAATTACACTTTTCTTACATGGTTTAATTTCATTCCTTTGAGGTGTGGGTTTGATCTGAGTGTGTAAGTAAATATGTCATATTATTCACCCACTTATTTATTATGCATTGGAGGATGAAGTTGAATTTTGGGGGGTTGGAGTTGAGGATGTGTGATGTGGCATCCTACATGGATCCACCTCATCCTTTTCTCTTCCCTCTTCTATAAAATTTGAATTTTTTGCTTTGTTTTGGGTTGCTTCACTTTTGGAGACTTCATTTTGGGTGAATTTTTTCTTGTTGTTTTGGGAGCTCTTGCTTGGAGAAGTTTTTGGAAGATTCCTACATGCTTGCGCTTGGCTATTTTGGATTGCTTGCATTAGGATAAAGCTTGTTGTTTTAGAACTTGGAACAACTCCATCATGGAGAGATAAGAGCTTAGCTCTTGGAAATACTCTCCTTTTATTTGTATGCATATGTGAATGGTTGAATGTTTGAATGTGTTGTTTTATTTATTGGCTGGTTGGGTAGATGGCCTAGGGATGGTGTAGGAGAAGACTATGGGGCATTTTGTGGGAGGCATAAGTGTTTTGGGGAGGTACAAGTATGGAGGGAGTTGGGATTTGGGTTCCACCTTACAAAGAAATATCTTGCATTTCTTTACTCGTTATGGGGTGCCATAAGAGGTTAGGGAGGTATAAGAAAATGTGAGGAATAAGGGGTACTTGGAGAAGGCATAAGGGTATGTAAGGGATTTGAAATGATATATATTTTGGCGGTTTGTTCTCAGGTGGTGATACCCATTTCCCCTTTGGGAGGCATAAGAAGCATCCTCCATAGTTTCTTTCTCCTTTGGCTTGCATGATGAAGCTTGAGTGTTGTTTGTTGTTTTGTTCTGTGTTGTTAAACTGTAGTTTTGTTTTGGATTGTGTTTTGAATGTGAAATTTGCATGTGTGTTTGTGGAAGCCTATTGTTGCCATGAGTTGAATCACATCTTCCATTGATTTTTGGTTGGGGATCAGGGGCCAATGAAGAAGGATGGCTTATCCTTATCATTGGATGTCTTGGTTGGGTGGAGAGCATTTCCTTTCCCTTGCTCTTGTTGTGATCAAAATTGGAAGAATGATAAATCTACATGTTGTTGTTCTGGAGCAAAGGAAAATGAAATAAAATAGGTGACAGTCCCTTGTTGAGATAAATTTGATTGTAACCTTCCAACTTGAAGTGGATGAACTTGTATATGTTTTGTGATGGAAATATGTTGTATTGAATATGAAAGTTGTAAGATTGAAATGTGAAAGAGATATACTCTGTTTCTGTTCTTTTGAAAGAAATAATTGTATTCTGTATGATGAATTTGAAGAATGAAAGAAAGAAGTTGTAAGTTGTATTTTGGGAACCAATAAATGATTGTATTACCTTTCTCAAATTGCATTGTGGTATTGAATCTGATCATTTAAATGTATTGGAAATCTCTGTTTGAAAGGAAGAAATGCGTGTGTGAGGAAAACACAAGAGCTCTAGATTTTTGAAATGTGTAAAATTAGAAATCAGAATTGCATTTTGGTTTTGAATAGTTTGATTTGAATCAACTAAATGTATTAGATTGGAATTGGAACGTATCCTAATACTTGGAAGAAGAAAATGGAAAATAGATCCTTTCAAATTAGATCTTCTTTAGAAATTTTCAAACTGGAAAATAATTATCAGAAAATGTCCAGAATGACCCTGCAAACTAGGAAATACATTTGAAACATTAATATAAACTAAGAAAGATCAAAATGATCCCACACAAATTATAATACTTAAGAAATTTTCATAGAACCTTTCAAAATCGGGCTCAAACAATTTCTCAGTCATTTTTGCTGTTAAATTAGGGAAATTTGAATTGATCTTCAATCAAACAATTTAACCATTGAAATCTATTCTAAAATCTTCCAAGTAAAATCCTCCATGTCTGTTTGGTAAGTGGAAAAAGAATTAATGAAAAATTTGAATAAAATTGGTAAGTTAAAAATACCAGTTCACTTTCTAAGTGACTGAAAGATGTTTTCTCAAAATTTGACCTTTAAAATTTATCAAAATAAAATTACTAAGAATGATATGAAAAAGAGGACGGCGAGATCTTTCCATAAAGTCCTCGTTTTCCAAAAACTGAGTTCCCAATCAAAAGTTATGGCCTTTTGAAGTTTTTATTTCATTTGGCTTCAAAATAATCTAACTGTCAAAATTTAAGCTCGATGAACTCAAAATATTCCTGGGTAGACCCTTGGGCTAAAAATTTCCTGGGAAAATTTTTACATTTTTCCCAAAACGTGAAAATTCATGAAGTTTCCTTCTGCACCACTCCGGTATCCGCAAGCCTTCATTTTGTCTAAAAATGATCTAAGTCCAAAAATTTTAATTTGGCAAATTTTGCCGCTGCGGCCCTGCTTTCCCTACAGCCAATCATTGATAAACACGGCCTTTGTTGCCACGTCAGTAAAAACAAGGATAAAAGCCTTAAAATTCCCCGACAGCCCATTTTTTCCACCAAAAGTTTTTGGAAAATGCCGACACGTTTTCCCTTACTGTTCTCGTAGGCTGCATACAGGCAAATTGCGCCTTTTGTCCCAAAAGGGAAAAAGTGCTAAATGTCTTCCCCACTCCACTGGTTTGGATTTCTCCTCTAGGAAAATTTTCTCTCTGAATTCTGCAGGCCCGAGTTGGGGCAAATTTTCCTCCCAGGCCCGCAGGCCCGCTCTTGGGAAAATTTTCACCCCAAGTTCCGCCGGTCCATAACTTGAGAAATATGAGGAGTTAGGAGAACTTCTTTATATCACCGGAAAGGTGAGGAAATTTCCTACCTAATGGGAATGTTTTCATGAATTTTTATTTTTATTAATCATGGTAGAAATCAAATTGAATCTTTAACCGAGTTCTGGGAGTGGGTAAGTAAGAATTTACTCTGATGATTTTAAATATGTATTGTTTTCCCCACTGTAATTAAACCTTTCTCTTGTCTTAGATCTTGTGGAATTAAATACCTTGGGTATTTAATTGTTTTGGTCCCTTAACCCTAAAATTTTAATTAGGAATATTTAGCTAAAATGTCAATGTAATCAGTGATTAAATTAATCCCTAAGGAGATTTGAGCTAGGTGTGGACTTATTACACTTGTTGCTTTATAATGTGGAATTAGTAATTATTATAATGGGAAAAGTTATTAGTTGAATTTAATTGTCCTTGAGACTTTGGTTGTTAACATTTAAAAATAAATAATTATTCCATAATTTTCTAACTAAACCTAGGTTGTTCATGGGTCTCAAGTGGGTTGTTTTAGCGGTGTTACACTTGGTATCAGAGCTGTGGGTTCAAAGCTTGGACCCTTGGGCACACTAGAAAACTTGAGACATGAACTGTAAACCTAGCACACTTTTGAATCTAAGAAAACAAACTTGTTTGAAAATTGAAAAAGAAATGCGTATGAAGAAATATTACATTACTATGTTCATTTGAACTACCAAAATTAAAATAATAATAAAATAATAAATTGTTTGAATTGTTGTACTTAGCTCAGTTCATTTTGTCTGAACCCGGGTAACTAAGAATGTCAAATTAAATTGATTTTTGTGAACTTCTAGTGTAGTGGAAACTTGGTTCCCCTTTGAAAATGTGTTGTTTTACAAGTCCTAAAACTTGATTTAATTGTATGATGTGTTAAGCCCTTTGTTGAGACCCTTCCTTATTGGAGTTGTTGGAATGATAAATTATATGGTGTGAATCTTGTGGTTGGACAATAGTAGTTGTGTCCTGGGGTCAGGAAGAGTTAATTAGAAGTTTTTTAGAGCTTCCTTCCTTCAGTAGTTAGGAAAGTTGGTCTGGTTGTTATTTTTTCATTTTGTTACCCGTATGGGAGAGTGTTCATTAATTCTGGGTGTAGTTTATGATCCAATCCTGCGCATGTGTCCTTGGAATTGACCTCGAGGCAGAGTACCCCTATTGGCGGCCATGAAGGGCTGAAGTGAATGTGATGTTAACATTTTGTATTTTACATTCGTAAACTTGTGTCATTTTATCAAGGACCAGCATCTTATTTTATGATTGGATTGAGAAGCTCTGAGGCTCTTCTAGTTATTTATATTTTTGTGAGAATTTTTAGACTTTGCAATGCAGCTACTTAGCCACTTTCCTCGATTGGTGATATTTCTTGGACTTTATTTTGATTGGTGACTCGGAGCTCATTATGTTGTTGGCTACTTAGCTAAACGTTACATGGATTTCTTCTTGCATGATGATGAGCTGGTTCTATGCTACTTGTATTCATACATTTTTTCATATGGGGGTACACCCTAGGTGTCTTGAATGTCCTCTTAGGTGCTTAAAGTTATGCCTTGGTTTTAGATGCATGGAACCTTGAGTGTATCTAGGATCTTAGAGTGACCTTTTCATTACTCGACCTTGTTGGGAAGAGAGTTCGTAGTGTTGTGTGTTCTAGTTGGTAGCCTGTTAGTGGTGGTGGTGATTCTCTTACAATCTGATAAGAGCTTGAACCTCGTCAGGAGTAGAGGTGTTTAATTGTGGGTTGATGAATTATGGTGGGATCGGTTTGCTTTTGGCTGGCTGTGGATGTTAGTGGAAAAGTATTTTTTCTGGTAGTGGCTTCTCTTCAATGGCATGCTAGTTTTATCAAGAGTTCCTCATTTCATTATATTAAGTAGTGACTTGAGGATTGTATGCATCTTGGTAATTATGGTTAGATTTAATCCCATTCGAGTATTGTGTGTAAATTAAGTGTGCCTTTTTTCCCTCTTGACCTATAAATAAGTCTACCCTTTCCTTAACTTTTTTTTAGTTACTATGAATAATACTCTATGACCTATTAATTTTGGATTACGTGGAGACACTTATGGATGATTTGAGTCTTTTGGACCATGACATTGGTGATGATAGTATAATTAGACCTTGATAATTTAATCTCGGTGGTATTTTATAATGTGATTCTCTTGCGAAACTGTAACTCTTGGTCGTAAAGCCATGTTGAATAAGATGGCTGATTGTCTGCTTACATTTGACGCTTCTAATGAGTATGTGGTGTTCTTATAGCTAAAATATTTCCTTGTCATTTTGATTTCTTGGTTGGTGGTATCCTATGGTAATATGGGTGTAGATTTGAAAACTTTCCTTGTCTTATCAGGTGATTAAAATATTTTCACCAAAACAACAAACAATGTTAAACCCTAGTAGATCAGTAAAAGTAATTATGCTTCCTTAATGGGTCTTCCTCGTAACTTCTTTTGAGAACTTGTAGAAACCCACTAGGAATGTTTTATGATACTTTTAATTAGTGGAAAAATCTCAAAATATTGTTGTGATCCATGTTGGTTAATTGTTTCCTAGTTCTTACCAAATTAATAATGTGCTTTCTATGTTGAACGTCCCTTGTTTCCTTAGAATTAAAAATGTGATGTGTTGAATTACCTCTCTCTCCCATAAAAGTAATAGTGTGATATGTTTACCGTTCCTTCTCATTAAATTTTTTTTAATTGAAAAATTGACTCACCCAAACATCATAAAACTATAATTGAGGAGATTTGGCCTTGAAGCTTAACAAATAAACTAGAACATAGAAAGAGAAAATGGTCCTTGCTTTAACCTTGGTAGATTAATAGAAGGAATAAAAACCATGTAGAAGAACAGAAAAGGAAAAATATTTGTCCATCTACCTCCCCTAGGAGTAGAATAAATATTTTATTTTTCCACCTATACAGAATGGCGAGATATCATGGCCACCTTAGTGGTGATCCTTATAATGCAAACATGTGATATCAGAATAAAAAGGAATATTTTAATTAAGAAAAATCGTAAAGGAATGTGCTAGGAAAAATGAAACTACAACTTTTGACTTAATTAGTTGAGTTATAAAATAAGTAAGATTTATGTGTATTGAGTGCAATGTATAGTTGAACCTGTAGTTCTGTCGCCTACCTAAAATTGTGAAACACCTGGTGGATAGTAATGTGTTCTAGTTGCTTAGTACTTCTTGTTCATATATGTATGTGCCTTTCTTGTTGGAGTTTTGGGTCATCATACCCTTATCGTCCCGTAGCTCGACAAATGTGAGTTGTGGTCCTTTTGGATTGAGACTTATCTGTTGTTTGAGAAGTAACCTCCTTGTGTGTTGTCTTGTCCTTGGAGACCTAAGTTATTGTAATTTTAAGGCAACATATGTTAAGGATATAAAATAACTTTGGGAAGTCTTCTTTTCTTCATATTTTCTTGGGTCACCTTGTTGTTGTTGCCCCTTTTCCATTAGGATGGAAAGTGCAAGATGATGTTATTCACTTTTGATACGATGCACCCTTGGATTGTAATTGGACCCGTGTTACTTGTTCTTCTCCCTAGTGACCTTGAGTGGTCCTTGGTGTTTCTTGTGATCTCTTTATGGTTATTCTGATCTTTAGTAGGAAATAAGATAAATAAATCCCATTGTGCTATAATGTATGGTACTTGTATTATATGTTATAGGGGGATATATATATATATATATATATATATTTCTTTTGCTAAATGGTTGAATTATTTAGATTTGGTTGGTATAGTGTGTTTGATTCTTAAAACAAAAGTGTAAAAATTAGACTATAGGAAAACTTTTGGTCTTGACTTCACTTTTATTACCATGAAAAGTTAATTGTACCCTCTCGAGTTATAGAAGTGCTTTCCTAGAATAGTTACTTGATTTTAAATGTTTTGCTGATTTAGGTGTCCTTGTTGATTCACCTCATCCTGTGTGATCCTCAAATTTGTGGGACCTTGAGTAGAACTTGTTCCTCATGTGCAAATTTGGTCATAGTTGATTTTTGCTAGCCTTGTCTAGACAATGAACCTTGAAATCATGGCTTAAACGTGTATAAACCTTAACTTTTATTAATGTAGTATGTTGTATTCCTTGGGAAACTATGTGGTCATTCTCAAACTCATGGAATTATCCTTATTATTCCTCTACTTGGTGGTTACTCTTAAGACTCTTTTGAACTCTTCGTGTTATATTGTTATGTGTGGTATCTTGGTTGATAGCATAAATTTACTCTCTAGATTTAAGTGTTCGTAGCCTTGCATGTAGAAAGTTTAGAACTCATCCCTTACAATCTCCCTTCTTCTTGCTGAATTGCATTGGACCAAACTTAGGTTTTGTAGACCCACACTTATTTGAAGTAAGAAATCCCATAATGGAGTGATCCTTTTTCTATTGCATTTTTTTCCTATCTCTCTTTCCAGTGACTTCTAGGAGGAAGTTGAGTCTAAGGGGAGGGGGATGTAGTGCCCACTTCCCTTCGACACTTTTGATATTGATCATGATACTGCTGACTATATTATGGACATTATTATAGTTTTGATTTAGTATGGTGTTAGATGTCAGATCATGGATTATTGAATCTGATTCATATATGATTCATGATGATTGTTAGAGACATTTTATATAGATGTTGTCATGTTGTTGGAGTATATATATATATTTATATATATATATATAGTATATATATATATATATATGTATGTATATATATATATATATATATATATATATGTATATATATATATATATATATATATATATATATATATATATATTTATGGATGTTGTTAGAACATGTGATATTTGGATATAATGAGTAGACCAAGAAAATTGAATTTAAAATTGATGATTATATAGTTGTTGATGAAATTGTAAATGATATTGTTGATTGTCTGGATGTTGTGATTCATATATATATATTGATGATTTTGAAATTATATTATATTCATTTGGATTTTCTAATATGGGCCACGAGGCTAAAGGGGTATTTGTATTGTGCAGGTTAAAAATATCACAACAAACATCGGGGGATTGGAGACCAACCACATTAGAATTCTAGATGAATTCAACCAAGGTCACCATATGCAACTAGTTTTGTTCATGTGTGTGTGTGTGTGTGTGTTTGTTAGTATTAGGGATTCCCATGGGGGGGATCACCTTTGAATGTGACCAAGGATTTTATGTATTTATTTTATTTTTTGGTCCCTTTTTATTAATTTTTATGTGTTTATTATGTGATGTGCACATACCCTTTCATTATTTATTTGAATTGTGTAAATTATTGTGAGTAATCATGTTGTTAAGTTAGTTAATTAAACAAATTGGGTCATAAGAATGTTATTAATAGAGTTTTTGGCCATGTTTTAAAGAGTTGTAAGAATGTGTAAGTAATGTGTAAGTAATGTGTAAGTGACCTTGTAAGTGATGTCTAAGTTAATTTTGGAGTATGAAACACTCCACCTTCTTGGAAATTCGAATTTGTCCTTGGAGGATGTTTTTGGAGGCTTGTGGGACAAGTTAATCTTGTCCCATACCTCTTAAATTTTACATACCAACCTTTCCTATGGTTGGAGGTTTAAATTTAACCTTTTTTATGCATTTTTACAAGTCAAGTTGAATGTTGTAATTGCACTTTTCTTACATGCTTTTAATTTCAGTCCTTATGGGGTATGGACTTGTTTGAGTGTGTAAGTATATCTGTCATATTATTCACTCACCTATTTATTATGCATTGGAGAATGAAGTTGACTTTTGGGTGTTGGAGTTGAGGATCTGTGAAGTGGCATCCTACATGGATCCACCTCATCCTCTTCCCTTCCCTCTTCTATAAATTCAAATTGTCTTGCCTTGTTTTGGGTTGCTTCACTTTTGATCAATTCATTTTGGGTGAATTTTTTCTTGTTCGTTTTGGGAGCTCTTGCTTGGAGAACTTTTTGGAAGATTCGTTGCATGCTTGTGTTGACTCTTTTGGATTTCTTGCATTGGGATAAAGCTTGTTGTTTTGGAACTTGGAACAAACTCCATCATGGAGAGGTAGAGAGCTTAGCTCTTGGAAAGGACTCTCCTGACATTTATTTGTATTCATATGTGAATGGTTTGAATGTTTGAATGTGTTGTTTTTATTTGTTGGCTGGTTGGGTAGATGGCCTAGGAATGGTGTAGGAGAAGACTATGGGGTTATTTTTGTGGGAGGCATAAGTGTTTTGGGGAGGTATAAGTGTGGAGGGAGTTGGGATTTGGGTTCCACCTTAAAAAGAAATTAGCTTGCATTTATTTACTCGTTATGGGGTGCCATAAGAGGTTGGGGAGGCATAAGGAAATGTGAGGAATAAGGGGTACTTGGGGGGAGGCATAAGGGGTGACGTCAGGTATTTGAAATGATATATATTTTGGTGGTTTATTCTGAGGTGGTGATACTCAATTTCCCCTTTAGGAGGCATAAGAAGCATCCTCCCATAGTTTCTTTCTCCTTTGGCTTGCATGATGAAGCATGAGTGTTGTTTGTTGTTTTGTTCTGTGGTGGTAAACTGCAGTTTTGTTTTGGATTGTGTTTTGAATGTGAAATTTTCATGTGTGTTTGTGGAATCCTGTTGTTTCCATGAGTTGAATCACATCTTCCATTGCTTTATGGTTGGGGCTCATGGGGGCGAATGAAAGAAGGATGGATTCTCCTTGTCATTGGATGTCTTGGTTGGGTGAGAGCATTTGCCTTTCCCCTACTCTTGTTGTGATCAAAATTGGAAGAATGATAAATCTACATGTTGTTGTTCTTGAGCAAAGAAAATGAAATAAAATAGTTTGACAGTCCCTTGTTGAGATAAATCTTAATTGTAACCTTCCCACTTGAAGTGGATGAACTTGTATATGTTTTGTAATGGAAATATGTTGTATTGAATACGAAAGGTTGTAAGATTGAAATGTGAAAGAGATATACTCCATTTGTTGTTATTTTTGAAAGAAATAATTGTATTCTATATGATGAATTTTAAGAATGAAAGAAACAAAGTTGTAAGTTGTCTTTTTGGAATCCAATAAATGTGGATTGTATTACCTTTCTCAAATTCCATTGTGGTATTGAATCTGAAAGCAATATACCTGGTATTTAAATGTATTTAAAATATAAAGTTGTTTGAAAGGAAGAAAAACAAATCTTTTCAATCGAATATATGTTGTTTCACCTTATACAATGAATTTATTATTTTTTGAAATCTTCTTTGAAAATATTGTACAACTCTTTCTTTCGAATGTGGAAAATGTATTTACAATTATTGCATCCTCTTTGTTTGAAAAAGCAACGTTTTTTTTAAAGGAAATAGAAATTGCTTTCTTGTTTCTACATCTTGATTGAAGGAAATAGATTGTATGTTATATACTTGGATTAAAATGAAGTCATATTTTAAAGTTTGGTAACTGTAATGGATCAATTCGAGTTAGAAGTTGTAGAGCTCTGTTAGATGATTTTCAAATTGGAAAATAATTATCAAGAAAATGTACAGAATGACCTTGCAAAACTAGGAAAGACATTCGAAACATTAATACAAGCTAAGAAATATAAAAAATGATCCCAAACATAAACTATAATAGTTAAGAAAATTTTCATATAACATTTCAAAATCGAGCTCCAACAATTTCTCAGTCATTTTTAGTATTATTAAATTGTGGTAATTTTGAATTGATCTTCAATCAAAAAAATTTAATCCATTAGAAATATATCCTGAATTCTTCCAAGTGAAATCCTTTGTGTCCCGTTTGGCAAATTGAGAAATAATTAAATGGTAGATTTTGAACAAATAATTGATATGTTAAAAATACCAAGTTCACTTTCTAAGTGACAGAAAGACATTTTCTAAAAATTGACCATTTAAAATTTATTAGAATTAAATTCCAAAGATTACTGTGTAAAAGAGGACATCGAGTTATTCCAGAAAGTCCTCGTTTGCCAAAAACTGAGGTTCCCAATCAAAAGTTATGACCTTCAGAATCTTTTATTTTATTTTGGCTTCAAAAATATTATAAGTGTCAAATTTAATTATTAAAAGATTCTTGGGTGGACCTGCGAGCTGAAACTTTCTCTTTTTCCTTTTTGTCTAAAAGGCACAACTTCATGAAGTTTCCCCACCACTTTGCTAATCCGTAAGCGTTCATTTTGTCAAAAATGATCTAAGTCCAAATAGTTAATTTGGCAATTTTTTCTTCTGTGGCCCCACCCTCCCCGCATCCAATCATTGATCAACATGTGCCTTCGTTGGGCATCAGAAAAAAAAGGATAAAAGCCTTAAAATTATTCGGCGGCCTGAATTTCCACCAGAATTTGGAAATGCCGACACGTGTTCCCTTACGGTCTCGCGGGCGCGTAAAGGCAAATTGCGCCTTTTGTCCTAAAAGGGAAAAAGCGCTAAATGTCTTCCCCACTCCATCGGCCCACGTTTGGGAAAATTTTACTTCCCCGCTCCATTGTTCTGCTTTTCTCCTTTGGGAAAATTTTCTCTCCAAAGTCCCTAGGCCTGCAGGCCCGCTCTTGGGAAAATTTTCACTCCAAGTTCCGCCGGTCCATAACTTGAGAAATATGAGGAGTTAGGAGGATTTATTTATATCACTGGAAAGGTGAGAAAATTACCTACCTAATGGAAATATTTTTAGGAAGTTTTAATTTCATTAATCATGGGAGAAATCAAATTGAAATATTTAACCGAGTTCTAGGAGTGGGTAAGTAAGAATTTACTCTGATGATTTTAAATATGTATTCTTTTCCTCACTGTAATTAAAACTTGCTCTTGTCTTAGATCTTATGGAATTAAATACCTTGGGTATTTAATTGTTTTGGTCCCTTAACTATAAAATTTTAATAAGGGAATATTTAGCTAAAATGTTAATGTAATTAGTGATTAAATTAATCCTTAAGGATATTTGAGCTAGGTGTGTAATTAGTAATTATTATAATGGGAAAATTTATCAGTTGAATTTAATTATCCTTGAGACTTTGTTCATTAACACTTTAAAAAAAAATTATTCCATAATTTTCTAACTAAACCTAGGTTGTTCATGGGTCTTAAGTGGTTTGTTTTAGCGAGCGTTACATGATCACTCTCTTATTTTTCAAGGCCTGCACAATTAACCCTAGTGATCAAAAATCAAATCCGTGATTCTCAAACCATTTTCTGATTATCTATCACTTACTGAAATAGGTATTCACCATTTAGATGGAAGTATGTTTCACTGAATGAGATTATTTTCATGTGGCCACCTGTTGAATTGAAATGATGTGGTTATAATGTCCTTCCTCCTTTGAAGTGTGATCACACTACAAGGTTCAAATGAGTGTTTGAGAACACTACCAAGTGAGTGACATCAAGTTAAACTAAGATGATTTCTCATTCTTACATACATGGTGCTCTCTATGAAGATCATCCTCTTACCCCTCCTGGATCAAGAATTCTCCTAAGATGGAATCAACTTCATGATACTTATACACCTCTTTTCTCATATGCCTCTCATGGAGATATATGATTCCTTGATCCTTCACATATGATGGTCCTAAATTTCTCATTAGCTTAAATAGCTCATCTTGGATTGTTCCTCAAAGAGGTTCTAACATGATGAAAAATTCAAGATATGATGATCCTAAAATCACTCCATGAGCTTCCCATTTAACCTTTGAACATAATGAAACCATTTTTAACTTCACAATTCACTTCCCATAATAATATGTCACATGAGTGGAAACATGATTATAGTATTTGGACACATATTTACTCAATTTATCCTCATGGAAATAGGTTTCCTCCTCTATATAGAAGGATTGATATCTGAATGAGACTTAAAGGAATATTTGAGGGTGAGATAAATCTTCTTGAACTCCAAATCCATTGAAGCACTGTGAATGCCACTACTTGAATTGCAAGATGTGATCACATCGCTATAAATTGGTTAAATGCTTAGAAACAATCTCAAGAGATATGCACCATTTGTGATCTCAAGATGACTACCATCACCAGTGATGCATGAGCATAATATCCATCTATGTAAATATGTCATGGTGTCATCAATTTTTAGTGTGCAAGTGTTTTATAGGTCTAGGGAATCCATGTGAGTTAGTTTGACATGGTGGTTTGAGTCTTGGCCTTTTGAAAATTTAAATTGCATACTTTCCCTCTAAAAGTACAAAATGTGAATTTGAAGGCTATTAGGGGTATGAAATAGGAACCTCAAGGTGCCATGTAGGTAATGAATGTAAGTCTTAGTGGGGTCTAGGAGTCAATGTGAGTGAATTTAGAAAGTATGGGTCTTGGAGTCACCATTTTTAAGTTGTGATGTCGTATTATGGTACTTGAAAGGTCATAAGACTAAATGAAGTTGAAGGTTCACAATTCAAATAGTAATTGTCTTGTAAGGAGTACAAAACCTCATATTTGTAACTGATGAGACTATCATTTGAATGATCGAAGGTTTGGGAGAGCCAAGGCTCCAAGAATTTGAAAAAAACATAGTTTGCAAACCACTGTGATATAGGGAATCTGTGTATGGTCATTATATGATGAAATTTCTAACGGTGAATCCAAATGCTTGTTCAATATGGTGTTTGTAGACTAATGAAGAGATAAGTATAAATTATTTTATTACATTCCTTGCATGTATCTATATGCTTGTTATTGTGGTTGTGAGTTATGGTGATTTTGTTGAATAATTAATGGTTAAATACTGTGAAGCACAATAAGAGATAAGAAAAACAAGAGGAATGAGTTAAAGAGTTATACTATGAATTTGACATGCTCATAACAATATCTTACACATATATTAGGTTCTATTTGATCATTATTGTTGATAATGTTGTTAACAATCTAGAGACATGGCATGTTAGTGTACAGGTTTTGTAAAAGGATCAAGGGAGAGTATCATGAAGACAAGTTGAGTGGGAGAAGAACGAAATATTATTGAAGAGTACAAGGAACCTCATTAACTTCCAAAAATGTGGAATGTTATCTAGAACTTTGATTATTTTGATTATACCCTCAAAATCATAGTAACCCTGCTCTACTGTACACCTATCGGAAGATAAGAAAAGACCCATTATTCTAAGCATTTGAAAGGTTCATTACTCTCTTACTGGTAAAATAATCATGAAGGGAATGGGTTAATAAACCTATAGAATTGATTTGGAGTTTTGAAATTTTGTACAAGTCAAAAGGTAAAGGAAATTCACCTTCCTGAGTTGTTTAGTAACCCCTCACTGGTTAAGCCTAAGGCTTATGGCTTGAAGGCTCTAATCAATGAGTTGAAGCTTGAAAATTGGTAGATATGATGCTAAGGAGGTCTATTAGGAGATTAAAAGGAAAATTGGAAGGTTTATTGGGTACATGTTGAGGTGTGAGTGACAATCTAGGGGAGAAACAACAAATATAGACCTAGACCTAATTGTTATCTCAATTTAATGAATTAAGTGGTATTTATCTTTGGAGTTCAAACCTAAAACTCTTAATACAAATAGAAACCATTAATGGTTACTCAAAAATTCCCTCAACTTGTTGAGTATGTGTTTAAAGCTGAAGATATAATCAGCATAACACCCAGGAAAGGATAGGAAGTGGGAAGGCCTGTCTAAGAGAGTGGATAGTGAATGGAGTAGTTAATGGAAGGTTATGTTAACCAAAATTTTCATAAATACTTGACATTGAGAAGGTTGTTTAGGGATTATTTTAGTTTGCATGAAGAGTTTGCAGAGTAGACAAACCAAGAAGTGACCAGTGAACCTTTCTCTTGTGCAATGTAAGGGAAATTGTTGTAAAGGCAAGTGAGAGGAGTCTTTGGGTGAATGTTGAGCAAATAGATGAGTGAAATATGTGGTTTAGTTTTCTGAGAACATGATGGAATGATAAGACTATCTCAAAAGAGAGGAATAAATTCAAAGTTGCATAGATTTGAAGATTCTTAGTTGAGGAAACAAACCCAATTGAACTAGTCAGGGAAGAGTTGGACCAAAACATAGCAGTAGAGTAAATTATTGGGATAGGGATAACACTGAGAGAATGAAAGAAGCCTTAGGGAAGACCTCATGATTTTTATAATTGCACCCATTGTCCTCATGATGTTTCAGATCCTTCACATACCTCATGATGACCATTCCCTTGATTATTTGAATCAACAAAAACTTACCTACGTGTTTTGATTTTTTACGTGTTATAAGGAATTGCACGAGTCCATATATTCAAGCAATTGTTGCTACCTTTGGTAGTTGTGATTTTTTTTAATACAGTTTTTACACATCTAAAACTCCTACAAATGTCAATAACCAATGAAGAAGACCCCAAAACCTAAACAATGACTATAATCTTTCATAAAATAGATATCTATTGTATAATTTAAACCCTAACAGTTTTAGGATGAATGCTGAATCCTAAAAAATACCTATGTACTGACCAGATTAGAATATGAAAAACTATCTTCTAAACCATGACAGATGGAGCTTTGAGAGTTTTATAAGGTGCAGAGTGACCCTAACTTCTTATATTTACAAAAATAAAAGATTAATAAAAGAAAAATTTAAACCATTTATTTTAGTAGATATATCCCTCCCATAAGCATATATACCACATAGGAATCATGAATGCAAGTGTGTTATAACATGCCTATGCTTTCCCAAAACGCGCTCACATTTTGATTAAAATCATATTTGTGTTCGCTTTTTGGCCCCCCATATTTTTGCACTTACCCATATTGTAGAAGTTTGATTAAAAGTTGCATATGAGATATCTCTGCAAAGATATCTTGTGGGAAACCTTTCTGCTATTATTTTTTGAGATCTCCATACACAGAGATCTTGAGCATATACAGATGACAGTTTACTTTGAATTTTCAAAGTAAGCATTCTATTTATTGTCATTTTAACCTTACTTGGATTTATCTAGTCACACATGCATTTTGTTCAAAATAAACGTTTTAACCCTTTTGTATAAATTTCCCAACACTCGTCATATTATGTTTCAAACTAGAAAAAAAATACACATCCAGAATTTGCTTCTTTTCACCATGTTTGGTTTTAATATAAATTGTTTCTTTGCCCATAATTGATTTTTTTTTGTTATTTCCTAATTTTAATTTTGATTTTACCTATGTGTTCATGTTTACAAACACATATTTTCTTTTAGCTGTAGACACCAAATTTCTTCCACACAATTTGAATACTAAAATTGCACTAATTGTATTCTTCCCGTCTTCACAATATAATTAGTAATTTCTGGCTAATTAGCTAATATTCAGCATATTCTCTATTAAATAACAAACATCCCATTAATTAATTAGTATTTTTCATATCCCGGATGCCAATTAACATTGATTTGTTAATTAAAATACTTAAATTAATTAAATCCCCTTTTAATTAATTAATCCCCCTTTCACAATCTCGTGTTTAATTAATAAACCCTTTTATTAATTTAATATTTAATTCAACTAATTTCCCTCTATATCTATTCTAAATAGATTCTAAAAGCTAAACATGTCCTATTAGTTAATCTTAATGGATTAATTAAACCTCATATGATTCCCATGAGTCATTAATCCTAATTAATCTCTTATAATCATGCTTATTCACTCCTAATTCTACATCTCCATTAGCCAACATTCACTAGAAGTTGTACTTATCCTAGAATGGACATCTATAAAAGCAACCTAGTACCTCCTTACCAAAGCACACCATGTCCTTGTAAGACATTCATACTCATTTCTCATAAGATCATTTCTAATATAGGAAGGCTTGCCAAATTGAAAAAACCCCTTAATTGCTAAAGTAGAAAGAGAAGATTCAAACATGGCTCTTGTGCTATTTTGAGGAGATCTTTTCATTTATCAAGCTCCTTGATCGTTTGTAGCATGTTTTCATCTTGAAAGGAATACCCACATATCGAAAGCACATCCACACAATGAAGGGAGGGTTGCATTCTTATTTTTAATGTTTATGCAAGTTATTTAACTTCTTATTCACATGCTTTATCTTGATGTATTAGTTTAAGGAAATAGGCTATGATTTATTTGGTGTTGATTCCTATTTTAATTTGTATAAATTTCCTTAGCATGCATACATATGACATGCCCGATGGGACATTTGTCTCATTCACATTTTTATTTAGTTTTACATGCATTTTCCCTTCGATTTATTTGAATTTGTTGTAAATTTCCATGTTCTTTTTTATATTTTTGGTAATTGGTAGTGTTGAACGTGTTTTATACATAGTAAAGAGGTGAAGTGTTGCCAAAATTTGACTTTACCAAGAAAAATCCTTGATTTTTGATGTTTTTACCTCAGTTTTTGAGATTTGAAGTTTTCAGCGACCTCAACTTTATAACCAGAAACCTCACTTTTATCTGTGATGGCCTCACCCTATGAATTTTCCACTATGTTATAGACTTGTTCAGTGGAATTGAAGTATATGATAAGAGCCTTGAAATGTTACACCGTTTTCATAATTTATTGTGGCAACTTTGCATTTATTAGCGGTTTCACCCTATTATATGGTGGTATCGACCTACAACAATGGTTTTTATACATCTTATAGTGGTGACCTTGCTTTGTTAAAAAGGACCTATCATTTTCCTAAGTTTTTATGTTATTCTATCCTTTTTATTTAGTTTTGTTACTATTTTTCAACATTATACTAAGTATTTCACTTATGTTTTGTCAAAATATTGTACTTATATGATTTTATACACACCTTTTTGATGAAACCATGAGTATTTATTCTGTTTTTTGGCCTAAAGTCACTTTTGATAGAACTTTTTGACATGAAAAATAACTTATAGCTAGTTGGAAAGAGCACATTTTCATCAAAAATGATATTCTGGAGTGAAATAGAAAGGCAAGTTTAATAAATGGTAAAACTTAGTTTTTAACTTTGTCTCACTTGTTATAACTTAAAATTTGTTTCAAGCTATTTGTTGCTATAAAATTACTAATTTTGGTGCATAGGTTTCCATATCCACTTGTCATAGACTACTGTTAAGACAAACAAATGAATTAAAAAAAGTTGAGTGCTCATCATTTTATGTTATTTTACTTCACGCTTTGGTTTATTTTTTCTTAAGAAATCACACATTCCTTTATATTGGCTTAGTATATGGGACTAATCATATTTTTAAGAACTTGGGTTGCTTATCAAAGGTTAAATATTTTGGGTTGATTCTTTCCTTAACTATCTAGGATTATTGCAAAAAACACTATATATTGGATTAACCTTTTCTTTAACCATTTTACAAGGGTGTTTGTTTCCCTTCAACATATTTTTTCTTCTTGTTTTTACCTCATCTGAACCGTGTATTCTCTTTCCACATGTTGAAAGGTGATCTTGGAAATTAAAAACAATTAGGTGCTTTTTGTTTAGTAGGGTTCAATGGTTAGGACATCATTTCCTAATCATTTGGATAAAGCCCATGTGCCAGTGGGATATATAAATTCATGGGAAGATCAGTAATTATTGGCTAAGGAAGGGTTCACTTTTTCTTGGCTCTTATGAAGTCAGGGGTGTATTTTCCTCTAACACCCAAGCCATAGAATAGATACCATAGGAAATAGTTGTTGTTTTAGGCAAAACACCACTAAAATGGATGGAGTCAAGGGGAGGGTGATTTAACCCTTCAAACCACATTGCTAGAAAATATTTCCTACTTTCATGGACTTTTACCTCATGTAGTGAAAGGGATCCAGAAAAACACACCACTTCATCATTTCCATCAACACCAAGAAGGAGAAATGAAGAAACAAAAGAAAATGAGGTAAATAGAGGTTCTGGACAGAACCACCACTCTGTGCAAAGCGGTGGTTACAGAACCACTTCCCTATAGAGCAGAGGTCCTGTAACTACTACCTAGCTAGGGTGATGGTCCAATAATTGCTTCCTAACCAGGGTGGTGGTCCTAAAACTGACGATCTGCTCAGGGAGATGATCTCGACACTTTTGAACAGAAAATAAGAATGGAGCACAAATGGACATGAATTTGAAGCGCCTGAATGTGTCTCTTCCCTCCTTAACCTTTCCCATTCTCTAATGCATGAGAGGACATGGGAGAAGGCTATAAATATAAGGAGGAGACAGATAATTGAGCATTCAAAGATCCAAAGATATTAATAAGCAAAGTATTAATATGAGAGAAAGTAAGTAGATATTCTTCAGTACTGGAGTGGAATTGTAGGAGCAAGGTGTAAGAAAACATAACAAGTAAGTAATTGGAGAGAAGATTTACATTATTTCTTCTTTTCATACTTATTATAATCTGTAAAATTTTATTAATTGGCCAATATAAGTGGGAATAAAGAGAAGTTTCCATTCTCGACTGGTTTTCCCTCATTGGGGGTTTCTAGGATAAAAATTCTTGTGTTCCGTGTAGAATTATTTTAGCATTTCTCTACAATTCTGTCCTAAACACTAGTTAATTAGTCACTAAAGCTCTAATCTTCATCAAAATTGTCATTTTCCAAAGTAGAAATTAGAACAACATAATCGTGTGATTCGTAGAGTTCCATAGTAGAATTTTACGGATCATTTTGGTATCAGAGATGATTATATATCCAAAACTATGGTATTTGATTCTTTATTGTGATTTGTATGATAGTGAAAAGGTCCAAAGGTGAATATTTTTTAACTTGCAAGCTATATATTTCTACGAAAAACTGGAAACAAAGAATTCAAACTCAAATGGAGGAAGATAACTTGGTCCGTAGAGTCGAGATGCTAGAGACCATGATGGATAGATTATATAGAAAACAAGAAGAGATTTCAGATCTACAAAAGATGGCTTTGGTTAAGAAAGATTCCATGGACTCAGTGGTTTGATCACTTGCCAAAAAATTTGGTATCGGAAAGAGCCACAAAGAGGAAGAATGGGAAGAGCATGAAGAAGAGACTCCAATTGTAAGCGAGAAGGTAAAATATGCTCATACACCTTTTAAAGTTAAAACGAAAGTTGAAATAAATAATTTTGAAGGACAAGTAAATGTAAAATTACTCGATAAGTTGCTAAGACAGTTGGAAGTCTATTTTAGTGTGCATAATGTCACTGAGGCACAAAGGATCACCTTTGCATGTCTCAAAATGGAAGGGCATGCTCTAGTTTGGTGGAAAACCCACCTAGCCACTTGTTAAAAGAAGAAACGTCCTATTGTTAGTACTTGGAATGATTTTAAAGAATTTCTTAGAGATAAATTATATCCTATCGGCCATAAGACTGACATGATGATTAAGTGGTATTACTTTAGACAAGGCAACAATCAAAGCGTACAAGAATATACTATAGAGTTTAGGAGACAAGACATGTTGCTAAATATGGACTTGGAGGATGAGGAAATTCTAACCAAGTATTTGGGAGGACTTCACACTCAGCTTTAGAGGAAGGTAATATCCACAAAGCCCAAGGATCTCAATGAAGCTTGTATACAAGCATGCTACATTGATGCCAAGAATAAGTAAGGATAAACAGAGGCAAAGGAAGACTAGTCAACATATCAATAGGAAAAAGAAAAAGGGAAGACAAGTAGCAGAGGTAAATGGAAAGGTAAACATGTCGCTACTGCTTTACATAATTGTAAAGATCCTAATAATGTTTGTAATAATTGTGTTGTAAATGGATATAGTGACGCCACATGTTGGAAGTTGCATCCGAAATTTCACCCAAAACACTGAACCAAGGATTCCAATAAATCCATGGCCATTGTGAAAATAGAAAGAGAGGTGGAGATTGAGGATGATTCAGGTGGAAATTGAGGATGATTCATATGTAGATGAAAGGATGGGATGCACAACCACTAACATGTATGAGGGAGAAGAAGAAGAAGAGATAAGTAAGCTATTTTAAATCACAATCCAAATAAAGAAGACTAAGGTAAATGCTTTAGTATATTCTGGTTCTCAGTTAAATTTTATTTCTGATGCGGTTGTAGAAAATATTGGCCTAGAGACTTAAGTGCATCAACATCCATACCCATTGGGATGGGTGAAGAGGGGTGTAGAAATACAAGTTACAAGAAAGTGTGAGTTTCAGTTTGGGATAAATACCCAATATATTGATGTATTAGAGGCTGATATCATTCCACTTGATGCATTTGATGTTGTCTTCATAAGTCCTTACTTGTATTCCAGGGATGATGTGTTCACAAGGAGGGAAGACCGATATAGATGGGTCAAGGATGAAATCAATTTCAACATCTGGGAACACCAGAGTAAATCAAAGAAGGTTATGGTAAGTGTCAACCAAGCACCGAGACTTATTCAGGAAAATCATCAGTTTTGTTTACTTTCATTGGAAGAAAAGTAAAATGGACATGAGAGCATGGATATTTCTAACCAAAAGATGGAGAATTTGGATAGAACTTGTAATTTTTTGTAGAAGAAGCCACCACCAGAAATGCTCATTTTAGGAGCAAAACAAACTTTCGCTATGCAGTCACCGTATCTACTTACGGATTCACTGGACTTGACCGTGGGGCAACAAGGATAATAGGAGATACAAGGAACAATGGTGACTATAACAAAAACATACATGGAGAGGATTTGGCCAATCCATCTCAAGAGACAAAGATAATTAAGGACTAAACCACTACAATATGGGACCTTCCCCATACTTGAGCAGGCTATAAAAGAAACCTTCAGGCCACATTTCATGCATATGCACGCAATAACAAGTTGTAAGAGCTCGCACCTAATAAAACCATCTATGCATGACAAAGAATAAAAGATACAAAATCTTCCTTCCAAAGAGGATGGTACTTAGGGAAACTCAGAGGAGGATGTAACATTAGAGCAACAAACAAAAGATCAATAGGATTCTTGGTAGGTTAGACGAGAGAAGACAACAAGGTAGACCTAGTGGTACTCAAAAGAGCAAGAGAAGTAGTGGATTCCTCTACCACTCCCCCACTAAGATTTTATGGGACCAAAATCCTCCTAAGTAGGGGATGTGTGATCCATAGGGATGAAAAAAACACACCACTTCATCATTTCCATCACCCCAAGAAGGAGAAACAAAATAAAATGAGGTAAACGAAGATTTTGGATAGAACTGATGCTCTATGTAGAGCAGTGGTTGCAGAACCACCACCTTGTAGGGCGGCGGTCCTGTAATCGCCGCCTAGCTAGGGCAGTGGTCCTAAAACCGCCGGTCTACTCAGGGTGGCGGTCTTGACACTTTTGAATAGAAAATAAGAATGGAGCATGAATGGATTTGAAATTGAAGCACCTGACTGTGTCTCTTCCCTCCTTAACCTTTCTCATTCTCCAGTGCATGGGAGGACATGGGAGAAGGCTATAAATATGAGGAGCAAGATAATTTAGCATTCGAAGATCTAAAGAGATCGAGAAGAAAAGTATCAATATGAGAGTAAGTGAGAAGAGATTCTTCAATGCTAGAGTGGAATTATAGAAGAAAGGTGTAAGAAAATAGAGCAAACAACTAATTGGAGAGAAGATTTACATTGTTTCTTCTTTTCATACTTATTGTAATATGTAATATTTGATTAATTGGCCAATACAAGTGGGAAAAATACCAGTTTCCCTTCCTGAATGGTTTTCCCTCATCGGGGGTTTCCAGGATAAAAATTCTTATGTTGTGTGTAGAATTCTTTTAGCATTTCTATACAATTCTGTCCTAAACACTAGTTAATCAGTCACTAAATCTCTAATCTTCATCAAAACTGTCATTTTTCAAAGTAGAAAGTAGAACAACATAATTGTGTGATTCGTAGAGTTCCAAAGTAGAATTTTACAGATCACAGGTGATGAAGGTCCCCTGTAAGAAAAGTCTATAAGAAATGGGGCCCCCAAGGTTCCCTTCACATGGGTGAGAATTTTGAAGTCTAGGAATGATCAAGGATCAGGGGTTTTCCTTCAACCCAAGATGGATGATTTAGGTATGTTTCTAGAGATCCAAGATTTAATAGTGGATATAATTTTTGGGTTAATGGAGAATGTCTTGATTGGAAAAATTATTGTAGGATGCCCAAATATTAATTCAATCATGGATTTTTTTCTCCAAGATGGAAACCGAGAGTGGATTTTGAAGTTTCATCACTAATGAAAGGATTCTTTCTATTTAACTTCAACAAGTTGGAATATCCTTAAAGGTTTTTGAATGAGGGACCTTGGGTTTTGAGCTGTATGAATTTGTTAATGAGGAAATGGACTTCTTACTTCAATCCTAACAAGGAGAACATAAACCAGCTCCCTATGTGATTGCGCCTCTGTGGTTTACCAATGGAATTGTGGGACACTGATGTCACTAAAGGGATTACGGGTACCTTGGGTACCTTTGTCTCTATGGATAATTCTACAGTAAACAAAATAGGGTTGGTTTATGCCTAGTTTTATATTTATTATCTTATGGTAACTTTAGTACCAAAAAAATTTATCCTTAAATCCAAGATGGGAAAATAGACACAAAATATTGAATTTGAAATTTACCCATAGAAGTGTGAAAATTTCTAAGGTCAAGGCCATACCAAACAATAGTTTAAAATGAAAGTTTTGATGGATTACATAGAAGTACCTAAAGGTAAGGGTATTGAATCTTCAACCCCAAATTCAAAGACTGCTCGAAATATTTTTCCAAATAAATGAATTATGATAATGGAAAATTTAGTTGTGGAGAAACATTATGTGTATCCTGAGTGCAGTAGAAAGGAACGAGATCCTAACATCTCACTATGTATAGATGTTGAAGTATTTATTAAATTCATTTATAGAAAAAAAATAGAAAAAATTCCCTATCAGAACCAGACTTTCAATCAGTCAAGCCCCACTCCAAAATTAAAGGTATGAAAAAATATGGAACCCCTATCACGTCATGAGTCATAGAAGGAAAATAATATGAGAATTTTGAAAGAGGGAAATATGGAGGTAAATGATATAGAAGAAGAGATATGATTTATTTCTAATATTTTTTAAAACCATATGGGATTTGAAGAAGTAACAATGTCAAAAAGAGATGATAAAGGGAAGGATTGGGAAGCTAGTAAAATAAATAATATCATTAAAAATGTGAGGTCACCAACTCAGAAGATATAATAATTTTTGTCTATTGAGGGTTTTGATTCGCAGATAGTAAAATAAAATATATCAATAGATGGAATGCACACACCTTGAATGAATGGAGAATCGATAAAAATATCATCCCATTCCTAGGACAAGAAAGTTGGATCAGGTAGGCCTAATAGGAAAACAACCCAGAAAAATAACAACAAGAAGTAAATATATGATGGAACACAATTGAATATTGATCAAAGGATTTTTAAAAGACCTAAGAATTAAGTTTCCAGATGAATTCCATCTCATGAAATATTAGTTGTCTAAAAATATTAAAAAATCTAGACTTATAAAGGAAATTAGATTAAAACATAGGTCTGACACATTTGTTCTTCAGGAAACTAAAATGAGCGAAGAGGAGATCATGTTGAACAAGGAGGATTTTGTGGCATTTAATTATTTGGGATCCATGGAAGGACTTGATTTTAGGCCAGATCGCGAGATATTTATAGGTATAAATCTTCTAAGAAAGGATAACCATATTTCTATTATATTCAAATATACCAGATCTAACACTTTATGGGTGTTGTCAAATATCTATGCACCTAATCATCTCGAAAACATAATGTATTTTCATTGGGGATTACAACAATCCTCTAATGTTGAGTGAAAATAATGATGGCAATGTTGAATTAAATGACATTCTTGAGGGCTTATAAGACTTCATTACCTCTAACAAGCTCATGGACACAAAATTTGAAGGGGGGAAAATGTACTTGGTCGAATTATAAATTGGGTATGAAATTATTCACGTATGGCTAGATAGAGCTTTAACTACGTGGGGTTGGCTTAAACACGATACTTTTCTTTTTTCCCTTCAAAGAAGAGGTTCAGACCATAACCCTATCCTATGTATGTTTAAAGATAATGAAATTTTAAAAATCCTTTCCATATTGGAAAACATGTCGCTCCAACATGATAATATCAAAGACTTAGTTAAGGAATGGAAGGGAACTAAGATTCATGGAACAATTATGTTCATAGTCACAAAAAATCTTGCTAATTTTAAGCACAAACTCAAGGGATGGAATAAATCTTGCTTTGGGAACATATTTGAATCTTATTAGAAGAAGAATTATATTCTTTTCAAATTTCCATGGAAGAAGAAAATGACAAAAGTTAGCTAATAATCAGGTGAGAGAGAAAGAGCTTTTCTCACATTATCACAATATTTTGGTGAAGGAAGAAACCTTATGGAAATATAAGTTGAGGATACAATGGATAAATAAAGGGGATAAAAATAATAATTTTTTTCCATATTTATGCCCTTAAAAGAAGATGTAGTAATTATATTACATGCATTAATGAGGAGGGAAATGTGTCTTTAAATGGCTGAAAAAAATCCAAAAAATTATTTGTTCTATTCTACAGTAACCTCCTTTCTTCCCATCTTGTTTCTAATACTAGTTAAAGAGAGGTCCTTCTCGGATGGTATTCCTAAGAATGATAACGAAAGATGACAATTATATGCTAATAAATATTCGTTCCATTGAAGAAATTGAATTTATGTTGGAAAACAATGATCTTGGAAAAATGCTCCTAGCCTAGATGGTTTCTCTTACCCTCTTTTTCCATTTTTTTTAGGATGTGGTGAAAAGAGATGTTTTCTTATCCATTCAAGTATTATTCAAAAAAACAAAATATGATAAAAGACCTAAATTGCACCATTCTATCCCTCATTCCTAAGAATCAAAATGCTGACGATAATTTAATAATTTTAAAGCTACAATTTTATGTAATTGCATCTATAAGATGTGTTTTAAGATCTTGGCCATGAGATTAGACGTTCTTCTCCCAACTCTGATTTCTGACCAGCATGGGGGGTTTATGATTGGTAGATAAATCCAAGACAACATTGTGACTATACAGGAGACCCTCCATTTTATGAAGCCAAATAAGAAAGAAACCATGGTGATCAAACTTGACATGGAGACGGCCTATGAAAGAGTGTCGTAGAACTTCGTTAACAAAGTTATGGAAACATTTTTTTTATCTCTACTTGTTTAGCAACATGATTCAAATTTTCATAACTACTACTATATTCTTAGTCCTTGTTAATGGAACACCATGTGGTTTCTTTAGGATATCAAGGGGTTTGAGACAAGGAGATCCCATATCACCCTTTCTTTTCATACTTATGGTGGAAACTCTCAGAAGAGCCCTGAATTAGGCTAATTTTTAAGGGAGAATAAGAGGGGTTGCTCTTTCTGATAACTATGAAACGGTGGTCCATCAACATTGCGTTGGTGAAAAAAATCTTGGTTAGTGAAGCCATAGTCCCCGAAGCTAGATAATTTAAAAACCTTTTGATGGATTATGAAGTGGTCCCATACCCACTAATAAATTTAAGAAATAGTTCGATGTTTTTTGTCAACACCCAAAAAAAAGAAGTCATAAAATCTATTAGATTTTGGGATGTAAAAGGAAATATTTCCCTACTGGATATTTTGGTATGCTGATAGGGAAAAAGAGACTAAAGAACTCTGACTAGAATTTCTTGATTAACATATTTATAATGAAGTTAGATGGTTAGAAAGGATCTCTCCATTCATAAGTAGGAAAAGAAATATTACTTAAGTGTTCCATCCAAAATATATCAGTTTACACTATATATGTTTTTAAAATTTATATTGGTGTTGTTAAACAAAATTGAAAGTGTCCAAAAAAATAGTTATATGGAGTGGGACCGAGAACAATAACTAGACTTCCTCTTCTAGTATGGGATAATATATATATGTCTAAAAAGCAGTGGTGGTATAGGTATTAGAGATTGGTAGAAAATAAAAAAATCACCTCTTATCCACAATGGATTGGAGAATGATAAAATAGGAGAGTGTGTGGACCACCATTATAAAAAAACAAATATTGGAGAAATCCAACAGCCGTTGATTAGTGCTTCAACATACCTGAATTTGAAGGATCCCTTTTCTGGAAGGCTATTCATTGGGAAAAAACGTTACCCTCAAAAGGTTGCAAATGGTAGAACTGCGAAGTTCTGGGAAGACAAATGGATATTGGGCCTACCACTCAAGGAAAATTTCCCTAACTTACATTAGGATTCCATTGTTAAGTATGGTTCTCTTGTTGAGGATTATTTCAACATAGAGGATCCCTACAAAATTTGGAAAGTTATTGAATTAGAAGAAAAAAATATAAGAGAGTTAAGAACACTTAATAACTTATTGTGATGGACATGGTTGTAGTTAGAAAACAAGTACAAGATAACATTATATGGTCTAGAGAGGAGAATGGAATCTTCTCGAGTTAAGAGTGCTTATAATGTCCATTTTGAAGATGAGCCTGTCGAGGAAAGTTTCAAATGGGACATTGTGTGGATCAAGGAGGTCATTCCTAAAGTAAACATCTTTTTTTGGCTTTCACTACATGATAACATTCTCACGGTGGAAAACCTAAACAAAAGAGGGTTTTAATATGGTAAACAAGTGTGTGTTATGCAAAAGGAAGTGGAAAACACATCTCATCTCTTTGTTGAATGTCCCTGTTTGGTCAAGGTTAGGAACTCCTTACTTTCCCTCTTTGAAATAAATTGAATTTTTCCTCCTACATTAAATTTGATATGGAGCTAATGGAGCTACCCATTTAAAATCCAAGGTCCTAAGGTTTTATGGATTTTTTCAATCATGCATCTTTTTTGGGAAATATGGAAGGAAAGAAATAGGATAATATTTTAAGGGAAAGAAGGAACTGGAAAAAATAATTGTATCTAGGTGATATAATTCCATAAATGCTAATTTCTCCATAATCCAAAACAAGAAAAAGAGTTTCATTAATTTAGAAAGAAAAATAGCTTAGAATTGGGGAATCACTAGCAGCCAAAATATCCCCCCTAAACCTAACCCAAGGTTGGTTTGGCTGGAAAAAACCTGCAAATGAATGGATTAAGTTGAATTTTGATGGGGCATAGAAAGGAAACCTAGGTAAATATGAAGTTGGAGTATTTTTTATATTTCATAACGTGAAATTCATATTGGGTTATTATTGTAATATGGGAATTCAATCAAATCATATTGTTGAAGCAACACCATGCTTTTGGGGGATACAAGTATTGTTGTTAAAAGGAAATTCAAGAAAATTCAAATTGAGGGTGACTCTTTGAACATAATAAATAACATTGTCAATGTTGGAACCAACATCCATTTCCATACAAGACTCGATAGAAGGTATAAAGGGAAATGGCTACGAGTTTTGAAGGTATTACTTTCAACATACACATATAGGGAAGCTAATGGTATGGATGAACTCTTTGCAAATAAAAGAGTTTATGTTGATGGGATGAAATTCACAAATAATTATGAAGATTTAGAAACCCCTATGAAGTCCCAATTATACAAGGATATTAATGACCATAACAAGGACAAAAAACTGGTTAATATATAGGGTGGGGGTTATGATCATTGGTAATGGGGTCGAGAATAGAAAGACTCAAATGATTCCACATAAATATGGGAGTAGTACATGTAATAATGACAAATATTGGAATAAAATATTCCTTGTGGTTACTATTGTCATGAAAAACATCCCATCTAGCATGCACATTTATAAGGAGGGAATACGAAGGGATTCTAACTTGTTTGACTGGTTTAGATAGCTTTGCATGCAGAAATTAGAGGGATTGGGACTTTGAAATCAAGTGTAAAATTGGCTCCTATTTCTTGCATAGTCGAAAAGGGAGAATGGGAGGTAATTTGGTTTGAACAGAGCCTTTTGACATCAAGAACATTAATCCCAAATATTTTCAAAAAGAGGGGCATGGCTGCATTTTTCAAGCTTTTTGAAGGTACAATGAAAATCTAAGCAAGGACTTTGAAAACACATGGAAAACCTATACTCTTTGGACTAGGGGCATGGTGGTTATTCAGAGGGTGTAATAGCTGCAAATTAATATTGATACAATGGTGGCCCTCATGGATATGAACAAAGAAGGCAGTGAGATTTATAAACCTAAGAAGGAGAGTGCAGAGGAGTTGAAGTTGTTCTTGAAAGGTAAGGAAAATCTTACTACTCACTTTGCTGGGTTTCCTAGGGAGTCAGTACCAGAGCTATTTAATGAGGTTGCCTTAAATATAGTTCAATTCATTACTACTAGAGGGTTGTCATAAGACCATTTTCTCTTATCACTATCCCATGCTAAACTTCATTCAACATGGACACAATTATAGCTTCCCATATAATATGCTTAGGTCTTTATGTGCCATTATGGAGCAATTTAATCAGGGTAAAATTATGGTGCCTTTAAGCCAATGTATGATAATGGAAATGGTTAAAATGGGATCGAATCAAGTTTTTAAGATGGTAGATTATTTGAGGCCTTTGGCTCAATCTTTGAGTGGGTATGATAGTGACAATGTTGTCTAAACTTGAGGAAGAGGAGGATTCCAGTGATAGATCTTCTTCCAAGGAGGGGAGTGATGAACCTAAGGACGTTGAGGATGCCATGAAGAGCCTCTAGGAATTAAAAAAATAGTAGTATGTCTTTGGACCAGTTGGGCAGCGAGGAAGAGGGAAAGGGAAGGTAAATTAATTTGTCATGGAGGGAAAGCGGGTAGATGCATGGTAATCCACAGAATGAGATGTCCAAGGAACAGGAAATCTTGAGAGCCTAAAGAGCGACACCAACCTTACTAAAAGTATGATTTAGTTCATATTTAATGAATTGCATGCTATGAGAAGCAAGGTGAATAACACGGCCCAAACCTTGAACAATGACACTAAGTGGAGATGTTGCATGATAAAGTGTAATTCTTTGGAGAAGGAAGTGGATTGCCTTAAGGATTTGCTGAAACAATTTACATAATAAAGTATGCTGCAAATAAAGTCCACCATTCCAACACGTCCACTTGCTGGAGCTCAACTCATTAGTTCCTATAGAGAAAATGAAACTAAAGAGGACTCCAAGAAAAGAAAGAGAGGTTTGGCTGATTTTGATCTGCTAACATGGGGACTTCTATTGAAAATTTGGCTAAAGAATGGTCAGCCTTATTGACAAGATATGTAAACAGATGTTTCTAATTACTGTGAAATTATTTTCCTTTCTCTCTTTTGGAATGATGTTCTACTTCTACTGTTAGTTAACTTTTGCTTTGCTGTTAGTTTGCTATAAGTTGTTATTTTGTCATAACCGAATATGGATAATGCTTATCCTTTCCTACTGGTTATTGTATAATTGTTTATCTACTTTGTAAGAGAGATTTTTTCTTGTACGGGGAAGGTACCCCTTAACCATATTTTACCCCTTATGAAAATACCACTTGTTTTTCACATCAATACCATAGATTTCATCCAAAATTTGGCCTCATTTATCAAAAGTAACAACCCAAAACTCTGCTAAAATTTGGCCAACCATTTTTAACCTTCAAACTCAAACTTGTTTTCAAAAAATTGGTTGATTATTGAAATTGAATTTTTATGATTTTGAAATTTTCCTAACTTTCCTTAACGAATTCACAAATCCAAAACTAGGAAAAATAACCATTTATAGCCGTTACGCTACTGAAATTTCCCTAGATTTCCTTAAAAAAATCACCAAATCCAAAAATAGGAAAAATGACCATTTGCAGACATTATGCTATCAAAATTTCCCTAGCTTTCATTAGAAAATTATAAATCCAAAACTAGGTAAAATTTCAACTTTATAACCATTATGATGTTCAATTTTACTTATAATTCCTTAGGAAAATCAATCAAACATCCAAAACTGAGTAAGTCGTCCATTCTATAGTTGTTATGTTGTCTAATTTTACTTAGATTTCCTTAGAAAAAGAAAAGTGAACATCTAAATCTTAGTAAAATTTCTATTTTGTAGTCATTACACTGCCTAAATGAACTTAGAAGCTCCTTCAATATTAAACAATTTAATCAAACAATATAGGTCAAGGTTTTCAAATTAAATAATGTCATCCATGACTAGATACCCAATTCTTCCTCATGTCACTAGAAATAAGGAATCTGTTCTAGTTCTCACTTCCCAACCTTCATCGCCTAATCAATCCCATCCACAAACCCATCCTACTAAAAATCTTGAGTCTTACCCAATCTAATTTCTCCTAGAAAAACAATCAGTCACCAAACCTACATCTTCCCTCATCAAAAATTCAAGTCAATCCAAACTCCTCTAATCAAATATCAAATTTGAACCCTTCATCACGATTCAATCCACAAGAATCCCTTCTTATATGTGCACTAAACCATATTCTACGTAAACCAATACCAACCTATCCCGAATCTAAATCTAATTCAACAATGGATCCATCTCAATCCAAAAATCTTAATTTATCCCTTGAGTCATCTCCATCTACCAATCCAAATCCAATATCTCTTTGGCCCTCAAGCTATTTCAACCACACCTTATTCTATCCTCACCAATCCTCTAAAAACAAATGTTTTTGTCCACTTTAAACAATTAACAATAAAATATGTGCTAATATATATTTTCAAAGCACTATCAAATTCCTTTGTGGAAACAACAAGATCAAAACCAACCAATCCCATCTTCTCCTTCATAAAACAACTTCTAAATCCAAAACACTTATTGGACCTCTTCATTCAAATCAATCCTCTATGATCAACTAACATGGACCCCCTCTTTTCTTCCCATCATCCCATTTCCCATTATATGGTGAAATGACTAGGTCTATCCATGATCCATATCCTATCCTTTCATCACCCAATCATCACTCACATATCACATCCCCTAACTCATAATGCATCCTTGGACCACCTCCTTGTCATCCATCACAATCTATCCTTGGCCCACATCCTAATAACCCATTACCATTGATCCTTGGGCTACCTCCTCCTCACCCATCACACTCAATTCTTGGGCCACATCCTACTTTCCCATTACCATTACCATCAATCCTTGGGCTACCTCCTACTTGCCCATCACACTCTATCCTTGAACCACCTCATAATAACTCATTACTATCAATCTTTGGAATACATCCTATCTACCCATAATATCATCCCTATCCTATTAGCTATAACAAGTCCATCATCTTCCCAAGCAATCCTCTCATTAAACTTAAACATCCATTTCCTATGCACATTTCTTGAGACTAAAAAAATCACACATCCACTTATATGAAGAAAAACCAGTTTCTTAATCAAACTAAAATAAAAACTCCAAGGAAATCCAAATACCAAAATAAATCCAAAAACCACACATCCAAAACTCAAATATGGTTCAAAAGTAAAGAAAAATGTAAATACCAAGTATGGTGAAAAGTGTAAAATCTATGGATAGGGAACTCAGACTCCCACAAACACAATTCACATTGTAGGACAAGCCTAAATCACTTATCAAGTATGATCTCACCATGAACATCAAGATTAGAGCCAATATCACTATTAATAAGAAAAAAATCCTAGTTTATCTCATAAAAGAAATTGCAAAAATCATTCTTGGGTCCTATTAAAAGGAGTGAAAATGTTGGTCCCAAATTCCAATCCATCCTATCCTATTCTTCCCACCCTATCATGAATGTTTTTCCTCAATCCCATTTTAACTCCTATCTATCCACATTTCATCCATTATCATCATCTCCTTTGATGCTATAATACAGTCTTATCTCTTTATGGTTTTCCCTTCACACATCGTCAAAAATCCAAAAAACATCAAAACATATCAAAAATCCAAATATATCACAACATATAGGAAATCATAAACACAATATAAATAAAAAATCTAAAATTTTTTTTAACCAAATCCAAAAATATCAAAATAAAAAAAAAGTAAAAATAAAAAATAAAAATCTCAAAAATTACAATAAGGCCTCACATACACATGGATTTTCTTTACTTTCATTCCATCCTTATATATGAAAGAAACGATAACCAGATCATACCAAGCCAAGAAAACATATGTTAATCAAACACCACGATCAATAAGATGAAAACAATTCGCCAGAATAGCTTTACATAAAACCTTTGCAAACAAATGAGCAGCAACATCATATATTATTATGGAACTCAATGCAATACATTGAGAATGGGCCTTGCTTAAATAGGCAAGGAATAACAATCTAAGAACTAGTCAAGGTCATAGATCAAGCCATAAATCAAAGAAATAACTAGTCATAAAAGAACTAGTCAATACCATAGATCAAGGAAATAACTATACCTAACAACTAGATAATATCTCCTAATATCTAAATAAGATAAAGTAAATATCCACACACATAAGTGGGTGAGGATAAATATAATAAAGGTAAATAAAGTACCTAGGTGAACATGAGCTAAGGTAAATACCTACTCTAACACCCCCCCTCAAGTGAAGCTAGGGGCCAAAATAGAAGTGACATGTCCACAGTATGAGTCCTAGAAACTAGGCTTGATGAGGTACTCATATACAATAACTGGGAAAAAAGGGACACCGCAAGGTACCCAAAACCAGTAACAACAAAGTAAAGAGAGTAAAGACCCGCTCCAAGGCATCCAAAGAAGCTTGGCTCAAAAACTCATATAATGCTGAAGAAGTTTGGTGTGCACTATGGTCTGAATCTACTACTCGATCGCAAAACTCAAAAACAACTGACACTGGGTTTCACTAGAATAGCTCCATATAAGGAGACTGTTAACAAAGTGATGTTGAAAGTACAAAAACAACACCAAACATAATTCGATCAACTGTTGCAAATAGGTGTGCCACAATCCAAGAACAATAACCAAAGCAACAAGGCAAGGACACAAAATCCAGAGTGTCACGATCCAAGAAAAGCCAAGGTAACAAGGCAAGGACACAAAACCCAAAGAACCAAGATCAGCACCACACCCTCCCATATTGCTGAATGGGTGAAGTGGTGCTACAAATCTGTATGAGTTGTCAAAACAACTACTCAAACATTGAAAAACTAACAATGGGCTCCACCAGAATAGCTCCCCCACAAGAGAGACTATCAACATGCCAAAAGTGTCGAAAATATAGATACAAAATCTCTCAACAAACAAGAGAGATACACTACACCTGCTAAAGAAAAATGCTCAAAACAAAAAAGCATCACAATGCATAAGGTATAGAAAGTGGAGCAAGAGGCCGAATGGTGGAGGAGCCACGCCTATAGAGTCCTCTCAATGAATGTCTATGTTGCCACCACAAGTGATTAGATATCCACCTGAAATCAACACAGATGGATGAATAAGATGCCTAGATATGACTTGGTGAAAAATGCATAATGGGTGCATGTAAAAAAACATCAGAATGTGTGTCAGGTTGATCATGTTTGACAACTGAAATCTCAGGTTTCTCAATCCTGAGTGAAGGTGCAAAACTCATGTGTTGCTCATGATCCTCAGAAAGTGTCGAGTGAACAAAAAAAGGAGCTCTGTCAATGTGTGACCCCAACAAAGTATCTGATTGAAAACCAATGTCATGACGAGAATTCCGCTTAACATGTAGAATAGAGGAAAAAATACCCTGTGAATGTCTGCCAATGACTCCTCTAGTGAGACCCATAGAATGGAGCATGCGAGAACTAAATGCAGTGATATGCTTCTTAAAAAATCCATGCAGGTGAGCAGAAGTAGGATACACAACATGTGGTACTGTAATAGGCACAAATGTGGAAGAGCATGCAGTAACAAGCCTCATAGGTTTAGAAGCATCAAAAGCAGGTTCAGGCTCAAAGACTGGCACATCAATGTCAGTGGGTACAAGAGCAACAACTGCAAGTGGACTAGGAGCATGGATATGGTTGTCCACAATATGATGGTAATGTTGTAGGCTAGCAAGTTTGTTCTGCAAGGAGTGTATTATTATATCCTTATCGTGAATGAGTGATTGTAGAAGAGAATTTAGCTTCTTGAGCGATCTATTTTCTTCCACAAGTTTTACAATATCCTCTTGAAGTCCACATGCTCCAAAGAAAAGCATATCATTCTCAGAATCCATGATAGGTACAAACTACAACTCCCAAAAATTTAAGACATCGGGCTCAGCCAAAATTGCATCCACAATTGATTACAACACTCCTTTATATTTGGCACTTTATAATTATAGTGCATAGTCTTAAAATAAATATTTCCAATGGAAAGAGCACAAAAAACCAAGCACTTTTGCAAAAAACGACACTCAAAATTGAGTTACCTATCAAAAGTTACAAACTTTTTAATATTTTGCTCTATTATTTATTTTAGTTGCCACTTAAACAAAATAAATTGTTGTTGCCTTCACCACACATAAAATTAAAGGGGGTTGAAGCTAAGCGCCTACTAGTAGGAATCACAAGCTTTAAGCCCTCATATGACAATACCATATGACCAAGGGCTAAGGATTTTAATGGGTGTTTGCACAACTTACTATTCTGGGGTGTGTCGCGTATTTTTGAGAAAGTCACATCCAACTGCCTCTTTTGGTAAAAAAATACTATTTCTGGGCTATGTAGATAGTGTCCTTTGTTTGCCGAAAATAGCAAACTGTGGATTTACCTGAAATAGTAACTACCAAAAAAGGAAAGAATCGAAATTCTTTTACATGCAACCTGAAAACGATCTACCGTACTAGAAAACAACCCAATGTAGATCTCACGAAAATCCAAAAAAACCCAATAAAAATTTTCCTCGGTTTCTTAACCGTGTGGCATGAATCCCAAGGTGTACCTGTGTATTTCATTGCAACCACAAAAAAACCACAAAAAACGACTGCCACCAGAAATCACTGAGTTTACAGTCAATCTTAGGGTTTTCACACCTTCCGGATCTAATTTAAGCCTCGGTTTTGCATAAAAATGCATGCAGTAGCAAAATATGACCAAATCCCAAATATATGAATACACAAAGATTTTATTTGCAAAATAAAACTTACAGACGGATGTCAACATCAGTCTCCTGCTTTGATACCATGAAAGGAATGATAACCAGATAGTACCAAGCCAAGAACACAGATTCTAATCAAATACCATGATCAATAAGATGAAAGCAATTCACCAGAATAGCTTTACATAAAACCTTTGCATACAAATGAGTAGCAACATCATATATTATTATGGAACTTGATGCAATACATTGAGAATGGGCCTTGCTTAAATAGGCAAGGAATAACAATCTAAGAACTAGTCAATGTCGTAGATCAAGTCATAAATCAAGGAAATAACTAGTCATCAAATAACTAGTCAAGACCATAGATTTAGGAGAGAACTAGACATCAAGGATCTAGTCAATACCATAGATCAAGGAAAAAACTAGTCAATACCATAGATCAAGGAAAGAACTATTCCTAACAACTAGATAATATCTCCTAATATTTAAATAAGATAAAAGAAATATCCACACACATAAGTGGGTGAGGATAAATATAATAAAGGTAAATAAAGTACCTAGGTGAACATGAGCTAAGGTAAATACCTACTCTAACAATATAAATCACCCATCATTTTCATCCCCTTGATGATATTTTCGTCAGTCTATTTGCACTCATTCTGAGGCAATTCTCTCTATTAGATATGTTTGAGATTTGTCTTTCATTACCTTGGTAAATTAAAGAATGGTTGTCCTTATAGAGATCTTATCACTATCATACATTTAGTAAACTTTGTGTGAAGAACTTTGGGTGTAGCTGTTGAAACTACTCAATTTCGTCAACAACATCACTTCCATGTCATTCCATCAAGTCATTCATGGTTCTTAACCCCTTATCAAAATAAATTGAGAGAGATGGATATATTTTCAAAAATAAAAAAATCAATCCAATCATCAAACGTAAAAAGCAAAAAATAGAACAATAAAGAAAAAAACATATCTCTTTCTAGGGGTATTTCTAGTATCTCTATTGGGGATATGGATGCCTGACTGGAAGTAGAACACTGCTGCAACTAGAATCGAATACATATTTGTCATTTCTATGGATTCCTGGATGGCATAAGAGTAATGTATAACTCTCCTTCTACCCTCAAATCACCAATAAACTATTAAAATTAATCATTCCTACAAATTGGCTAGTTTGTCTTCATTTACTACTTATTAACTCTTCACTTATATAAGTAATTAATTTTCACGTGCATGTACTAGATCTCAATGAGCAACATGACTAGTATGTTACCAAGTGTTATATGGACATTATTCACACTCTTTCTTTATTCCATATTTTGTCTCATGATTTGTGCCTTTGGCTCATCACTTATTCATCACCAATCTTCTAGTTATATTTTCCATATCCATCCATAGCATTCATATTTTTCTTCTTCTTCATTCATAACATCAATGTGCATAAGCTTCCTTTTTACCGTGTCTGAGAGAAAATTTGTCCCCAATTTAATAAAAAATCTTGTACCTCATTCTATTAGCTATTTATTAACCATATTTTGTGTCTCACATTATGTTGGGGCACCCAACTACCAAATACAACATGCCACTTATACCACACAATTGTGGCATCTTGGGCATGTCCTTTGGTGAAAACCGGTTTCCGATGCCATATGAGTATTCTGTTGTCCACTGACATCTTGTACTTGATGGCATGGTTACCCCTTCTTAGCCTAGCCATTCCTTGAGTTCATGGTTGTGTCGTACCTATTATTCGTAGTCGTGATTTGATTTTTCCTATTCTTGTATATTCAATCAAGAACTTACCCTTGTATATTATCACATCTTGTTGGGGGCATCTTAGTGCACTGTTCTCATGTACATAATTTTTTAAAATCTATAAAATCCTAAAAACATCATATAAACTTAGAAAATCCAAAAAACATTGGTAAAACCTCAAAAAACCCAAAACTAGTGTCTAATGCAAAATCACTACAAAATTGAAAACTATTCACAAAACATCCTACTTCAGCACTCACTTGTTCTAGCGCATGACATGTAGATTATCTTATAATACTCTTCCATTAACAAGCTTATATGCTTGTTATGTCCATATTTTTGACATATATAGTTGCTAAGGGCATAATCATAGTACATGTTTGCTTCTATTTGGACTTCTATATCCTTCACCCATTCCCTTACATGTATCCTCATTTAGGGAATCATCTTAACCCTTGTCATATAACTACAACATTTGGGTACTAAAGCATGATATTAAAAATATAAATACATTCGTTAACTGTTTATTGTTTGAGTGTATTTTCTTGTACATGTTTGGTTGCTTGTTTATTTACTTTCTCGTGTTGCATTATTTTAGTCCTTTACTTTGAGTCTGTCCTGTAGAAATTTACAAATATTGGTATTATGGTTTCTCATTTCATTCTACCTTTTTGAGGAATGATTACATCAAATAAGAGGTATTTCGAGCTATGATAGTGCATAAAATATAAAATGCTTTACCATTCCCCCTACTCATCACATCTTCCCATCCCAAATTATCATCTATCTATCTTTCCATCCTAATTATCATTCCCTCTAACTAACATTTTCCATTTCTTTTACCCTTTTGAGACACGGTCGTGCAAATGTTTTATTTTTATCCCTCCTTCCCCATATATAGCCCTTGTTGTGGTGGTTTTGACCGCTGTGATGTCAAACTGACTGTCACAATATTTATTCTCTTCTTTTTGAGAATTTATCTCTTTCTTCTATCACCCCATCGATGCTCAAGGGACATCGTCCATCCTAATAATTTTCACTCTACCCATGCAAAATAAATTTGTCTATCTTTGAAATGACATTGCTCACACTACACCACCTCAAAGAGGGGAAAATGTAGATACCTAGTTTCTTCCATGTAATTTTAATACTAAAATTGCACTAATTGTCTTCTTCCCATATTTGTAATATAATTAGTGATTTACCTCTAATTATATGATATTCACCCTCTTCTCAGTTAATTAACAAAAATCTCATTAATTAATTAGTATTTTTCCCATCATGAATGCCTATTAACATCGCTTTGTTAATTAAAATCCTCTTTTATTTAATTAATTCCCATTTTAATTAATTAACCCCCTAACAATCTTGTGTTTAATTAATAAACCCTCTTATTAATTGAATCCCACTTTCAAATCCCTCTAATTCCACTAATTTCCCTCTATATCTCTTATAAATAGCTTATACAAGATACACATGCCCTATAAAATAATCTCAATGGATTAAGTAAACATCATGTAACTCTCATGGGTAATTAATCCTAATTAGTATCTTCTAATCATGTTTATCCACTTCGTAATTGTACATCTCAATTATCCCACATTCACTATAAATTGTGTTTCTCACAAAATGGAAAGCTATAAAAGTAACCTATTGCCTCCTTACCAAAATACACCATGTCCTTGTAAGAAATTCATACTCATTTACCATAAGAGTATTTCTAATATAGGAATGTTTTCCAAGTTAAGAAAACCCCTTACTTGCTAAATTAGTAAGAGAAGATTTAAACATGGATCTTGTTCCATTTTGAGGAGATCTTTTCCTGTATCAAGCTCCTTGATCATTTTTGGCTTGCATTCAGTTTGAAAGGAATGTCAACCTATTAAAATCATATCCACACAACAAAGGAAGGGTTGCATTCTTGTTTTTAACATTTGTGCACGTTATTTAGCTTCTTATTCACATACTTTATCTTGATGTATTTTTTTTAAGGAAGTAAAGTAGGATTTCCTTGGTGTTAAATCCTTTGTTAATATGTCTAAATTTACTTAGCATGCATATATATGACGTCTAATGGGACACCCCTTTGTCTCATATCCTTTTTCTATTTAGCTTTGCATGAATTTTCCCTTCAAGTTCTTTGAATTTTTTGTAAATTTCCATGTTCTTGTTAATATTTGCTAGTATTTGGTAGTGTCGAGTTTTGTTTGCAGGTGGTAAAAAGGTGAAGTGCAACTAAAATTTGATCTTGCCAAGAAAAATTCTTGATTTTTGACATTTTTATTTCTTTTCCCGCAATCATTTTGATCTTATTTTTGAGCATCCATTTCCATCTTCTACTACCCCACAATGCTCGAGGGAACATCATCCATCCTATTAATTTTTCTTCTACATATGCAAAATAAATATTGTCTACTATCTTTGAAATGGCATTTCTCACGCTACACCAAATCAAAGAGGGGAAAATGTAGAAACATAATTTCTGTTGCATAATTTTACTACTAAAATTGCACTATTTTTTTTCTTCCCATCTTCGCAATATAATTAGTGATTTCCTGCTAATTAGTCGATATTCATCATCTTCTTGATTAATTAACAAACATCTCTTTAATTAATTTGTCTTTATACCTTCTGGGATGCCAATTAATGTCATTTTTAAATTGAAATCCTCTTTTAATTAATTGATTAATTCCCCTTTTAATTAAGTATTCACCCCTTTCACAATCTCGTATTTAATTAATAAACCCTCTTATTAATTAAATCCCTCTAATTTCACTAATTTCCCTTTATATCTCTTCTAAATAGCTTCTACAAGTTAAACATGACATATTAATTAATCTCAATGGATTACTTAAACGTCCTCTAACTCCAATGGATCATTAATTCTAATTAGTCTTTCCTAATCATATTTATTCACTCCTAGTTCTACATCTCCATTATCCCACATTCACTAGAAGTTGTGTTTCTCCTAGGAAGGAAAGTTATAAAATCAACTTAGTACCTCCTTGTACCAAAGTACACCATGTTCTTGTAAGACCTTCGTACCCATTTCTCACAACAACATTTCTAATATAGGAAGGATTTCCAAATTGAGAAAACTCCTTCTTTGCTAAAGTGGTAAGAGAAGATTCAAACATGACTCTTATACCATTTTGAGAAGATATTTTCCTTTATCAAGCTCTTTGATCATTCGTGGCTTATGTTTGGCTTGAAAGGAATACCCACATATCAAATGCACATCCAAACAATGAAGAGAGGTTTGCGTTCTTATTTTTAACATTTGTGCAAGTTATTTATCTTCTTATTCACATGCTTTATTTTGATGTATTTATTTAAGGAAGTAGGCTAGGATTTACTTGGTGTTAAGTCTTTTATTGATTCAAGTCTAAATTTCTTTAGCATGCATACATAATTTTTCATATGACCTACTACATCCACTATTTAAAAACCAAACATCTTTTATGCATTCTTGTGCAACATTACAAGTAATAAATATTGAACCATGATTATAAAGTTCAAACTAGTTTTTTTATAGAAAAATTAATAGTTTTTCTACTCATCAAACCATTTCTTTCTACACTCATTTATATAATGACCATACTCTGTACAGTAGTTACATTGAACATGAGATTTCTCAAACTTATGAGATTGAGTGTGATTTTGGTTGTTAATAAAGCCTCTTGCATTTGTAGTGTAGAAATTTTGATTTGTTCATTTTCCATTATTGGAAGTGTTGTTTCTTCCACTTCCTATTTGGTTATCTCTCCATCTGCCTTTGTTAAAATTTGACCTTCTTCTTCCTCTGCTAACTGAAACTTGTGACTTGAAAGTATGTTCAAGGGAGAAACTACCAAATCTATTCAATAGTTTCTCTTCGGTTAACAAAAATCCCATCAACTCATCTACAAGCAACTATGATAGCTATTTTGACTCTTCTATAGTAAAGTTATGGGATCAAACTTGCTAGGCTGATTCTTGAGGATTTTTTCTACAATCCTTGGATCTTTTAATGTCTCACCATGCGACCTAATTTGATTTACTACACCCATAATATGGGTAAAAACATATTTTCTAAATCAAAATCATTTATATGGAGATTTTATATGTCTTCTAAGCATTTGAAGCTTTGCAATTTAAATCTTATTAGTACCTTTAAATGCAATTTGGAGGCTCTATGATGTTTTATTTGATAGGATTGTTGTTGCAACACATGAAAAGATGAATTGATCCATCAGTTGTTAAATGAGAAACAAGGCCCTTGTGTCATTTTTTAAATTTTTCTTTGAACAATGTCTTTTCTACATGTGTCAATGCTTGGAGCGCTTGCTAGTTTACAGGTCCTACAAAACTATTCTCCACTAACTCCCATATATCATGCGAACATAATAATGTCTTCATTTTGATACTCCATTAGTTATAATTCTTCACATTGAAGATGAGATTATGGGGTTGAGTAAGACTGCTACTCACTATTGCCATGACAAAACTAGAAGTTAAGACCCTTTGCCTGTTAGGTTGTGGAGCCTATTTTTCATGTGTGAAAGTGTTGAAGACTGTACACTAAGAGTACTATACACTTTTCATGTATCCTCACCGGGGTTCATGGGCGCAGCCCCCGAATTTTTTTTTTTTTAGGCACAAATTTTTTTGGCCTCGAAAATTTACACCCGAAATATCGGGAAACGTGCTTTTCTCATATGGGCGAGTTTTTTGACCCATAGGTTTATGGGACAGGTTTTGCCCATGGTTTTGATACCCACGGTTTTGTAAAACTGCTTAAGCACTTTGTCTATTTATATGGTCTTATGCATATGATAGATGTACAAGCAAATGTATTGCAGATGTGTTTTGAATTCGGCTGTGAATTCTGTAGAGTTTGTTGAGCATAGCTCCAAACGGATCTGGGTATTGTATTGAGAGAGCGGTGGCTTGTAATAAAATCTGAGCAAGTGATTCTTAGTGGATGTAGCCCAAATTGGGTGAACCACGTTAAATACTGTCTCTTTGTGGTGTGTTATTTTATTCTGCAATTTTATTTGAGATCTGTAATAATTTCTGCATATTAGTTTCTACTGTTGCGATTCTGTGAGGGATTATTCCGCATATTTTATCCCTTATTTCCTAACATTGCCTAAGTTCCTATACTAATTTGAAGGATTTATGGGTTTGAATCATTTTCTAGGGTGTGTGTTAAAACAAGATCAAACAATAAACTATACCACCTTATATATGAAATAAAAACAAGTGCACAAAGCTCAATTTTACAAAATAAATCATTTTATTAAGAAATTTCAGCAACACTTCGGTGTTTTTCTAGTTGCACATACAAAATACTATATGGGACCTCTTATTTAAGAGCTATATAGCCTTATGGCAAATTCTAAGCTTCTTTCACAATTAAAATGAATGTAGTTGAATTATGTTAATGCATTCAATGCATAGGGATTTGGGGAGATTTACATTGATAACAAAATATTCTATAAACAACTTGTGTGGAAAAAATTGTTTGAAATAAATGAGAATATCTTATGCAAAAAAATTAATTTTTGAAATAGTTGTCAACAGTGATTTTAGGTGGGTAAAATTACATATTTTAACATCCTCCTCGGTTGGAAAACGACAAAAAAACCCTTGTGAACCAAGATAAATATCAATATACCCTTTCACCTTCCATTACTTACTTATTTAAAACTCACAATTCTTTTCAACAAAACCCTCAACCTACAAATTTACACATTAGACCTTGATCAATTAGAATAACCCTTTGTTATGGAAATAATCATCTCTTCTTTTAACCACTTTAATACACCGAGATTTCATTCAAAATAAATCTTCATTCCAACCGAGACCACCTCTTCTACCACACATTTGGAATCCATTTTTCGAATCATTGTGAGAACAATAAAAGGCCATAAAATGTCATTTGAAAAATTGAAAAATTGCCACACGTTTTCCCGCAAAACTCATTTCGTAATGTTATGATGAATTGATATTTTATGACGTGCGAGCGACATATTATTATAAAATAACAACGCGGGATTACATTTAAAAATTCCACGTAAAAATAACCCGTGTGATTATATCTATAAAATGACACACGGGGAAATTCCACAGTCCACTCACTCAACAAAATTTGAAAAAAACGGCGGAGGTTGACGAGGTCACATCGTCACGACTGCCACGTGGCAGTAGACCGACGTACACGCAAACACGTGTGTTGGACTCATTTGCATGGGTGACTAATCAGATAACGCCCACCGCCTCCACGTCGTTATCACATGACGTGTCACACATTTAAACAAAAAAACTACTAATAATAATAATAATAACAAACCGCCAGTTACCCGTCGGCCGCCGGCCTTCACAGTCAAAAAGACGTGAAGGAAAAGTGCAACAACAATTTGCCGTCTATGGTAGATAACAGAGGATTAAGCCAAGGGAAAAGGAACAGAACAGGAACAGGAAGAACAGTTACAGCCTCGAATTTATTCTTCTTATTATTATTATGGGTGCTGTGCAGATTTTGGTGATGGTGTTCGTAATATTATTGGGCTGCTCTGTGTGCCACTGCATTCAGTCTCATTTTTTTGAAGATCGCGATCTTGAGAGCAACCAGGATGATATCAATTGAAAACACAGCGATCTCTGCTAAAAAAAAAAGAAAAAAAAAAATGCAACTTCTTCGATCCGATATTTCATACAGATCGATGTTTTCTGGAGCTTTTTTTTTGTGTGTGTTTTGATCAATGCCGCAGCGATTCCAGAGGTACTTTCTGATTCAGATGGACTGGGATTTAGGGTTTCCGCTGCATGGGATAAGTTATAAGTTTCTCTGGCCCAAATCGGTCTGGAGAAGAAATCAAAAATGTTATATTTACTTAAAAGACTTGGGGTTCTTTTTGCAGTAATGTATCCATGTGAATATTTTTCTAGATATTACTTGCTCTTTTGTTATATTCAGTTTTGATCTGATAATCAGTTTTCAGATGATTTCTCATTGTTTGTTTGATTTTCTTGATTCCAAAGTTCATGAGTGGTGTTATATTATTCGAAAAGAAATACAGAGAGACATGCAGAAATTAGTCATATAGTTAAAATTTATGAAAAAATAAGCTTAGGAATCTGTAGTTAAAAGATCCATACTAATTTCACAGAAAATGACTGCCATGTATCTTAGAATATGAAAACTTAATGTAGTTCAGGTACGTTCTACCTATTCCTCACGCACGTTCGCGGGGGCAATATTTATTTAAAATCAGTCAAATTTGAACTAAATTATTGCTGCGGCACAGTGGTGGGTTCCGGCCTGTTATTTTGGAGGTCGCAGGTTCAAATCTGCCTATCTACCTGCGAACCTGCGTGAGAGATAGGCTCCGCCGTTAAGATACCAATTTAGGAAAAATAGTGTAATTAGTTTTTTTTTTTACAAAAAATAAGTGTAGATAATAATAATTCTTTTAATATATATTTTATATCAATTTTCTATTGAGTGTTTATAATAATTCTATTATTTTCTGTTTGTGTGACAATTTCTTACTTAGAGTTGACAAATGACATCAACCTAATGTTTGTCATGATATTGTGATTTTTAGATTGATATCACTAAATAAATAGAAAAAATATCTAAATCAAATGGACATCAAATTTAAGATTTCAATTATTATATGATAGTTAAATGAATGTCAAATATAAAATCGAACCTAATTTTTTGAATAGCGTACTACATAACACTCTACCATCACCTCCATACATAAATACTAACTCAATCTAGAAATATAATTTATAATTAATTATTAATATTGATATATTAAATATTTCTACCCTAATTTTTTTATAGATATTAATTTTTAGGTGTCAATTTTATATTTGTTTCATCCCCATTTTATATACAAATTATATTGGTAATAAGGGGGGTTGCACTTCTACATGTGAACCATGTAAAACATAATATAACATTATAAATATATATTGTTCTATGGACATTAAGAACCCAACCCACCCTATGCTTTACTATCAAAATTATGTCAAATTTCCCTACGGTGTTATTTTGTGGTTCGAATTCCATGTAGTGTGGTTTTATTGTAGAGTCCAAAGTTGATTTAGAGTATAGGCTATTCGTAAAAAGAAATATTAAACAAATTAGAGATTGACATGCATTTATTTCCTTATGCCTTTTTTATTTTTATTTTAATGGCAGGCTATAATCTTCTTTTTGCATTTCCTACTACTTTCGAGAAGGATAATAGAGCATTTCCTACTACTTTAGAGAAGAATAATAGAGCACCATCCCAACGTATGTAAAAGAGAATGAGAAAGAAATTCAAAAAGTTTGTGCCCATTCATACGAAATAGTTGTCTATGGATAAAAGCTAAAAGATAAGGCAGGGTGATTGGTTGGAAAGTACTATTCATAATCAATGGAAAACAAATGGCAGGGTCCTCATTATTCCCCAATTTAACATCTCCTTTTAAAATTAATATGCTGCCAATTTACCAGTCGTTTGATGGTATTAATTTATTGTCCATTTGCAATTAAAGTTTATAAGATAAATTTACCCTTTATTTTTTCAATACATTTTTGTTTTAATATCATATAATTTTGACAACAATATAAAGTGAAAACAAACATATTTTAAAGGGAAAAGAAATGAAACCAATTCGGTTCAATTAGAGGGCCATTTTTTATATTTTGATTACGTTGATAATAAAATAAAAAATAAATTTAAATTTAAATTATGTTTTATGTATATTTGTCTATGTTGATGACATAACATAGACATTTTTAGTTATCACACTTTTTTTTTCCCCTCTCTCTCTCTCTCTCTCTCTCTCACACACACACACACACACACATTGTTGGGGGAGGGGGGTGGGGGTGCTGACAAATTAGAATTCTATATACTACCTATGTAAACCCCCAAACTGAATTTAACCCATGTATTCTAGATTACTTTTCCATGGTTTATAGAGTTGAGATTGATTTCTTAGGAGGTGTGAAAATTCCTATCAATTACAACATAAGAAAAATTATTTCCATTCTTGTACATACATGGCTTTTTATTAACTAGTTTGCTAACTATGACAAATGTGGTACATTATCTAACATATTTTACAATATATAAGTTGAGGTGCGGCCAAAATAAATGTGTATTAAAATACTACAAGGGTATTTTATTCTGTCTTACAAGTAGAAATATGGGGATTGACTTATCGTTATGCTATGAATTTTGTATCAAATGTATACAATTCTAGCCAAGAAACAGTATCATGTCCAAATGAATCAATCATAGTGAGGATATATTGAACAACATGTGGAACCAAGAAATCAACTAATAACTAGATTAGAGCTTCCTTTAGCATGCTTGATGCTCAAAAGGAATTGTTGAAGATATGAGGACTAAAATTTTTATGTTATTTTTGAAACAACTTATTATGTTTTGGTTTAGAGATCCATTTCTTCTTAAAGTCTTGTAATAATGAAAATGATTCTTCTGGAATCAATTTTGCAAAAAAAACTTGTTTTCTAACATTTCATATCTCAATATTGGATCTATCTTCAAAGTTTAAGATAAAATTTAATTCAAAGCTTGAGGATAAAAAATAAGATCAAGTTTTTAAATGGAAGTGTGATAAAAAATAGAAAGAATTGGGGTGGGTAGTTGACCAAAAAAAAGAAGAAAAAGGATGAAACAACACAAAATTTAAAAAAATCATATAAAAATAAAATAAAATTCAATCTTCTCTTCCCTGAAGATAGATCCAATAGTGAGAATCAAAAGGTTAGAAAATACATTTTTCACACATTTGACTCGAGAAGAATCTTATTAAACTTGTTATGCATTTATAATAACTTCAATGGTTTATGATCCGTGTGGGTTATGATATCCTTTCCCAATACATAATTTTCAGTGCTTACATGCTTGAATAATGGCATAAATATCTTAACCATATGTGGGACATTTTCTTACTATTGTAGTGAATGCTGAGTTGTGGTATGAGATTGGGTAGCCACATTTAGTAAGGTATTATCCAAATGCAAACTCATATGCATCAACATCTATCTCAAATGGTTGATTAAAATTAAGTAATGCAAATGTTGGCATAGAATAATTTTTCTATTTCATTTATTCAAATTTTGTCTATTGTGGGATTGTCTAGGTAAAATTTTATTTGGAACCACCTTTAGTAACCTGGTTCATATCCTATGTGACTTGAGAAAAACTATGCACAAATGTCTTGTACCTTATGTAGTTATAATTTTTTTTTGTGTGTGTGGCACTGTTAGAGCACCTCAAGAAGATTCATAGCATTGTTTTTAATCCAGAGAACCCTTTAATAGATGGCATAACCATTTGGAATTATGGTGTGATATTTAGAACCTTTAAATGTTTGAGGCATCACATAAATAATTTATAGCTCGATTCATATTGTGATGGAAGTATTATTGTGATACCATACATCTACATGTGAAATTGAGAATTCTTTAGACTACCTCATAGGGGCTTAGTTGAAACATGGTTGTGTCAATTATTTCACAGTAATATGTAAGGTCCTTTGATGGTGCAAAGAAAAAGATCATTTGAGTATCCACATCAAGATCATAAATAAAGGCTAACAATATTTACAAACTTTCAAATAATGTTCATTAGGATGAATTTTGTTTCCATCAAGTTCGATTGTGAGATTGGTCCGTTGGGCCTTATTTTCCATTTAATATTTATAATACATTTAATTACTTAAGGGAAGTATGCCTTATGGATTTTTTTAAAGTAGTTTATCATATGTGTCTATCTAAACACATCATTCTATTTTTAGAGAAGGTGTTCAATCTAGTTAGAATGGATTTGGTTCAATTTAGTTAATTTTTTTGAGAAATTTGGTTCTAGATTAGAAACAATGTAGTGTAATGGCATGTGTGTTTGCATGGGCATGTAAAAATATTATTATAATAATATATGTGTAGGTTTGGGAGGGTCTAAGGGAGATCAAATCATTTATGTGGCTTTGTAGTGTTGAGTGTTTTATTTTGAGAATTATGTGTTGTATGAATTTATCATGAGTGATTAACCTATTGGTTGTTGTATTAAATAAAATTTGGTAGTTACAATTGTGGTTGTTAGTATTCTAATGTGTGAGTTTATTAATGATGTACAATGTATAATACATCATTTTATTAGAACCCCTAACCATGGCTACTTAATTTGGTATTAGAGTGAGACATGAATATAGGAATTAAGATCATTAGGTTCTCCATATTTTTGAGGTGGGTAGAAGACGAAGGAAATAAAGTGTCTTATTTGTGTAGGATTATAAGAACATATAACAATAGATCAAAGTTTGGAAGACATGTTACCACCTAAGAGAGTAGTGCAAGGGGTAATTAGTTAACAATGTGTCCAAAAGAAAAGATGATATTATGTAATTTTTACGAACAATGCAAATCTGTTAATAATAGTTGAGGAAAAACATAGAAGAGGATTTGTCATAAGAGATTGTGTAAGAGACGTGGGAGAAGAAAATACATAATAAATTGAAGGAACCATGGAAGAATAATTTCCAATGTGAAATCACTTAGATGGGGGAGAAGAGGGGCTTATCAAATCTAATCCAACATTAGAAGAGATGCATATGGATCTTTATTATTTTTTAAGAAAACTGAATGCAGAATAATGAATTGATTGGCTCATAAAGGTGGAATAATATTTTAAATTTGATAAAGTGGTTGAAGATCAAAAAGTAAAGATTGTGCGGACCAAGATGAGTGTCCATACTCATTTATGGTGTCCAAATAAGTTCAATTGGAATGAAACAAAAAAGGGAAAAGACAAGACTACTGGATGAGATCCAATGGGTGAAAACATAAAAGGAAATTCTCCCTAGTGATTACCAATTGGATTTTTGGAAAATGTTGCAATTTTTTTGGCCCAATTTTATTTTGTGTGAATTAATAAACTAACGGTTTCTATAAAATTACTATTCATGTTGGGAGTTATGAAATGAATCAAAAGAAGATTTAACAATACATCAATAGATTATGATTGGAGATCAAGGATGTAATTAGTACATTAAGGATGCAATTTCTAGAAGAGGAAAAAAAAATGACCTAAGAAGAAGAAATATTGGCTCATAGAAGAAGTGTGATAAAGAAAAAACCATGAATTATGGTGGTAGAGTACCAATGGTGCCTGAGAAAGAAGGTGAAGTAAGAATAATTTATACACAATAAAATTAAAATAAAGGAAGGATCACTTCTATAAGAGGTAGAGGTCACCGTGAAATATTTAGGAGTGCATGTTTTGAGGGAAGAAACATTGAACATTAGGGTTAAAACTTTACTAATGTACACTTGATATGATTGAAAATGAAGGATACAAGTGTAAGTATGTTTCACAAGCTAGAGAGGAAGACAATGTGACATATAAATACATCAATTATTATGAGAAAGGAGAAGAACTAATTAAAATGAGATTCTTATTTAGGTTTATGGCAACAAGAGATGATTTGTGGCTACAAAGGAAGAATATTTTTAGAGTAAGATGTTAGACTAGAGGAATGTGTTGCATAGTATTAATGGATACTATAAGAATGGAAAAATATGTGTCTATATATATGGTATGGAATTTAAGATTGATATGAATACCACATCCAATTCCTTACATGGTGAAATTATGGGTGGAAGGAAAGTTGGGAATTTTGTGAGAAAAATGTGAGCTAGAAATGAAGATTGCATAGCTCATAGATAAAGTTCTATGTGATGTCTTATTGATGGATGTATATCATTTCTTAATGGGAATATATTGACAATTTGAATAGGAGATGATATACAATAGAAGAACCAACATACTGTAGGTCCAGAAGGATTGAAAAAAAATCATTTTGAATCAATTGAAGGAATAAGGAGTAAAATTGCACCAAGATAATTTGGTGAGATGCAGGAGAGAATAGACTCTTTAGAATATGAGAGGTGGAGGATTTAGAGTAGTGCAGAAATAAATTATGCACAAAATAATGAATGATGTATATGCAAATATGTCAAGAAATATAACATGGATGTAATAAAAAAACAAAGTATAAGTGGAATCACTAAGAGCACATACAAACCAATGAAATCTCAATAACAAGTTCATGAATAAATGTGTTATGTTAAGGAATAAGGTGTGGAGAAAGAAATAAAATACCCCAAATAGATAGTGGAGATAAATCTATATAGAGGAAAGGAAAGGGTGTAGGTATGTACAATTGACATATGTAGAGAAGGTCAATTTCATACCCAAATGAGACCCATTATTGGAAAGAGTATACTAAATGTTGATGTTAAAAAATACCATGAATCTATAAGAAAGTTATAATGGTGATTCTACCACTTATATCGTACGTGTCAACACTAGGCACATATATTTTCAGACATAGTGTGTACGATGTAGGAGCATCTAGTTTCACTTGTAATTTTTACAACATGATAGAGAAGGAAAATAAGGTGACTCCAACATTATGTTGTTTGTTTGGGTACAAAATGTGTTTGTGTATTTTTATGTGTACATGTTGTTATTTTTTCTTATCTATTATGTGTAATTTTTTGAGAGAGAGAGAGATACTAGGTTGCCATTGTGAAAAGTGCATCAATATAACATGATACAACTAATTTTCCCCAAAGGTGAATGTGTGATATGGAATTTAGGAATGTACCTTTCTATGTAGTGAATTTCGCAACCCAAATGCATTATTTAAATTTTTATCTTTTCCCAAGTAGTAGATAGTAAGTATTAGCCCCAAATTGTCCTACCCATAATAATGGTTAATAAGTCATGTATAGATATATGATTCCCTTATTTAAATTTCATCATTAACAACTAAAATTATGACCCAAAGTGATAAAATAAAATCTAGAAAAGATACCAAATGATGTGGCAAGTAAAAATAATTAAAATGAGGGAAAGGGAAACAAGTTCCTAAAGGGGACAATAGCGCCTGGGGTACTTCAGTACTTAATAGGAAGTAGTGCCCAGGATGCTCAGAATATATAACAGTTAAAACAGAGCTAGGTCGAATATCATCTAGTGTCCAAAAGTAAAGTGATCATTCTAGAAAAGAAAATAATAATAATGTGGGAAAGATAAAAACAATAAAAGACTACAATACGTATTGTTAATATCTAGTCTTCTTGGTTAGGAATCATGCATATAACAACATACCAAGAGGTGTTGATGTAAATAGAAAGTGCATGATTTCATGACTACATTTTCCCCCATATTATGCTGGTGAATGAATATTTGGTAGCATAAAGTAGATAAGAAGAGTGTACCTTGTGGAAACATAGTGTGTCAAATAAGAAATATGCTTGATATCGTGTTGAATGGAGATTGTGAAATATACATCATAGAATCTAGAAGAGGATAAAGATCTTAGGGGTGACTTTATTTATGTGGTATAAGTGATGTATGTGTGTGTTCCTTGGCTATTTTCCTCATTGGAGTATCGTCGTGCTTAAGATTGTTCCTTGTTCCATTTTGTGTTATGCCATTTTTGTCAGAGTAAGGTCAAACCTACAAAAGAAAATAAGTGCAGTCAATGCTCATGATAAATGAAATTGAACTTTAACTTAGTACATGTCAAAATAGAAATGTGTATTGAAAAACAAGTGAATCAAGGGTAGAATACATATGCCTTCCATGAGAGAAGAGATAGAATTGTTCTTGTATGTTTCCTTCCTTGGAGATGGTTCGAATAGTACTAAGGATTTGGGCGTCTCTGTTGCCAAACTTTGGATTTGAGCATCCTTGTTGCTAAACTTTGGATTTGAGCATCTTGTCACTAAAATTTATATTTGAGCGTCTTGTATTTAGATTTGGGCAGTCTTACCGCTAAGGGAAGAGCAGTGGGAGAGTGGTCATATTTTCTCTCCATCCCTTAACACTTCCCCATGAGATAAGTTCCACCGTATATGGTCACAAACCCAATAAAATTTGGTCACCAAGCCATATTAAATAATTAGTTTTATTACGTGAAAAGTGTGTAAGCATTCCACTGATTTTGTTCTTGTTTGTTCATGATATTAACTTGTAACCGACTCATGTGTTACTGGAAATTTAGAAAATATTTTCATTGAGAACGTGTTGATTTTGTATTGTAATTGTTTCTGCCCCCAGGATAGGAATGCCCAGGTGGGACACTAGCACCCAATGATTCTTATCTATGTTGGGAACTTTTGTCTTGGACTGATTTTAAGCCCAATTCTAATTCAAAACTTGTTTCTTAGCTTTTGTGTACCCTTATTTTTCTATGCATCATTATGTATCTGGTTTGTGAACTATTAAGAGGGTGAAATAGTCACCCAATTATTGCTCCCACTCATTTGCAGTGAGTGAGATGGAAAAAGGTGAGCGCGTGGCCCAAATAAGGAAAGTTGAAACTGATGTGCGCATCTGAAATGGAACTCTTGCAAGGGAAATAGAAAATACACATGGTAACAACCATGGTGTATGCAAACAATGGGAAAAAGGCTAGCCAAAATTTTTAATCGCAAAAAAGTATACATGATGTAATAAAAACAAATCAAGACATGTAGTGACATTACAAAAAACACGATAAGTAGATACTCTAATACATGAGACACCACTTAGGGTGTCACAAGCCATTGAAGCCTTCAAGGAGAGACAAAAAAACAAGAAATGAACATAGGGCATAGCCCGCAAACAATGGCAATCAAGACACAAGCAAGGAAGACAAGATATAAGCAAATCAGAGAACCATGATCGCAATTAGGCCTGCTAGTACAAATTCTACACATGAAGTACTAATTAGCATGTTAGAAAGAATTGATAATATGTTACAATGTATACATTAAGAAATAGGAATGAAAGTAGTAGATATTGTAATGATATAACTTGCATATAGGAGAAATACGAAAGGTAGATGCCCCCATAAGCCTTGGTGGGAATAGTATGGTATAGTGCTAAACATCATACATCATGTAGAAACATGTAAGTGATCTACATTCACCTAAAAAAGTACCATGTGAATGCACATGTGTGTATGGAAAAATGATAAAGCATACTATGAAACCAGTAACATGATAAGTAGTGTGTAACATATAATAGTGAGCAAGAAAGGATACATCCAATCAAGATTTAAGATAGTATTGTTTGATTTTTTTGTAAATATGTAAACATGAAATATAATAGCTAGAATGAGGGGAGCAAGGTTTCCCCCCAGTGCATGTGTGCAAAGTGAGGTCCATATAAGTAAATACACCCTCAAAAGTTGTGTTTGGACCTAAAACAAGAGTGTGTAATTAGGTAGCGAGGGGGTTAAGGTATGCTCCCAAGTGTGTGTTCCATGATTATCTATCCAATGAGGATAGGGGGAAAGGTGTTGCTATCCACTAGTATGAAGGAAGAATGCATGTGATCATGCTCAAAGACTATATGGACTATGGGTAATACATGTGGAGAAAAAGAACACATGAAATGGGCCTATATGTACCATGGGTAACGTGTGTCTTATGATGAGAGCCATCCTATGTGAGGTGGACTACGAGACCAATGTATCCATCGTGAACGAGTAGTAGAAGCTACATGTAGATGAGATATAGGAGTATGTATAAGATAGTAGTAGGAATTATAAGATCTCTAGATTCCATAGGAGTGTGTGTTAAAGCCACGTGGCCATTATTAAAATATGTAGAAGTATATGTGCATAGTGATAGAAGTAGTTGAAAATGTGGTAATAGGAGGAGGAAAAAAACAAAGGAGTTCGTTGTGGGATGCCTTGAATAGTGATAAGGTCACTCTCGTGTACAAAATTAAGGCACAAGTGAACTATTGATAGCACGACTTCAACATCCCTAAGCCAAGGGAGTCCTAAGATCATGTCACAATGCACAACAATAGATACCTAATATTAAAAGACATAGAGAGTGTGAGAGGCCCAAGAATGATGGGAAGAATGACATGCCCATGAGAAGTAGGGGTCCTATGGGTCATCTGAGATAATGGAAAACAATGACACCTTGCAAGAAAGATAATGAACATACATTACACTTGTAAGTAAGATGCACCATAATATTATTGATAGCATGGGAACTAATAGAAGTGTCAAGGTGTAATCTATATGATGAAAAAGAAGCATGAAAATCAACATCAATGAAATAAATGATAGGTGAAGGTAGACCAACAATACCAATAAGAAATCTAAGAGGATGATAAGAAGATGAAGGAGGTTGGAACACCATGATAAGCATGATTCGAGGAGGATTTAGGATCTGATTTATCATGTTTAGGTAGTGGACCATTGAATATTTTAAGCTTGGCATTATCACTAGTAGATTTTGGAATAAATCAGTAGATTCATGTAACTCAATGTCATTATTGTCAATCAAATCTTGAATCTTTTTTCTAAGCTTGAAACAATTATCAGTATAATGACCATTTCATCTATGATAATCACAATGTGCATGTTCATCAAATTTGTTTCCACAAGGCCTATTAGGATCTAGCTCAAAAGTAGGTGGAAGAGAAATCATATTGCTTTCAAGGAGTTGAAGTAACAACATATGTGGTGGGTATGGTAAAGGAGTAAAAGTGTGACACATAGGTCGTTATTGTAGCTTTGTAGGTTGAGATATAACATTGATAATAGGCTTAGAGTCGCTAGAGTTTCTATTGAAGGCATATTTTCTTGGGAACTTGTTAGTAGAATCATAAAAAACATTAGCACCATATTTAAGTTTTCCCAAATAAATTAAATTGATCTCTCTACTTTTCAAAGTATGACATAGCTGATCAAAAGAGTGAAAAGAATCAAAGAGTACACATTCTTATAAAGGAGGTAATAGGATTTGGATGAGAAGATCTCGTAGTTCAAATTCAGCCAAGACGTTGTTCATTTTAGAAAAAATAGTCTTATAACACAACACATAGTCATTAAGATGCTTGTTAGTTCCTTGCCTCATTTTGGCCATTTGTTCATATGATATCTTTGTGCCAATATTCATGGAAAAGTGAGCTAAAAATAGATTTGTAAGAGGAGAAAAAGATCAAATGGAATGCAAAGGAAAATCGTAAAACCATCATAAGGCATAGTCATGTAAGCTCTCAGGAAATAACTTGGTCAAGAGCATGTCATCACAAGCATAATCGAAACATGCAACATGAAATGAGTGACGGTGTTATTGGGGATCTCCATGGCTATCGGAAGAGAGGAAACTTAGGTGAGGCAAAATTGGGAATAAGTGGATAAGAAGAAACCTTAGGTGCAAGAGGAATATGAAGAAGAAATAGAGAATCAAGGGATGGAGAAGAAGAGGAGGAGGTATGTTTGTAATTGGATGAATTTGAGCTTGCAAATCATGATATAAAGACTCTAAGGCATGGATTCCTAAACAAGTGTAAGGTTGGATGTGAGAAATAAGATGAGAAGAAATATGAGCGTGAGGAGTAGAAGGTAGGAATAGGAAGAAGTGATGGATAGATTGGAATCCCTAACAATGATAAGAGGGGAGGAGAGTGGAATCAAATATGTGGTAGCCGTAGTGGGGATAACTGTGGTATCTAGAGGAGTAGAGGCATAGATCTGTCAAGATTCTTCACGAGCAATAAAGAGAAAGAGATCAAGATTTTTAGGATGATCTACAAGGCATATATTTGGGTCATTAAGATTTTTAGTGGGAAACTCGTGAGATGTTGTTAGCCAAATGACCATAGTAATGGGCATGAAAGGAAGATTTGAGGGTGGGCATGTAAGGATTAGGTTCACCAAATGATTTTAAAGATATTTACATCTTTATCATAGGATTGAGATCAAATGAATATAGCAATAACAAACAATATCTAACATTCAAAGTACAAGTAAGATTGCAAGGTAGGAGATAAGAGTGACTTCACTTGTATTGGGAGATCTGGATTGATCCTGGGCCGGAAATTAACTGGAATAGGATGGATATAGATTATATGATCTCTATCTAGAAAACTGAGATGTGGGATTCCTTCAAACATGAGCACCCATAGTAAGACATGACTAGCCCACTGGGCACTAGTGTCTGAATTGGGTGTTAGTGTCCAATGTAATAGTTCTACTTCTGGTCCTTTCAGGGTCTTAAATTAGCTTCTTCCTTTCACTATTTATTACATTCAAATCATGTCGTTGGGTTCTTCTATCGTACATGTTCTTGCAAAACAAACCCTAGTTGCTTACACAAAGCTAAAGCAAACATTTTATGGAATAAATAATGCTATATGCTTGAGTCAGAACTGACCTCGATGGTCACCCCAATGTGATTAGTCATTGAGTGTTGCACTACATTTTAGACTCTATGTAGTTCTTTGTGTGTGAGTGATTGGAATTGTGTCCCTTGAAGCTAGGTTTCCTTGTGTTAGTCGCACCAAGATAATGGGATACAACTACTTTTGCCCCAATATGAATGTGTGAGATGGAATTCAGAAAATGTCCCTTCCTATGTAATGAATGATCAATCAAAATGCAATCCTTAATGTTGCTCTTTTCCCAATGGTAGATAGAGAGTGATTAGCCTAAATTAGCCCCTAATAGTAATGAGTAAGTCTATTCATGTATAAATATGATTACCTTGTTTGAATTTCATCATTAACAACTGAAAATATAGACCCAAAGTGATAAAAGAGACTCTAGTAAAGATACCAAATGATGTGGCAATTCAAAATCAAGAAAATGAGGGAAAGGGACAAAACACCCAAAGGGGACAATAGCATTTGGGGCGCTCCTATCCCTAATGGGTGGTAGTGTCTGGGATGCTCGGAAGATATAAAATTCAATATAAAGTTAGGTCACATGTCGTTCCTAGTGTCCAAAAGTAAAGTGATCATTCTAGAAAAATAAATAATAAGAGTGTGGGAAAGATAAAAGCAATGAAAGAGTAAAATAAGTGTTGTTAATGTCTAGTATTCTTTTTAGGAATCATGCATATAATGACATACCTAGAGGCACTGATGTAAGTAGAAAGTGCATAATTTCATGACTAAAAAATGAAACTAACCTATTATACTTATTTCTCACATTATGCATTTATAAGAATTAGAAATAGATATGCTCTTATACCAATGATGTGTAATATGAGGCCCATGATCTTATATAAGGGAAAACACTCCGCTTAGATATAGATTGTGCTCTAGTTAACTTAATGAAGAAAATTAATCCCACATTAAATAAGTGGAAGTGTAATTGTAGGAAATGAAACATCTATTTGGTCAATAATAATAATGAATAATTACAAGTAGGTGTATAACATTGTAGAAGGGCTAGGAGAGTAGGATCCTATGATTATAAGGGTAAACAATTCATCTTATTTTCCTAGACTGAGCCAGTAGATACACATATGTGTATGATAAATATTTGGTACTCAAGGCATGCTAATAATCATTAGTATATAGTTCATTTCTCAAGGGTGATGAACCTTAGAAGTTTGGTGAGTAAGTTACATGTTTGTACTATAAATACAAGAAGGTAGTTACAACTAGTGATAATTATAAAAAAGAGTACACATATAAATCATTTTAACTTCCAACTGAATGATAGTTGAAATTCTTCCACATATGTGGTGGTTTATATTCATGTCAAATAGTTACTCTAAGATATGTTTTTGGCATGCTACTGAATTGGATTTATTTTATCACATTGAGCATTTATAGACATAATGAAAAGCTATGTTATGATACTATTTATCTACATTATGATTCCTATGACATTTTATGAGGGACATTACTCTTCTTAGAGATAAGTTGATGTGGTTATAATTTTTTTCAAAAGTTAATGAAGAAAATAAATCACACATTCAATAACTAGAATTCGACTTGCAGGAAATGAAACTTCTATTTGGTAAGAAAAAATAGTGACTAAGTACATAGGTATACAATGTTTCAGTAGGGATAAGAGATCATACTCCTATAATTATAAGGGAAAATAATTCCTCTCTTTTTAAAGAATGAAATAATTCATCTAAAAATGTGCATGATAAGATTGGATAATCATGACATTTTAATAATCTATACTATTTGGTCTGGATCTCAAGGATGGCGATCCTTATCTAAGTGAGTGTGCTACATATTTTTTCTATAAATACAATAATATAGTTACATCTAGTTATAGTTATAAATAAGAAAAATTATAAATCATTTTATCTTCCAATTGACTAATATACAATTAAATTTCTTCCAATTTTGTAACGGTCAATATTCCTATTAGATAGTTAATTTGAGATATTAATTGGCATGCCACATTTGAGATATTAATTGGCATGCCACAAAAATAGAATATCCCAATTTGAAATCCACACAAAAATAATAGGTTACCACATGGTTGTTGTTAGAATATGTTACATGTAATGTATTTCCTTTATAGGAATTTATGGAAATGACAACACACTAGTGTTGAGTGAATAAATATCTAAAGGGTATCAATATTGTTTAATGTTTTTATGAGGATCAAGAGGCTATGCAAAAAAGATACATGTTGTGAAATTTTTTGTAGAGGTGTCCCGAGACATGCGTGTGTGTGTACGCATGTGCATGCTTTAAGGTGTGTGGTTCAAGAAAACGATTCCTTGTTGAGAGGTGCCTAAGTTTTATGTGTGCACCAAAAATGAATGTAGGTGGTTCCACACAAATCATTTTTACACAACATAATTTAAATTTTACACCATAACACATACGTGCCAGTCATATAATGAAACACAATTATTTTATAGATATTTTTTTTGTCCTAGAGGTTTCGAAACTTGGACTCTTACTCTAATACCAACTATCATGCCCAAAATTTTCACCTATAAGACAAGTGGAAACAATACAAAAAAATTACACACAAATTCACAACCACTTGATATAACATGCAAGTTTTGTACTTAGGAAATAATGCTTATTAAAAATATATATCAAGGTTGGTGTTTACCAAGTTTCTAATTATTAATGAAGTTATTGCACTAGCTACTAAAGAAACTAGTAACTCAAAAATGTTGGAGGGTTTATGTTACCTTGGATGTGATTTGACGAATATAAGCACAAGATAGATGATGGATCCTTGCTGCTGCAAATCAGAATGAAGAAGACTTGTGAATAAAATCAAAACGATATTGATTAGATAGATTTATGTGGTGGCTGCCCAGACAATGCTGGATCTAAGAAGTGATTAGCTTCCTTTAATAATGGTCAACCCCCATTTGTTTAAAAATATTGAAATAAAGAAAGAACAACAGATGACATTCAGAGAAAGGAATACACTGAATCTGAGAAATGATTCAAATTGATCTAGAAACTAATATGAATGGAATAACAATAAATTAAAGGTTACCTAGTCAGGGTCAATGACAACCTAAACTATGCATAGGTAGGTCAACAACGACCTGGGAGATTGGATCAGGAATGTAAGAGAAATATGAAGACTATGTAGGATCTGAGTGTAATCTAGAAGTTGTAGAAGTCTAAAGATGTTGGAGTCAACCTATAGAGGGAATATGAAGGAGCAGAAACCATAGGATGATAGAAAATGGTAGCAAAGGAGGCTGGATGGTAAGATGGACCCGTGGGTGTTAGAGGATGACCTTCAAAATGATCTATGAGACAGAAAGGAAGAGAAAAGGGAAATAAATCAATGATTTGGATAGGCTATTGGATGAGCAAGACCCTGGTTGACAGCGACTAGAAGGGATCAATTGTGATTGTGGAAAATCTTGATGAGGCCAAAGGTAAATGGATGGGAAAGATGACTTGTAAGAAAAAATAGCTTAAATAGAAGGCTATAGAGTGATCCTTGCATGTTGCAGAAGTATCTCTAAACTTGCAAAATGTTAGCTACAAGCGGAGAAATAATAATATGATAAAAAACTAATTAAAGCAGTACACAATGATAGTAATCTCACAAAGGCTAATCATGATTGATGCAAGCATGTTCCAAGGATGTCTGAGAAGTATGTAATTGATTTTAAAAGATTGTTTGCAGGTCGCAAGGAAGCTTGGGAATTTGCATGCATCTTATTGATGATTGGAAATAAAGCACCTAGCTTTATAGGGTTGAAGGTGACTGGGAAGGGTTGCCCCTAATTGTAGGGAACATTTCCCCAATGGGATAAATTTTTGATTTTGGCATGATTTCATGTTTTTAAAAGTTGGATTGAGTGCTTTAAAGCATTAGGCAGGAAGAGGATATTTAGGGATGAGGTGTAGGTGAGTTGGCAGTAGAGATAGGTAAGAAAAAGCGCAGGGAAGGGAAATAGAAAGTCTATTAAGGAAAGGGAAGAAACAAATGTGGATTAATTGATTAATTAAATCTTAATTAATTAATTTTAATTAAAGGTGATAGATATTAAATTGGAAATTTGATTAAATAAGGGGGATGGATTAAATAAATATGCACACACGGGAAATTAAAGGTATAGATACAAAATTTAGGTGTCTACATTTTACCCCTTTTTGTTGAGTGGTTTGAGCTAGCAAGCCATGAACGATGAGTGTTGGATGAGAATTGATGATGAACTCCCCTCCAAACAGGGGATTGATGACGTCAAGGGAATTTGATGACACGTTAAAAAAGGTAGATTATGAAGGGCGGGTGGGTGAAGAAAATATGGGTAAAATTATTACCATGGAAAAATTCCCCTGGAAAAAAGGATCACAATATCAATAAAAACTATGGTGGTGAATCGAATATCACATCGATAGAGGATAATTGTGGTCTTAAAGGAGATGGGCTACAACATTCTACAAACCAGTGAGTGGGTAAAGATTTCCGCAGTATGGATGCAAGCTGAGATGACCAATAGGTCATATGAAATTCATAAAAGTATGCAAAACTATATGTAAAAAGCATGTGAATTCCTTTGTATATGAGGAATTGAAAAAAAGCTATACATCCTCAAAGGATGAGGATGAAATGGATGGTGCCCAGTGGGACATGAAAAAAGGCCGAGACAATGAAATGAAAAAGTGAGTGATGAAATAATATGATCCAAGGGGAAAGTATGGCCGTGAAGGAAAAAAAGGGAAATAAAATATGCCCCAAGTGGGGAAAAGTATGGTTGAGAAGGTGAAAGGAAAATATTCCCCTAGTGGGGCAAGGTATGGCTGCGAGACAGATTTTGTGAAGAATGTGAAAATTTCCCAAAGGAAGAGTAATTATGGCCACATAAGTGGACTTAGGGGGTGGATTGGAGTAAAATTCCTAGAAGGGAAAATAAATATGGCCACAAATCAAGAAGGAGAGGATTCAAAATATGGAAACCCGTAAAGGGAGAATATAGAATATGGCCACGAATGTGAACTTGAAAAAGAAAAAGAATGTATTACCAAAAAAGGGATAATTCTAATATCATAATAGAAATTCCCAGAGGGAAAGATGAGATATGGGCTTAAAGAAATGAATGGTTAAGAGGAGTGTCCCAAAGGGAAAATATGTATGGCCCAATGGGTCTTAGGATGAGAAAGAGAGAGTAGTTAAAGACACAACCTTAATGATAGTGACCTATAGATATAAACTTCCCTACGTCATATCAATGAACATACGAGAAAAATATGCCTCCAATCACATTGGAGGTAAATAAGAGGGGGATTTAGGTAACACAAGACACATGTGAGAAAAATTGATGTTAGCAAATAAGTAATGATAGTTAGTCATTTCAAAAATCATAAGGAAATAATGGATGAGATGATTTCATAAAAATAATGTTGACATGAAAAAATGGGTTTGAGATGTACTTGTACAGAGGGAAGAGGGTTCCCCAAAAGTGGTATTCCCTAAAACTACGCCCCAGCTCTGGGAAGGGAAAAGAGAAAACTAATCAATGTGGGAAGTTTGCTAGAATAAAGTTGATCAATGAGGGAAGACTTCTTAGGATACTTACAAAGTGGAAGGATGATCAATGTAGGAAGCCTTCATATGCTATAAGGAGTAGCCATCCTTAGAGGGTATGGTATACTTCATACAATATATAGATGACAAGAATAATATATGATAGCCGTCCTTCGAGGGATCGGTATATTTATTTGATTTTATTTTGATTTCATGTTTTTGATTTTTTTTCTTTTCATGAACAATTTTCTTTCAAGGGATCATTTTGTTATTAATAACTTTGATTTTTGACAAGATCATCCATGAATTTTGATTTTTACATGGGGGAGAGTTGGGACTAGCTAAGTAGACCACTTAGGAGGGGAATAATGAATGTACAAGAGACACCCTTGGATTCTTTGCATAGCTCCAATAGGTGAATAAGAAGGTGATGGAAGTAATGATTGCAGATTTATCACTAAAGGGGAGAACCTATCCATAAGGAATATGCTACGGGAAGAGCCATGGTGCCCATATTTAAGGTCACATGTAGGAAGTGATGGAAGATCACCTAGTTCTAAATAATCATGATGAGAGATGGAAGGGGCTAAGATGGGGGAATGATCCAAAGATATGAATAAGGGCACACTGGTAAATACGATAACAATATAATGGTGGCAAGTGAAATGCATTAAGTGGTTCTCCTTCTGATTTACTGTCAAGGGAGACCAAACAATAGGCTCTTGACCCATACTTGTTGTAATAATGTATGGTCTAATCTAGTTAGGGGAAAAAAATCCGTGTTGGCTCCTTTCTAGAGTAATGATATTATTATTTTCTTTGAGGATGAGGTCTTCAACATTAAATTCATGTTCTCAAAGTTGCCTATTATAATAATATTTAATGCGATCCTAATAAAAATGATGGTGTTCAAGAGTGAGAAGGCGACACTCATCTAGAAACTTGAGTTGTGCTAGAAGAGCTTGGTGATAGTATTCATCAGAGATGAAGTCGTGAATGGAAATACACAAAGAGGGCATTTTAAATTCAAGAGGAAGGAAAGATTTGGGACTGTAAACAATATAAAAAGGGGTAGCCCCTGTGGAGGTACAAATGCTAGTGTGATAGGCCCAAAGGAAAAAAGGAAGCTAGAGATGACAATTACGACCTGCTTGATCAATATTTTTTGTAAGAATGTTTTGAAGGGTTTTATTGGTAGCTTCAACTTGACCGTTAGCTTGAAGATAATATGGGGAGGAGAAGATGAGTTGGATGTTGAATGCATTAAGAATTTTCTTGAGATATTTGTTTCTAAAGGACTTTCTGTTGTCCATAACAAGTTTGTGGGGAACACCAAAGCAACAGATAATGTGTTTATAAATAATATTAATGATTAGACCAGATTTAGTTGAGGTGTGTGTAATTGATTCCACCCATTTAGTGAAATATTTGGTTGCACTGATGATATAATGATGTTTCTGTGAAGAAAAAGGATTAATAAGACCAATAATATCTAGGCCCCATTATGAAAAGGGCCAAAGGTTCTGAGCCGACTACAGAGCTTGAATAGGAATACACATAAGATTGGAATGTTGCTAAATTTTTTCACATTTCTTAACATACTCACAACAATCATGATTGAGGGAAGATCAATAATATCCAAGACAGAGAATGTGCTTCACAATGACAAAGCCACTAAAATGTACACCACAAATACCCTCATGGACTTCCTGGATGGCTCAAGATGCTTCATGGGATTTAAGACATCGAAGAAGAACATCATCATATCCACGTTTATAAAGAATGTCATCAAGGATCACATAGTAGTGAACATGTTGAAGATAATACCTCTTAGCATTTTTGGATAGACCAGGAGGAATAATGGATTGGGATAAATAATTGAATATTTGAGAATATCAAAGGTAGGATGAATTATATTTAATAAGATTAACCGGGGGTAATTCTTGGAAAGGTCGATTACAACGATGAAAAACAATAGGAAATTTGGAATGCTCTGCTATCCATGGGATGAGAGTCGCGAGGGATGCCATCGTATCAAAAAAATGATTGGTTGATAGGGGAACAACTTATATGGTGTGGGAATCAAAAGCTCCAAGAAGAAGATGAAAATTTTTGTGATATTTTAAAAGAGTTTCATTTTTACATTAATACTCACCTACGACTTGTTTGATTATACACTCAGAATCCTTGTAGATGTCAAGAATTTGAAAAGCTAAAAAGATAGTAGTTTTAAGACCCAAGATGAGAGCCTCATATTCTGCCATGTTGTTTGTACACTCAAAATTGAGTTTATATGTGAGGGTAATAGGATTTTTCCAAGGAGGGATGAGAATGATGCCAGCACCTCACCCTTGCTAACATTTTGAGCCATCGAAGAAGAGAGTGAATTTAAGAGTGTCACATTCATGATGAAACTGGTTAATGGATTTGTTCAGAAATTTCTCATGAGGATGTTGCGTACTAGGAAGAGGGGCTTCCGCTAACTGGTTGGATATAACTTGGCCCTTAATATATTTTTGAGAAATGAACTCAAGCTCAAAATTAGTCATGAGCATGAGCCACCGAGTAATAATATCATTATGGTATGGCTTAGAATGCATTTTTAAGGATGTGGAAACTAGTAACGACATACGTCTTAAGATTAAGAAGGTATTGTCGAAGTTTTGAAGTAGTAAAGAAGAGAGCGCAACATAGATTTTCAACTTCAGTGTAACAGGTTTCATAGTCATGAAGGGTGTGACTGATGTAATAAACAACTTGCTCACTACTTTGGTCATCACAATTTTCTAATATAGCTCATAAGGCATTATTGGTGGCAGAAATGTAAAGTAAAATAGATCCCCATCGCATGAAGGTGTGAGCATTGGTGGAGACAAGATATACTTATTAAGATCATCAAAAGCCTTCTGAAAATTGTGATCCCAATTGAATTCTATTTCCTTCTAAAGGAGGTGATGAAAAGGTTGACAAAGATCCAAGAGTTAGGAGATGAAGTTGGAGACAGATTGGAGGCAACCTTGAAGGTTGTGAAGTTTCTTAAGATTGGAATGTGGAGGCATTTAAATGATTTCATTAATTTTTGTGGGGTCAAATTCAGCTCCCCTAATAAAAATTATAAAACCAAGTAGTTTTCCAGTTAAGACTCCAAACATACACTTGACCGAATTGAGACGAAGACAAAAGTGAATAAGGTGCTCAAAAAGGACTCCGAGAACAGAAAAATGCTTACGTCAATGTTTAGATTTTAGTAAAATATCATCAACATAGTCTTATATGGTTTTACGGATGAGATCATGAAATATATAAGTCATGGCTCACTGATAAGTAGTGTCAGCATTTTTTAAACCAAAGGGCATAACATGATAGCAAAAGGTCCCCCAAGGAGTAATGAATGAGGTTTTGTGTTGATATTTTGGTGTGATGAGAATTTGATTGTAACCAGAGAAACCGTCCATGAGATAAATTATCTCATGACCTATGGTAAGATCCACAAGCTGATCGATGTTCAAAAGAGAGAAGTAATCCTTAGGGAAAGTGAGATTAAGATCTAGAAAATTGGTGCATATACACAAATTTCTTGATGATTTAGTGACGGGGAAAACTTTAGAAAGACGTTGAGGATAGTCAATGTCGATGGATAAATTAGAGTAAAGAAGGCACTGTAACTCTTATTTAACAAGGAGGGAAACACAAGGGTACATACGGCCAAGCTTTAGCTTTACCGGTTTAGCATTGGGATACGTGACAATATTGTGGAAGATGATAGAAGGGTCAAGATATAGCATGTTTGAATATGACCATGTAAATTCTTGGCTATGATGGGATAAGAATGTGGATAAATATTCTAGCTCATGTGGATCAAGATACTGGCCCACTTTGAGAACACAAGGCTCTTGAGGAGCCTGATATTGACATCAATGGTGGCTTTGTTAAGAAGAGTAGGTGTGTCTGATGGTAAGGTATTTTGAAGATAAGAATCTTCTACCCCCATGTGGGAAAGAATGGCATCATCATCAGCACACTGAAGGACATCAATGGTAGAAGAATATTATTCTATCATTTCCAGATAGTGAAGGGAAAGGGACCTAGTTTGATTTTCACACTGATAAGTGACTGGTCTCAAAGTTATGGTGAAGACTAAATAAACTTTAGAAGCAATAGAAATGGTGTCTTCCATTTCCATGTATCCAAAATTTAGTGAAGATAGAGGAGGTGGAGAAGGCTTTTCTATGAGTATATCAGATGGTGGAATGGGCTCAGGGGATTTCTCTTGATAGCCTAACCCAAAATTTTTGTGAGGTTTGTGACATTGATCAGGAATAAGGCCATGTGGGCCATGATCATAACGACCTAGGTCTAATCCTTTCCATGTGCAATGATGGAGATAGGTATAGGAAAAAGATGGTTTGTTAAGAAATCCAAAGCCACTGGTATAAAGCTTGGAATGTGGCATATCATTAGCATGAGAGGAGGGGGTATCAAAAATGCCATAAATGAGGTTGGTATGAAGATGTGATGGTCTAAAGGGAACAACATCCCCAACAATCGGTTGATACATAGGTGCCTTATTGGGTCTATTGATATGGCGAGGAGTGGGAATGGTGTTGAGGGTGAGCAGGTGATACTCCCCTTTCGTAATTTTTTCTATTACATGATCCAGGGAATCATCATTAGGAAGTTTGGACAAGGGAATGACTGAGCTAGTGGATGGTGTAGATGAATCATTCTTAGGAATGAGTAAATAATTTGGTCTATAGGTCTGTTGCACCCTTGGAAGGGAGGATGCTATATTTTCTTCATGTTCATATTCAAGGGAACAATGGAGTGTCGAGGGGAGGCAACCCATGACACGGATCCATGGTCGTTTAAGGATAAATTTATATTGAAATTATCCCTCAATAATATAACAGACCTCATGGATGAGTTTCTCACTGACATGGATAGGAAGAATGACCATTCCCAAGCCGGGAGTGACAACATTTTTGAAGGTGTGAAGGACCATGGGTATCTGGGTGATAGATTCCTTTTGGATATTAAGTTGGTCAAAAGTATGTGAAAGCAGGATATTAATGTTTGCCCCGCTATTGATTATGGACCTTTGAATGAATGTATCATTGATCATCACTGTAATAAAGAGAGGAAGGTCATGTTCTTCTAATGGGATGTCCAAAATTTTAGTATCATTGAATGAGATAGCCACAGAACTTGTGATTGCTCCTATGAGAGGTGTAAAGGGTTGAGCTTCATCACTGGATGTCAGAATGCATTGTAAGGATTCAATAAGATCTTGTATATGATATAGCGAGCTTTAGATGAGCTCGTCAAATGAAATCTTTATTGGGTCATGATGAAGCTGTCTAACGATGTTTTTTTCAATAGGCCTAGGAGCTTCTAGAACACAAAAATTTAGTTTTTATGATGTGGTTAACTCCTTAGGATGAGGAATAATGATGTAGGTCTTGGATTTTGGTTCAAAGTTTAATTTTGAGTCACGCAGACTAGATCGAGTAGTTAGCCAAACATCATTAATAAACAAAGGAGGATCATCCTTAGAGGAGTCTCCCAAAGATGAGATGAAAAATATTGGATTGGATGTGGAGGGAAGGGATTGAATCGGTGCAAGGAAAAGTCTTTCCTCTTCAATGAGTTTGTGAATAATGTCTTGGAGCACTCTACAATGCTCAATATTGTGCCCAGGGGTACGATGAAAGGTGCACATAAGGTTGGAATTAAACCATAAAGGCTTCTTTCCTTTTGGGTCAAAGGCCTTGATACACGGAAGTGTGATTGCAAATTTTTGTAGTAAGTGTTGTAAGTTTTTTGTATATGAACCAACTAAAGTGATAGAAGATTCTTTATGAGACATATTGGATGTTTGGGGTAAAACCCGAGTATAATGATTTTTTGGTGACTTGAATTCATTTTTGATGTTGATTAGTGCTTTAGTGTTAAATGGTCTTGGATTGGTGGGTTGAAATGCTTGTTGTTTTGAAATAGATGATTTTAGATTGGATGGTTTAACTCTAGGAGGGATTATAGATTTCATATGTAGGGATGCATCCTTGGGAAGAGTGACAAAAATCTTAACTGGGTGGTCAAATGATGATGTTATGGTTGGTTTGGGTATAGAAAGCAACATTTATTTGAGGTGATCAACGGAATGTGGGGATTGATGGGATTGTGTTGATGACATGGAAGGGACATTTTAGATCATTAAAAGATGAAGTTATTTTAATAATTCCTCAAATGATGAAATTGGTGTGAATGAAGAAGGAAGCATGGATGTAACCACAACAATGGATGTGGGTAAGAGTGTGGGAGGAGAAACTGGTATAGGTTCTATGGACAGTATGACAGACAAGGGTGGGATGGATATAGGTGAGGTGATCAAGACTACTATAATGGATGAAGTAGATGATAAGATGGATATGATAGGTAAGGGAGTTGATGAAGGACCAATGTCGGGTGTGGAAATAGGCTGGAATGGTTGTTTCATGAAGGTCTCTAAGGGCATAAATGATATATTTGCTAATGGGGTTCTATTATTTGTGGATGTGCGAGTTGGAGTCAATATAAATGTAGGTATAATAGATGTAGGGAGGATATCAAAGGGAGTGGATGTGATTGCTAATGAAGGATAAGAAGTTTTGGATGGGAGAGGTTCCTAATTAGGTTCCTAATTGCCCAAGAAAAACAAGATAATGGTAAGGTGTATTTAATCAATTTAAGTTCATATTTTCAAATAGAAAGAGTCATAATCCAATATATTTTGTTCATTATATTAGTGGAAAATTTTAACATAGAATATTCATAATTAAGTGAATAGTAGATATTTAAAAAATCTTGTTTAGCTATTTTGATATCATACTCCTACTCTAAATTCACCAAAAATAAAAATGTTACTATTTATTCTTATATAGCCAAATGATTTGTAATCTCAACGTGTTTTTTTATGGAATACCTTTTAATTGACGATCTAGGATTGTAAAACATGTTTGGATTGCAAAAAATTATATGGGCCCTTAGACCACACCCCTAAAATTTTAGAGGGAAAATTTCAAATTTAATTTAATTTTCCACACACACACACACATATACTTGAAAGTAAATGTTATTGTTTATCTTTTAAAAATTGGAAATTTTTGACTTGGGCATTGTGTTAGTAGAAAATGATTCAATATATTCATTAGTGCTTACAATATTCAACAAAAACAAAGATCTTGCAAACTACAACATTCAATTTTATAGTTTAGTAACCTATAGGTAAGTCTATTGATCCAATTTAAATTTTAATAGATCATGTCACATTGCTTTCTCAAACTTTTTAAGTTAACGATGCTGTTAATTTTTTTAATGTTTTTGCAAATTATCTTTTCTTATTTTTTGCTTTTGCTAGTATAAGTGTGGCATCACCAATTTAATTTTTCCTCTATTGGTCTTTACACAAACCACCAAAATTTATGCTTTCCATGTTGTGTGACATTGTAATGGATTAGTTAATTTACAGTTCATCACAACCAATTCCTCCATTTTGTGTCCCGTGATATATGAGGTTCTTTGTACTGTGGCACTTATCTTATGCCACAAAAGACTATTTTGACACTACCTAGTTTTTACCATCCCACACAAGCCTAATTCTCATTGAACTATACCAAAAGTACATCCCATTGTATTTGAGCCATGGATATGTTTCCTCACCACCCATGTTATAGAGAAACTTTTTCCATACCGCACAATGATGAAATTCAAACCTCTTGCATCCCATGGTCTATTATATTCTATTGATCACATTTTGTTTGGTTGTACCATAAAATACAAATATTTATTCTTTTCCCCATGATTTTTAATATTGTTATTATTTACTTCATGCAATGTTTTCCCTAATTTTTCAATACTATAATAGTAACCAAAAAAATTCCTTAAAAGGAAATTGATAGGTAAAAAGTAAAACTTAGGAAAGAAAGCAAGTGAAAAAGATTCAAGTTCTATACGATGAAACATCACATCTTATTTTGAGAAACCATCTACAGAAGCTCATTCATATCCACCACTATTAATGGATCAAGATAGTTTTTAATATAAAGCTTAGGATGTGATCATTTATAATTTCATAATTGAAAATATTAGTGATGATGAAAATAATATGCCTCCCCTTGAAGAAATCCCATTGGTTTAACTTGAATATGTATCTTCAGAAGAATTACATTCAAAATCTGGTGATGGGAAACCAAATTTTGGTGTGAGGGATTTTATTAACCTCTTATTAGGATATCTTCCCTCACACATGGTGAATCATCTCACTTTAGGTGAGTCATAGGTATATAGGTTATCATTAGGAGTTATATAACACATGACATATTCCATCATAATATTTGTCATATGTATTAGTGTGCATTAGAGTGTGTCATACTGTCATATACGTCATTGTCACATGTTATTCCTAGCATTATAACTCCTCACTCCATCACGGGAGTATGAATTTTCCAAGCATGGGAATTGCACATCAGTCCTACTTGTACCTCTCTTTTTAATCTATGAGAATGAGTTTACCTATTTTTATTATGCATGAATATTTGACTTATAGTTAATTTCTTACTGATTACTTGGAGTACATTTTTTTTGTTAGAGTATAATGATTTTGATGTTTAAGGTCTTCGTTAGATCCTCTTGGTTCACTCTCACATGGTATCAAAGTTATGTTGTTGGGAATCGTGTCACTCACAAGTGTTTGTTTCCTACTACTCTTGGTTTCACGATTTTATTAGTTTCTTGTGAAAGTTTTTTTTATCTATATTTGATTTGTGCTTTACTTGTATTAATTTGGTTTAATCTTGGTTTTCATGGATTTTTATAGTTTTGTGTTGGTTTAGTGCATGTGTAGGGTGCATAGAAATTTTCATGGGTTTCTTCACCAAATTTGGATGTTCACAACTAAACTTGGAAAGATAATGTTTTTGGATGTATTCTCTAGTTTTTTTGGTTATTTTTAATTAAGTTTTGTTAATAATTTTTTCATCTCCTTCAATCTTGTCTCCCTTCTCCCTGCTCTTCTAACCTTTCCTTTCTCTATTCCTAGTTACCTTCTTGTCATCTCACCGAGCTCTAAACTAAGATCCCTCTTGAGCTTTGCATGATATTTCTCCTAGGTTGATGAGCTCCTAATTGAGATATGCCCTGGGGTTGTTTCACTCACCCGTTGATTTTGTTTACTCAGTTATGTGTATCCTGCTAGCTTGGATTTGTGCTTGTTATCATTCGCATTAGGTTCAATAAATGCACTTTACTTAGACCCATTTTTTGGTTAACACTCACCCAAGCTCACCTATCCAAAATCTTCCTGAAATCACTCTATCTCACCCTCCCTTCAAGCTCCCTGTGGTTACTTTTCCTATCAAGCTAACCCTATTCTAGCCCACCTCACTTGACCTCCTCACAAGATCTGTGTCATTCCCCATGAGCTTGGTTGTGTTATCATCTTTGTATGGACCATGTTTCCTCATATCTTGTTGTGAGCTCACCTTGTGCACCTTTGCACCCTTAAAACCAATCCTATATCTCACCCGGTTTCCTTTCTCTCTACCCTAAACGTGCACTGCCTAATCTCCTCATCAAACTTACTTCTGGCTTGGATCTCCCACCGTGGTCATAACTTGGCCCTCTAACCTAGCTTGGCCCTGTTTCCCCATGTTGGTCAATTTTTGACCCTTCCCATGTAAAACGAATTAGTCAAATCCTTTAAATAATGTAATGTCCCTACCTTGTTACCCATTCAACCAACCTCCTATTCCTCATTATGTTGTAACTCGTAACTCAATCGCTAAGTTGAGGCCTAGTCACCACCTCAAGCCCCTCTGCAATTATTATGTGGCTCTCTACCCTTCCATTAACCACTTTAAATTTTTTTTTTCCATCATTCCTTTTTCTAATCCCACATTTTTTATATAAGCCTTATATATGTTTAGTTAACTTAGGTTATTAATTTATAACATAGATTTTTTTAATTAAGGATATGGATTTGATTTTATAAGGAATGAGAGTTTTTATAATTAGGCCATTTAATTAAATTAGGGCTAGATAATTTTTAAATTAAACGCTTTTTAAATTTTTATCATTTTTGGTAGCTAATTAAACTGGGGAAAATATTGAAAAATTAGCATTATTGAGATTTTCTTTAAAGTGTGCTTGTAAAGAGGAGTTTTGTTGTTTTCTAGAGGCCCTTTTTGGAATTTTTTGCTAACGTGTCTTTGGAGAATATTGTGGAGTTTTATAGGCCCTTTTTGGAGGTTTATAGTGCATTTCAAGACGTTTGTTCACATTTTGAGAGGTCTTTTCGCTCATTTGGATCCGTTTTGTAACCTTATTATGCTCTTATTATGTCTTACAAGATTGTGAACACACCCAATATATATTTGCAGAAATGGATCCCCAATTGAGATGTGAGACATTTTTTTTTCACACTGAACCTTGTTTTTCCCTTTTTGCTTATTTTCAGCCTTTATCTTGTGCTTGTTATAGTGTTGTTTTGTTGCATATGATTGAAACTTAATTTATCCTCCACACTTGCATGATTTTTTTTTCCTATTATAAAGTGAGTGGACAACTATTTTATGTCACTCTAATACCTTATTGTAATCAACACACTAATTATAAAGTGCTAAAAACAAGGGGGTTAAAATTATTGTTTTAGGGTGGTGTAATATTATACAGACACATTTTTGTCTAATTTCAATGTCTTGTAGCCTTGAGTGTATTCTCGCACCCTTATTTTATTACATTTTAGACCTATTTTTGGTTGATTTTTATGTCCATCTGAGCGTGTATTTGTCTCTCGTGACTCTTCTACACTAATTGTTTTTATTTGCAGATGCACAATGAAGGATTTTCTTCATATAATTGAGCTTCATAGTATTACTTCACATACTCTACCACTTCTTCTTAGTAGGGATGGGATTGTTTTCACTTCTACTATTTTAGAGATCCTCACTAATCTACCTCTTCTTATGGATCTTATTTCTATAGTTGTGGGGTTTGTTGTGCTGTAATTTCACATGGACATTCCTTTATTGTATGATTCATATCCATACCTTGACATTTATACTTTAGTGGAATTACCTTAAGTTCTTTATCATCTATTTTCCAAACCTATGCCACACTTTAGTTATGTACCAACTTCAAATTTCTTCATACTATTACCTTCAGTTTCCTTCATGGAGTGCATAGACTTTTAGTACACCATTTCTATTCTTCCTAAGGGTAGAAACATTGTTTGATGTGGATTGACCTTCTTCAGTCTATAGGTGGAAGACCACATCATAACACTCTTCTTAGAGACATCATTGATTTGTAGAATTTAGATCAGGTTACAGGATTCCTTACCAAACCCTTCATTGAAGCCAAGTATCTTCATTTTTTCTCTCTTCTTGGGGTGAGGTCTACTAATACCGCACATTTTCTTCCATCTTTCTAGTCTCATTCTCTTCCTCTTCTTCTTCTAGAAATATTGTATTTTATACATGGGTACCTCATCATGCCTTTTTTATCAAGACCCATATAATGCATCTTTCTTAGGTTGTTTAGGGGATTCTTCTATCTCTTGTAAGTGGTTGTTTTTCCCATTGGGTTTTATTCCATTACTTGAGATCCTTATTGTACATGGGTACCTCATCAAGTGTAGTTTATGGGACCCATTTCTCTTTCTAACTTATCATGCCTCACCCTCAACTATGATGAAGGGGGCGTTGGAGTGAGGGATTTCATTTACCTCTTATTAGGTTTTATTATCTCATAAATGGTGAGTCATAGGTCTCAAGGTTTTCATTCAGAGTTACATGATGAATGAAAAATTCCATCATAGAATCTGTCATATGCATTAGTATGCATTAGTGTGTGTTATACGGTCATGTGTCATTATTATATGGGAGTTACATGATATTCCTATGATTTTAACTCCTCACTCCATCATAGGATTATGAATTTTATAGGCATGGGAGTTACACATCACTCCTACTTGGAACTCTCTTTTTGATCTATGATAATGCGTACACCCATATTTATTATGTATGAATCTTTGGCTTATGGTTAATTTATTGTTGATTACTTGGGGCATAATTTCATTTCCATTAGAGTGTAATGCTATTAATGTTCATGGGATCCATTATATCCTCAAGGTTCATTCTCACACCAAGTTCTACTTGATTAAATGTTGGAAGTGAAAAACCCTATAATAAATGTCAAGCTAAATACTCTAGGGAGACCTCATTCTAGAAGAAAGAGAAATAAAATAAAATGAGACTTAGGGAGGAGTTTTAGGTTAGAGTGGGTTTTTACGTTTCCATTTATATTGAATTTGTTGAAAATGAAAAAAAAAAAACCTCCAAAGGAATGAAAATGTAAAATTTATAGCTAGAAATTGGGTAGGGAAAAGGACAATGCAACTTAAATTGGCTACTATTGAGAAGCATGTAAGAAAAATACACAAAAACAATTTATAGATTGAGATGTGAAGAATTTTTTTATATGGAAAACGTTATATGACTATTTATATTTGGAGTACTATAAATGCTCAGTAGTGAGGTCTCAAAACAATGTTGAAGTGATTGTTCTTCCTAAATGACTTCTTTTTGAAGTAGGTATGAACTCAAAAGGAATAATTTTTGAATTATTAAGTGTTGCTCAAAGTGAAGAGATAACAAAATGTTTCTTTATAAGTTACAAGTTCTATTTCTCTTGATTTAGATCAAACCAAAAGTTGAAGAGTTCTTCTTTGGTCAAATACAAAAGTCCAATAGACACAAAAATGAATAGGAGATTGAAGTCAAAAAGTTGACTCTTGATGTAGCTCAAGTAAGTGTGAATTAAAAAGTGTAGTGAGTGTGTGTAATGAAGGGACATATAGAGGGAGTGTGTTTGAAGAATGAAAAATACAGTAAGTTAATAAGTGAAAAATATAGGTGAATATTAAGAGTAAAATTGACAGAGACTCAAATTCTAACTGAGATAAAATGTTTGAAGACACTAAATTTTGAGTTTGAGACTTGTAAACCATGTATGAATACATTGAGTGAAGAACGAGCATGGAAAAATATTAGTGAAGATGGTAAATGCTTCAAGTTGTGTAGGAAATGGTGAAAAAGTCTAGTGAGACTGAGGCAAGAAAGAAAATGTGAAAAATACATGTTGAGGTATGAAGTGGATGGTGATAGAAACTTGGTAGTGATGAGCATTTGATTAATATATGAGTTTCTAACTATGAAAAATATGATAGAATGTGAGAAAAGTGTGGAAGCAATGAATTTATCTTTGTAAAATAAATGTGTGTATCAGGATCAGGGGATGACAATCAGGCTTTGAAGAAATAGGAAAAATGAAATGACTAAGATGAACTATGGATGTTTTAAATGTTGAAGTATTGCTGAAAATTTGAAAACATGAAAATAAAATGCTTGAGTGTGTCATTCAAGGTATATGATCTGACTTGGAGATGCATATGAAATGACATATGTATTACATAAATTATATGTTGAGTAAATTATCAGAAGATAAGGCATAAAAAGGGGAATAAGGATCAAAACTATTAAATAAGAGAGAGCTAATTTAGATCTCATTATCATTTGTATAAGAAAACAAACTAAGTGTGACAAAAATTCTTGAACAAGTCTAAGTGGAAACTTAGTAGGTAGGGAGTTGTAGCTTCATTATGAGTTGAATCTCACTAAAGGTCAGTTGTTGTTGAACCAAACTTGGGAGTTGAAGTTCCAGATAGGTTGGATCCTATCAAAGACTGAGTGGCTGCATGGTCAAAGTTTGGAGTTGCAGCCCGAGGTTGATTTGAAGCTCAACCGTGAAATCAATGTAACTGATACAAAACAATTTTATCCTAAGCCTCGTTCTTGATTTCAGTGGGTTTTCTCCCATTTTGGGTTTCCCACATTAAAATACTGTGTCACTATGTACTGTCTCTTGTTATTTTCTTGTGTATGGTTTTATGTTCCCTAATTATAAAGCTTGAGAAAATGAAAATGTTTGAAAAATATTGATTAGACACCGACTCACCACCCTCTCAGTGTCTTAGTTTTCAACAATTGGTATTAGAGCCTGGTACTCATTAATTAAGCCTAACAACTTAGAGGTTATCCTGAAGACACAAGCATGGGTTCATTAGTAAAATCAATGTTGAAAAATAAGTATGAGAATTCTTAGACTCTTATAAATGAGTTAAAGATAGAAATCAAGCTCAAGGAATTTAACCATGGTTAAGAAATCAATGAGATGGATTCATTTGTTGAGAAAGTGTCAAAGTCTTTGAGAGACAAAGATAATTCTTGTATAAAATTTGAAGAGGAACTAAGGACCCTAAAGATTGAGTTGGAACAAATTACTAACCAGCTCGATGTATTTCAAAGAAACAAAAGACATTCTGGTGAAGTAGAGCATGAGTCATGTTAGGCAACTATTCAAGCCAAGAGTGAAGAAAGTGAGAGACTGAATGCAAAATTAAAGACTCTAAGAAAATAACTAGAACAAGTAAGATAAAAAGAATTGAAGGCTAAATCAAGAAATGCATCTTGTCAAGGATGTTAAAAGAACAAGAAGGATAACCAATAGCACAAGAAGAACATTAGGCAACCTAATGCAAGAAGACTCTCAGGTAAGTTTCATGGAATTTGATTTTCATGCAACATTTTTGGACATGGAGCCAAGGATTGCATGAGTAAATTTTACAAAAATCATTCATGGAGAGCTTTTAGTACTGAATATGAAAAGAATATAGTGTGTTTTAACTACAAAGAAAAAGGACACATAGGGGTAAGTGCACCGAGTTGGGGGGCCAAAAGGGGGTCTTAATTGGATGCATTTTTATGAAAAATAAAAAAATCAACTTGTACGAGTTTTTTGAAATAGTTACACTCAAAATTGGAATATGTTGTGTAAACATGAATCATAGAATTTTGAGTCTAGTTTCTAAGCTACTAAATTTTATTGAAAATGGATAATTTTAAGCAGGTCAAATAACTAAAATACCAACAAGTGCTCGTATTTTTGTTAAAAAACATAACATAGTCAGTTTCGTGCCCCCCACCATTTTTGAGCACCATTTATTAGTTTGGAACACCCTTTCATAGAACGATAGCTAGCAGCATCTAGTTTGTGCTAGAAATTTTTAAAGATTTTTTTAGCAAATATTTTTTTTTAATGATTTTTCTAGCACATAAATTTTATGTTTTGAAAAATAAAGGAGCTCTAACCGTGCCCCCCCACCTAACTACCTCAAAAAATATAGAAAATTAGAATATTTTTTTGAATATGTATAGAATTAGGCCTAGTTTGTGCTAGTATAATTTGTTTTTAATTTCGATGAAAGATAGACATTTAAACTTTAAAAAAATAGCTATAAAAAGGCATAGTTAGAAAATAAATAATATGGAAACCTTATATTAGTCAGAAAATTTGAAAAATTATATTTTTAGAAAGAAGAAACCTTGCTCTACGTCGTGGTATGATTTTTTTAAACGAATCGATTATTTTATATTGATTTATCATAGAGGAAGTAAAATTTTTACATTTTCCTGCAAAAAAAACATTGTTTGATGTGTTTTTGCAAGTCCATTCCTCAGGCTTGGGGATCCAAATAGGATCCCAAGCCTTGATCCATGACTTGGAAAAAGTGAAAACACAAAACGCGTGCACGTTATAATGCATACGCATTCTATATAGTATAAACATTGTATATAGTTTTGGCAAGCTTCTATGTACAAAAATAAATGTTAAAGTATATTTTTTTCATTTATTATTATTTATATTTTATTATTTCTTATACTTTAAATTTATTTTAGTTATTATAAGAAATCAGGGTCACTCTGCACCTTATGGAACTAGTCTCATAGCTCCATTAGTCACGATTTAGGAGATAGTTTTGTATAGTATAATCTGGTCAGTACATTGGTAATTTTTAGGATTTCAACATTCAGCCTAAATATTTTAGCATTTAAATTCTACAATCGAAACCCTAAACCCTAAACCCTAAACCTATAACCCTAAACCTGAGGCCCTAAACTTAAACCCTAAAACCTAAACCGTAAAACTTAAACCCTAAATCCTAAGCCCTAAACCCTAATCCTTACATATTCAGCCCTTACCCATGAGCCCTGAATCCTAAAACTTGAGCCTTAAGCCCTAAGCCATAAACCCTAAACCATGAACCATGAGCCTTAAATGTTAAACCATAAATCCTAAACCCTAAAATCTAAACCCTAAACCCTAAACCTTAAACCCTAAACCTTAAACCCCAAACATTGAATCTTAAACCCTAAATCCTGAGCCCTAAGCCCTAAATCCTAAACACTAAACCCTAAACCCTGAACTTTATGACCTAAAACCTTAACCCTCAACCATGAGAACTAAACGCTAAATTATAAACCCTAAACCCTAAACACTAAATCCTAAACCCTAAAACCTAACCCCTAAACCCTTAACCCTAAACCCTAAACCCTAAACCCTAGACCCTAGACCCTAAATCTTGAGCCATAAGCCCTAAAGACTCAATGCAGAGCCCCGAGCTCTAACCCCTAATCCTTAAATCAGTAACTCTGAAACCTGAACCTTAAGCCATAAACCATGAACCATGAACCCTAAACCATAATCCCTAATCCCTAAACCATAAACCCTAAACCTTAAGCCTTAAACCATGCACCCTAATCCTTGAGCCCTAAACCCCAAACCTTAAACCTTGAGCCCTGAGCCCTAAGCCTTAAACCCTAAATCCAAAGCCCTAAGCTCTAACCCCTAAACCTTAAACCCATAACTATGAACCCTAAACCTTTATCCGTAAAACCTAAACCATGCACCCTAACCCATAAACCATAAACCCTAAGCCATGAGCCCTAAACCCTAAACCCTAAACCTTAAGCCCTAAATGTTAAATCCTAAAGGTCTTAAAACCAGAACTGTGAGCCCTAAATGCTAAACCCCTAAATCTCATATATTTCCAGTAGGTCTCATGAGTGAATTTATATTTTTGAATATATTAGGACCATATTTCATATTCTTGTGCCTATAACCATCATTAAGTCTTCTTTTACAACTACCTTGTTTATGAGAGGTTGGAATTTCCCTCATTCAAAATATCAACAGATGAAAGACATCAAATTTTGATGAATCTCTTTGAATTTTGTTCCTACGAAGTCGATGAACCATTTTCAGTTGAATACTCTTTGTCAGTATTAATAAGAATAGGTAAGACATGGAACACTACTATGAGTGAAATAGGTCGCATGCAATGGAAAGAAGATAGCTTTGTATTGGTTAACATTTATTTGTACCAAATTATTCTTGGATATCTATAATTTCCCTCCTTAAAAATATCAGTAGATGAAAGGCATCAAATTTTAACGACTCCCTTAAATGTTCTACCTATGAAGTAGATGAACCCTTCTTTAGTTGAATACTCTCTATCAATACTTATAACAATGGGTAAGACAAAACATTATAGTGAGTGAATGGGTGAGCATAATCCAAAAGCCTTAAACCTTGAGCCCTAAACCCTAACCCTAACCCTTAAAACCTAAACCCTGAACCCTTTTCCCTAAACCTTGAACCCTAACCTTTAAACCATAAACCCTAATTCTTAAACCCTAAACCTAAACCCTAAACCCTAAACCTTAAACCCTGAGCCCTAAACCCTAAACCCTAAACCATATACCATAAACCCTAAGCCCTAAACCATAAAATCTAAGCCCTAAATCCTAAAACCTAAAACCTAAAAAATTAACCCTGATACCTAAACCCTAAACCCTAAACCCTAATCCCTGAACCCTAGGCCATAAGCTCTAAGCCTTAAACCAAAACCCTGAACCTTGAACCCTCAAACATAAACCATTAACCCTAAATGCTAAAAAATAAACCCTGAGCCCTAAACCCTAAACCCTCAACAGTTAACCCCAAACCCTGAGCCCTAAACCATGATCCCTAAACCCTAAACCTTGAACCATAAACCCTAAACACTCAAACTTGATCCCTAAACCCTAAACCATGAACCTTGAGCCCTAAACCCTAAACCCTAAATAATAAACCCTCAACCCTGAACCCTGAGCCATAAACCCTAAAAGCATAAACCCTAAACCATGAACCCTAAGCCTTGAGTCCTAAACCCTAAAACCTAAAAATCTGATCTATGAGCATTGAACACTAAAAATTAAACCCTAAACTCTAAACCTTGAGTCCTAAACCCCGAGCCATAAGCCCTAAATCATAAAACCTCACCCAAAAGAAAGTCCTAATAAGATCATTCATCATGTTTCAGTGTGTAGGGAATAGTGTCTAAGGTGATCGATTGACTCATTTAGTTTTGATGAGAGACTACTTCCTTTGAAGGCCTGAAAAGGCATTTTTGGCCATTCTGTAGCTAATTAAATACCCTTCAGAACAATATAGAATGAGTTAGTCATGTCACCAAGGTATCAAGGACCATCATGTCTGAAGTATTAAGGCATCATTTGTATCCATAAGAGACATATGAGAAAAACCATGTATGAGAATCATGAATTTGATTCCATGAAAGGATGATTTTAGAGTTAGGAAAGGTGAGGGGATGATCTTTATATGGAGCACCATGTTTCTAAGAATGAGCAATCATCCAAGTTCACTTGATAAAATTCACTTGGTACTATTCATAAAAAATAATTCAACACCTAGTAGTATTATCACACCTTAAGGAGGAGGCACATTATAATCACCTAATTTTTGCAATAAGAAAGGAATCCCATTCAGGGAGCAATCCTCTATATACAAAGTGAGGATATCTTTTTATTAAGAAGTAGACAAGCATCATAAAGTTGATTCATGGTCACTAAAGTGAATTATGGACCAAATTTAAAAATTGGTACCAATTCAATTAGTGGTAGTGCCAAAATCCAATTTAGAAGGTCAAAACAACTAAAAAATGACTATATGCTTTCCCAAAACAAAGACCGATTACAACATATATGCCCTGAAAGTTTTAGGTGGGTTGCTGAAATCCTAAAAATGAGTGAGAAGTTACCATATTAGATTTTGAAAAACTATCTTCTAAATTATAACTATTGGAGCTACGAGACCACTTCCATCAGGTGCAAAGTGACCCTAATTTCTTATATTTACTAAAATAAATTTAAAGCATAAGAAATAATTTAAAAGAAATTTAAGACTTGAACATTTATTTTTTGTAAGTATAAGACACCCAAATACACATACATACTCCATAGTATATGTTTTAAATTCTTCAAAATGCATACACATTTAGCCTTATCTAAAATGCATACGCATTTTGGATTCTTTACAACGTGTACGCATTATAGGCTCAGTAATTACCAAACCAATTTTTTTTTTAAAAAAACGAGCACATTTTAGCAAAATATGTACACGTTTCATCTATTTTCAAGGTTTTGTCCATGTCTTGGCCCCTCAACTTCGTGGACTTACCCATAGCCAAGTACTGCCTAGAATAACCTTTAACTAAATTTTGGGAAGAAGAGAACTCAAGAGGCAAGAACCATGTTATATGCTTCAACCATCATAGGAAAGGGCGTTTTTTGAGACATTGTTATGAATTTCCAATATATAATTACAAGCTAAATGCATTCAAGAGGTAATAAAAAATGATATTAAGAGAAAATAAAAACTCTAAGAGTAAGACCAAGTCATCAATGGATGAGAGAGATACTAGAATGAAGAGAGAAAAATGGATATACAATATCAAGGAAGAAAAGTCAGAAGTTGAGAAAGAAAATAATGATAAGAAGGTAACATGGGAAGATGTTGAAGAGACACATCAATCTAATAAAGTAATAGGATAATCCAGTTTAAATAAGACATCAATAGGTGATAAAAAAAGCAAGAAGATGGAAGAAAATTATAGTAAAGGATAAAGAATTAATTCCTTAAGCAGTGTTGGAATAAGTGTATGAGTTAACACATGTGTGCCTATCATGTACTCAATAAGAAAGGGATAACTCATTGTATGTGGAGGTCACACCAAGGAATGCATCCAAGGAGACTAATAAGAGAAAAAGGACATGGAAATAAATAATTGAGTCATCATGATGTTTTGATGACTTTCTTTTGTTTTGAGGTGTTATGACAAGATGGTATGCCTTCTCTAGGATTCTAGAAGGTATGCATTGGCTGAAGTTAACACCAGTTGAGGTTGATTGCTGCATATATCAAATTGTCAAGGTATGTATGTGTTTTGATCCATGTTGTAGGTTTAACTCATGTGGAAGTTATTGAGTTTCTTGTTGATAATTCATGAAGAAATAGGTTTAGGAGTATGTCAAGTTGTAAAATAAGTTCTTGTGATCTTTAAATTGATAACATAAGCCTATAGGTGTGTTTTTGGGTTTGTCAAATCAAATGATGGATATGTTGAACATGTAAAGGTGTGTCAAGTATATTGATTAAAAATTTACCAAGGTTTGAAATGATGTATTTAGTACTTCAATGTCTGAGTGATCTGTGAAAATTCTCAAAGGATATATTTATTTTCTCAATCAATAATGTCCTTATAGGGCTTGTACAGAGTGTGTTTGAATCCTAATTGAGTACTTTAAATGGTCTAGGTTATGTTGCAGTCATGAAGTAACAAGTGAGCTCATGGATGTCAAATACTTTAAAATTTTGTGTCATAGGTTGATGGTAAAGGAAAGTGACCTATAAGAATAGGAATATATCTAATCAAGATCAATATACTTGAAGACATGACTGTGAGCATTCTATACTATATGTAGTCACAAAATCATGCACTTTAGACATTATTTATCCTATTCTCATACTACTATTTAGAAGGTTCTTGAAGTGAATAAATTACTAATTAACCCTCTTCTTTTGGCCATCCATCTTGTTTACATTTTATTTCTTCATTACCGTCCCTTTTCATCCACACGCCCAGTCTGTTTCACTCATTTTCCATTATTTTATCCTCAACTGGGTCACCTAGGCTAGTACTAGGGTGCTCATGGGCACCCTGGTCCCACTAGGGGTGTTCTGGTACTTTTCTCACTTTCCCACCACTTTTTGGGCTCATTCTAGCCATTTGAGGTCTTTATCTTTGTATTGGTCAGAACTTTTCGAGGTTAATTACAAAATTGAATCAAGAGAAGCCTATAAATATAAAGTTCTGAGACCATAATGAGGGACCAAGAAATATTACTACTATCACTCCACCTAGAGTTGTATCCATCTATTACATTGGAGATCATTCCATCCATATAGCTCCATCATAAGGGAGAAGTCTTGGGTCATCTACATCATACATAACATAGGGGGAGGATTCATTCTATTCCATGCACTGATATATTACATTTCTTTACACATAGTTAGCTCGCTACAACACAAAGTGTGACTGACACAAGAGAAACCTAGGGCATGATCACACACACAAAACCACATTTGGTTATGGAATGTAGTGATCTTCTCAGTTAGTAAGACCACCATTGTGGCAGCTGAGGTCAATCTGACCCTTTCATATGCAATTTTTCATTTTTAGGGATTGATGCTTGTTTAGGGTTTTACAGGTATTTTTATTCATCTTGGAATAATAGTGACACCTCAAATGAGGAAACAAATCACATGTGACACACAAGGGTTTTGGGCCATCTTCTGAACCTGTAAAAACCAGTTATGAAGCTTTTACATAGAATAGGGTGCCCATTCTATAGACTAGAGCACCCATATGAGCCCTAGTCCTTCTCCAGGTGCCCTAGTCTAGAGAAATAACCCAGATCAATCCTATTCGGGGCTCCTCTGGAGTCGTTACCACTTCTTGATTTTCCAATCAACTTTGCGATAGTCTCGCAAACATCTATCATTCAGCCGAGTTCTTTCCTCTTCTCTCTTGCACATTAGGGTTTTAATTTTATCAATAGTAGTTTCTTAATTCATTTACATGACTTTTTTTTGCATTTATATGTCCTCCTAGATTAGATTAACTAGAATTTCCACATTTCCATTTTTATTTAATCATTTTGGTGAACCTAACCTTTGAATCCACCTTCATTCTAAGGATTTTATCATCTATTCTATCATGGCTTCTAATGTTTTTCAATTCTCTGTGATTCAATTGATTCAAATTCACCCATATTGTAAAGACGCTCTTTAAAAATCCCTAGAGACTATGTGTCTTCCTATCAACATATTGCCTACCCAAGTCAATGTTATTCTTAGTCACCTTTCTGAGGAATCCCTTGATTCCAATTACAATCAATCTATTTGCAAATCCAATTAAGATGTTTAGTCTTTACTTCAAGATAAATTTCAAGCTATGGAATCCACAATCACGTCTCTTGAATATAAAAATTAAAAAAATTAAGGATACTTCTCAAGCTCATGATTGTTCTTCTTCTCTTAATCATCCTATGTCTTCTACATGTTCTCATATTAGTGAACCTGAAGTCATACCTATCCCTATGACCTCTCACGTTTAGTATCAATGTTAAGCAACAATATATTCTTCCATAGCTCATCACTCATAGAATCATTATCTTGCCACCTACTCATGGTTATCCTGCCTTGTAGTCTTATCCAAGTATCAAGGTTTTCCATATTGCAACTATCACTGAATCAATGGACATGATGACAATGATTTTTATGCTTTAAAACGAAGTATAAAGTACTTTGAGCGACAGGATTTTATCTCATTTTTTTCACAACATTCTAATACAAATGATAAATCCCATTGGGTTCCTAAATCTGATCCATATACATCTAATGAGCATCAAGCCAATGTTACTCAGGATCCTTCTACAATAAGTCAAAGCACCTCCTAAGCAATCATCCCTCAAAATTAATTCAACACTGCCTCCTATTGAGTCATCTGTGATCTCACCAAGTCAAACCATGTTACCACCTCCTATAATCGGTTAACCTTAATCTCCTATCGAGTCTTCTGCAATGTCACCAATGCCACCAAAATTACAACCATTCACTATCCCTACCCGTCCTACTCCACTTTCTTATTCGATTACTTTTGTCCAAGGATCAACTACTCCTACTAATGGTCAAGATCCACGTTTAAAATGATTTTGACTATGACATGGTCCTACTATCACTTTGGCCTACCATTGTGTTGGCCCTCACTCTTATCACTACACAAATAACTCTCTCCCATAATGGCATGGAACCTCTCATGTCACTGCATATATCTATATCATCATGGTACAATTGGGGGGCATAACGCTCACACAATCCAACCCTTACGCATATTGGCATAGGTGCATCTCTCATCCTTGCATTATCATACATTACATAACCTCGCATAGGCATACTTGTCATAACATTTCTAGCATCATCAATACCCATGATGACACACTCTTGTGATTCGGTTCACACTTGATTGTTGAGGGCATTACCATACGTGAACCCCACACACTACATTATAGGAATTACATATTTAATGTATTCATCACCCATCGCATCGTCATACAACATTATCATTTTCATCATTATACATATCATACATCCTTCATACATTGAATCTATTGTTGCATCATACATATCATCATATTGTCACATTATACATATCACACATCCTTCATACTACATTATTAGGTTATCTACACATATTCCATTGTAGCATCTATACACTACATCTAGGGAATTATGCCTTACATCATAAATCATGCATGCATCATCTATGTCCCACACTATGTCAAGACTCGCACATCTTATACCCCACTATCTATAACTAGAATATATCATTGTGATATTTACATATCTACACAGTCATCTCTACACATCCTTATACATTGCATTACATCTAGTGTGCCACATCACTTATCATACATATTATGTTTAGTCTACATATGTTACATTCTACACACCATCGCATTTACACTATGTCTATTCACAATATGGTCGTTTCATCCATTACATACACATACTACATCATCTTCTACACACTGCACTCATTACCTCTATGACACATTTTAGTTCCTTGGTCCATACTTGACTGCAGAGGGTTTGCAAATCAAATGGACCTTCCATACTCATCACACGTATGGATTATCCTAGGATAGCTACATCCTCTTAAGGTGAAATTGTCACCTATTCTATAATTTTATAGTGGTAGACACCTTAAGCTACATCACTAACTCCGTCACTTTCATCTTGTAGTAGATATATGCTTTAGGGCTAATTTACCACCCCTACTATGCATATTGCAGTGATATATGCTTTAGGATAAATCATCACTCTTCCACTCATTTTTTTAGTGATATACGCTTTGGATATATGATTCATGCACATATAATATGTTTTAAGTCGTATATCATCACCATCACACATGTAGATACATTCATCATAGTGCGTTAGACACACACACAAACTACTCGATCAATTTCACGATGACGCACTCTTGCTTATACTGTTCATTCTTGATTGCTGAGGGGGAAAACATAAATAAACCTCATTGCATACATTTCCATTCACTTCAAGGGGCACACATCTCTTATAATTTCATCTTGCATTCCACTCCCATCCATCCACAACACTATTGCTATTGTCTTAGGGATATTTACTCTTGTTTACTAGTGTTTTGCATGATCACTTTACCACACATGTTAGATTGTATTTACTTATATGTCATTATCTATACTATACACACATGTGCAAATTCAAGCTTATTTGATTGGTTTTGATCATAGATACAAATCCTTTGTACATGGAGCATGGATGCTCACCTTTTACCCTTCCTACATTGGTCATTGGGGGCATCCACATTTGTCTCTTTCAGGTGCTATTGTTTCATTTTGTACTTAGCATGTTACATCACTTGGTTATTCATGCTTTGACATATTGGTTATTTCTCTAATATGCCAACGAGTGTTCTATGCGTAGCACTTGTTTTGCAGGATTGCATGTTTCCATGACTACTTATTTTTCTTATTTGTAATTTTCTGTCTCTTGTATGTGGAATTTGCCCTATGTTTGGTGTGCACACTTGTATTTTGTTTGTAGCCATGATGGCCTTATATGTCTTGTGACATTGTGAGTGATGTCCCATTTTTGTGACTTTCTTTATGTGGCTTACTTGTCTTCTTGCATGTTTACACTACTTTTCTCGGTAGCTTTTACAATGTCTACGTAGATTACAAATTGTCTTCTTACATGCATGTGTTTTTCGTACTAACACTTTTTTTAGCTATCCATCCTTGTTTGTGTACACCTTGGTTTCTACCAAGCGCATTTATTTCCCCCTGGAAGGTAGAGTTACAAATTTCATGTGGTTGGTCCTCTTTTGTGGCTAAATTCTCCTATCAATGATTTCCTATGTGCCCCCAAAGAGGGGGGGCATCATTTAGGGTTTTTACATACTAAAATAAAGATTCTACACTGGTTCAGTTCAGTTATATATAGGGAGTGGGTTCAAACTAGTCTACGAAATCCATACACAATGATATTTTATAGGACATGGTTGTCCTTAGCATTCTGGGGAAGCAGTTACCAGCTTGGAAGATACAATGGAATGTGCCTCTCCTATAGCTTCTTCTGGCTTCTAGGCGTCAGATCACCCAGAAAATATAGGATAGTACAAAGATCTCTTCACACACATTTAGGGAAGTAGTTAAAGTTTGAAGGAGACATAATGCAACTTCCTCCCTATACTTACTCTTGCTTAGGGTGGTCTCGAGATCGCCCAAAAAACCCCGACAGTACAAGATATCCTTTTACACTCTTTCTCTCGACATGGATTAGGTGCACATGTTCCATTTACACTTTATATTTTCCATTTGTGTATTTTCCATTTACATGATTTTTACATACATATGCATGCATCTTTTATATAGCATTTTTACACATACATACATATATATTTAACTACTTGATTGTTTTCTCCTTGTAAGTCCGACCGTATGAGAAACAAATAGGACAAATGGGGGGGGGGGGGGACAGTAACAACAAAAATGGTGTCAACAATGAAACTTCGTGACAAAACACACTTCACATACTAACCATATAGGTACACTCACACACCATCAGCATCATACACACACGTTCTCGCCCTAGGTTCACTCTCATCACCTATTTCTTTGCACATTTTTCATCTTTAGTTTCACATGCTCCATCCATCTTTTTATGTCAATCCATGCATTTTGTCGAGTCCTTTAGCACACCTTATTTTTCACTCTACATTGGAAATTAGGTATGCATATCTCTATCTACTTTATGGTACCAAGTTGATATTTCTGCTCACCAACATAAAGTGGGGTAAAAATGTAGACACAAAATCATGCACTTTTGACAATATTTAGTCCCGGTCTCATACTACTATTTAGAGGGTTATTAAAGTAAAGAAAGTACTAATTAACCCTCATATTTTGGCCATCTTTCTTTATTTTAATTCTTCATTCCCAACCCTTATCACCGCACATATGCCTAGTATGTTTTGGCTCATTTTTGCGTTATTTTAGCCTTGACTGGGGCACTCATTGGCATCCTAGTCCCACCATGGGTGCCTTAGTCCTTTTGTCAATTTCCTGCCACTTTTTGGGCTCTTTCTAGCCATTTGAGGTCTTTATCTTTGTAGTGGTCAGACTTTTCAGGGTTAATTATGAAATTAAATCAAGAGAAGAATATAAATATAAATTATGAGACCATAATAAGGGCCCAAACACTATTACTAGTATTACTCCACCTAGATTTGCATCCATCTATTACATTGAAGATCATTCCATCTATATAGCTCCATCACAAGGGAAAAATCTTGGGTCATCTGCATCACACATAACATAGGGGGAGGATTCATTCTATTCCATGCACAATTTTATTACATTTCTTTACACATAGTTAACTCGTTACATCGTAAAGTGCGACTGGCATAAGAGAAACCTAGGGTATGATCACACATACACATAGAACTATTTTTAGGTCTGGAATGTAGTGCAACGCTTAGTTAGTAAGACCACCATTATAACAGCTAAGGTCAGTCCGACCCTTTCATATTCATTTTTTCTTTTTTAGGGATTGATGCTTGTTTAGGGGTTTTCAGGTCTTTTTATTCATCTTGGAATAACAAGGACACCTGAAGTGAGGTAGTGAATCTAATGTGACACAAAACGAGGGTTTTGGACCATCTATTGAACCTATAAAAATTAGTTTTGAATCTTTTACACAAACTAAGGTGCCCATTATACAAACTAGAGAACCTGTAGGCACCCCAGTCCCTCTTCAAGTGCCCTAGTATAGAGAAATAACCCAGATCCATCCTTTTTGGGGATGTTGTGCAGTCGTTCATGGTTCCTGATTTTCTAGTCACCTCTATGACATAGTCCTATGAGCATCTATCATTTAGTCGAGTTATTCCCTCTTCTCTCTTGCACATTAAGGTTTTACTTTTATCAATATTTGTTGCTTAATTCATTTGCATGCTTCTTTATTGTGTTTATATGTCCTCCTAGATTAAATTAATCACCATTTCCATATTTCCATTTTTAGTTAATCACTGTAAATTCTTATAGAAGCTTCATGAAGAGGATAAGAGTATTTTCTTGAATAGATTTTACAAGATTAGAATACCTACGAAGGAATTTGAAGGTGTATTCGTGAAATAAGAAGACTTGGATCATGATGTCTTGCTCAGAAGCAATATTATAGTATGTTACAGGTGTAGAGAGAATATTTTAAGAAGAAATCATATGGTCCTAATGAGAAGAGTGAGTACATATTGCTCTCCAAATATTACAAAGGGTATTGGTTTAGGAAAGGTACTTGAATTAAAATTCATGAAATTTATGTGACAAATAAAGATAAATACATAGACTCATTGAAGACATAATAAGGTATGGTGAATAAATAAGTTATAAACTTGCTAAAATAGAAATACATGCAGTGAAGATAATGGAAAACTCTGGTCCTTATAGGTGTGAGAATTGAAAATGAGATAATTTTCACACTTAATTAAAAATTGGTCACTCGCTGGTAAGAAAATAATATGGAGTGTATGATGACATACATTTTTGTGAAAATTTGAGTCTTATATCATTAAATACAACTTCTTGGAAAAATTGTGCTCTTGGGCTTTAGAGTGTTGTACAATCATGTTTAAGCTAGAGCATGAGTTTTGAGAACTCAAACTAAGGAATTATTGCATGAAAATTTGAAATAATGATGATGAAGAGGTACCTAGAGTGTTTCAAGTGGAATTTTGTTGTTTCACTAATTCTAAGTGAATAATTTATTGAGGATCCTTCTAGGACTGTGTTAATACATGCTAGACCTAATTGAATAATACCCCTTAACAAAGGAAGTTAGCTTTAGGGGTGGTTTTGATGTCTGAAACTTCATACGTAAGGAGAAATTGAGAATGGGTGTCTAAAAACATCAGTTATGTATCTTATACCCCATACAAAGAAATATAAATATGATATAACCTAATTCTAGGGCTAGTAGAAGTTTCTAGACAAGAAAAACAAGATTTAAGATTGAAGGAGAGGATGAATGAAAAGAGTGATGAAATGTCTCATACATCTCATTAAAGTTAAAGGGTTACTGATAATGCTCCTAAATTTTTGGGATTCACCTTAGAATGTTCTAATCATGATCCTAGCAAAGGTGTGTGTTTTAAAAGTACCAATTGGAAAGCTAGACCAAGAAAGCCAAGGAGTGAACCTTTGATTCTTTTCATCCAAACTGTGAATGAGTTATAATTATTTGAAGTAGGATTGAAAAAGGCATAATGCTAATGTTAACTGTGAGAATGAAGAAATAATGGAGGATGAAGGTTTTTGGATATAATAGGACAACACAGTCAGTTTGCAAGGTGATCATGAGAAGTGAATAGCGAGGAATGATTCTTAAGGTAAATAATGGCATGGTATAGGTACTTACTCCATAATAAATAACCAAGAAGAATCGAAAAAGCATGGTAAAATTTGGTAGAAGAATTTTAAACCATGATCAAAATTGCTGAAGGCCTGCACAAACATATTCATGCTTAGAAAACTATGTCAGGACTATGAGGTGGAGAAAATATAATGACAATATGGATTTTTGGCTGCTAACATACCTAAAAGAGAGTTTCAGTCAGAAATAGAGGGTGTCTAATTGACATATGTATTTACTCATGCTAAACAAGGTGACTGTTCTCAATATAAGTTTCTTGATTCTTTTGATGAAAGTGTGAAGAAGGACATTGCATGATCAGTTTTGTGAAGGACATAAAGAGTGATGTCATAGTTAGGTTTAGGTTTGAAGTTTGGTAAGTATGCTTCTTTGACATAGGACTCATATTTATATATCTCCAAGGATGTAATGGAAGCTTCTTGAAGGAACATGAGGCATGGTACATATAGTAAATGTCAAGGAAGAGTGGAAATTAATGGATAAGGTGTATGGTATGCTAAAAGTTGCATTAAGACTGAATTCAAGAAGATGGAGTCTTTCTCATGGCTTGAGCACAAGGTAGGTAATTGATGTCTTGTAGTTTAAGACAAAGGAGTATGATTTGATTCCAGGGGGAGTTATATGAGCTTGTTTTTTAGCACGATGAAGAGAGAACAATGAATATTGAGAGAATAGGTACAGGGGGAGCTATGAGGCTGATTGGTGGAAACATTCATTCTTCTAGTCAAGACACAGGTGGCAAGATAGTGATATTAATCCAAGCGGGAGATTCTTGAGGTAAGCTAGTGATTTGTAAACAATCATTTGATTTTTGTTTGTTCTGTTGAATGCATGACCATTTTTCATATATTTCAAAGGGGGAGAGATTGATGTTAGAATTAAGGAAGGGTGATGTGAGTGGTTGGTGTGTGTTCTCCATCAAAGGTTTTTGTGTATGTTACCATCAATGACAAAAGGGGGAGATTGTTGAAACCTAGTCATTGGTATTGTCATTAATAGAAAAAGGAGTGAGTGGTGAAGTTAGGGTCTATAAGGGACATGAAGGTTGATTGATAGTGCTTTCTAATGATGGTTGAAGTTCACAAAGAGGTTTCAGGTTGATTTAGGATACTAAAAGCTTGGTTTGTAAGGCACGTGTCGACTGAAGGTAGAGTTCAGGATGGTATTCTTAGATCATATATTTTATAGGTTAGATATGGCTACACTAGCATTGGAAATAGATCTTGGAGTTAGTTTCAGGTCATCTGGTGGAATTCTCAGTTGAAACTGGCTCATTTAGGCATGTTTTTAGAGCCTAATGAGGTATGAAAGTATGATACATGTCTCAAAAATACCATGTAATAATGGGAGGATCCTAATGATGGTGTCTAGGGAATATATGAGAAAAAACAAGGTTTATTTCAGCTCCTAGAGGCAAAACTCAAAATTTCACCATAACTACCTTTGAGGATTGACAATGTAAGTATATGCGAGACACTTTTGAGTTGTAAAGGAAATATTATGGCTAAAAAACACATGGAACGTGTAGAGGGGTGGTTTTTAGTTCTCCATGCCAAATTTGACCAATTTTTGAAGAGGTATGTGGAAGTTATGCAAATTTTCCTAAGACTAGCTTCTTAAGGAATATAATTTGAGCAGTCTTCCTTCTTAGCACCCAAGAAAAAATATAAGCATTCTTTAGATAAATCATAGAATTAATTTTTGTAGATAACGTAAATCCTAAACTATTGAATTTTTTTGAGGCAATTTGGTCAAGAATCAAAGAAGTTATGAGCATTATACTAACATGTTTTCTCTCTCCTCAAGCTTGCTTCTTGAAGTGTTAGTTATGAAATAAGTCAGTTTGGTTTCTTGTCAGGTTTGTGAGGTGATACAACTAATCAATAATGAGTGGGGTTTTATCCATGCCAGATTGGTGGAATTTTTTTCCTTCAAGCATATTCATTCTAGCTCATTCCAACACAACATCTATAAGAGCCTATTCATACAATTATGAAAATTAAAAGGTATAATTAGGTTACAATGTTCAAAGTTGTTGTTTGTGATGGAAATTGGTTCTCTCTCCCTTCAAAAGGCCAATTTTTATTTGATGGAGAAATTTGTAAGTACTTATGGTGAGTCTCAAAGTACAAACCTCTTGTCTTCACACTGTCCTGTGATGCTTTTCCAAGAAAACTACATTCAAGAGTATGATTGAAGACCTTCTTCATGGAATATATCTCTCAATTATTTGAACATGATTATCATGGTATTCTTGAAGTGTAGTTGGAAAACATGATACTTCATAATTGAATAATGAGGCAAAATTGAAGACTATGTATAGGTTTTGATGACATCTTTAGGGTGAAATGTTCATGTAAAAGTGTGTTTGTGGTCTAAAATATAGTGTTTTGTGCTCAAAGTATTTTTAGAATGTGTTAATGATCCTGTATTTCAATCTAAATTCCCGGTTAGCTCTTAATACATGTGTATACATTGACAAGTGTTGTACACACACCTTATATATACCTATGTAGTGTTAAGTAGTGTGGTTGGCAATGTTTTTGGCTGCTACAAGATAAATAAGATCATGGAAATGATGGGAAATGGGTGCATAGAACCTCAACCCTTGAAAATTTTTAATACAATTGAGATTCAATCAAGAAAACAAATTTTTTGGCTTCTCAATTGTGCATTGCTGGAAAAACTCTCTGTCTAGGGTTTAAAGGAGATAAACACTCTAAAATCGATTTGTAGCCAAAAAAAATTCCCAAAATTTTGAATATATCTCTGTATAAAGGTCTTGGTCATGTTACAAAATGAATCACACGTTTTCATCAATGCTTTGAAGATATTTTTTTGACAATTTTCTTCTAATACATTCTTCATTTTTGTGCAGGCATGACAAGCTCAATAAATGTTAATGCTTCTGTGTTTGAACTCCAATACTTCCGTACAAAGCTTTTAGATAATGAAGAAACACACATGCATATTTGGTTTGATCTTCACTTCATTTGGAGGTATGGAAAATTCATGACAGGGGTGTTCTTAAAGACCTAAATACCTATTTTCTGTCCCAGTTGGCTGTGAAAGGGCATTCTTCTTTCAAGAATTGACTTCAATGGTAGAGTTTGTAATCTTGTCATCCAAGGAAGATAAATTAAATATTAGTACCTAAAAGGCTCAAAAGTGAGGTCTCAATAAAATGTTGAAGTGATTAATCTTCCTGACTAACTTATTTTTGAAGTAGGCATGAACTCAAAAATCATAATTTTTGATGTATTAAGTGTTGCTCAAAGTGAAGAGACAAAAAAAGGTTTCTTTATCAGTTATAAGATTTGTTTCTCCTAATCTATCTCGAATTGTAAGTTGAATAGTTCTTATTTGTTCAAATACATAAGTCCAAAAGACAAACAAATGAATAGTATATTGAAGTTGAAAAGTCGATGCTTGATGTAGCTCAAGTAAGTGTGAGTTGAAAAGTGTAGTGAGTGTGTGTAATGAAGGGAAAGATAGAGGGAGTGTGTTTGAAAAATGAAAAATACAATGAGTTAATAAGTGAAAACTATAGGTGAATATTAAGAGTAAAACTGATAGAGACTCTAAGTATGACTGAGACAAAATGTTTGAAGACACTGAATTTTGAGTTTGATACTTGTAAACCATGTATGAATGCATTAAGTGAAGAATGAGCAGGGTAGAAGATTAGTGAAGATGGTAAACACTTCAAGTTTTCTATGAAATGGTGAAAAAGTACAATGAGAATGAGGCAAGAAAGAAAATGTGAAAAATACACCTTGAAGCATGAAGTGGATGGTGATAGAAACTTGGTAGTGATGAACAATTGACTAATATAGGAGTTCTTGAGTATGAAAAAGATGATAGAATGTGAGAAATGTGTAGAAGCACTAAATTTATCTTTGTAGAAGAAATGTGTGTATCAAGATTAGGGGATGACAATCAAGCTTTGAATATTTTTGAAATAGGAAAAATGAAAGGACTAAGATGAGCTATGGGTGTTTTCACAGTTGAAGTACTGCTACAAATTTGAATACAAGAAAAGTAAAGGCTTGAGCATGTGATTCATGGTATAGGATGTGACTTAGATATGTACATAAAATGACATATGTGTGACATAAATTAGATGCTGAGTAAATTATCAGAAGATAAGGCATATAAAGGGGTATTAGGAGCAGAACATGTAAAGTAGAGAGATCTAATTTAGAGGTCATTATCAGTTATACAAGACAACAAAATAAGTATGAAAAAAATTCTTGAACAATTCTAAGTTGTGGCTTAACATGTGGGGAGTAGTAGCTTCCCCATGAGTTGAAGCTCACTAAAGGTTAGTTGTTGCTGAAGCAAACTTAGGAATTGAAGCTTCCAGATAGGTTGCAGTATGTTAAATACTAAGTGGTTGCTTGGTCAAATTTTGGAGTTGCAACTCTAGGTTGAGTTGAAGCTCAACCATGAAATCAATGTAATTGATACAGGAAAATTTTGTCCCAAGCCTAGTTCTTGATTTCATTGGTTTTTCTCCCATTTTGGGTTTCCCACATTAAAATACTATGTCACTATGTACTGTCTCTTGTTATTTTCTTGTGTATGGTTTTATGTGCTCTTCTTAGCAAGATTGAGAAAATGAAAACGTTTGAATTTTTTTGATTAGACATTGATTTATCCCCCTCTAAGTGTCCTAGTTTTTAACAAGTACAAATGCAAGGACGAAATTAGAAATTAAAGAATATTTTTTGAAAATGGAAGGAAAATTACAACTCAATTTAACAAGGTCATTCAAAACAATATTTAAAGGAAAATAGTACAACTATCTGTTAATTTTTTTCACATTGTGAAAAGAGGTCATCCTATAACATATTTCTATGAAAGCAAGAAGATTCTCTCTTTTCTTCATGCCCCACACTTTCCTCATTCTCACCAATTTCAAAGTATTGGTTAGCATTGGGTGAAATGCCTATATATGGTGAGAAAGAATATTTGAAGGTAAACTTGAGTTTACAGAGTTTGTTTCTTTTTCATTTTAAATGGTCATATCATTTGATAATACAACTTGGGTCTATACATATATTTATATGTTGAAAATCATTGGAGACAACCTCACTTATTTTTTATTCATAAGTTAAAATAAAACTTCAATGTTAAAAAGCTTTGTGAACTTGTAATAAGAAGTTTGAAAGAGATCAATGGATTGAATGATTATAAATTGAAACAAATTTGGTATGTGTTGGGGTAGATGGGGAATTTTTAATGAAAGTTTATTGCAATGGTTTGTGCGTAATTCTCCAAAATCCCCTTTCCTATATATGATATCCATTAATTATATGGATCATAGATAGAATATAACATCAAAAATAGTTAGCAAAAATTTAAAAAACATTGACTACATGGATTGAATTTTTGTGTAATTTTATTTTTATCAATAGAATGAATATTCTAGGAATTTCATATAATAATTTTTTGATTGATCAATCCCATAAATTTTCCTATCCAATGCTTGATCAATTATAATTATTGGATAATCTCTCATTTCAAGAGAGTATGTGAGTAGAGGTTTCTTTAAGTAAACGAGCATCACCTTCGTGCATAGCTTGACTTAATGGGATATGGGTTAGATCATAGTCCTCATGAGTCATTTCCTCTATAGTTTTTGAAACTTTTGGTTGGGAAACCTCTACATATTGATTAATAGAAACTCCAATGAAAAAGTGAGAAGTTACCCGTATCTTCCTTCCTTGTTTTCTCTTCAAATTTTTTTTGATGGTCCCAAGGTCAGGTATTGCAACTTAATGAGTTATCTTTGGTTCACTTACGAGAAATTATTTGATCCATGTGAATTTATCTTCTCGAGTAGATGTGATGTTAGCCATAGGGACATCTTCATGAGATTGATAAGAGATCACATTTTTCTCATTATAGGAAGGTTCTGCCACTAAGGAAAACATAATTAAATGTAGATGAAGGATGATAGGATATAATGGATCAGTCTTGCCTGGCTCAAGAGGTTGTATGGGATTTTCAATGAATCTCACATTATTATGAAGCTTCCTAGAATATGAAACCTTTGAGCACCCTCTTTTCATTATCTTTATTTTTGCATATTCTTGTTTAGTGGCCCTTAGTGATACTGAGGTGAGGTTTTGTTACAACCTTTCTTCCTTTGAGGAATTACCACATTACTAGGTGTTTGATTGAGTGTTTAAGAACACTATTGTGAATGACATCAGTTGGAGTTGAGGATGATTTATGATTCTTGTATATATGGTTCCCCACATGAATATCACCTATTCACTCTTCTCAAATGTAGAGAAATTATTGAATGAAATTATATTTGGGATGCCTACATACCTTATTTATCATATGATTCTCATGTGATGATTTCTTGATTCTTCACACATGGTGATATTGAGTTCCTTGATAGCTCAATTATCTCACTTAAACGTGCTCCTTGGAGAGATGATGGCAGATTCATGACATGATGACTCTCGACCTATTCTGTGAGCTTCACATTTCAATCTTGAACAAGATGAAACCTTTTTTATCTTCACAATTCACTTCCTCGATCAAGATGCCACTTGAGTGGAAACATGCCTATGATATTTGGAAAACCTTTAGATTAATTTACTTTTCATGGGAATGGAAACATTTTTCCAAATGTAATTATTGACCTCTAAATGGAGTTTGATGATGAGTTACATGTTTTTACCTCCAAATTGTAATGAGACACCACAAATTCCACCTCTTCTAACTTACAAAATGAGATCTTGTTATCAAACACAGATCAAGTGTTTAGAAACACTTTGTAAGGTATTCATTGTTTGAGATGACTTCCATTCTTTCTCGTATTGAGATTCTTGATTAATTTGAATTTCAAAGGAGCTCTTTAATTCGTAATGGATCTCTTTACTCTTTTCAACTCTTTTCTGAAATTTTAATTTTCCGGTTTCACCTGCTAAACCTTGATGTGCTTTGATATATTTTTTGAGACAAATGTGATTCAGAATGATGCTTTATGATCCTTTAAAATATTTCAAAGGTTTAATTTTATTGTTCGAGCCATGAAACATATTATTGACTTTGTGGTGATGGGAGAAAGAAAAAATATGAGTGAAAATAGAGCCACCTACAATTATTTAGGTTCAAATTAGAAACTTTTTATTTTTAGCAGGTGGGGTCAAAGTAGTTATTTTTTTTAGAAATTTTGGAAATTTTTCACAATCCTTGCTCCATGAAGCTCCTAATCCACTTAGGTTACTCTCATTGATGATGATTGTCATTTTTTAGAAACTTTCTATGTTAGGACATCTACTTTTTTCAAAATTGCTATTTTAAGAAAGTTGTCTGATTGACCCTATTTGGTGTTTCTCACTATTTATGGATGTTCTGAATGCTGAGGGTTTGAAATATTTAGAAACTTTACGTTTTTAGAATAAAATTGTTTAGAATGTGATATTTTCATAAAGTGACTTACCAGTGTCAAATTGTGACAAAAACACTATCACCATGTTCACCTTCACACCGGAATCTCATGCTCCATTTTTCACTATTTTCCACCTATTGTAACTCTTGGGAATCAAAAAGGTAACTTTATATGGTTTGTATTTTATAATTTTGCATCAAAAAATCTAGGGAGTCACATATTTTTATCTCACAATCGTCCAAAATGTTTTCTAGAGAGATAACCACTAGTCAATTTCACTGCAATCAGATTCACTGTTGGAAATATGTGAGAAAAATTTAGTTTTGGGTGTTATATCTATTATGGATAATTTTTTCTAGAATATCTAGAATAAAAATGTTTTTTTCAAGTTATTACAGTAGAAACAATGGGGGAATAGAAGTTATTTTTAGAAGGAATGAGCACAAATTTTGTTTTAATGTGTTTTATTTCACTTTCGTATCATCCTACTAACTACAGTTTAACCCCAGGTCAGAGGAGGGTTAATGTGAGGTTTAAATATGGTTTTTATGGTACATTGGGGGAAAAGGGGAAAAATGGGATCCAAAATGTTCCTTGGAGAAATATGAAGACAAGTGGTAGCACTAGGGTGAGGATGAGTGAGATGGAGGAGCTAGGAAAACACCTTGTGGAGCTATGAGAGGTCATATGAGTGATCAAGAACTGGTGTTTGGGATTGGGTGAAATTTCTTGTACCTCTTGTCCCCTGAATAGTGAGGAAATAATTTTTCAGCCGTGAAAAATCTTGGGTGTGAGTGGAATCAAGGGGGCTAAGTGGTTAAGTGCAAGGGTTGAAAAATAAGTTTATAGAGCATGACAAAGGTCATGTGAGTGTCTAGGGGCTTAAAATGAGAATAGGGTGAAATTTATTTTCCCTTATGTCCCCTTGGGAAAAAAAATAAATTTATCCCATGGTGAGGGAGTGAGGATGCCCTTTTTTGTCCCCTCTATCCCCTTAGCCCCAGGGGACAAACGGGACACACGAGACAACTAAGACACTTGGTGCTCAAAAGTGAACCTATGGGAGTACAAGGGAAAAATATTTGATTACCTCACGTACCCCATGTCCCCTATGGTATTATTGGGACAATAGGAGGCCAAAAGCACACCTTACCCATTTTGGAAAGCCAGGTTTTGCACTAGCTTACCCAAAATAGCTTGAAAACATATATTTTTCACCGCTGAAGGTTTTATATGGTATTTTGGGGTAAAATTTTATATAAATTTGACTCAAAAATGACATTATATGAATAATTAAATATGTTATAGACCTTAATTCATCCTAAAACTCTAAAAAATGCCCTCTTTTATTTGGAACCATGAGGTGCAACTACACTGCTTGGACTGTCTAAAGAAATCTTCACCCTTTAGATCAAACTTGATATTTCCCAAATGTAGAGAATTTTTCAAGATTAAAATTTCCTACTTGTTTTTTGTCCTAAATACTTATAGATCTCCCAAAATAATCTAGTGAAGTCAGAATTCACTAGTAGACTATTCATTCCTTGCACCTGAAAATTCACTAGTAAATTTTCCTTGAATCACAAAATATTTTGTAAATATTCTTTAATTACTTCAAAATCCTCCAAGGCTCTCTAGTACCACTTTTAGATGCTTGATATTTTTTCATAAAATCTCCTGGAGGATTTACACAGGCTCTGAAATGGCCAAAATTGGCCTTTCTAAGCTTCCCAGAGAACTAGTCTTCCACTGCACTTCACTAAATAGAATGATGACCTTATTGCACCTTTTTTCAAACTGATATATATTTATCCAATGCATTAGGAATACCCTCAAGTACAATATGGTGATGACATAGGAGGCATGATCACCAGAGGGAGGATTTAGGAGGATCAAAAGGAAAAACATACATTTGGCTTAGTTGTCATGGTTTAAGTTTTGAGTTTTTGGTCTATTCATTTAACATGAAAAAAACTAGCTCTAACTCAAAAACATTGGAACGTAAGTGAAAATAGAGAAATTCAGATTTATCATGGGTGAGAATATCACTTCCTTGTCAAATTAGACCATAGAGTCAATTCTTCACTACTAACACCAATGATGAACACACACAAGTGAAAATTAAAAAGACACACCAAAAAGAAAGGAAACACACCAAAATGAAAGAAATAACACAACAGAAAGGGAGATTATTGTACACAATGGGAAATTTATTGGTGTGGGAGAATAATGTGCACATACTTAGTAACAGGTTGAGAGAAGTATGTACCATCATGGAATAGTGGGCTGAATTAAAACTTCTAAGCTCAAAGATAATCATCTGATCATGCCATGCTCTTGTGATGGCTCTACATGCTTTGAGAATAAGCATAGATACCAAGTTTCCATCCTCATACTAATACTGCATGGAAAATTTTCTCTCATAAAATGATTACTTTGTTACCCATTTGAAATTAATTTCCTGCAGTAGTCACTGTTTGAGGCCTTGTGACCATAAGAAGCCACTCTACCATGTTTTCAAAAATGGAGTCTTTAATTTTTTCATGAGATTATTTTTCATCCTTGAGTGATTATTGTAGCACATGATCATTTCTATGATTAACGAGGCATCTAGGGGGGTGATAATAAGTTGACTTTGACTCCATTCACAAGATCATTCTAGCTTCTCACCTTGATGTTTTTAATAATTAATTTCTAAAATAGAGTCTATGTTATTGACATGAATGCATTCATCATTCTTGAGTGAATGTTACAGTACAGGATCATTTCTAGGATTAGGGGGGCATTCGGAGTGGTGAGAACAAGTTGACTTTGACTCCATTCACAAGAATCCTCCACATTATCATTCATTTATTTTTAAATAATTCTTCTCTGTGCCTATCAACTCATGATTTACCTTGATATAATTTTCTATGATGGAGGTCCTATCTTCATGACTGAAGACATCCAAAAGAGATTCAATAATTTCCTTTCCTTTAGTTCATCATGGATGCAATATTCTTCACAAAATATAAAATTGAAAGACTTACCTTCACATCATGCTCATCCACCAAGGCTTCGAAGAGAACATTGATCTCATTCATTTTTTCCATCTCATTTTTGATCATTTGTGTATCAAAATAAGAACCATAACTGAAATCATACTTATCTTGCAAAGTCATGGCGTATGTCAAAATATCAAGACTAAGTTAACAGTCTTCATTTTATTCCACAATATTCAAGATGTATTATACATATTCCTCATTCAAATATACTACATACTCATTTTCAAATTAATTTAAAGAGTCTTCATATTAGGTATTAAGGAGATGATTGGGAATCTGATCTTCATATGGACAGAGATCATTTGAAAACTCCTCCTCCTCTTGATCCAAATTTCTTGTCATCTAGGGGTTACCTTCTTGTAAGTTTGGGTGTACTTGTTTTTCATAATTTTTAAATAGAAAGAATATATCCATGCTGCACAGGAAGGGTAAAAACTTTCAATTTAATATTCATCACATCATCTTCAAAAAATGAGGAAGAACATAATGTTGGCTCAAATACATGACAAAAATCCTTCACTCCACCTTGAACATCTCCTAGAAATTATTCATAGGGAAAGATGAAGACTCCATGCTCAGTGTGGTGATGAGAATTACATTCCTTTAGTGATGATGGGGAAATAAACTCCTGAGAGAGGTAATGCTCCATTTTTTCATCTATGATTTTTTAAGAAGGAAATTATATTCTTCCATTTTCTCCATTTTTTCATTGGGAATTTGTGAATCAAAAGGCTAGCCAAAATAAGAAATGAAATCATCAATGATTACCTCAAAGTAATATTCCTAAAAAATATGTGGTGGGGAATGATGGTGCATATATTGGAAATATTTTTGGTCAGTGGAATATTCAGCAAGCACTGGATCATTTGTCATGGAACAAGAATATTCATATCTTGCATACATTATTCCTCTAAAGGGATGCCTTGAGCCAAAATGAATTTATGAATGGAGGTTCAAATTCCATTCTTTCTTCATGATCATCTAAGGTACTGAGTTGAATTTTTTTAGAAGGATCAAGAATAGGGCAGTAATGAGAAACACATAGGAGGATTTTAGGAATAAACACCTCATAATATGAAGAACCATCAGGATCTTCTTTTGAAAGATGAATATCTTCCTCTTCGCCATTTTTAAGTGCTTCAAACTACTCATATCCTTCTTACATAACATCAATGTAATTCAGAACTCAAGATTGGTTTGGGAATAGGGTTTCCTTCTGCAACACTCAAAATTCTTTGCACAAACTCCCTTTTCAAGGCTTCCGTTTCTTCATTTCCATATGTGATAAAATCATCCCTAGAGGAAGAGAGACAAAAGACAAGGGTTTTGAATCTCTCATGTCAACTACATGAAGTTCAAAACATTACCTTCAAGATATTCTTCATCTTCATGCCCTTCATACAACATTTTTTATTTCTTCTCTATCATTCTACTCATCAAGACTCTTGGATTCTTGATCATCAACCTAGGTACAATTCTCCATCCTCTCTCTTATAGTATCAGTTCTGCTTGAATTAAAGCCACAACAATTTGATGGTAGGACCTGTCACAAGAAACAATTTTATCTATTCTAGATACTTTTTCCAAAAAATTGTAGAAATATTACTAACCTTCTTTCCATTTTTCCGATTGCAATTTTTTTTTTAAAGAAAGATATTTCTTCGTTATGTCATAATCCTTGCTCTATGCAAGAGTTTCTTCCAAAATGACTGGTTGATTAGAAATATGTCATATCTTGATGGTCATCTTCTTCTTCATAATGGTTGTTACATTTATTGGTGTTGAACACCAATATCTGAAACTCCATCATTATAATGCAGGAAAAGAAGGTGACATGGATTCATTCCTTGATAGATTCCCCTTCAGAATCTGATTTTCACTTTGAAATTTATTTTTTGTTTTTGTTTGGAATATGCTTTTATTTTTATTTTCTAGATATCTTTAAGGGTGCACAAGGGCATATCTCTCCCAACATGGAATCAGCCAAAAACTATTGGTGAATATAATTTATCATATTGCAAATTATTGAGTTTTCACTAATGGGTCACTAGGGTTAAGTCAATCCTCCTTATGTATGGGGAGGATCTCATTATATGAATGTAAACTAACCTAACATTTGTTGGTGGCTGTTAGGCCGAGGATTACATGTAATAATATTCAACTAAACCAAGTCGAAAATTATCTTACAAGGTTCAAGGGAGGAATTTTGCACCAAAGAGAGGCAAATGGGAGTTAGGGAAATATTTAGAGAGAGGTTTATTGTTATGAGTAGGCTTACAAAGTTCACATACAATAACAAGAGTAGGTCCACATTCAATTAGAAGAACACAACAATGTAAACAATGATAAGACATAATAAATCATATAGACATAGAATTCTCATTGACTACATTCATCCAATGAAGTAGGACACCTTTCTTTTTTATGCAAGATTATAAATCTTACACATAGCTGGAAAGTAGAGAGAGAGAGAGAGAGTAGAGGAACATAAGAAAAGAAATAGAAGAATTGCAACTTTTATTTCTTGATTGTAGAAGTGGTAATATCAACAACATACATTCAATCATACAATTTCCAACCCCTTGGAATGGAGAAGCCATTCCAATTTATAACATACAAAAATTGTCTATTCATCTATCCCCATATGAATTTTCACCTATCTTCATCACTTGTGATACTTTCACTAATCCTCGGAGGTGATTATTTTTCTTATTAGTGAAAAAGGACTCTTACAATGTTAATATTTAGGGTCACTTAAGTGAATAGGATGAAATAGCAATAACCGTACATTATTAATTGAGAAAGTAGAATATGGAGAGAGAGAGAGAGGGAGGGGAGAGAGAAGGTGTTGAATGATCTAATGAATATGAAGCCTTTTTTGATGGATTACTTAGCCATTTATAACCTCTGAGGGAGAGTTCTTAGAATGAGCTCCTATCCTTTGAATTATCTCTGTTTAACTAGACCACTACAGGTGTCACCTTTTCTTCCTCTAGAATACTGAATGTAGCTAAACACTTTGATCCATGTCTTGGGAACCTCATTAATAGACTTTAAAATGATCAAACCATTCCTATTTGATCTCTTACAATATTGTAAATAGATCTTCTAATGTTGGTGAGGGACTCCAGGGTATCCTCGTTGAAGGAGAGAGGATCACTTACCTCCTTTTTGACCATATCTCTAGGGAAGAACTGATGAGTTCCTTCAATGATGAATCTTTGGTGAGTGGAAGGGATCCAATTTCTTGAACATTGTTACCAACATCATCTAAAATAATTAAAGGCATGTTGTTCACTAGATCCAATTTCGGAGATGACATCATCTATCGTGTCGTGTCTAACATTCATAGTATGCAAATCCAAACTGGGGACAAGTTGTCATCGGAAAATGTGAACACATTCCTACTCATGAGAGTATGAGAGTCAAGGACAATTAATATTAGACACAAGTTGGAACACCTGCATCCCAAGGGATATTTTATTTTTCAATATCTTTCCTTGTTTTCTTCACTTGTGAAACATATGTTACAAGAACATACCTGAACATAGAGAGAGAAGCTCTAAGAGAAAATCCTTTTCCTTTTCCAAGAATATTTTCAATCCATTTGTCACTATCCTTTCCTTGCATCATATGCCCTTGTGCATCTTCTTAATCATCTCAGGGTTGAATTTTTTGATTTGAAGAAATGTTTTCTCATAGAATAAGGAGGTACTGAATTGGGCTCCAAGAAAGGTTGAATGTAGGTAGTGAGAGATCTCACATGATCTTCCAATTGCTTGATTGTTCATTTTTACTCATCATTTTGAGAGAGTATGCAGGTGGAGGATTCTTTGAGTAAATGAACATCACTTTTGTGCGTAGCTTAGCCCAATGGGATGTAGGTCAACTCATAGTCCTCATGAGTCATTTCCTCTACAAGTTTTGTAAATTTTAGCTAGGAAACCTATAGATATTGATTACCAGAAAATCCACTAAAAAGGTGAGGAGTTACCTGTGCATTCCTACCTTGTTTAGTATTTAAAAACTTTACGATGGCCCCAAGATCAGGTATTCTAGCTTGTTGAGTTGTCCTCGGTTCACTTATGATAAATTATTGGTCCATTGGAGTGTATCTTCTAGAGTAGATGTGATGTTAGCCATGAGGACATCTTCATGAGCTTGATGAGGGATCTCTTTTATTGTTATGGGAAGGTTCCAGTTGCCAAGGAAAACATACTTAATGTCGATAAACGATGTGAGGCTACAATGGATCAATGGTACCTATCTCAATAGGTTATATGATATTTTCAATGAATCTCACTCTCTTATGAAGATTCCTAGAACAAGTAACCTTTGTGTGTCCTCTTTTCTTTATCTTTATTTTTATATAGATTATTTTTCAATGACCATTGGTGATACTAAGGTAATGTTTAGTTGCAATGTTTCTTCCTTTGAGGAGTGACCACATTACCAAGTGTTTTATTGACTATTTAAGAACACTATTGTGAATGAAATCAGGTAGATTTGAGGATGATTTCTCATTCTTGTATATATGGTTCCCCACATGAAGATAACCTATTTAATTTTATAAACTATAGAACACTTATTGAATGAAAGAAGATTTGGGATTCCTACATACCTTATTGCTCAAATGATTCTCATGTGATGTTTTCTTGATTCTTCAGACATGGTGATCTTGAGTGCCTTGATATCTTAATTAGCTCACTTTAACTTTCTCCTCAGAGAGATGATGGAAGATTCAAGACATGATGAATATTGACCTATTTCATGAGAATTAAATTTCAATATTGAACAATATGACACCTTTTTATCTTCAAACTTCATGCCCTCGACTGAGATGCCACTTGAGTGGAAACATGCATATGACACCTGGACAACCTTTTTATAATTTTTCTTCCCTTGGGAATAAAACTCTTTCTCTAGATGGAATGATTGAAATTTGAATGGAGCTTGATGATGAGTTACATGTTTTGGCCTCAAAATTACACTAAGAAACTACAAATTCCACCTCCTATTACTTACAAGTTGAGATCTCATTATCAAGCATAGATCAAGTGTTTAGAAACACTTTGTGAGGTATGCATTGCTTGAGATGACTTCCATTCTTTATCACAGTGATATTCTTGATGAGTTTGAATTTAAATGGAGATATTGAATCTTAAAGGAGCTATTGACTCTTTTTGAACTATTTTCTGACATCATAATGTTCTTTGTTTCACCTACTAAACTCGATGTGCTCTGATATGCTCTTTGACACAAATGTTATTCAAAATGATGCTTTAATATCCTTTGAAAGATTACAGATGGTTAATTTTATTTTTTTAATCCATGAAACATTTTATTGACCTTTGGGTGATGGAAAAAAACAACAATATGAGTGAAAACAAAACCACTTTTAACTTTCTGGGCTCAAATTGGAAACTTTCTATTTTTAGCAGGTGTTGTCAGGAGTTGTTGTTTTTTAGATTTTTTTACAATTTTATGAAATAATTATTCCTTGGATCTCCTAATCCCCTTTGGTTACTCTCATTGATGATGATTTTATTTTTTATAAAGTTTCTATTTTGGGACAACTACTTTTTTCAAATTGCTATTTTTAGAAAGCTGTCTGATTAACCTTGTTTGGTGTTTCTCATTATTTATGGATGTTATGAATGCCAAGGGTTTGAATTCTTGGGAAAAATAGATATTTTTAGAATAAATGTTTTTGATATAATTTTCTATTTTTATAAATTTTACTTACTGGTTTTGAATTGTGATGAAAACACTGTCACTATGTTTGGCTTCATACCAGGATCTCGTGCTCTAATTTTCACTATTTTCCGCCCATTAGAACTCCTAGAAATAAAAATGGAAATTTTAAAGGGTTTGGATTTAAAAAATTTCTATCAAAAAAATTTAATTCATCATATGGTTTTCTATCATAATCATCCCAAATTTGTTATGGAAAGAAAACCAATGGCCAAATTTCACTGCGATCATATTCACGGTTGGAGATAGGTGAGAAAAAATTAGTTTTAGATGCTATGTATATTCTAGAGAATTTTTTCAGGTATATATAGTACAAAATCATGTTTTAAATTTATTACAGTAGAAAAATTTGAGGAATGGAATCTTGTATAGAATAAATGAGCAAAAAATCATGTTTTAGTGTGTTTTATTTCATTTTCGTATCATACTACTAACTACGGTTTAACCCCGGGTCATAGGATGGTTAATGTGAGGTTAAAATATGGTTTTAATTATTATTTAGGGAAAAAAGGAACAAAAAATGATCCCAAGTGTTCCTTGGAGAAATATGAAGACAAGTGGCAGCACTTGGGGTGAATATGAGGTGAGATGGATGAGCTAGGAAAACACCCTGCGGAGCCGAAAGAGGTCACATGAGTGATCAAGAGTTGGTGCTTGGGCTTGGGAACAATTTATTCCTCATATTATCCCCCTAGAAAGTGGTAATAATAGGGAAATAAAATTTCACCCATGGGAGATCTTGGATGTGAGTGGAAATAAGGGTGATTAAGTGGTTAAGCATAAGCGCTGAAAAATAAGCTTATGGAGCATGATGAATGTCATGTGAGTGTCTGGGGGATTAAAATGAGAATGGGGTGAAATTTATTGTACAATATATCCCCCTTATGGAAATGGGGGGGAATAATAGACAAAAATTCACACCAATGGTGAGGGAGTGAGTGAGGGTGCACTTTCCCCCTTGTCCCAGGGGACAAACGGGACACCTGGGTCACCGGGGTATTTAAAATTGTGCCAATGGGAGGAGTAGTATGAGGGTGAAATTTTGTTTCCCTAATTTCCTCAATGTCACATAGGGGGAAAATGGGGACAAGAGGAGACCAAAAGTGTGCCTTACCCCTTTTGGAAAGATAGGCTTTGCACTAGCTTACCTGAAATAGCTTGAAAACATAGGTTTTTCACCTTGGAGGCTCAGGATGGTCTTTTGGGGTCAAAATTTATCCTAATCTGACTCAAAAATACATTATATTAATAATGGAACAAGTATCATACCTTAATTCCCATGAAACTCCAAAAAATAACCCTTTTTTATTCATAATCGTGAGGTAAATTTGCATTACTTAGATTGTCTCAAGAAATATTCACACCTTAGATCAAACTTGATGTTTCCACCATGTATAGGATTATTAAATATTTAAATTTAATACTTTTTTTACCTACTAACTCATTATGGATTTCCCATAATCATCCAACGAAGTTGAAATTCACTATTAGACTATTCATTGCTTACACATGAAAACTCATTGTTGAGTAAATTGTCCTTGAATCACCAAATATTTCCTAAATCTTCCTAAAATGATTCCAAAACCTCAAAGGACCTCCAATTCCAATCCTTTATGCTTAAGGATTTTTCATAACTCTCTTGGAGGATGAAGACATGCTCTGTAATGGTAAAAATTGGCCTTTCTAGGCTTACCGAAGAACTAGTATTCAACTACACTTCATTGAATGGAATGATGAACCTTATTACACATTTTTGAAAACTTATATCTATTTATCCAATGCATTAAGAATACCCTAAACATGAATATGGTGATGAAACAGGAGTTTGGATGACTAGAGGGAGTATTGAGGGGGGTCAAAAGGTAAAAACTTACATTATGGCTTAGTTGTCATGGTTTAAGTTTTGAAATTTTGGTCTAGTCATTTCCCATGAAAAAAAAAATGGCTGTAACTCGGGGATTGTAACATAAGGGTAAATAGATAACCTCAGTATTCTCATGGGTGAGTAGACCATTTCCTTATAAAATTGGGCCATATATTCATTTCTTCAGTACTAACACTAACAATAGACACACAAAAGAAAAAATCGAAGTGAACACATAAAAAAGAAAGGAAACACATGAAAATGAAATAAAAAACAAAAAAAAAAGGGAAATTATAGTACATGGTGGGACTTTATTGAGGTGGGAGAAGAATGTATACATACCCGATAATAAGTTGAGAGAAGTATGTACAATCATGGAACAATGGTTTGAATTAAAACTTTCCAAGCTCAAAGATCATGATTTGATCATACCATGTTCTCGTGATGACTCTGTATGGTTTGAGGATAATGATAAAGACCAAGTTTCCATCCTCATACTGATACTACATATAAAAATCTCTCACATCCAATGAATTATTTGTTACCCATTTGAACTTTTTCCTTCAGTAGTCTTATCTTGAGGCCCCACGATCACAAGAAGCCACTCTCTCATTTTTAAAAAAAAGCAGTCTTTGATTTTTTCATGAGAGAACTCATCATCCTTGAGTGAATGTTGTAACACAAGATCCTTTCTAATATCATTGGGGTATCTTGGGGTGGTGAGAAAAAATTGAATCCGACTCCATTCATAAGATCCTTCCAGATTCTCACTTTGATGTTATGAACAATTACTTTCTAAAACAGAGTCTATATTCTTGACATGAAGGAATTCATCATTCTTGATTGAATGTTGCAGTAGGGGATAATTTCTAAGATCAATATGGAATCCAAGGGTGGTGATAACAAGTTGAATTTGACTTTATTTACAAGACTCTTGCACATTCTCATTCATTTGTTCTAAATGATTCTTTTATGTGCCTATCAACTCATCACTGACCTTGATATCATTTTCTATGATGGGGGTGATATCTTCATGACTGAAGACATCCATAAGAGATTTGATAATTTCCTTTCCCTTTGATTCATCATGGATACTTTGGATCTCAATCTATAGTCACAAGATCACACATTTACTATTACATTTATACCCTTTGGGTATGTTAATTTACATATGGGTCTTGAGTAATAAAAGTATTCACTAGTGACCTATTTCTAGGGTTTTTTTGGTCAATGAGTCAGTCATCCTGGTTTTTTTATAGTTCATTTGTCATTTATCTCTATAGTTTTGGCCATCTCTTATAATGTCTCATATGTCGTAGTCAGCACAGTTTTCATCTTTTAGTCTACATTAGGGCACCTAGGGTTGCACGGGGGCACCTTGGTCCATGATTTTAGGTGCTTATGTCATCCTGATTTGTGGTATTAATTTCTTTATTTGAGGTCAGTCCTAACGGTCACCCTGTGTATTTCCCTAGGTCATAGTCGGTAGTTTCGGGGTCACTAGTGTAGAAATTTGAGTAAGATATCCCTATATAAACAAAGCATACTCACCACATTATGGGAAGACATCACACACATCAAGGGAAGGTATCTATGAAGGCAAGGGACTGCATTTGTGCTTCTTCTATATCTGCTTCACATCTACGTCACACAAGCACAAAGGGAAAGGGTTTTATTCTTTCCATTCTATCCATTTTTTTTGCATTTTACATCTAGTTATTGCCCCTTATTACTGCGTCATTGGCGCTAGGGCACCCTAGGTAGAAAATTACTCACACACACACCATAACTACATTAGGGTCTGTAATGTAGTGCAATGCTAAAAATAAGTCTACTAGTTTGGTGGTTGGGGATAGTTTGACTCCGTTAACATTTTGTTTTGCAAGTCACTATTCAGTTCATCCGGTGAATCCATCATGACAGACAGGTAGGGTTTTAGACCTCCTTGCAATACTGCTAAACATAGATCCTAATTATTTTCATAGTTCCCAATGCCCAGAATCCAGACCAAGGCACCCTAGGGTGCCCTAGTACACTCTCAAGTTCCTCAGTATGGACAGAAAGTCAGTTCCTTCCTGAACTGAAGTCATTTGGTCATATCCTTCCCAGTCTGCATACCATTCTACCATAGTCCAACGCATAGTGAGGTAAGTTATTTACAGGTTAGTTACATATTCCTTTCATTTCTATTATTTCAATTAATTCAATTACAAAAGAAAAATATCTAGTTCTAGCACTGTGATACATCACTTAGTTTCTATTTAGATTAACTTATAAAATAGTTAAAAACCCTATTTTTAGTTAATCACAATCCTCTTCTGAAAGGAATAATTTTTTTTTGATGTAAGCGGGTATACCAAAAAATTATGGTGCTGATGGGGACATCAAGAAGTATAAGGAAGATTTTTAGCTAATGGTTTCTACCATGTATCTTGGGTTGATTATTTAGAGACCTTTTTTCTCATTGTGAATATGAATTCAATTTGACTGACCCTTGCCATTACTACCGTGAAAAAAAGGAAAGTCCATCAAATGAGCATTAAGAGTTCCTTTCTTCATGGGTACCTAGAGGAAGATATCTATATGGAATGAACCCTGGGTTATGTCCATGATTCTTCCCTAATTTTCAAGTTAAATAAGTCTCTCTATGTCCCTAAACAAGCCCTTTGGGCATGGTATGCCAAGATGAAATCCTTTCTTCTTGCATCAGGGTTCACTAGGTGTCAATTTGACCCTAATGTTTAAATTTTATCACAGGAAGACTTCATAATCATCCCATTTTTGTATGTTGATGAATTTTTTATCATGGGTAGTTTTTCCTCCATCATTGATTCTATGAAGATTGTCATGGCCAATAAGTTCTCCATAACTAACTTATGTTTTCTTCAATACTTTATTGGGATACAAAATTCTCAATTTGAATCAAGAATTACGATTGCACAACCTAAGTATACCCATGATTTGTTAGCGATATTTCACATGACTGATTGTAAGCTATATCTTACTCCTTTCCTTTCTAGGGTTAAGTTGGTTGACTTCTCCACTCCCATAGTGAATGGTACCCTTTATCTCTAGTTGGTGGGGAGCTTTCTCTATTTGAATCACACTCGTTTGGATTTTTTTTTATGCTATTTGTACCATGTTTATATTTATGTAGGAGCCTCATGAGCTACATTGGAGAGAAGAAAATTGAATCCTTCACTATGTTCATGGCACTCATACCAATGACATTCACTACTTATGAGGGACATAGATTGATCTAGTTAGATTTACAAAATCTGAATGGGCTTGTGACCTTGATCATTAGAATTATACCTTAGGATACATTTTTTTTCTCTTGGTTAGGGTATTATCAGTTTGTTGAGAAAGAAGAAAAATGTAATTGTGATATCTTCTACATAGATAGAATACAAGTGAGAATTCAACACTACCATAAAATCTATTTGTTTTTTTGGGGATTCTGACAGATTTTTGGTATTCGCTTTCGGTAGCCTACCATCATTTTATGTGAAAACATGAGCACCATATTGATTTTCTAAAATCCAGTTAAACATTAGAGGGTGAAACATATTGAGATTCACATGCACTTTATATGGGATATGATTTATAGATCAATCATCAACTTGCATTATTGTTATAATTTTGATTAGGTTGTAGACATCTTTACCAAGCCCTTTACTAAAGCCAAGTTCCTTCTCTTGCACTATCTTATTAGGGTGAGGTCTTTTTTAGCCACTCATTTTCTTTGATATTTCTATTCCTCTTCTCCTCTTCTTCTTTAAAATAAATATTATGGTTTATACATGGGCACCTCATCAAGAATTTAGTTGTCAGGACCCATATGACACATCTTTCTTAGATATCTAGAGGAGATCTCTTTCTATTTCTAGTTTTCCATTCCTCTGCCTTAGCTTTGATGAAGGGTGTGTTAATGTGAGATATTTTCCTTATCACTTGGGGAATTTTACACATCACATGGTGAGTCATCTCACTTAGCTGAGGTCATTGGTATTCAAGAGGTATATGACATATGAATTTTTTTATCATAGAATCTGTCATTATCATATGCATCATAGGTATCATAAGAGTTACATTCCATCTTGGGAATTATAACTCCTTTCTCCATAATGGAGGGAATAATTATCCACGCATGGGAGTTACACATCACTCCCATATGTAGCATCTTATTTTTTATCTATGAGAATGAGTAGACCCATTTTTCCATGCATGATTTTTGTTGTTCCATTTATTCACTTGCTGATTACTTGGAGCTTTCTTGATTCCATTGGAGTGGAAATTTTTTGATGTTCATAGGTTTCTAATTGATCCTTATGGAATAATCTCACAAAACAAGCACAATTACTTCATCTACTTTATGGGTGTCCCGTATATGGAGGTATAAATTTAAATTTTATTTTTTTGATATATAAATTTTCTTGTAATTGAATAATCATAATGCAACTTGATTATGATAGGTCCACATCCCATATCAACCATCATGAGGATGAGGGAATTCATATGATGACGGATTTGTCTACATTGAGGTATAAAGCCTTCATTTATTATCTAAATTTATTTTAATTATTTTTTAATAATGATTCAACATGTTTTAGAAATACACATCAAAGGCAGGTCCCTCTTATCCTACTAGAAATAAAAAATAAAAATAAAATGGCAAGAGACTACCAAAAAAGAATGAATGACCTACTCCCGAGAAGAATAATAGGGGTGAAAATGCACTTGTTTTAACAACAAACATTAATATACCCTCTCATCTTATTTGTGGTAATTATAAACATCATGTGCTAAGGGATCTCAAAATAGACATCTATGTTTATAATGACATGATTATATTGATAGATTTTAAGGCCAGGTAAGTATTTTAGTATATTTTATTTGAGATAGAATATTTGATTTTAGTTTAATTGATCATTTTGTTAGTTTAAGTTATTTTAAATTTAATTTATATGAAATTTTTTAGTGATTTCAATTTTGTGGTTGTGAGTATTTTAGAATTAGAATAGTTAACTGAACACAAAATTGATTGATTCATATTGTCATTTAGAGTGGTTGTAAATCCCACATGAGAGATAGAGAATGCTAGTTGATATAAATTTCATTGAGTTTAGGAAGACCCACTACGAACCAAAGCTCATTGGAAAATTTACATCAAAAGGGTTTAGGAGAATAAAGAGGAATTTGAGGGTAGTTATGTTGCATAAATACAATTTTTAATAAAAAAATGTATAGGTTTAAAATAATGATTATAATTATAATTTTCAAGTTTAGTACTAAGGAAACATAGATGACAAGATTACACATGTTCAACCTCCTAAAATAAATAAATATGCTTAGCTTGTTTTATGTGACAAATGGATATCAGAGGATACTAATAGGGATGCAAGTCATTTTTAAGGAACATAATGATATATGTTGAAATTTACACTATAAAAAGGACTATTAAAGAATTGCACTTTGGTTGATATACATGCTTTATTTAATTTGATATTTTATGTTGTTTGGTCTCTTTTCAAGTCTTATAAAATAAAAATATGGTCTACGATCAAAATGAAATGGTAATTTTATAACATGGTGATTGATTACATATTTAATACATAATTCATTTGATGTTTTAGGTAAACTATTAGCTTATTATTAATTATGCTTAGTAATAGTATTTTTTCATTAATTTCTTTTACTTTAGTAACTAGTAGTTATGTGGTTAGTTGGTTATTAATATATTTTGTATTATTATAGCCTATTTGTATTGGGAACAATATTTCCATGAATCATTTTGAAAGCACATAGTTTTTTAGTTTAGTTTTTTTAACCATATAAAAATTTATTTTTGTATTTTGTTGTTCGATGCTTATAAGTATTGCATCACTATATAGCTATGTAACTTGATTTATTTCTTGATAAATATAATTATAATCAAGTTGCCTCCCTATTTCTCCCACAACATTTGGTATTAATGCATGAGCCTACATAATTTCAAGACAATGAGTGTAGAAGGATTGTAATAGATTTTGAGGAGAATTGAAGAAGTTTGTGTAAGAAAAAGAGAGTCAAAGTTTCCTCATACAACTTCCCAACCCCATGCCTTACATCTCCACTCCCTAGTATATATATAATAGATTTTTCAAACTTCATAAGTAATTTGTAACAATCAAGAAATCAGAAGATTCTAAAAAAATGGAATTTTTTTCCCCATCATGGCTTTCCTCACTTGTTTAGAAGAAAAATTAGCCTTCAAATTTATCTCCACCTCAAAATTTGGAGGCATCAATTATCTTTACAGACCAAGGCTCATGGATGAGATCCTAGAAAGCTGGGGCCAAGCTTCCAATTTGGGGCCAAACCAAGAAGAGCCAAATAAGGAAAAGGTATAAGTGAGTTAAGCTCCTAAATGACTTGGCACCACATTATTCTACATTTAAGGTGGGTGGAATGCCCACAAGGGGTGAGTTGAATAAAGGGTTGGATAACCCAACTGAGTTAGATCTTACATGGAAGATATTACACCAAACCGCATTACACTTGGAATAAACCGCTCCACCCATCCTCCCTGCTATGTTTTACAAATGTTGAGCCGCATTGATTAGAAATGATCTAGTTTAATTTTGCATCATTTAAGCCATACCTTTCTCTCTATAACAAGATACACAGTCATTCCAACATCGAGTTAAAAATCCTAGCCACATTCCACACACCATGCCAAGCTCCTAATCCCTGTAAAACAAAAAAGAAATAGAGACAAACAAGTGGAAGATAAAATAAAAATGGTCTAAACCCTAAGAATCCCCTTTGACTCGTTGAGCTAAATAGGGGTAAGTTTGTTTTTTAGTATATGCTATGACTTTTACATTTAAATACAATTACCTCCATTATATGTCATAAGTGCATAGTGCATTGGAGTGGTTATCTTAGTTTTCTTAAGTCATTGGAGGAGGTGAGGTCAATAGATCAACCCCCTAAAAAACAACTTTTGGTTTTTTTAGAGAACCCCTAAAATTTAGGGGGAAATGTTTTTTTGTCTAGATTGGCGTAAAAATTCATATTTTGCATTTTTGTAAAGGAAACATGCCTATAAAGACCATTTTTCTAATTTTTGTGGAACTTTTTATTTTTGATCCATATAGTGCTCTAGAGGCTGCTAGGGCCCAAAAACAAAAAATATTTCCCTGCTTGTCAATTTTTCTGCACAGAGGGTTAATTTGATTTTTTAACTATATTTTATTAATTTTTATTGTGTTAACGTGCCATTGAGTTAGGAAAATTTTAAACACCCACAATGTAAAACAATAGTCCAATTTTTTTTCTTGTTTTATAGTTGCTCCTTGGAGACAACTATGATGTGTGGAAGATACAAATTCAAAATCAACTTGAGTTTAAAGAACTTTGGCCTTTTAAAATGATTCCATAACTAGATTGGAAGATAACTCAACATAAAGATGCCACTTTCATAGGGCCAATCAGAATGCCAAGTTGACCATGTTGTTTAATGTGTTAAATGATGTGCAACTAAACATTCAAGACACAAAAATGGTTAAAGAATCATGGGATAATATGAGCACAATTTACAAGGCCAAGAAAAATAATACAATAATGAATTTGCAGAGTCAACTACATACACTGAAGTTCAAGCCAAATGAATAATTTGAGGCTTTTTGAGAATAGTTGCAACATTGAGGGCTTTACTTCTAGCCTTGAGAGAGGATAACTTAGATGACTCTCTCGTTCCCATTAGTTTTAGAGATATTACCCCCTCCTAAAGGATATTTATCACAAAAATAAATCTGTAGGATCAGACCATTAATTTTAAAAATGTGGTGAAGTTGTTGTAAAAAGAAGAATCTATATATAAAAAGGATGATGAAGAAGAGAAAACACTTTCTTTTCATCAGAAAATGAAGAAAAAATTTAAATCTTCCAATAAATATGAAAAATAACATCAACAAGGGGGAAAACAAAATAAAGAGTTTCCTATTTGTAACAAAGCACATGATTTGAAATATTTCTAGTACAACACGTATAAGAAGGATTATTCTAGCAATTGGAGACCCAAAAATAAACATTCTTAATAGGGAAAATATAGCTACAAGAAAGGGTAGAAGAAGGGGAATTAGAATAATAAACCCCATTAACAAGGGAACGTTGTTGAACAAGAAGATACCTCAGACGATGGATACTTCTTGTACACTTGCCACTTTAGTGAAGACACCACATCTACTAATGTTATCTGGTATGTTGATTCAGGTGACACTCAACACATGACTAGATGTAGAGACTGGTTCTACATAATGCAAGACACACCCTCCAAAAATCATGTCTCATTGGGTGATGAATAATCATGTAGTGTCCAAGGTATTCAAAACATCAATTTACCTCTTGGTATATCAAATTGTAGGTTATATGATGTACTCTATATCCCTTGTTTGACAAAGAACTTTCTATTAGTCAGTTAACTCCTAGATCATAATCTAAATACTAATTTTGATTATAAATCCAGTAAGAAATATTTTTTGATTTGACATAAATCGATAAGCTTGAAAATTGTTGTAAGAGATTCCAATGTGGGATGGTTTTTCTAGCTTGAATTTGTCCAAAAAGATGATTAGGAATTTTGTGGCAAAATAGACCTCCTCCACATAGTTGTTTCATCAAATACTTGGTCACATTAGTTTTAGATATCTTAAAGCACTTTTCCGGTATGATATGATGAGAGGTTTACAATTTATAAAAAGGAAAGATAAATATCCAAATTGCATATTAGGAAAACATCACAAATATTCATTCCAGAAGAATTTATATCGAGCTCAAAGTAATCTTGATTTGGTACACACTGATATTTGCAGACTAATGCAATCTAGTCCTTTTGGTTTTCAGTATTTTTATGTTTTGTGTTGATGATTATTCTATAAAAATGTGGATTTATTGTCTTCATACTAAATATGAAGCTTTTAATAAGTTCAAAAAAATCAAATTGGTTTTTGAATATAATATTGGTCATAAATTTATATCTCTCCACTTGGATTAAGGGGGAATTCACTAGCAATGAGTTTAAATACTTTCTTGAAGCTCATGGAATTCATCAAAATATACCTTCTCCACATACACCATATAAAAATGGTGTTTTTGAGATAAGGAATCATACTATCATGGATATGGTGCAATGTATGATTGATGGGTTAGGAATAGTGAAGAAATTCTAGGTAGAATCATCTAAGATGAAAATATATCTGTTAAACATAGTTCTCATTGTTTCTGATGCAAGAGCATCATAAAATGAAGAACATAAAAGTGATGATAATCCTTCTTGTCATGATCTTGAGTTTTGGGAGTGTTTTAAAGGTAATAATAGGAAAATAGGAGTCATTTCAAGATTTTGAGAAGACTTTAAATTTAAATTTCTTCATGTTGTAATTTTCCCTCCAAATGGGATTTGAATTTGTAAAATCTTGAAAAAGGGGATTTTGGATTGTAAAATTCTTTAAAATGAGGGTTTTTATGGGTTTCAAGTGTGTATAGGTGTCTAGGTGGAATGAACTAAGTCTTAGGATCAAATTATAAGACATTGAAATGTAAAAAATGGTGAAATATGCCTAACTTTTAAAAATGTGGACATTATGAGTCATGTACGTCATTTAGGGTTATGTAAAGAGTCAAGAGACGAGGATAAATTTGAAGGGAAGGTATTTATTAAGCATTCCTTGAGGACAAGGCAGGTGTGGGAGAGTAATTATGAGGAGAAACATATAATTTTATATAATATACTTAGCTAATTTATGAAGAAAAACTCTATTTTTTCAGGATTCTCATGTTGTGCTATTTCATTAAGAAGTATGTGTGTGATTATTTTGGTTTAAATATTTGGTGATTTATTTTCAAATAAGTTAGAGAGAGTTTGGAGTTCATTGAATAATTGATGGAGGTTTTAGATTTCATACCCTATTTATAGAATAAGGTTAATGCTTGGACTGTGGGTGTGATTGAAGGATTTTTCTTGTAAAACTTTGAGATATATTTGAATATGATCAATTGGGGAACTCATCTTGTATTGATTTCAAAGTGGAAAGGTTGTTATAATTCTATTTTAATACTTACATGTATTGTTCTTTCAATTGCATGTTGAAGTTCACAAAGAAATAGAACAATGACTGTGTCATTTGCAATTTGATCAAACTTAAGGCTCCTTCTCATTGAAATGAAGTGTGTAAAGAATAATAGTATATGGAAGGTAATGTTATGTCAAAAAAGTATCACTCTATGATTTACACATTACAAAACCGTAATATTGACTAACATGGGATTATCTCAAGGTAAGGGACCCTTGTAAATAGAGAAAAACCCCTAGAGAAGGTTGGTTCCTCTACCTATTCTAATGCTAAAACTACTCCTAGAAAGGGAAATGTAACTATTCTAACACTAATCTAGAATTACCAAAGGACTAGGGAGAGAGAAATGCATAAAAATGAAATTCCTAAACTAAAAGAGGTGATAGCACCAAGAGCAGGGAAGTGGAGAGATCCTAAGTGACCAAAAATGGAGGAAAATGAGGTAGAAGAGTGCAGATAGAAGTTCCAATGTCCAAAGAACACATTCAAACCTATGATTTCGTGAAGCACAACAAATTTGAATCTTGCAAAAGAACATAGTATGCACAATAGACCTATAAGTATAATGGAAGGAAAAGACCACAATATAACTCGAGATATGGAAAGAAAATCCATAGAACACCAATTTTATTGCTTAAAATGATGCACAATCCATAACAACATAGGCACAAGGAAAGAATCCTTTACAAAATTCCCAAATTCAAGGCTTGCAACTCAAAAAAGTTCTGGAACAATTTTGATAGAGTTCCTTTACATTATAGAATGTCTCTGACCAAAATGAGGTGAATTTTACAATATATAGAAGAAGAACCTTGAAATTGCCTCACCAATCGACATGTTTCATTAAAGAGGTATAGGAGGCCATACAATTTGGTACTTTTATTGCATGAGAATTCATGGGTGTTATACCTCATTAAACTGGTAGCTAAACAACCTTATACCACTCATATTAATGTCTGGTTATTTCTTGCACTCATTCGGTTGCATGTATTTTATATTCCCGGATGGTAGCATTTTATTCTTGGTGTCAGCTAGTTGCATAAATGCAACCAGACGGTAACATGATTTCCCTGCTACCGTTTGGTAGCTTAAAATCTACTGTCAGCTGGCAACATCTACTACCAGGCCCCCACTTTTCTACCGGTTGGAAGCATTCTGAGTGCTAATATCACTTTTGTATCATTTATCCATCTGTGACCTGTCGATCCTATTACCGGCTGGTAGCATCCATACTTGCTACCATTCGGTAGCATCCATAACTTCTATTGGATGGTAGAATATAAAATTCTACCAGCTTGTAGCATCTTTGATGCTACCAGAGACATTTTACCGCCACTTTTTTCCGCTCAATCAGCTCGTACCTTCATCATGGTTAGCTAGCTCACTGCAAAAGGAGAAAAAGTCGTGAGCTATCTTGTTAAATTTCAAACTGTTACACCCATAAATTTTTGACACTTTGACATTTTTGGCTGTCCATTTTGCATGGGTACAAAATATGTATAACAATTGGTGACTTGGGGGTGATTTTCCTGCTAGATCTAAAATACCAATGATTTTGGAGGATTAATTGGGCATGCATTCATTCTGATTGCTAACACTTATTTGACACATAAGACCTAAACCCTTAATCTTTTGAAACACTGTTAGGGCCTGTAATTGATTTGAAAACCTTGGGCTAAAAACTAATTGTCCCATCACAAGACCCTTCCTGAAAATGGAAAGTGCAACAACAACAAGGCATAACCATATACAAATTAAAAATCCATAACATACCAAATGGGACATGCAAAGTGTGCATAAGCATTTATTACAAATTTAAAACTATACTACAATAGAATAATGTGCTATAAGAACTTGGAGGAATTTTAAATCTAATGTAATATGTACAAGGAAGATACTTTACTTTAGTAACAATGCTTGAGGTAGATTCCATTGACTAGAATTTGTAATTCTCCTCCATCCAACATTGATAATTGGAAAAAATTGTTTCCTTTGCATTCTGAAATTGTATAAGGGCCACTCCATATTACATCAAACTTGGAGTGTCTTCCTAATTTGGCTCTATCTGCATCCCATTTTAGGACCAAGTCTCCTTCTTTGAAGATCCTGTTTTTTCTCTTCTGTCAAATCTCATCTTGATTTGAACTTGGTCCTTCTCCATTATTTTCATGGCCTAGTTTCACATCTCCTCCAACTCCATGAGCTCTACATACCTGACTTCCAGGGATGGAAACTAAAAAAAAATCCAAATCCTTGATAAGCTTCAATGCTGGTAGCTCAAGGGATATTGACAACATTTCTTCTCTTCAACTAGCCAACTTGAAAGGAGAATAATCAATTTAATTCTTAGGAGTAATTCTATCAGTCCACAAGGCTGATTTTAGTTTGGTATGCCAAGTCCTTTGGTTCTCATATAGAGTTATTCCCATGATTCTCAAAAAGTTCATTTTTGTGGACTCTTCTTTCCAATTACCATGGTAGTAATAATTATAAGATGTGCTCAAATAGATGTTATTCCTAATAGCCCAATTGAATATTTTTGTCCCAAGAAAAGCCAAGGCATTATCTGATATTATAGTGGAAGGGACACCAAACATTGTTATAATACCTTCATAAAAATTTGGAATGTTGGCTTCATTTGCTTCCTTGATTGCAACCACTTTAGTCCACTTGGTGAAGTAATATGTGGATGTTAAGATCCACTTGTGGCCCAAGCTAGAATTTGGATTAATCACTCCAATAAATTCTAACCCCAATTGCAGGAAAGGCTCATTTAAAAAAATAGGGTGGAGTGGAAGGGCTGTTAGCTTATCTTTACCTGTGAAGAAGGCACACTTCTTGCATTTATCGATCCATGAGTGAAAATCATTAAAGAGATTAGACCAATAATAACCGACCTTTATGCTTCTAAAAGTTGTTGTTTTTGGATCAAAATCACCACCTATCTCTCCATCATGAAACTCATGCAATACCCTCTCTATATGACCTATTTTAATGCATCTTAGGAGGATGACATTCACATCCCTTTTGAACAAAATATTATCGATAAGAACATATGAGATGCAATGAATCCTGAAATACCTTCTCTTATCCTTGATCAAACCTTGAGGACATTGACATGTTTGTAGGAAGTGGACTATACCCTGAGTCCATTAAATATTGGGTGAGGTATTGGTTGATTTCTCTTTATCACCGTGGACCATAAGGATGGAATCTTCATCTGAATGTTGACTTGAAACCACTTGTTCACACAAATCTTTTCCCCTAACCAGTTTGGTCATCTTTATATTAATTTTATACTCCATGACCTTGGTTATCCAACCATCCATTTTCTTGTTTAGGTCCTTATTTAAAAGAAATTATTTCACACCCGCATGTGAAACAAGTAAATGAATTCTATTATTCGACATTAGATGCCTGAATTTCTTTAAAATTATTATTACAACAAGGACATGTTTTTCAATGAATGAATACCTCACCTCATAATATTCAAGGCCATGGATGAAGAATACAATAGGATGCTCCAGTACTTTTTTATTTAACTGTAAAAGTATGGGAGATATTGCATCTGTGCCACTAAAATCATAGAGAGTGAAGTACTTTGAGAAATCTAGATTTATGAGGATTAGAGCCTGTGCAATGGAATATTTTATGAATTCAAAGATTTATTTCCCTTCAGTAGTCCATTTGAAATCCATGCTCCTCTTCAACATCAATTTTATTGGCTTGAAAAAATTAGCAAAATTAGGAGCAAACCTTCTAACAAAATTGATTTTCGCCAATAAAATTTGGAGAGCCTTCTTGTGACTTGGCAATGGTAATGCTCCAATAGCCTCAAATATTTCTTAATCAATTTCTAGACCCTCCATAGACACAATGTAGCCTAAGAGCTTACCTTTATGAGAAAAGAATATACACTTCTTCGGATTAAGAGACACTCCAAATCTCCTTCATCTTTGGAACACATGCCTAAGGTGGTGGAGGTGACTTACTGCATTATTTGAAAAAATTGTGATATCATCAAGATAAATAAGCATTATCTTGTTTATCAACCCCTTGAATACCATGTCCATATCCCTCTGAAATGTAGCTCCAGTGTTTGATAATCTAAATGGCATCTTCCTATAGGCATAAGTGCCCCATTTTGTGGTGATGGCCATTTTGTATTGATCTTCCTTCTTCACATGATTTGATTGTAGCCCGAGTAGCCATCTAGGAGTGAGAACCTTTCTGATCTAGCTAATACTTGTAAGATATGATACATGGATGGAAGTGGGTAATGATCTTTGATAAGGCTCTATTCAAATCCTGGAAATCTACACATAATCTAATTTCCCTATTTCTTTTCCTAACAGGCACTAGATTTGCTACCCATGAAGAGTGCATGATTGGAAAGATGATACTTGCCTCTTTAAACTTATTCAATTCCTTCTTCATGAGAGGCTCAATATGAGGGTTCATATGCCTCTACTTTTACCTAATGGGCTTAGATTCCGGGTCCAATTCAATAGTGTGTTGCACTAACTTTGGATTAAATCCTCTCAAGTCCTCATAGATCCATGCAAAGAAATATAGAAACTCTTGGCAAATTTGTACAAAATCAGATTTTTCCTGTTGAGTGTTCACCTTTCCAATTTAGAGTACCATACCTTCTCCAACCAAAATGGGCTCCAAGTCCTCCCCTTTGACCATAATATTTACCTTTTCCTTCTGGAATTGATCATTGGGATTGAAGATTAAATCCAATGTAACCAAGAATTTCAAGATCTTGTTCATCCTCAGCTACACCACTTGGTCACCATACTACTACTCCAATATGTCTTGATTTCTTGAAGATAACTCAGCTTCTTCCTACAAGAAATTGATGATATGTTGATAACTCTCTAACACCTACCAAATAGTGTTATTGTTTGGAACGTCTGGTCTCACAACCACTCTAATATGAAGTTTGGTCCCTCTTGATACTCTCCACAACATCAAATGCTGCTCCAATTTCTACAAGTCTCTCCACAGCCTCATTTTCCTTCCTTGGAAAGGAAACAACGTTAAAATCCTCAAAGTATTTGATGAGGTCCCATACATGATTTTTATAGCTCTTGAGAAGGTCATTTTTAGCAACATTTTCCCCTCTAATCTAGTTTACAACCATCTCACTATCCCCAAAAACCTGTAGGTTTTTTATGCCTCTTTTCCATACCCAATACAATCCATGGATTAATGCTTCATACTTAGATGTGTTATTTGAGAAACCAAACTAAAAATAAAAAGTTGAGTATTATTTTATACCTTGGGGTGACAAACGCATGGCTCCTTCTCCAGCACTTTGTCTACTCCTTGAACCATTGAAGAAAAACTTCCATACTCCATTATCATCTCCTACATCAATTTTCATGATGCTAGGGAGGGGTGGAATTTCTTCATGTAGGCATTAGATACCCAACTCAAATTTTTCCATATCCTTGTATGGATCATAGCCATGCTTCTTGTGAGACCACTCATCCAATGTTAAATTTGAAATGCATCTGACCTTAGTATCTTCTTCCTAAAGGCTTGGGAAATCCTCACAAAGGAACAAGTAGACGAGGCCACGAAGAAAGAAGTGGAAAAATTCATCAAGGACCTAGTGGAACAAGAAGTGGAATGCAGCACGGACATGGTGATGAAGGAAGCTAATAAGGAGAGTGTAGAAAAAGAATATGGCAGCATGGGAGGAGATCCCAGTTTAGCTGTAAGTTTTCCAAAGGCCATACGCATAGGGAGGAAGAGCATAGAAGCATCACAAGTACAAGGAATGGGATACATTGATGATCAAAACAAAGTGTTTCACGTGCACTTCCAGAGAACCATGCTAATGAAACAACTTCTAGCCATGAATTCATTTGATGAGGAAGGTGCATACCCTTAGAAGAGGAAAATTTTGTCATCGACATTTGAGTCCCACATTGATGAGCTAGAATTTGAAGTAAGAAAAGGGGCATTGATGCAAGTGCCAAAGACAAAAGGAACAAACGCCTTGGTGGATGCTCAAAGGATGTCAGATGAGAAAATCAGCAATGCCCTCAACAAAGTCTCTGTTGAGGTTGAAGCCAGGCTCTTTGGGAGAAATGACAGGATAAAACTCATAGAGGTAGAGATGGAGAAAAAGGAAGAAGAGATCTTTGAGAAAACCAAGTATTTGAACCAGGAAGAGCTAATCAATTCTTAGTTAAGGAGTGAGTCAAAATATGAAAAGGAAAGAGTGGGCAAGGCATACAAAAAGATAGAGATGATCATAGATGCCATTTTTAGTAAAGCATCCAGACTTAATGCCACCCGCGCAAAAGTATGGGTCATCCTTGCAATGCCTGGAGGACTTGACCCACACACTCACTCTGGAGAGGTGACCACTTTCCCTAGAATCAGTAGAGGAGGCATTGGCGCATTAGGAGAAAGAAAATAAAATTAAGGTTGTGGAGATTTTTGATCAATACAACAAAATCCTCACCGATGTAAAGGATTTTGCGTAAACTGTTGAGGTTGCCTATGACAACTGTGTAGAAAGAGATACATTGACAAGTATCCTACTTGCCACCCATGAAGCAGAACTTAAGGATTTCTAAGAAAATAAAAAGGGAAACAAGGAGGAATGAGATAAGATCCTAGCCAAGGTAGAAAATAAATCAAAAGCCATTGAGACCTTGTGGGGCTCAATCAAGAACCAGCTAAAGGAATTGTACCCTCAAATCACTCGAAGGATGAATGCACTCAAGGATTTGGGCAAGAAACTACACGAGATTGTAGAGAAAATGAGCGCTAAGGGAGAGGAGATTATTTTCAAAGAAGTGAGTGCCTTGGTGGGTAACCTCTGTTAGAAAGCACAGAATGAGTTCAAAACTTGGGGGAAATTAGAAGCTGATTTAAGGAAGAATTTCCCTCTCCACATCTAAAAGTAAATAAATTTCCCCATTCCTTCATTCTTTTCCCTATTTCTTCATTCCTTCATTCTTCCATTCCAACCACTTATAATGATCCACCATTATTTAATTATTTATTGAAGAGTTTTTCTGAGGGAAGAGAACATGCGTAGTGTGGGGTGATGTAGGGCCCCAAAATATCAGCTAAGTACAAGAAGGTGCGTGGGGGCACATGAACTAGTCAAAGAAGGGCACATAGGTTAAAGGCGTACAAGTCAAGATGAGTTTTTTACTTAGCCACATTTGGCATCCCATAGTTGGGAACTTAACAACCTACAACACCTCATTCATTGATGGCTTAGTACTCCGATATTTGAAAGCTTAAGGGAGGTCAGCCGTTAACTCCTATTAGTTTCCTGTCTGAGGGTGCATCTTTGAGTGAATGTACCATGCGAGTGCGCAACCTTGTAAGGTGGGGTATAACTTATGCACCCATAAATATGGTGGCAAGGATTTTGCACCTTCTATCTAGACCTTCTCACATGATTGGCCATGAAACGAGGCGGGTTCCTTCCCATGATAATATTGTATGATAGTAGGTGCATTTCTCTAGAAAAACCAAATAGAGAATGTGATTCTCACTTCGTGCCACTCTAGAAGGTTATCTTGATGGGTCTCCCACCAACATTTTGTGGTCCCGAGAAAGGTATATTTGAGCATCCTTCTCCTTTTATTCTCACATCTCCATTGGGTCTCCATTTCTTGCAGGAAAACATCAGGGTTGGCTCCTCCAGAATAAATTGACAACTTCTTTCCTCCTAGGTGCTTGAATGGGCACGCCTTTGTTACTCTTGTCATAGATCCTCTTAACTACCTTCTGACCAGCTCATATGTCATGTGCACCCAATTATCATATGTCATGTGCACCCAATTATCACATGCCACACTATTTGTATCACTTATAGATTGAGCATCTTCCCACTGAATAATTCCCTCCTTTTTTAGTTGCATAACTTTAGGGTCCCGGATAGTGCACACATAAATTCTATATAGGTATTCCTCTCCTAAAGGATAAATATAGGGAACTGAATTCCCATATGTTAAAGGAAAGATAACACGTTCCTTTTTTTCTCAAAACTTATATACCCCTTATTAAAATATAAGTTAGCATTGTTCTTATAGCACCAGGGGTACCCAAGTAATGTTGGAAAGTTTTCTGCCTCAACAAGTGCTAAGACTTCAAAGTCCCCAATGAATTTTTCACCTTGGATAATGATAAAAAAATCCTTTAAAACACCAATGGGCATTGTATTTATCTTATTATCCATATAAAATATGGCTGTAATGGGGGCCTTCCCATTTGATTCCAAGTGTCTATGGTTTGAACATTAACTTCTGTGCCTGTGCTAATCAGAATATTGCTTAGGATCCATCCATCGACAACTCCATTCAAGGTAATCTCCTTATCGTAGTCAAGGATATGTGGAGGAAGATTAGCATGCAAAAATTTCCTCTCCCGCTCTATTCCAATGCTTGGTAATTTATCTCTTAACCATTCTCCTAGTAAAGGGATGATATTCTCTTTCCTTAACATCTTGCATACCTCCTTGACATCGTACAGATCCTTATGTGGAGCCTCAGTGCTCTTCTTCTACTCCAAGTTCATGGATTTCTCCTTTAGACATTGAATTTCCCCTTGAAGACTCTTGATTATGGCCATGGTCTCTTGATAGACTTCCTTCTAATAGGTAGGGTCTAGATACTTCCCATACACCACATCTTCTCTTGTAATCAGTAGTCTATGATTTTTTATTTCCCTATCACCAGGGATAATATTAGTGCCGAATATTCATAATATGGTGAATATTCCATTTTAGGAAAATTTAAAAAGGTGAATTTTCTAGCGCTGGTTAGTGACCTGTTCTCTTAAAAATTATAGTTTAATTTTTTTAGGCATCAGCTTCACCTACGATTGAAATATACCCCTATATAATCCTAGATTATTCGCCAGGTAGAACACTTGTACTTCACTCATACCACCTAGGGGCATATCTTTTATCAAGTACAGTAAACTTTTGAAACAACAAAGGCTAGTACATAAAGTGTAGTTTTATAAATATTCATCAAATTTGCAGCCGGGTGACAAGTATTATTCTCAGATACATGACAAGAAATTTCCACTGATGCACGATAGGAGGGTGGAGGGTGCAGACGTGTGATAGAAAGTTTGTTGACATGCGATAATGAGAGTTTGTTGACATGTGAGAAAGAGAGTTTGTTGGCGTGCGATAGGAGGGCGGAGGCTGCAGAAACACAAAATAATATTTATTATCGTGTGTAAATAACCTTACTGATACATGACAATAAATCTCCTATTGTGTGTCTACAACCTTTCTATCAGGTGAAACATTTGCACACAAACCCCCAAAATTTTTCCTTTCAGTGAAACCAGTTTTGGGAATATTTTCTAGGTATTTTCCACCTCTGATTTCTAAGAGGTCTCTTAAAATTAACCCTTCCTAGCATACACAGCCTCAACTAATGTCATCACCAGTACAAGTTCTAATTCTAACTCATGTGCCACCCTTGGCATCCACTGCGAGTCTACTTTCTTAATACTTACCATCCTAATGTCCTTGTCTTTTATGTGTTACTGGCTCATATGTTCAAATAGCTCTGGACACTCATCATTTTTGTGCTTCTTCCCATACCATGAGCACTGTAGAAGGTCAATACATTCACATTGGTAATGATCTGTAGACCCACAATTATAACAAATTCCACAAGTGAATTCACCTCTTCCTCTTTAGCGATTTCCACGGCCTCTAAATCCTCTGTGAAATCTTCTTCCATAATCTCCTCCATCCGTGCATCCTTCATAGTGACAACCATGATCATTCGAATTTTTTGTAATGATGGTTTACCACACACAAATATCAATGAAATCATGTATTTGGTCAATCAATCTACAATCCTTGGTGTCATGAGTAGTAGAGGTACAAATCTTCCAATAGTAAGACACATTCTTACATATCACATGTTGCATTAGTGGACACCTATATGCATCATAATATTCATGGAAAATCTCATAATCTACCGTCATGGTGTGTACCATTTTTGAGGACAAATCTTCTTGGTATTCCCTTCTACCTCACAATCCGTGCACCATAGATCACTGCAAGTCTCATGTGTCGATTTCGCAGATAGCTTCTTCAGCTGCTTTGCCATTGCAAAAATCTAAGCTTTAAGAAATGGACTAACATTGATATCCATACTTCATACAACTTTGGCACATAGGGAAGCCTCCAAGGCCTCACGTCGGTCTATGAAATTCTAATGTGAAATTTTTCTCCTAAAAATGTGTTATCAACCCTCCAACAAACCATTGAGAATGTTGAGAAGGATGAATATCGTAAGAAAATTTTGATAATAGATTTTTAAAACGTGCATCATACTCCCACACACTCTCTGCCATACCTTGTTGAATCTCATTCAACATGCTAATCCTCTTCTGTTTAAACTTGAAAATATGGAATTCAACTAAAAAGGCATTACACAGTGCAGTATAATCTACTATTGTCTAGTGGGGGTCATACTTCTAGTACCAACTATATGTGCACCCTTGTAACATTGTTGTAAACTAACTTACCTTTTGTTTTGGGGTAGTGATACCCTTTACGTTCCATAGAAGCTCACATTTTTGTACATGTTTCGCAATATCCTCAACACCTGTGTAATATGGTAGATGTAAATAAATTCTTAAAAATAATTATTGAGGTGGTTGAGGCCCTTGTCTACCTGATCCAAAACCTTGATTCCCTCCAATGTTTCCTCTACAACTAGATCCAACAACACATGTCCCTCATGACCCACCACATCCTTCAGATCCACCAGGTCCACTAGATCTGCTAGTTCTTATTCCACTAGACCCATTAGATCCACCTCCTGTAGCCAATAAGGGTCCTGAAGTGGTCGCGCCTTGTGTCTCTAATGTCATGCTAAACTGCGAGCGAACAATCTATGATATTACACCATTACCAGATGTGTGTCCCACACTACTTCCAAATGTGATACCCAAGACTTTTGTACCCATAATTTTCCCAAATGTAACTCCAGACAATATACCTCTAAACACAGGAAATGATTGTGTAGCCATAGATGTTCCAAATGAAAATTTATATCTCCTAGGTGTTGATCAGTTACTTCCACCAATACCAAATGGGTTAGTAATACTTATCTCTAGATTTGGAAAACTAAGTGTCAGGGTTGGTCACCAGGTGGATTCATATGCACATCAATGGCTTTCCTTTATCTAAGTGATGAGCTCTCATTAGAAGATGAAGGGGTCTCTCTCCTACGCTTTCCAAGATGGGGTAAAATAGACAGCTCAGGATTCACATCCTCTATTTGAACCTCAATTCCTTCTTGTAATGTCTACCTCCATAAATCCATTTCTCCTATAACTTCACTTTGTCTATCTAGCTCCCTCTTATGAGCTTCATTATACTTGAGTCATCTCTCTTCCCTCTCCTTTTCAGCTACAAGGTCCACCATCTTCCTCCACCATAGCTTCCTCACCTAGCACTTAGAAGAAGCTTAGCCAAAAATAGGAAATGCTTCTAAACTAAACATAATGATTAGGATATTTATAGCTAAAGTGATAACACACAAGAATGATCCTCTTATCTCCCTCAAGAACTCAAACTCAGTAATCTCTAGACAAGGAATTCATAGAAATCACATACTCCAAGGTGTAACTCGTCAACACTCTACTCCACCAATGATCAACAACATGTGTCCAAGTCAGATCAACATCATGCAGCCTCTGCTACTCATCTTGGGTCCATACGTAAGGTCTATAGTACCAAATTGATCTACAAGCATACACCGAGAGCCATTCATACAACTCCACTAGAAAACAACAAAAGAAGGTCTCATATAACTCGTGATACATATTTTCTTCTACCCATTTACATGCATCAAACTTAGGTATAGTACTAAATCTCAGAGAAAACTCATCCTCTGTGTTTTTAAGCCATGCTTTGACATTATCCAAGGTTAACCACTCTGTCATCATGCACCATTCTCACAACATCTTCAAAACGAGGTCCTAAAAATAGAACCAAGATGTAGTCATTTATTTACCCGTAATACCTTTATTAACCCCAAATGCATCGGCCTATCACCTAGAAGGTATTGGGCACTCACTCGAGGCACACACAGGTGTCGAGCCCATCCTGTATGTGAGCCATGTGAGAAGGTTCTGCCATTAAAGGAGGATGATTTGCAGAAACAGGGGTACATTCATTTACTAGAAAAGGTAGAAGATGCAACTAATAGATCCACACATTAATGCAATATAAAAGCTAAATAATATTGTAAGAAGCATAATAAACTAGATCTGAGCCATGATAGTAATATAACACAAGGATTTATACCCCCTAAATAAGATATATAGAAGGAACACATATTTTATTTATTAAACATAGTTTTAGTAGCCACATTATAGTCACAAGGGTCATCAGACCATATACAATAAATGACAGAGACTTAACTCTTATAAGCCTCTCTGATATGAGAGCTTAACTATACTTTCCCCATTTTATCCCTTGTTACAGATCCCAGTACCCATACATAGGCTTATGGCATCCCTCATAACCCTCTAGCACTAAGTGCTCTAAACCTTAGCATTGTCACAACACTTTGTTACTCTCCTTCTCTTTCTCTACATTTTTTGTGTGTATGTCCTTATCTTATCTTCTCTCATCTCCCCATTTTTGTCTTTTACACAAGCATTACTTTATATAAGATCAACACCCACCGCTATGCCTTCTCCAAGCATAGATCACATGCCAAGTGTCTAGGTGGTCCTCCATTGGTAATTTTTTATCTCTTTGCAAACCCTCCACTTTCTATAATGATGTCTTTAGGAATATTCTCTGCATGGAATATCCTTTTCTTGACCTCCAAGGTTCTAGGATGGCACCTTATCCACTCATCAATCCTAGTCGGGTCCTCACATTTTTCCTCAAGTGCTTCTAGAACAAAAAATATGGATAATTCCTTTAAAACTTGTGTTTTACCTCCCGCGTGTACCCTTGTTTTACTTAAACCCTTCTTAAACCTCTTTTTCATGTGCACTTTCCCCTGAGTGCCCTTCTTCTCACTGGTCCTGCACACACATGCCCTTTGGTACTTAGCTAATATTTCAAGGCCCAACACATTCAAGTGATTGATAATTCTTTGTAAGATTCTAGTGAATTCGTCATTTACTCATAGTTTTATAAAAATATAATGATAAGGTGGTTTGAGTGTTCAAACCTCATGATAGGGTTTAGTGTGATAAAACCCACTTTATGCATAGTTTTGAGAAATACTAGGTTGTTTTATCCTATTGACATGTTTTTGGATAATAAAATGGTCCTGAGAAGTTTCATAATTCTTGTGTGGCCCTAGAAGGATGTCACTCAGTCATGATAGACCAAAATGTTGAGGAATTCTTTAAATCTCTTATTGTTTCATTCTGATTTGAGAAAACCGTGAATGCACCGACTTGAAGCTTCAAAAATGAAGAATTTTATTTTGATGAATTTATTTCTTAAGTATGGTAAGTGATCATGTTCTCCCAAACCTTCATCTTCATGCCATGAAAATAGTGGAGCATGGGTTATTCATGCTTTGGCAAGACTGTATTCAACAGTTCCAAGTTTCATTGTGATTGTGAATGCCTAGTTTAGAGCTTGCAAAAGGAATTTGTACTATGATAGTTTGATCTCTTGAGTATATACAATTGTAGCATGTTCCTTTAACATCAAATTCATTTTTTTTAGATTCTAATAACTTATCCTTGGTAAATTTCTATCTAATTAGTTGACTGAGACAATGTGGCCCATGACTGTGATCTTGAAAATATGAATTAATAGTTATCAAGATGTTCCATCTCTTCTTCCTTTGATCTTCAAAGACCTAAATGGTTGATGATATCCTCATGTAGTCTTCATAAAATATTCACAAGGTCAAAAATAATCTTTTATGTATGATTAGTCTTCATGAAAAAACTTTGATGATGTTTCCTTGCATCTACATTGTCTATATGACTCAAATGAAGAGTGTGAGACAAAAAATGAAGGTAAAAGAATGAGGTATGAATAATTATGTTGTGTAAAGGCTCTGTAATCCTTGAAATGTGATCTTAAATCTATACCTAACCGAGAGTTCATAAATCAATTGAAATCCTTAAGATGCTCCATGTAATAGATCCTAATGCACTCTTGTGTGCTCAAATGAAGGACACAAGGAGAAATGAAAAGTGTAAGGGTTTAAATGAGACTAAAAATGTGTTTTTAAGGTGTATGTAATGTGTATTCATTGTGTAACTCCTCTACAAAGGTTGTCAGTACTAAAATGTAAAAGAGTGTCGTTTGGTGAAGGAATAAGACAAGACTAAGAAAAACGTTACAAAGGTCAGAATCTTTGGCCAGTTTGGAATGTTGTTAGTCATGACCGGATGTCATAGACCTAAAAGGACTCCCTCTTATCCTAGTTATCCACAAGTGGATCTTAAAAATCCTACATACTAAAAGAGCTAAGTCAAATAATTTTCATAAGTACTTGAAAAGGCAGTTTAGAAGACAAACCATCTTATTTTTGTACATAATAAGAGAGTTGAGATGTAAGAGTTATTTTGAAGATGAAAATATGAAAATTCATCTACACATGAGCATGATATTTGATTACAAAGTCTTGGTTCTCTAGATTTTTTAATAGGTTACTTGATTTAGAGATTAATGTGTGTGTGTGCACCAAATAAGTAAAAAGGCTACGGATAAGAACTAAAACAAATATCACAAGTGTTGATATAAGTGAATAAGAAGAAGGTGATTAGAATGAATTGATGAATAATTCTGAGTTGTAGCTCAGCAAGTTGATAATTTGGTGCTTTCATTGCAAGTAGGTTCTTGTAAATTCAATCAAATAGGTGTTTGGTTGTGAATTGAAGTGGGTGCTTCAAAATGAACTAGGTTCTTCATGATCATTGTAATTGGTATAAGAACATTTGTTCTCAATATTGCTTTGATCCTTGTGGGTTTTTTCCCTTATCAGATTTCCCACCTAAATTTCAGAGAATCTCCTATGTGTTTATGCTTTTATTTCTCATGATGGCATGTCTTGACTAATATTTGGCTGATATGTAACTTTATCTAAATGTGATCTTTATTACTAAATAAAAAAAATTCTAAGGTTTTGAAAGGGAATTAATTCACCCCCTCCCCCCTCTTAGTGTTTGAGTGTTCAAAAATTGGTATCAGATTAGATACATTTAGGAGAAATTTCTAACAAATTTAAGGAGATTCTTCTTGAAAAATCATAGATAGCAATCAAATTCTCTCCATTACTAGATCACCTCTTTTTCAATAGAACAAATTACACCTTCTAGAGTGTTAGTATTAGTGTTTATATTAAATCTCTTGGACATGATATATGGGCAAGTAATTGAAAAGGGCTACACAATTCCTAATACACCATATCACTTTAGTAGCTAATAAGGAAGCTCATGAGAAAAACTCAAGAGCCATGAATGCCATTATCTTTGTGGACTAGCTAAGATAGAGTTTATGAATGGTCACGCATTGCAAATATTGCTAAGGAAATGTGGGAAACATTAAATACTATATATGAGGGATATGAGAAATTAAAACTTGCCAAATTGTAGACCTATAGAACACAATTTGAAGGCCAAAAAATTAAATAGGATGAAATCATTGCTTCATATCTACAAAGAGTGAATGAAGTGACAAACATGATAAAAGTGCTAGGTGAAAAGAAAGAGGAACAATTTTTAGAAAGTACTAAGATCCATGACTTCTAAATATGACGCAAAAGTCTTAGCTATGGAGGAATCCAATGACATAACCAAGATAATTTTAGATGAGGTTCATTGTATCTTAAGTGTATATGAGTAAAAAAAATCAAGAAAGAAATAAGTTTCTTTCAAAACTAACAAAAAATCAAATCTAATAAGGAGAAAAGATAAAGAAGAATTTGATATGGTAATTGATGATGAGAATACAAAGGCCTTGTTTGTGAGAAAAATTAGAAAAGGTTCATGTAAATGTAAAGGAAAATTTCCCTTTAAATGTTTTAATTGTGGAAAATTAGGTCACTTTGCATCAAAATTCCCTCACAAGAACAAAGAGGAGAAGGATGAACATGAAGAAAAAGGTAAGAGACATATCAAGCACAAAAATAACTTCAAGAAATAAGGAAAGATGAATGTTTTCAAAAGTAAAAGAGATATCTACTTTGAGGAGGATTCAAGTTCAATTGAATCAAGTGATATCAGTAGTTCTGAGAGTGAGAAGGATGAATCCTATAATGATACCTTGTTCATGGCCTTTGAAACATCATATGAATACATCTTTAAAGGTAAAAATCATGTTGAAGTTTAAGAATTTGATGAAGAAGGTGTTCTAGTAGATCTTGAAGTTGAATTGGAGAGTACTCCTTAAGAGTTGCAGCTATCTAGGAAAAATTACCCCAAACTGAAATCCAAGGTGAAATACTATGAGAAAATTAGTATCTATGAAAGGAAACTTACCATGAAGGAGAGAGAGGAAGAAGATGAGCTTAAAGAACTAAACACTAAACTAGAATTGATGTCACTTTCCTTCTCATATAAAGAAGAAAAATGTATAATACTTAAATCAGAAATAGAATTTATAAATACTGAGTTGGATCAGATGTCAAGCAAGGTGAAGTTACATGAGAAATTTGATAAAAGCACACATGATCTAACTGATCTTCTAAGTATTCAAAGAGATGAAAGATAAAATTTAGGTCTAGGATACATAGAGGAAAACAAATATTTTAGAAAAATTGATCAGAAGAATGGAAAGAGTACTCCAGAGAAACCTTACACCACCAAAAAGAAGATCAATAATGATTTCAAGAAATGGACCTAATACTTTAGAAAAAAAATCTTCAAGCACTCCCATGCAATCAAATAATCCCACTCCTTTTATGGTTACTATTTTTCATGCAACATGTTTGGTCATAAAGCTATTAAATTTAAGAAAAATACCAAAGGAAATGGTAGGCATTATAATTCACAAAAGATGAGAAGAGACAAGGTTGTAATCTTTTACATTTTTCAAAAGATTGGACACATTACAAAGACATGCAATCAGAATCCTATAAGAAAATATGGAAATGTCTATGTAATTAATTCTTATCCTACAAAGAAGAAAGAATAATCTATGATAGACTAAACAACATTTAATTTTCAAGATGAAGGAATAATATGGTATCTTGATAGTGGCTACTCTAGTCACATGACAGGTGATAAAAAAAGTTCATCTCTCTAACCATGAATACCTCAGGAGATGTTAGATGTGGAGACAACAACTCGACTAATATTGTGGGTAAGGGATCATTAAGCTTAGATAATTTAAAATTACTCACTGAAAAATGTGTTATATATGGAAGGTCTCAAACACAATCTCCTAAGTGTCATTCAGATGTGTGAGCAAGAATACAAATTATTTTTTCATGAAAAGGATGTGACATCATGGAAAGAAAGTTAGGCAAGAAGATTGGAAAAACTAAGAGAACAAAGAATAATATCTATGTGATAAAGGAAGTCTATAAAGAAAATTTATTTACCACTCAAGAAAACTACAGTTGAATTTGGCACAAAAGTCTTGGGCACTTGAATTTTGATAACCTTGTCAAAATCAGCTCAAAAGGATGTGTTAGAAACATGTCAAGGATAATCAAACAAAATGACACACTTTGTAAGGCCTACCTACATGGAAAAAAACTAGGATAAGTTTTAAATAAAAGGAACATTCTGCATCTAGGAATTTAGAATTGATACACATTGATCTTGTGGGACCCATAAGAACTGAAAGGATACAAGGAGACAACTATTTTATGTTTTTGATTGATGAATGACTTGGGTTTTATTAGAGTGCAAACTTGCACCCATCTCATATCAGGTTGAAATGATTTGTTGAGGCAACAATGGGACTGTCTCCAAGTTTTGAATTCTTGTGCGCTTGAGACAGGCCTCTGGAGAAGGCCTATTTCTCTACCTACTTCTACTGCTACTACTACTATTAATGTGGAAATGGAAATACTAAGCTAAAATTCCAAGGGATCGGGGATAGAAGGATAATATGCAAAAATAGAAAACTAATCTAAGGGAGGTGATAAAACTAGACAGAAGGGGGATGAATACGATCGCTTTGAGCAAAAATGAAAACAATGTTGATATGGAGGGTAGGAATGCGCACCATAGTCCTGAAACACATTTAAAAATTCATTCTCATGGTACATAATGAAAATATAACTTGCAAGGGATGTGAGGATGCACAACAAGCCACCAACGTGAAAATAAAAGAAAAAAGATGCAATTAAATGAGTTAGGATAGAGGGTAGCCACAAAATAAATTTTATTGCTCCCATAAATGCACAGTCGATTATAATGGTAAAAGAGGTGAGTATCCACATGAAGAGAACTAGATCAAAAGGTTTGCGACTCAAAATGTAAGGAAATCCCTGAGTAATGCACTTACAAACTAATAAAATCCAACCCTTAGAAAGACAAAAGATCTGTAAAATATAGAAAAAGAAAGGGGAAGAGGAATATGAGGAGAGGGAAATTAATATTTGAAATCCAAATACCAACAAGTAATAACTACCCAAAAATTCACCCACAAATCTATCAAAATCATTTCACCATGTCTATTTGGCATGTGGGAGAGGAAAGAGGTAAGATTTAAATCAAATCAAGTTGTTGGAGTGATCAGATCCTCTGTTAATGGTGTGAGGGATGTTTTCCTTCTTATCACCTACCTAATCCCACTGAATTTTTAATTTTATTATTCTAAAGAGTCACCCATGTCATCATCTCTCCAAAAATACCAATCACACATTAATGTGAGCCCTTTTGTAAAATTTATGGCACTCTGGCATCTACAGGCCACTCTGACATCGAATGACACATGGAAAACGTAGAATGGATGAAAGGTGACCAATTGTACATATATTTTTTCATTTCTACCAAGTTTCATGTAGCAGTTCATTGTAGGGATTTAGTGCTCAGCTAACACACTTTGATTGGTTACGTGTAGCTCACTCAATGTCTGACACATGCCACATGGCACAGTAACTAGCACGGAAGAAGGCATGAAGGCATGTGTGAAAGAGAGAGGCACATAAGGAAAGAAGAGGAAGGCATGCTGAGGTAACACATGTGGTAGAAACTAATACATACTTGTAGGAGAAAAGTATGCAAGCAAGGCACGAACATAGAAACAATAATGCACATAAGAAGGAAAGGAAAGGACGTGCAAGGAATGTGCAAAGGACTTAGCTAAATAATGGAAAACAAGTCCAAGGCATGAACATAGGGTACATGAGCTTCTGAGAGAAAGATGAATGTGTAGAGAGTGGGTGTGAGGGAAAAATGGAAAATATAGAGGAAAAGGAAGGGAATTTGGAAGATGCATAAGTGCACGGGGAATTATAGCCAAGGAATTGTGCTAAAAGGAAAACTATAGTATGCATAGCCTATAACAATGAACTTCAGAGATAGAATGGGGATGTAGGTTGCCAAAGTAACTAGGGGATTTATTTTGGACAATGGTTTGGTGAATTTTGGGGCCATCTTCCTGCTAGATGCAGAAGATTACTATCTTGGAGCATCCATTGGGCATGGAGCTGGCGTGTAACATGAATCTGATCTACAACTTCAAAGAACTAGCCATGAAATCACCTTAAAACATTTTTGAACTCTGTTTTGAATCTAGCAAAACTATTGAAACTACTAGAAGATAAATGACATCCTTGAAGAAACAAAAGAGCATGTGTAAGGAGTGTGCAAGAAGAAAGAACTATATACAAACAAAACAATGTGTATGCATCACACTTAGAGGAATTAAAACTAATCTAATATATACAATAATGTAGAAAACTTAATGGAAGGGTTTGAGATAAATCCCATTGATTGGGATTGATAGCCTGCCTATATCAAGGTGGGATAACTTCAAAGAGTTATCCTCCTTACATGAATTGATGATGTATGGGAAACTTTTAAGTCCATCAAAATTTTAATAGCAGTCTGGTTTGGCTTTGTTAACATCCTATTTTAAAACTAAGTCACAAACATTGAAATCTTGAGACCTAGACTTTCTGTCAAACCATTTCTTTGTTGATTGTTCATGTTGTTTTATCTTGATTATGGCATAATATCTTAATTATTCATGTTTAACCAGCTCTTCCATTCTAATTTCTCTCTGATTTTCACCCTCAAACTCTAGCTGCTAGGTGAGTTTCAATGAAGACAAATCAAGAGATAAAAGGAGTCTAGCTTCCTTTCCAGAGACAAAGGTGAATTTCCTATTACCTTCTTCATCATGATTATGTCTTCCCATAGCACACACGAGACCTTTGTGTGCCACTATTTCTGGCTGATATTCATTGTCCACTTTATGATTATGATCAGGTTTTTGTTTGTTGACTTTGCCAAGCCATTTCCTCAAGTGTAGTATTTGGAAGAGTTCTTCAAGTATATTCCAACTAAGAAATTTTAGTACCAAGGAAGGATTTTGCATTATCAAATATAATGGTTTGAGGAATTCCAAACCTAGTTATAATTCCTTTGAGAAAGTCAAGGATTATTGACTCAGTTGAATCCTTGAGCGCGACAACTTCTATTCATTTGGTGAAGTAATCTGTAGCTGTTAGTACCCACATGTGCCTAGTGTTCAAAGGAGGATTTATCATGCATATGAAGTCAAGACCCCACTGTGAAAAAGGCTAATCCACTTGGATTTGTTGAAGGGGAAGCGCTACCAGTTTATTTTTTCCTTGCAAAGAAAGCACATTCTTTGCATTTCTTGACCATGACCCACTTGTGTGCATCTACAAATAGGGTAGGCCAAAAGTATCTTGCCTTGATGATCTTAATTTATGTCACCTTTATAGAGAAGTGTCTACTAAAGAATCCATTGTGAAATTATGTTAACACTTTGTCATTTTGTGTGACATCAATACATCTTAACAACACACCACTAAGATTTCTATTAAAGAGAACACAATCGATCAATGCATACATAATAGATTACAGCCTTAGATTTCACCTCTTTACTTTGTTTAAACCAAGAGGATATGATTTGGTGGAAAGGAATGTGGTCATGTTCTTCATCCAGCTGTGCCCACCAGGATCTGCACTTTGTTCATCTTTAGTGCATGAGAGTTAATTATTAATAAACAATGAAGTCTCAAGTTCAACTTGTGCATCCACAATAAGTTTTTTGCATATCACACCATCTGTTACCATCTTTATGGATTTTATAGTCACATCAAACTCCATGATTTTGGTCACCCACCTTTCTCTCTTCTTACTAATTTCTTCCACCATGATGAAGTCTCTCACACCTGAGTATGAAACTAGAACCTTGATATGATTCGTGGTGAGCATACTTTTGAAATTTTTAAGGGCACACATGATGGAGTAGTCCTATTTTTTCATGTGACTGTATTTTAATTCATAATAATTTAGCATGTGGCTAAAGAAAGACACTAGTTGTTCCAGTCCTTGTTCATTTTCTTGCATAAAGAAAACAACAACACTCGCAACAACTCTGTAAGAATAAAGGATGAAATCCTTGGAATAATCTAGATTGATGAGTGGTTGTACGCAAGAAATTTCTTACTTGATCTTGTTGAAGCTATATTTTCCTTATACTATCCATTGGAAGGCTATGTCACTTTTTAGCATGAGGGTGATGGGCCTTATCAGTCCCACAAAGTTAGGGATGAAGCACTTAACAAAGTTGATCTTGTCTAGGACAGATTGTAAGGCTTTCTTGTGCACCAGAAAGGAGAGAAAGAGGATGGTTGAAATGCACTCAGGATTAATAATGATTCCAGCCTTTGAGTCCACATGGCCTAAAATCTTACCTTGTACCATAGAAAAGTTTCACTAATTGGGGTTAAGGGACACCCCAAATTCTTTACATCTCTTAAAGAATTTTTCCAAGTGTGCCATGTTATTCATGCCCTGCTTTGAGAAGACAATTATATCATCTAGGTAAACCAATATGAACTCATTAATATAAATTTTAAAGTAAATGTCCATGGTGCATTGAAATGTTTCACCTACACTTGACAGACCAAGGGCATCTTCTGATATGCATATGTTCCCCTCTTGGTAGTAAACGATGTTTTGAATTGATCTTCTTCCTTGACCATGATCTGATTGAAGCTAGAATACCCATCCAACATGGAAAACCTTTGTGTGCTAGCCACAATATAAAAAATATGTTCCATAGAAAGTAAATGATAGTGATCCTTCAAAGATTCCTTATTCAAATATTTGAAATCGAGGCAGAGTCTGATTTCACTATTCTTCTTGTGCACTGGAACAAGATTCAGGACCCAAGTAGAGTACTTTATGGGGAATATTATCTTTTCCTGGATCATTTTAGATAACTCTTTCATGAGGGGCACTATCCTTGCATTGTCTGGCCTCTTCTTTTGTTTGACAAGCTTGTACCAAAATCAAGGTCAATAGAGTGTTGAGAAACATGTGGATAAAATCCTTTGAGGTCTTCATATTCCCATGAGAATATATCATTGTTATTCTAACGCAGAGGAATGAATGCCTTATTTTCATCATGTGCACAATTTTTACTCAACATCAACTACTTTCTATGCACAATAGTGACTAGGGGATAGTCTTCTTGTGTCACGCACATATACTGTTCTTCACCCTTGATCTCGTTATAAGGGATAAATTTTTCTCTAAGGTGACCAATCCTTTAGATAGCTTATTTGTCTTGAGTTAAACCACTTGGTCACCATAGTTGTCATACAAGTCAGCTTGCATGCTTAAACAGAACTCAATTTCATTCTGAATGAACTAGACAATTTGTGTGTCACTGTCAAACACTTACTAGTTGACATTATTTTCTGGAATAGATGTCATGATCACCATTTTGACATGTTATGCATTTCCTTTGACAAATTCCTCGGTAGGAAAAAATTGTGAACCAAACGCGACCATCTGATCTACTTCCTTGTTCATTTTCTAAGTACCACCTGCAGATTCAGGGAATCAAATCCCTCAAAAAGGTCAAAAAATATATGTTTATAATATTTGAGAAGCTTATACTTTGTCAAACATTTTTTTGTGACGTATTAAATGACCAATTTAGTGTCCCCAAAGATCTACAATGCATTAATCCTTTTCTTCTATGTAATAAGAAGACCATGTACCAACACCTCATACTCTACTACATTATTGGAGCATGCAAACTACAACCTGTGCATAAAGTATAATTTCTCATCCTTGGGGGAATTGATAACAACACCTGCACCTATGCCATTCTTACTTTTGGAGCCATCAAAACACATTTTCCTCAAACTATAATTTTCTTCATTTTGTTTGAGCACGTGCAGCAGCACAACTTCTTTAAGGATACAATAAGTTCTGAGTGCAGTTTTAAGGGCTTCAAACTCTTAAGCATATGGATAAAATTTATGATTCCTTTCTTCCCACTCATATAACAATAAATTAGGTAAATGAGGAGGTGTAGGATGCTCTTAAGAAACTTTTTCTTGGCCTTCTTGGATAAGGAAATTACCTTGGAGAGGGGATGGATCATATGACTCAACATGATAGGAAAATACTAGATCAACTTGTATGGTAAACCCGGTATCATACCTTGTCTTTAGTAACATATGAGACCAATCAGAAGACAAGTAACCACCCAATTTAGCAGTAAAATCTCTTGATAAACAAAAGGAAAATAAAGGAGGTAGGTCAATGATTGACATATCTTGAGTTATTGTGAGGCTTATAAATGCATGGAGGGTTAACTCAAGATCCTTGATAACTCCCAGAGTGGTAATAGTTGAACCATAAATTTGTAAGACTCCTATAGACATGGGGCTATACTTGAGACCTAGGACATCAACAATTTTCTTTGGCATAATAGATGTACTAGCACCTAAGTCAATCATATAATTGTGCACAAGGTGTTTTCCTATAATCAAGGACATATAAAAGGGCGGGGTTTTTTACAACCTTACTTTCTTATCCTCTACTTGGTAGATATTGAAAACAACATGGGTTGTTTGGATAACTAGATCAATGCAGGGGATTTATGCCAGAGCTTCATGCAATAGGTCATGTTGAGATGGAATGGATAGGGTATCCCATATTATGACATTCAAATTTATCTTCTTCATTTGGTCCATAATGTTAAATGGAAGCCCCACTGAATTGTGCATTTAGGGAATAACAACATCTTTTCCTACTTGTTCAGGTGTAAAGGCAAGGGCCTTAATTGGCATAGAGGCCTAACCTACCAAGGGAGGGGCATGCACAATTTCTATTAAGGCTTTGTGCAGAACCTTGTGCATGGGAACTTGCACACCATGACCGATGGGTGGATGAGTTACATCTATTTTATTTCAAGAATTAGTTTGTGTTTGAGGAACTAAAGGTTTCACACAAAAATCAGGCATTTTTTTCTTGTAACGTGTGTTATCAACAACCCAGGCACACAGTCTATTTGCGTCATCTGGAGCTTGATTAATCGCATAGAAGTATTTGGTGCCAAATAACATAAGGTTGGCATTAGGAACTTTTGGAAATTCTTGATTCTCATGTTTGTTTGCACTTGTGGAAGGTTCATAGTTGGAAGCAACATAAATCATGTAATCCCACAAGCATGTAACATTGGCACAGTGATTCTGACTATGAAGCATATTGCAAGGAAAACACCATTCTGACTCTTATGCCATATTTTTCTGAACTAGAACTTGTGCTTGGCTTTTGCTAGGCACTAGAAGAGGCTACACAGGAGGAACTGATTGTAATGGGAGTTGTGCATTAGTATACCATCTATCATTTTCTTGGTTATGCCCATATTTTTGATTTTCATATCGATTTTTGAAGGGCTGGTGGTGTTGGTTATATTCTTGATTAGAATTATTTATGAAGTCTTGCACCTATTACTTCTTCAATGATATGGCTTTATTGGATAAGTTCCTAATCATGTATTTCATTTCTTCATCCTCCTTTTGGTGCGCAGGAGAATAGGATGTGGATGCAATAGGTTGAGTGCTCTTCTCAGGATTAGGGGCAACATAAGGTTGGGGTGCATGAGGCATTTCTAGGAATAAGGGTGTGGGTGGTCTAGGAGCTAACTTTTCTACCTAGATGAGACTATTCTCTGCCCTTATTACAATATTGTAAGGAGTAGGTAAGGTTTTAACCCCCATAAATTGAATCATAAATGAGATATCACTATTTAAATCCCTTAGATAATACAAGAAATCATGTTGGGATGTAGGCCTTACTAGATGATGGATTATGTCCCAAGTCTTCTAAAATCTGATATTGAAATTAGTCATCTTCTCATTGGGAACTCTTTTAGTTGTTTTCAGTAGCTCCATAAAAAACAGGTGATCTAACTTATCTTCAAAATATTTATATAGAGGTGTTCTAATTTCATCCCAACTGATAATAGATTTAGGTCTTAGGCTTCTGTACCACTAAATCACTTTTCCCTTGAGCAAGGCCGCAAGCAATCTAACTACTACATCATCATGTGTTATTAAATAGAAAGAGCACATGTTTGCTACATCCTAGATGTGCTCAACAGGGGTGACTTGATTATCACCAGTGACATATGGAATACTTTTGAGTGTGGATACTAGCATATCATGTTGTACATGTAGAACACGAGGACTTCCACTAGTGAAGTTGGATAATTTTCTCAGAGGTGGTGGAGGATCTGCCATTATAGGTTCAACTAGAGGCTTATCGAGAGGTGGAGTTGAAAATGCATGGTGCACTAGAGATGAATATGCGTGCGCATGGTAGTTCTGCTACATGTTCTTCTTGGAGAGAGATGTAGGTAGTCAAAATAATATTTGACTGTTGCATTGTACCTAGTATGCACTCTTCTCATAAGAAAGACATGAATACTTATGAAAAATAGTATAGATGAGAGTTGGGAGTCACCAGATGTGTTTAAAAAAGCCTCAAAAGACTAGAAATTGCCAAGTCACACACCCAAACTTAGCAATGATGAAATTTAAGCTTTCAATGCTGGTTCCACTAGGTGTGCCAGAAACTATTGGAGCTCAGGCTTGCACCCATCTCAGATAAGGTTGAACTAAGTCATTGATACAACAATGGGTTTGTCTCAAAGTTTTAGGACCTTGTACGCTTTAGACAGACCTCCGGAAAAGGCCGTTCCCTCAACCTATTTCTACAGCTACTTCTACTCCTAATTCTGAAATGTAAATCCTAAGCTAAAATGCCAAGGGACTAGGGATAAAAGGAGAATATGTGAAAATGGAAAAATAATTCAAGGGAAGTAATGACAATAGAAAAAAGGGGGATGAAAACAACTATCTTTGAGTGAAAATGAAGAGAATATGGATAGGGATGGTTAGAATGCTTACCACAGTCTGAAACACATTTAAACATTCATTCTCATGGGACACAATGAAAAGAGAACATACAAGGGACATGAGGATACACAAAAATCCACCAACGTGAAAAGAAAAGCAACAAGATGTAATAAAATGAGTTAGGATAGAGGGTGGCCACAAAACAACTTATATTGCTTCTAGAAATGTACAATCGATTACAATGGTAGGATAGGTGAGTATCCACATGCATAGAACCAGATCTAAAGGTCTGTGACTCAAAATGCAAGGAAATTCCTAAATAATGTACTTAAAAACTGAAAGAATCCAACCCTTACAAGGAGAAAATATCAATAGGAGGAGAGGGAAAATCATATTTAAAATCCAACTACCAATTACAAGTAATAACTACCCACAAATCCATGTGAAAATCTATCAAATATGTTTCCCCATGTCTGTTTGGCATGTGGGAGAAGGAAGGAGGAAAGATTTGAATTAAATCAGGTGGTTGGAGTGATCATATCCTACAGTAATGGTATGAGGGATGCTTTCATGCTTCTCACCTACCTAATCCTTCCAAATTTTAAATTTGAATAGTCAAAAGAATCTCCTATGTCACCAGTTTTCCAAAAATACCAACCACACATTAATGTGAGCCCTGTAGTAAAAGTTATGATACCATGATGTCTACAGGTTGCTCTAACATGAAATGACACGCGACCATGTGTAGAATGGCTCAAAGCCAACCAATTGTACACCTTTATTTTCATTTCTTCTACATGTGTCATGCAATAGTTCATTATAGGGATTCAGCCCTCAACTGGTGTGATTTGATTGGTTATGTGTAGCTCACTCAATCTCTAGCATATGTCACATGGCATAGGAACTAGTGCAAAATAAGGCACAAAGGAAAGCGCGAAAGGAAATAAGTGGAAAGGTGCGCAAAGGTAATGCATGTGGAAGAAATGGATACATAATTATAGGATACAAGTATACAAGTGGTATGCGAACATCGAAAGAATGATGTGTGATAGTAAGAAAGTAAAGTATGTGTGGAGAATGTCCAAAATACTTAGCCAAATAATGGAAAGCAAGTCCAAAGCACACATGCAAGGTGCATGAGATGTCAGGAGAAAGGAAAATGCATAGAGAGTGGGTGCAAGGGGAAAATGGAAAAGATAGAGGAAAAGGAAGGGAATATGGAAGGAGCAGTAAAGGAGGAGCGTGCATAAGTGTGAAAGGAATTTTAGCCAAGGAATTGTGGAAAAAGGAAAACTAAAGTGTGTGAAACCTGATAAAAGGAAATTCAGAGCCAGAATGGGGATGTAGGTTACCAGAGTAACTAGAGGAGTTATTTTGGACAACAGATTGCATGTTTAAAAGACAAATTTGAAGCATTAGAAAAATTCAAGAACCTCAAATCCTTGGTAGAAAATTAAAATAATACAAGGATAAAATTCTTGAGATCAGAAAGAGGTTGTGAGTTTTGGTCCAATGATTTTTCTTGCTTCTGTGAACAAAATGGAATTAGGAGATAATTTTCATCAGCTAGAACACCTCAACAAAATGGGGTGATTAAGAGAAAGAATAGAAAAGTCCAATAGATGGGTAGGAAAATGTTGAATGAGTCTAAACTTTCATACGGTTATTGGAGAGAGGTAGTATGTACAGTTGTATACATCTTGAATAGGGAAAAAATAATAATGAATAACAATAAGACACCATATGAGCTCTGGAAAGAAAGGTCAAAAAATGTAAAACATATCTAGGGTGTTTGGGAACAAATGTTACATTAAGATAGATGAGGATGATCTACTAAAATTTGAATCTATATATGATGAAGGTATATTTATTAGTGAGTGTAACATATAGCTGGTATAATAAGAGGATCCAAAAGATAGTTAAAATCACTAAGGTCAAAGTTGATGAATCCCACCCTTTGAAAATCAGACCTCAGCCCAAAAGAGATGAAGAATATGCAGAAGACAAACCTCCTTGCATAAAATTTCAAGAAGATGATAAAGAGGAAGAAATATCTCATGAAGAAGTTGATGAAGATCAAGAGAGACCTGATACAAAGACACCTTCAAGGAAAGTAAAGAAGGATCATCCATCTGATTAGATTATTGGAAGAAAATATGTAGGCATACTCACAATAAAGAAGTTGAAAAATCTGAAAAATCATGAGAATACAACCCTCCTATCTATGGTAGAGCCCAAGAATGTTGAAGAAGCTAGAAAATATCAACATTGGGTGAAGGAAATGAATGAGGTACTTGATCAAATTGAGAAGTGTGAGACTTGGGAGCTAGTTCCTAGATCCAAGGAAATTTTTTTATCAACAATAAATGGGTTTTTAGAAACAAGATGAATGAAGATGGAGTCAACACTAGAAACAAGGAAAGGATGGTTTGTAAAGGCTATACTAAAGTTTAAGGAGTAGACTTTGAAGAGAAAACTTCACCTATGATTAGAATGGAGGAAATTCAAATTTTTCTTATCCTATGCTAGATTCAAAGGGTTCAAAGTTTATTAGATGGATGTGAAGTCAACATTCCTAAATAACATGTTAGAAGATGAGGTTTACATAGAGAAACCATATGGTTTTATAATCATAGAGGAACATGATTATGTATGCAAACTAAAGAAAGAACTCTATGGATTGAAGCAAGCCCCTAGATTTTGGTATGTAAGGATAGTCTAGACACTAAATCACACACTTTGGGTATCTATCTAGTCATGATTGCATACTGTAGACACTTAAATTCTGCTTTTGCAATCTTATTGCCAAAATAGACACAAATCACTATCATTCTTGCCAATTCCATTATAATTAATGATCTTTTCTAATTAACTAATGTTTCTTACCACTTTAGCCAATTAACAATGATTTTTTGATTGTGTAACCCCTTTCACATTTAAGATGCCACTTTACGGCGAATCGTAAGTCAAAATCCTCTTCAAAATAGACAATTAACGATTATTAGCTAATTAAACCTAGTTTTCCCTTGATTTGATCAATATACCCTAGTATTGACTCAAACCCCTCTTCTAACCACTCAAAATTACCCCATTCACTTCCACAACATCTCAACAAGATTCAAAATATTATCTTAGCCCCCTAGTTGACCCTAAGCGGTTGATTAAGGCTTCACACCTCTTATCACTTGGTAATTCACTAATTGTGATTAGTAAGGCCTAATTATGATTAGCAATTCTAATCCAATTTTGGGATTTTAGTCCCACATGCACCAAAATACAAGTTTCTCCCAAAAGGAAAACTATAAAAAGGGTGCACCTCATTCCTTTATACTTTACACCATGCTTTGATTCACATCTCATATAATAAATATGATATATAGCCAAGTTCAATCCTTTCTTAAAGCCTTCGATGGGGTTAGTACATGGATATCCAAAATGACCAAGTAGTCATTTGGAGAGGCCATTTTACCTTGTTTGGAGTAGAAACCATAACGATTTGATTTCCCTCTTAGGTCTATTAAGGCCTATGTTAAGTAATTCAAACATATTAATATGCATGTTTAGTTAGATGTTGTATTGTTTTCATACTAGTTAAACATTTTTTTAAGCTTCTATCTTAATGTTACATTCCTAGACTTAGAACCTTGGCTGAATGGAATGAAATGGTGTTAGATTTCCTTTTTTAGTCATGTAATTTTCTTTGTAAAGTTTAGGGTGTCATCATTTGGCACGCCCGGTGGGACAATACCCCATCGCATTCACTTTTAAAATCTTTTTAACTTAGTTTTAAAGTTTTTTCATTTCAAGTTTTTAGATTAGTTTAAAGTTTCCTAGATTACTTTCAAGTTTTCTAGTTTAAATTTCAAGCTTTCTAGATTACTTTTAAAGCTTTTTAGATTAGTTTCTCAAGCATTTTAGATTAATTTCAAATTTTTAGAGTAGTTTTCAAATTTTTAGATCTTTGTTTCAAGCTAGATAGTTGTTTCAACTAAACTAGTGGTAGAAGTTGTGTTTTTATGTTCCTTGTAGGATTTAAGGAGGTGAAGCCCTGTCAAAATTGTAAAAAAAACCAAAGATTTGACCTTTTTGAAGAATTGCTTGTCAAAACTTGAATTTTGACCACTTCCAGTGATGGGGCGCATAGGCATTGAACTAGGAGCGCAGGCGTTGAAATAGGCATGCAGGCATTGAAACATGCTTGCACCTACTTCTTTGGAAGCACACACGTTAGATCATATTTTTCAGCTATCATTCGTTGTTACAATGGGGAGCAAACATGTTGACAAGGGAATGCAAGCATTGAAATAGGCACACACCCGCTTCTCTGGAAGTGCACGTGTTATCTTTTTTTCAACTGTCAATCACTTTTTACATAGGGGTGTGTATATTTCGACAGAGGCGTGCAGGCATTGAAATAGGTAGACACACGTCGAAAGGGGCATGCAGGTGTGTCTATATAAATTTTTCCTGCAAACTCAAAGTTTCCATTTTTGGTTTTTTGTATTTTTGTTACTTTTCATAGGTTTTTAGATGCCATTTTTGTCAATTTCATATATTTAGAGTAAGTTTCCTCATAAAATCACTTAGGTTTTGAAGGAATTAATCTTGTTTCCATGCTTTTTTATGAGTTTGGGTTAAGGTTTACATGCTCTTCTCTTACACTTCATGTGATCTAGAGAATCAAAATAACTCTTAATACTTCTTTTGCTATCATTACAGTAAGTAGGAAACTTTGTTAATCATCTTTTAGTTTAAGTGATTTTTCACTTTCTAAATAACGAAGGCTATAATTTGTATATGCTCTTTCCTTGCACCTAGTGTGATCTTGGGAATCAAAAGAAATTTTAGTATTTTCATTAAAAATCACTTGGATGAATTGGGAATAAACCTTGTTTTTGAAAACTTTGATGGTAGTTAGTTGATTTACAAGCATTTTTCATTACTATTTTCTTATGATATTATGAATCTATTTTGAAATTACTAACCATTTTGTGAAGGACCTAACGTTATTCAAAGAAATGAGGACATAATTTTTTTTTCTAACTACACATGTGATTGTAGGTTTCCAAAATGAGTATGATGAAAACCACATTAAGTCTAAAAGATAAAAAATACACTACAATCATCACATTGTATTTGTAGGTTTCAGTTAAGAGCTACGACTTGTCTACTCAACTAGGATATAACCCCTTTGGCATAAGCCTTAAGCTACAACAATGGGGGTGGTGCTAAGAACCCTAAAGTATCTCACGCAAGAGGGAACCTTGTGAATGAAATAGGAAAGTGCTCCACAGTACCGACTTGTCTAGTATATCTTGGTGAGATTAGCGTCAAAGATATATGTATTGCGACCCCAGTGAAAGTATAACCAAACGTACTTTGGTGCTCATTATAATAAAGGGGGTAAAGTAAATCAAAGATACTCCTTGGGAAACCTTGGTAAATCAAGCTCACTCTAGATATCTTGTGACACATACAGAGAGAACCGCCTAGGAAGATTATTGACTTGGAGCCATTGTTTTTGTCTTAGATAGTATACTTGAGAGCTCTCACAAAGTAAAAACTTTGTTAGATTCAAACTATTTTTTTTTTTGAACAAGGGAAAGAATCTCTTAACATCAAAACCATGTGACATTTCATCATGAAATATACTTAGTGTCATTTTTTCCTAGTTTTTCACTTGTCTTAAGACAAGGCGAAACTCTGCCAAAATAACACCAAGTTTATTCCAACACCACTTGGTCTACACCCTTGTTTTCTTGTTTCCCATTTTTGGGAAAAAAAAGAAACAACATATATAGATACCACTATATATCATGTGCCCACCAATTTTGTATTCTACTTTCACAACTAAGTTGCAATGTCAGAGCGCAAGTGTTGAAAGTGTGCATGGTATGTACTCATGATCTAGTAGGACCCCTTGTCTCAAAAACCCATATTTGAGACTTATTATCATCTTAGTTATGTGATTTCATTCTTTTCTTCTTTTGAGTTGTTACGATGCCCACATTGTAGCCATACAATTGAGATATTTACGTCTTGTTTCCATTTTTAAATGAGTCCTAAATCTCTATATTGTTGAGTTACGTTGTTCGCATGTATAACAATTTCTTGTTATACTTAGACGTATTTTTTACATCCTAACTTTGTCTTGAGTTTTGTGAGTGTTGAGGATACATTGTTAGCATCGCGATAACATCATTTTAACACTAGAAATCTTACTTTCCCAAAATCTTGGTTCACGTGTCCGAATAGTGTCATTACACTACTCACATTATTATCATCCATTTTACGAGACTTGGACTCTGTTAGTGTATAGAAATTGGTTTTTAGTATATCTTGTTAGAAGATCGCGTCAACATTCTCTTATCATTTAGGACGTGTTTGTTGGAAACTTGACCTAATTGGTGATATTGTGTTGTAACTATTTGGTTTCAAACCTATCTAGATGAAATATTAGAGAATAAACTATTTGGTGTAAGCTAAATTTTGAGCATTGTATGTCATTGTATTATTCTAAGGAAAAATTGTGTCATATATTACCTTCTAAGGTAGCTTATTCTTTAATTCTTAGGTTCACATTGACCTATTGAATTTTTGGATATTTGATAGTCACCATTGTGTTTAACGACTTAGGGTCGTTACGCTGCACAAATTTGACTAGGGTCCCTTGTTAATAAACCTTAGTGGAAATATTTCATGTTGTACCTTTTATTCTAAGTAATGTATACTGTGAGGATGAGATCACGAAAGTTATAATCCAATATATTTAGAGGTGACAACCCTCTTTTGGAGGATAATCTCATGGTTGACCATAGTAGTGGAGAGGAGGATTCTCCTCACACAGATGTAGAGCTTCATTCCACACATTTTAATGACTACATTTTTCATAACAAACATGAATTTCTTATGCAGGTTATGGAACTAGGAGCCAAATTAAATTCCACAGTAGACCCTTCTCTTATCGCCGACATGGTTCAGGGAGAAGAAGTAGACCTCCCTTGTCGTACTCTTAACGAAATTTTAAATCTAGTTCATGCTTATACTTTTGCATAGTAGAATAATGAGGAGATACCATTTGAAAATGATGGAGACTATCATTTTCCTCCTATTAAAATTTGTTGTGAAGACCATGAAGAACATTTTCATCATGCATAACCTCCTCCTAATGAAAATCAACATGAAATACCAGTTATCTAAATAATTCTTCTAGTTATTTGGATAACTTATATTTTCATTCTGACTCTAATGTTTCACATTTCAGGTTGTGCACACTCAAGATTTCTCTTTTGATACCTTTGCACAGTTGCAATTCTCTACACGCCCTTGTGGGCCTTCCTGCTTCTCCCTTTGCATTCTGTTATCTCATGTCATTTTCCTTTGTGCCTTCCTCCTACATGCCCACTTTCTTTCCTATCCTATCATGCACTCCTTGTGCGCACATATGCAGAATTTCCTTCCAAAATAGCTAAGTCGCTAGCATTCCTCTCACACCACTTTTCTTTCTTCCACCGCATGCCCTTCCTCAGTTGAACACTCATGCCCCTTTCTAAAAAAATTTCCCCTACAATTATTTTCCTATCCCTCCGGTACATGTACCTTCATGTATGCCTTCCCTCTATTTCCCTTTTGTGTGCTTTCCCTTTACTTCCACACCTTTATCCTTCTTTTGTGCCAGTCACTATGCCATGTCATGTGTCACACTTGAGTGTGCAACACACAACCTATCATAGCATGCCAACAGGGTGGTCAATCTAGATAACTAATGGGTGCATGAAACATGGTAGAAAAGACAAAACAAATGACCAGTTGGCTGAATCCTTTAGTCAATCTATGCATGAAATCTGTCTTACGTGCCCAAATAGCTTTGACATCTTCTGACAACCGTATATTTTGCTACAGAGCTCTGATCGGCATGCACCTGGGCTTGTCAAAGAGCTGCTGACATAAGCTACACATTAGAATATTAAAATTCAAATGTAGGTGCGGATTTGGTATGTATAAAATAGGGAAACATATTTTTGATCATTAATGAACACATCTAATCGACATCAACCACCAAATTTCATTAGATCTTGCCTCTTTCCTTCTTCTACATGCCAAAAAAAACATGGGGAAGCATATCTGACATCATTATAGGTGGATTTGTAGGCATTTATCAATAGCTATTGGTGGTTAAATATTTGAATCTGAGTTTCCCTCCTTTTCTCCTTCTCTTCTCTCCTTCTTCTTCTATAAATACCAAATTTATTCTTTGTAAAAAAGGATCCCTCTCTCTTGTAAAGACACCATGCCAAAATTGTGGCTAACTTTCCATAGGTCACAGACCTCTACATGGTCTCTGCAATATATTCTCACCTCCTACCATGGATGTAAATGATTGTGCATCCCTTCACCAATAAAATCATGTTTTTTGAAACTCTTGTCTTCCCTTTCTCATTTTTCATTGCATCTCACCTCTTAATTTTGAATTTTTTGGCATGTTGTGTGTACTCTTGTGCTTGCAGTACCTATGTTCATATGTTTCTTACACTGGAAGGCCAAGCCCGCATGTTGGTATGTGGTGCACATCATCTACCCTCTTCTCCTACGCCCTCTCTATTTCCTTCACTACTCGTGGAGAGATATTGAACCTTTCTTTCTGGAACTATCACCTTCTTTAGCTAAATATTTCCCCTTTCTACATATCCTTCTATCCCTCATCCCTTGGCATGTTTAGTTTAGGATTTACTTTCAACATTAGGAGTAGCAGTAGCATTAGAGGTAGGTAGAGGAACCAGCCTTCTCTGGAGATCTGTTCTAATCACACAATGTACCATAACATGGGGACAATTCCATTGTGGTATCAAACAACTCGGCCCTTCCGAACCCAAGAAGCAGGTTCACATTTAAATGACCAACAGTTTCTAGCACGCCAGATGGGACAATAGTGAAGAGATTTACATCTTCATCTCATTAATTTTTATGTGTTTTTCTAATATCCATCATTTGGAGGCATATTTCAACACAACTGACGACTCCACTGATTCAGATACACCCATTATTTCATTCACAGACCAGTCTCCCCCTTTCTTCCATTCATTTTCTTTCTTCCATCGTTCCACCTTCCTCTTTTGAATTTGTGTAATCATGACTTCTTTCTCTTCCTTGAATTCTCTTTTACAGTAGTAGAACTATTTTTCTCCATCCACACAGTTTCAAAATCCTCCTCCAAATCAGTTTTATAAGCACCATTGTCCTAAAAATGCATACAACCTACTTTTTTCTAACCATAATGTTTATGAAGAATAGGTTTATGCAGATGATTGTGGAAAATCCATAGCAAAAGATGATTTTGAGAGGCAGGTGAAAAATATGGAGATGGACATGATGCATCTCAAATTCAATTATTCCATAAAGGTAGATAAAATTTTCTACAAGGTCCCTTATCCATGGGTTGGTCCTGTAGCACGCTGGTTTAGCCCCTAGCAAAAGTTACACTTTATTACGAAGATGCTACCCTAGATTAAAAAGTGGGAAGAAGAAATGGAGACTCAGAAATATAGCGCGTGGTAACCCTGTAAATGGGGTAACCTTGCACTACCATCTTACAACCCTCCCACTCCTCCATGCCAATTTACATAATCTCATCTTGTTGTGCATGTTCCCAGCTTCTTATGCACTGCCCTCATTGAGAATTCCCCTCCTCTATCTTCTCACCTTCACTTGTTTTCCATCCCTTATTCCGCACATGCCTCCATTCCTTCAGCGCACACCCTCTATCCCTTCTGTTCCCATCCTCTCATTTCCTTCTAAGTCCCCTCGGTCTAACTGTACCATAAATGAACAACCCCCCTATAAATGTGCCTTTCCCAACCAACATCATCATGTTCAACGACTACATAACAATTAAATAATGGCATGAATCATGCAACTACGACTGGGAAGAGGAAATCATATGAGCATTTGTTCCAAAATAAAATTAGTTAGTTCTTGAGGGCATAGTTCAGAAGGAGACTGAGTTTGTAGAGGAAGAACCATGCACGCCCTAGCTCTACGTGACACAACTTGCAAGTGCTCCCCTTCATAAGGAGAGTGTGCAAGAAAATCCCATATTTGGGATCGAGCTTCAAAGTAATGGGAAAATCACAATGATCAGACCATGCCCAATTAAATAACTAGCTAGTCTAGAGCCAAAGACAAATTTTCCATCAGTCATGCTCTCTTCAGAGCATGAGGTAAAGCTTCATTGTGCCAAATTTCAGTAGCAAGACCTCCCAGATCCAAGTGTAGAACAAGATTTATGAGGTATTTATTATGTTTGTTGATACTTTGAGAAGCATGAAACATCATGTACAAGGAGGTTTTTCACTCTTATTTCTGACCATGTCCAACACCAAATCAATTACATGGTCACAATTTGTGAGGAATTGAAGCTAATTCTCCTTGCTTGTTGTAGGTTTTACTTGAGTGCCATTTTCCTCTAGTTAGAGTAGGTTAGTTTAGGTTTTATTTGAGAAACACAAGTTCTTGCGTACACTCTGCATGTTCCCTTTAGGACATGTATGATTTTTCAATTTTTTTACATAGTGTTGTGTTTCTATTTCGGCACGCTTCTTCTGATGCCTTTCCTTTCCTGTTGTGTCCATGTGTCCATTTTTGTTGCTTCCTAGGATGATAATATAATTTTGGTAGAGGTAGTTCCAATAGTCAGTGTGTAGCTTTCACTCTCATCAATCTAGTTCAAAATATCTTCATATGAGAACAACAGTTCAGTTCAGAGTTCAAACAGTGTTGTAAGTGACTTTCAGGGATGTTCTTCAAGTTTAGCACTTGAATCCATGCCCAATAGAATTCTATGGCTACTGGTCTCTTCATCTACCAATAAAATGGGTCCCGAAAGTCACCAAAACTGTTATCCAAATAACTCTCCTAGTTATCAAGATAACTAATATTTTCATTCTGAATTTGATGTTTCAAATTTCAGGTTACACGTACTCAAAATTTATTTTTTGATACCTTGGCATAGTTGTAGTTCCTTTGTGCTCCTTTGCATGCCTTACTACATCTCCCTTTCCATTCTTCTATGTCCTTCCATTTTCCTTTGTGCCTTCCTATTGTGCACCCGCTTTCTTTCCTATCCTTTCGCGCACTCCTTGCACGTACCTCTACATACTTGGCTTCCAAAATGGATAAGTTCCTAGCATTCCTCTTACATGCTTGCATACACTCATCTGCTTCACACGTACCACTTTTCTTTCTTCCACCGCACACGCTCCCTCAGTTGAATGCTCGTGCCCCTTCCCCATACTTGTCCCATGCAAATATTTTTCTATTTCTTTGGCACATGCATCTCCGTGCACACCTTCCCTCTATTTCCATTTTGCATGCTTACCCCTTGATTTTGTACCTTGCACATTCTTCTATGTCAGTCACTATGTCACATCATCTGTCAAACTTGAGTTTGTAACACACAACCCATCAAAGAACACCAATAGGGAGATGAATCTAGAAAACCATCTAGTACATGACACATGGTAGAAAAAGAAAAAACAAATGAATAGTTGGCCAACTCCTTTAGTCAATCTGCATGCACCATGTGTCGTTACATGCCCAGATGGATCTGACATCTTTTAATAGTAGTATCTTTTTCTACAAATATTTGATTAGTACACACTTGAGCTTGTCAGAGAACTAATGACACAAGGTACACATTGGGACTATTAAAATTCAAATGTAGGCGGGATTTGGTAGGTAAAAAAATAGGGAAGCGTCTTTCTAGTCAGAAATGCACACATATAATCGACCTCAACCACCAAATTTGATTAGATCTTTCCTCCTTCCTTCTTCAACATGCCAAACAAACATGGGGAAGTACATCTGACAGCCTTGTAGGAATTTATCATTGGCTGTTGGTGGTTGAAGATTTGAATCCAAGTTTCTCTCCTTTTCTCCTTCTCTTCTCTTCTTCTTCTTCTTCTTCTTCTTCTTCTATAAATAGCAGAGTTTTGCTTTTTAGAAAAGGATCCCTCTCTGTTGTAACGACACCATGCCAAAAATGGTAGCTAACTTCCCACGGGTCTCAGAATTTAGCATGGTCTCTATAATGTATTCTTGACTCCTGTCATGGATGTAAATGACTATGAATCCCTTAAATAATAAAATCACGTTTTTTGGAACTCTTTCTTGTTTTTCATTGCATCTTTCCTCTCTATTTGCATTTTTATGGCATGTTGTATGTACTCTTGTGCTTGCAGTCCTCATGTTCATGTGTTGCACGCACTGGAATGTTGAGCCCATATGTTTATCTGTGGCATGCTTCATATTCCCTCTTCTCTCGTTCCCTCTCATTTTCCTTTGCCGCTCGTGGAGAGAGATGGACCATTTCTTTCTAGCACTATCTCCTCCATTAGCTTAGGATTTTCCCTTTCTATACATCCTTCTATCCCCTGGTCCCTTGGCATATTTAGTTTAGGATTTACTTTTCAATATTAGGAGTAGTAGTAGCATTAGAGGTAGGTAGAGGAACTGACTCTTCTCCCGATATCCGCCCCAAGTGCACAAGGTCCCCCAACTTGGGGACAATTCCATTTGGGTCTCAAATACCTCAACCCTTTTGGACCCGAGACACGGGCGCACATTTAAATGACCAATAATACCTATTAAAGAGGTTACATTAGAACAATAGGTCCAAGCCCTCTCAATTGGCAAGTTTTTTTTTTCATATACAAAAGGAACAACCAAATTTTTTGAAACAAACTATACAAAAAGTGAAACCTAAATCTTCATTTTACGAATTCCCAATAAACACTCCTCGACGAGAGGCACAAAGAGATCCTTATAAAGAGATTATCGCAAAAAAAATAGGGTGGGAATGTACCTAGGATTAACCCTTTGTATAGACCTACACCTACACCCATGCAAGACCCACTTTTTAATCAAGAGTGGTCAACTATGAAGAATTCCTTTCAAGCATTACAAGAGGGCCAAAATGGTAACAATAACAAGAAATACTGGTTTGATGAGTTATGTCCCTACCCTTTTGAAAAAGCCATGATACAAGTACCTTTCATAAGACATTTTTGATTTTCCAAAATTTGATAATTATAAGGGAAAAGGTGACCCTCGTGATTATATAAAATACCTTTATATGGCATGTCAAGAGGTGGCATTCAATGAAAATTATCTTATGCACTTGTTTCCATGAAGTTTAGGGAGCAATGTCGCTAGAATGGTTTGTGCATATCCCTAAGGTATCCATATCAACATGGCCAAAACTATCAAAGAGTTTCGTATGACACTTATCTTTCAATAGAGAAAATGATGTTACCATGTTAGATCTCTACAATTCCAAACAATGAAACAACAAAAACTTCACTGTGTTTTTACAAAGATGGAGAGGGTTAGCTAGTCATTTCCCTTGCTCCCTACCCAAAAAGTAGCTGATAGACATATTTGTTCCCAACCTCCATCCATACATTACATTCCACTTGCAAATGCATTATGGTAACATGTTTGAAGAGGTAATAGAAAAAAGGGATTCAAATTGAAAATGCATTATTAGCTAGGGGGACTCTAAATCCTTTCTCCCGCAAACACAACAATTCTAAATCTAACGATAAAAACAAATTTTGTTCCTAATAGAAAAAAAATTCCATTAATGATGGGATAGTAGAATCTAAATGGGTGCAAGCCATGCAGAACCATACACCTTTGAACTTTCAAAGGGTAATTCACCTACTGAGTATAAACGCTACACTTTTACTCCTTTATCTGAATCCATATCATCTATATTAAAACAGTTAGAGGCCATAAACATGGTAAAGTACGTTGAAACACAACCCTACGGGGATCATACACCTAAACCATAATGGTTTAGGGATAATTAATTTTGTGAGTTTCATTGCATAAAAGTTCACAAAATAGACAAGTTTTTAAGATTAAAACACTATATTCAAGACGTAGTCAAAAATGGTGATATTGAAGTAGATTTTGTTGCAGCTGTAAAATCTCCAAATAAAAAAATAAAAATCTTCAAAAATCATTTTCCAAATCATGAGGAAAATAAAAAGTTGGATCAGGGACAATCATATCATAATAAGAATGCTAAATATATCTTTAAAAAAGACCATTTCAATGCCTTGATAGGTTGTGTTGACCCACTCATTGAGAAAATCAATACAATTATAATTAAGACAAGAGATTTCACTATAGCAACACGATGGGATCACCTTGTTATAAATTTTGAACCTAGTTCCCCTCCTCCTCAAGAGAGTCATTATGATGTGTTAGATCAACTAGAAAAGACTATGACTAAGATGTCAATCTTCAATCTTCTAAAGATATCTAGCGTTTATAAGGATATACTTTACAAAACCTTACAGGGATCAGGAGTATCCATGGATGTTGACCAAACACATTTTCAAGTCGAGGTAGCACAACTTGTTCCTTTAGAAAACATACAATTCAGCACTATAGAAGCCTTAGTTGAAGATCCTTCACATAACCTACCATTGCATATTGAGGTTATCATCAAACGTAAGAAGGTTAAGAGAGTGCTTTTGGACCAACGATTGGGTCTTAACATATGTACTCTCAAACTAGTCCACCAACTAGGCTGCATAGAAAGTGATCTAGAAACAAAGGTCATCACCATTAAGGCATATGACAATGAAGAATGAAAATCAGCTGGAATGATCACTTCCTCATTAGAAATGGGTCCCATAACAGATGATACGAAGTTCCACATCTTAGAACTAAAACTCCCCTTACAATATCTTGCTTGGTCCACCCATGGATTCACGTCATGAAGTTTGTGCCATTAATGTATCATTAGTGTTTAAAGTTGTAATATGAGGGACAAACACTCACCATACAGGGGGCCCTTAAGCTTTTACTCATTGTAGAGCGTTGTCAATTATTTTTCCCTACAATCTATGAGTGTCCATCTACAGAGATCGCTATTCCTATCTAGTCATAGGCTTTCGCTTCACGAGTGGATCCAAATACCATGTCTATCAATGATAATAGTGCTTCTGCCTCAGAAACTCCTTTGTCTACATGGGAGATGAAGGTCAAACCAAGTGATTGTGGAGAGTATGATCTACAACAAGCCCTAATGGTTAACAACGGTCCGGTATCAACCCAAGCATATGGTAGTCCATGTTTCAAAGATCAAAGATCAAGAGAGGCTTTCCCTTTCAACAATTTTACTCCTGATGGCTTTCTAGAAGAGGAAAGGTTTCTTATGGACATTTTATTCCATCTGTATGATGATGACATGGCTATATGTTATAAATCATCTAAGTATCCCATTCCTAATTGGATAATTCTTGCCATGGGGTATAAAAGGACATAGCTGCAACCGTCAAGAACAAGGCCTATTAGAAGCTCTTGGGAATACCTCGGCACATAGTATGTAAATCAGTTATAGGCATCCATTTATATGAGTCTCACTCTTAAGATGATGAGTATGCTTCTTCTAAGAGTGAGGATATTTTTTCTGTAAATGAAAGTGAAACAGATTCCTGATGTAGTATTTACAAAGACCTTGCCTCTACCAAACCTATTCACCAATATGGATATCCTTACTATAACCCCTATTATACCCACCATATCCCCTATAACTCAACCATTAAACCTCACCTACCCATCACTTGTGAATTATGATCAACAACAACACATACCTTTTGATGTGTTTTAGAATGATGAGGCCATTGGTGAGTTCCTATGAATTAGAGATAACATTCCAAGAAATGATCACAAGAAGGTTTTATCCATTCAACTTAACACATGCACATACTTTGGAGAGGAAGTAGAGTTGTGTGGGAATTTAAGTAAAAAAGTGAGTAAGGGAAAAATCTCTAAAGAAAATCCTTGTGGAAATAAAAATGGGAAGTCTTATAGCGAAAATATCTTTGAGTCACTTGTGGACAAACAAGAAGAGAAACCTATGGAAAAGATAATGTACCCACTTTAAGATGAAGAAATTCCTAAGCCACCTATGATAGAGGAAGATCTCAATCTCCCTCCTGATCCTACACACATGGGGGATGTATCAAAGTTATTAGTGGAAGATACAATAGATGTTAATATCATCATGAAGGAACTACCATGGATAGTTAATTTGGGAGATTCCCTCTTATCCAAAGAACAAAAAAACATTCATAGGACTCTTAAGAGAGTATGTAGACATCTTCACTTGGTCTTATGCTAACATGTTAGGACTTGATCCTACACTAGTGGTGCACAATATTGTGGTACACCTAGATGCCAAGCTCATCAAACAAAAGCTCTAAAAGATGCATTCTAGCGTTGCCTCAATGGTAAAGGTAGAGCTAGAAAGGTTACTAGAATTAGGATTTATCAGGCCTATCGAATACTTAGAGTGGATCTCTAATATGGTCCCTAGTTCAAAAGAATCCAATTGGTATTAGAATATGTACAAATTTTAGGCATATTAAAAAATATTTTCCTAAGGATGATTTTCCTCTTCCAAACATTGACATGATTGTCGATTCTACAACAGGTTATGAGATGCTTTCACTCATGGATGGCTTCTCAGGTTATAATCAGATAAATATTACGGAAGTAGATCAGCATAAGACGTCTTTCACAACCCCATCGAGGACATTTTGATACCAATCCATACCTTTTGGCCTAAAATGTAGGTGCTACATATCAAAGGGTGATGACTATAATCTTTCACGATATGATAAGTGCCATCATGGAATATTATGTACATGATATACTAGATAAATCTAGAACCCCGAGGAGCACCCAAAAATTTTACGATGTATCATTCAACGTCTAAGGGATTATAATTTCTGAATTAACCCAAAGAAGTGTGTCTTCGGTGTGCTATTTGGGAAATTAATAGGATTCATTGTGTCATGGAGAGGAATAGAAATTAACCCTACAACTGTCATGGTTATCAAAAACATTCCTCCTAAGAATATCAGATAGTTGCATAGCTTACAAGGGAAAATTCAAGCCATCAAAAGGTTTATTTCATAGCTAGTAGACAAGTGTTATACATTTACACATATTCTTAAGAAGGATGTTAATTTCAACTAGGGACCAGAATAACAAGTGTTTTCTTTGCTAAAAGAATACTTGGCCAACCCCCTTGTTCTCATGCCACCCATGGAAGAATAATCCTTGTTACTTTATATCTCTGCTACACATTTTGTAATTGGAGCACTATTGGCCCAATATGACAAAGAACAGAGAGAAAAGGTTGTATACTATTTGAGTAGGACATTGGTAGCATATGAGCTAAATTATCCACAAATCGAGAAATCTTTCCTAGGCATGGTGTTTTCTTTTTAAAAGCTACATCAATATATGCTTAACAATAAATAAAGCTTATTTCAAAGGTTGACCCTTTGAATTATTTATTGTCCAAATCAGCACTAACAGAAAAGATAGGTAATTGGATCATCTTATTAAGTGATTTTGACATTGAATACGCTCATCAAAATTTATTAAAATGACAGGTGTTAGCAGATCAATTGGGAGAAGATCTGCTACCAATTACTGAACCCTTGATTTTGGAACTACCAGATGCATCCATTATGTACCTCGAAGAATCTACTGTTTGGAAAATGTACTTTGATGGCTTCTTTACCTTTCATTGTTTAGGTGTTGGAGTTGTTCTAATCACTCCCATAGGAGACTTGATTCTCTAGGCATTTTAAATTAGATTTCCTTTCATGAACAATATAGCAGAATATGAATCTCTCATTGCAGTAATGAAGTTGGCCATCAAATGGGATATCAAACAAGTAAAATGCATTGGTGATTTAATGCTTATTATCAAATAGGTCACAGATGAATATAAAGTTAAAGATGAAAAGTTACTTCCATATAAAAGAATGGTCGATTCCTTGAAATAATTCTTTGAGAAGATAACATTTGAGAAAATACCAAGAGCTTAGAATAGAGTGGAAGATGCCATGGCTATGGTAGGATCTATGTTGAGCATTCCACCAGAGATTAATGATGTCATTCTTTGTTGAAAATCTAAGAACAACAACATATGACATACCAAACTCTTGTTTAGTGTGTGAATTTGTTGGTCCCTTTTCACCATGGTACACTGAAATATTTAATTATCTCCATGATGGAACCTTCCCTATGAACATTTCTCATGCTGAAAAGTGAAACCTCATCCAATATATATCCCTTTATACCCTACTCGGGAGCACACCCTCTTCTGTTAAGGCTATGATGGGAATCTGTTGTGCTGTTTAAATACTGATGAATCTATCCAAGCAATCAAGGAGGTGCATGAGGGAATTTGTGGAGTTCATACTAATGGGATTGTCCTTGTAAAGAAGATACTCATAGTAGGTTACTATTGGCCTACCATGGAGCATGGCTATTGTCAACATGTAAAGAAGTGTGTGGATTGTCAAAAGTACAAAAATTTGATACATGCACCGACACAATGCTTGCAACCAATCAAAAAACTCTAGTTTATTCTCAAAGTGGGGTCTTGATCTAATAGGGAAACTTAATCTTGTCTCCTCAGATGGCCACAAGTTCATTATAATGACCACTGAGTACTTTACAAAATGGGTAGAGTCAGTTCCTCTTACTTATACAGAAGGTACCCAAAATTTCAAATTTTATAATGAATCATATCATCTACATATATGGTATCCCTTCTTCCATTATCACTGATAATGGTAGGTCATTCAAAAATAAAAATTTGAAATCACTCTAAAAACACTTTCAAATTTACCTCAATGTTCAAACCCCTTATTACCCTCAAGGTAATGGGAAGGAGGAAACTTCCAACAAAACCTTAATTTTCATTACGGAGAAAATGGTGAATACCATAGGCCATAACTGGCAACTACAAAATCACCCTACCCTTTGGTCATTTAGAAATTCTATCCACACTCTACAGGTTCAACTCCATATTCTTTAGTATTCATTTCTAAATTCATCTTGCCTTTAGAGATCGAGATCCCTTCTTTGCGTATTGAGCTAAAGGATTTCGTGAATGAAGAGGAGGACTATAGAGTATCATGACCTGGAAGAGTTGGAGCTATTGGAAGAGAAATGCCTTTGTGCCCTCAATCACCTAAAAGTGTATCATGATCAAGTATAGTGGAGCTACAACAAGAAGTTCATACCTCGTCATTTCAAGTTAGGAGACATGGTGTTGAAAGAAAATCATAAGAACACCAATAAAGATCGAGAAAAGAAAGATAAATTTGATCCCAACTGGCTAGGACCATACATTTTGGTTACTAAGTTCGATTCAAGTGTATATAAGTTAGCCTATTCATATGGCCAAGAGATTTGAGAACCCATGAACACAATGCATCTCACGCACTTCTATACTTAAGTATGGGGTCTCTGCAGAATACCAAGAAAAGTAAAACAAAAAAGTATAAAAAGAAAAAAGATAAAGATAAATAAACAGGTACGTCCAATAGTCAAAACCATGCAATGGCGGCACTTTGGACAATTACTTTGGTGAAAACTAGATTTCGGTGCCAAAGGAGGGTCCATTGTTCACAAGCAGTCTAGGTTTAAGGAGTACAAAAAACTTTGCCCCAAGTTTATATTTACCTTTGTTTGAGCCCCTTGTGAGCCCATCCTTCTTTGCCCTGATTTGGCTAGTCTAACCTTTTGAGTGTGGAGAAGTTAACATTGAATGAACCCATCTCATGCAGGGGGAATATTTATAGAATCACTTCTAGAATATACCACTTGGCATTCTACCCTTATACATCCCATCTAACGTTGGGGGCATCCAGAGTTATTTATTTCCTTGCAGGTTTAATTTGGAAAATTGTTGAGAAAACGTCAAAAAGATTCATATAACTTTTGAAAATACCAAAAACATACATATATGTCCTTTGGAAAAATCAAAACATTCAAATACATTTCTTAGAAAACTCCAAAACAATAGAAAATTGTCTTAGAAATAAAATCAAAAACTGTGAAAGCATCCCAAAACTGTCCCACAAAAATAAAGTAATAGTTTGCTTACTATTAGTCGTTGGTTTGTATGGTTTCTAGTTACGTTAATTTTTTGTATTGTGTGCCTTAGATTAAATTCGCTTTCTTACTTCGATTGAATGGTACTTTCATCCGTAGTTCATGGCATTGAATTTACTTTGTATGGTTTCTTTGACTAGATTTGTTTAAAATTGTTCTTGTTAATTTTTACTTGTACATTGTGTTATCATTTCATCATCATATCACACATATCCATCACATCTATACATCATATATCAAAAAATATGCTAAGTCTACATCACACATGCTTACTAAAAGATAATCATCAAATACCGTATCACCAATGGGGCAAGAGGGGTTGCGCATGATCGAAAATCTATCCTCCCCACACCAATATCAAAAATATAAACATGTTTCTCAAAGGTATCTTATCAAACATACAAGTATGATATCAGTTAAAGCTATCTCATAATATAACAAGGTAATACAAAACATATAACAGTCAAAATTGTTTTAAAAACAAATAAACAAAAAAACAAAAAAAAAAACCCAAAAAATTGATTAAATCATTAAAAAATTTAAAAAAATTAAAATTTTTAAAAATTTTCACAAAACAAATGGTAAAAAACATGCATACAACTGAATCCTATATCACCTGCATTATCCTCAACATTGAAATATGTCTTACAAAAGCGTATTTCTACAATTCTTTCTTATTATTGTCTCAAATGTCTTGTGGATCATTGTGATCCACCTCGATTAACAAAAGCTCAGCTACATACTACATTGGTACTCCCATGCAATAATGAGTTTCCAAAGACTGTGTCATAGTGCACGAATGTTTTTCCGTAGGACTACTTGTGTCCTCCATTTTCCCCTCACATGTGTTATTGCTTGGGGGCATCATTTTTAACCCTTGTCATTACAACATGAACATTTGGGAATTGCATCTTGATAACAAAAAACATGGGTGTAACATGTTGTTTTTTAAATACATGTGACTACATTGGTTTCTATGTTAGGTTAGCTGGTTTAATTTCTTGTATTGCATTGCATAAATGTATGTTGTATGGAGATAAATATAATTTTACTTTCTCATATTGCATTGCATAATGTATGTTGCATGGAATTACATATTTTTAGTAGTAAATAATTGTTAGTAATTTAGATTTTGATGTTATCTTACACTTTTGTTTATTTTAAATAAAGGCCAATGATGTAGACCTAGGGGCAAAATGATATAAACCGTTTTCTTATGGAAAGGTTGGATGCAAAGATTGGGCTTGTATTATAATTTTCCATTAATCATTTCTTCTCCATTATCATTTATTACCACTATTAATTCTTCTTCCAAATCACCCCGGGTAAATAAAAAACTATGTTTATCATTGTCCTTATTCCTTCTCAATACCTGAGGGTTTCACGCCCGTCCTAACCTATTTTCTTCTATCTATTTCAATCATATCATTGATCATCGATTGACTTCTTATATATACCCATCGACACTCGAGGGGGCATCCTTCATCCCACTTTCTTAAAATATTTACATTTTTAAGCTTGTCTAATATATTTGAAGAGAAGTCACTTACTTCACCTCAAATAAGGGAAAATGTAGACACATAAATTACGCTTTTGCAATCTTATTGCCAAAATGCACACAAATCACTCTCATTCTTTCCAATCCCCATTATAATTAGTGATTTGTTCTTACTAAATAATGTTTCTCGCCACTTTATCTAATTAACAGCGCTTTGTTGATTGTGTAACCCCTTACACATTTAGGATGACACCTTACGGTAAATCACAATTCAAAATCCTCTTCAAAATAGACAATTAGCAATTACAAGTTGATTAAGCCTATTTTTTCCCTTGATTTGATCAATATACCCTAGTATTGACTCAAACCTCTCTTCCAACCACTCAAAATCACCCAATTCATTTCCACAACATCTCAATAAGCTTCAAAATCTTATCCTATCCTCCTAGTTGACCCTAAGCAGTTGATTAAGGCTTCACACCTCTTAATCACTTGGTAATTCACTAATTGTGATTAACAAGGCCTAATCATGATTAGAAATTCTAATCTAATTTGGGAATTTTAGTCCCACAGGCACCAAAATAAAATTTTCTCCCAAAATGAAAACTATAAAAAGGGTGCACCTCATTCCTTTATACTTTACACCATGCTTTGATTTTCATCTCATATAATAAATATGATATATAGCCAAGTTCAATCCTTGCTTAAAACCTTCAACAGGGTTAGTACATGGATATCCAAAATGACCAAGTAGTCATTTGGAGAGGCCATTTCACCTTGTTTAGAGTAGTAACCATAACTATTTGATTTCCCTCTTAGATCTATTTAGGCTCATGTTAGGTAATTCAAACATATTAGTAGGCATGTTTAGTTAGATTTTGTATTGTTTTTATACTAGTTAAGCATTCTTTTAAGCTTCTATATTAATGTTACATTCCTAGAATTAGAACCTTGGCTATATGGATGGAAATGGTGTTAGCTTTCCTTGTTTATTCATGTAATTTTCTTTGTAAATTTTAGGGTGTCATAACATACTACTATTCATATGATTCCTAAGTAATAAAAGTACTAATTAACCCATCTATTTGGAAACCTTTGCTTTCTTTCTGTTGCCACTTTTTATCTTATACACCTTCTAGCCTATTTTGTCTTTTCATACTTCAACATTTCTCATCCTGGAGATCAGTGCCTAGCTAGGATCCAAACGTCAAGTGCCACTGTCCCCTCTGGGCGCCCCCAAACTCTTTTTAATTTCTTCACATCTTTTGGGTCCTTTTTATCAATTTGGGAATGTTATCTTTTTGGTAGTAAGAATTTCCAAGGTTGATTACAAAATTCAAGAAAACAAATCATGTAAATATAAAGTTATGTGATCATAATAAGGGACCAAGCACTAAGCATTAGCTATCACCACCTAAGGTTACATCCAAAATATATTATAGAGCATTCAAGAATCCATTATAACATCCATCCAAGGGCAAGAGACTTCATTCTTCTGCATACACTTCATAAGAGGGGAAGTTCATTCTATTTCATGCACACATATACTTAAATATTTTACATCTATCTATTACTCACTATCAAGTACAACACGCACAAGAGCCACCTAGGGTACCCTTCTTCACACACACATAGAACTACATTGGGTCTAAAATGTAGTGCAGTGCTCATTCGTAAGATCACTCATTTGACAGTTGAGGACAATATGAAACCTTATTTGCATTATTTTATTTTTAGGATTTGATGCACTTTTGAGGGTTTTGTAGGTCACTTATTCATTGTAGGTTACATGTGACATCTATGGGCTTGGTGCGACATACTAGTGAAAAGAAGCGAAGTAAAATGAACATCATGTGACACTTGGAATATTGTTTTCTAATGTCCTGAGAAGTCACATGCACCCAAAATAGGTCTGGGATGCCCCAGGCACCCCTGACCCTCCATAGGTGCCCTAGTCTAGCATATTCCAACATCTCTAAATTTTTTTGAGTCTCGGTGTGACAATTTTTCCTCTCTGTTAATCAGGTCATCACTTCAGCATAATCCATAATTAATAACAAAACAACTAAGTCATCTTATCTCTTCATTTTCACTTAGGGTTTTAAATCTTAATTTCTTATTTACTTGGGTCCATTCTATACTTCATTTCTTAATCATGTACTGCTAGATTGCAATCAGATTTAGGCATCTATAAATTCTATATTTTCTTATTCATTTGGTGAACTGCACTCGTGATCAATATTCCAGATCCTTATTTGGCATATCATATTATCTATCATGGATCCTAAGGTTCGTCAAATCTCTTTGTCTCAATTACTTCAAATTCATGCACCTTGCAAAAAGTTTCTTTAAAAACACCTAGACACCATGTTTACTCCTTAAAGATACACCACCCGCTCAAATGAGTGCTATTTTTGATTGTCTATCTGATGAGTCTATTCATCCTATTGCTCCAACTAATCAACCCATATTCAAGTCAACTCAAGATTTATATTATTTATTTCAAGATAAATTTCAGCTATTGAATCCACGATTGCATCTCTAAAATCTGAAATCCAACATCTTAAGGACATTTCTTAAGACCATGCTAGTTAGTCTTATCATCCTCATTCTATATATTCTACATGTGATCTTATCAATGAGCCTTAAGTATTTCCATTTCTGGAGCCTCTCACATTTTATCATAATGTTAAGCAACATGATATTCTTACTGAGAATCTTAGTCATCAATTGATCAGTTTGCCAACTACTCATTGCTATCCTCCTTATCGGTTGATCAAATATTAAGGTCTCCTATTTTGTGTTTTTCATTGAATCAATGGGCATACTAAAAATGAATACTATTATTTAAAATGAAGAAGCACACATCTTGAGCTTCAAGGCTTTATCTCATTCACTGCACAACATTTTGTTTCATTCCCATCTAAAAATGCTACATCTATATTGGCTCCTAAATTTTCTCCTTCTACGTCTAATGAACATCATGCCATCACTTCTAATATTCCTTCTACTGAAAGTTGAGCGCCACCAAGAAACCTCCTCTCAAAATAAGTCTAACACTTCGCTCATCTCAAATCGTCAGTGACATCATCAATTCAAACTAAGAAACCACCTCTACAAATCAGTTTTCCTTCTTCTCCAAACAATTATTCTACAACGTTACCAAAAAATAAACTACTCTCTATGCAAGACACACAAACTCTAGCTCACCTCTTTTGACTTCCACCACTTAAGGATCCTAAGAAATCACCACTTTAATGTCCAATCAAAAATTTCAAGGTAAATACTCCTTACATTTATCCTCTTAGTTTCATCAACTAGATCTCCATCACTTACATACTTAGGAGGCATCAGAGCTTCTCTCCCCTTACATTGCTATCAAATTTTTATATCATCTCATGCAATTGGTACTCCACTCTTAAATTTATAATATATCCTACACATCATACACATCTTGATACAGTCTTGTATCATCATTACATGATGACACACTCTCATGGTATAGTTCACACTTGACTATTGAGGGCATCCTATACACACTACACACTACACACTACACACTACACACTACACGTTACACGCTACATGCCACACGCTACATGCTACACGCTACATGCCACATGCCACACGCTACACGCCACATGCTACATGCCACACGCCACACACCACACACCACACACCACACACTTCATGCATACTCGACATCCTCTTATCGCAATATCTACCATTGAGCATGTGCATCATTCATTTTGCACATCCATGCTACCTCTTTCTTACATCTACTTTTACACATTGTGCTCAATACCTTATGACACACTCTAGTTCCATGGTCTATACTCAACTGTTGAGGTTATACATCTCAAATGGACCTTCACTACACTCACACATTTACCCATTCACTTACTTTGTATGCTCTACACTCTATCGATTATATCTTTCTAGTGCACCATTCAGACCATTACCTGATGATGCACTCTTGTGCTACAGTACACACTTGACTGTTGAGGGAATCCTATATACATGAATCTCACAAACTACACACTACACAATTTTCACATACTTGACATCCTCTTATTGCAACATATACCACACACCATCCACATCATTCATTTTACACATCCATGCTACCACTTTATTACATCTACTCTTATGTGTTGCACTCAATGCCCTATGATGGACTCTAATTCCATGGTCCATACTCAACTGATGAGGATTTACATCTCAAATGGGCCTTCACAACACTCACACATTAACTCAATCACTTACTCTATATGCTCTTTCCTTTATTGACTATATATTTGTAGCACACCTTTCAAGTTATTTCTCAATGATGTAGTCTTGTTCTACAGTTCATTCTTGACTGCTGAGGGGGCATGTATAAATGAACCGTGTTCTCATGTATACACATCCACTTAGGGCGTATGTGGCTCCTAGCACATTTACATTGTATTCCATTCCGTCCCATCCATAACATCTTGCATATCTTTGTCGCATTTAATCTTGCTTTGTTATTCTTACATGTCCACTGTATTACACATGCTAGTCAAATATTTCATATGTCATTATATGTATCATTTATACATGCGCGTTCACTTTCCTTCTATTTTTTATCACAGAGTCTATAGATCTATACATGAAACATGAATTCTTGGTATAGTACCTATTACCCGTCCCACAATGACTCCTAAGGGCATCCACTTTCATACAATAAAGGTGTCATTGTTTCATTTTTCATAGCACATTACTATATCAGATTATACATGTTTTGACATAGATTTTATCTTCCTAACATGCTAATGGGTTCTCCATGTGCAATATTTTATTTGCAGGTCTATTTGCTACCATGGTTGTCTATTATATTACTTGCTCTTGTCTATCATTATTTTACGGAATTTGCCCCATGTCTTGTATGTTCTCTGATTATCTATATGCTTGTGGAAACTACGGCCTTGATTGTATTGTGAAATTGTGAGTGATGTACCATGTTTGAAACCCACTTTTTATGGCCTACATTGTCTCCTTGCATCATAGCTTACACATTTTCAACTTTCTTGTTAGCTTCCACTTCGTCGTACACGCGTGTTTTGTCTTTTCTTGTGATAACACTTGTCTCTTAGCCACTTTGTTTGTGTGTGACTTGGTTTTTAAAAATCAGATTCCCTCCCTTGTAGGGCATTAGTTTTAGCACAACATTTGGTCCTCCTTTGGGCCGCATACTCCTGAGTTACGTCACATGCACCCCAAATGAGGGGGGGCATCATTTTGGGTGAGTCAGTCACCCCACACAGTAGTTCACAATCACCACACACCATAGTTTAGTACTAGTAAAACACAAACATTAGTCTTATAAAGGGCTTATAATCTAACTTGGGTCCTTAACACAACATGAACACTAGCACCCAGACCACAAAATAGCATTTGGGTGCCGCTAACCATTCCTAAATGCTTGTGACAAAGAGGGGAAGTACCAAAAAAAATTCCACTTCAACATAGTCTTCACCATTTCACACCATATATTTTATAGGGAGCACATTCTTTAGCAATTAGCATGCATGTACTACATAGCATTTTCTACTTTTGCGTTGGATCAGAGCTGTTTGAACTAGATCATATTTTTACACACCGTCTGTAGTGGTGTTCTACATTGCAAAAAGTAGTTAAAAGTTAGAGGATGACTCCAAATGTTTCTCCCCTACACTTCTTTTGTTCTTAGCATGACATCAACCAAAAAACTCGCAGTCAGCACAAATGGTGTGAGATTTCCTGAAAAACTTGTTCTTCTACATCACCATCAAGATTATTTCTACACTATTCACTCATCATGGATCAGGTGAACATGTTCCTTTTTCACATTTTCACATTTTATATGCTTTCTTACCTACTTTTTTACACATTTTGATCATATACACACGTATTTGACTACTTGTTCATTCTTCTCTTTTGTAGGTCTGTCCTTATGGGAAGCAGTAGTCACACCATCAACACATCATCACACAAAATCAATTACAATAAACAATTGACATCAAAAATAGGTACAATCATGACATAAACACATACGCCCTCACCTAGGAATATTATCTTCATCACTTTTTGCACTTCGTATTCTTTAATTTCCATGCTTCACATCTTTATCACTCTATACCTTTCCTGGTCTCTCAGCACATTTTTTCACCATCGATCTACATGGTTATCAGGTGTGAAAATTCTATCTACTTTAATTTATTGATATTTCAATCAACAACATAAAGTGGGGGCAAATGTAGACACTAAATCACACAATTTAGGTATCTATATAGTACTGATCGCATACTACTATTCATATGATTCTGAAGTAAGAGAAATAACTAATTAACCCATGTATTTGGCCACCTTTTATTTCTTTCATATTGACACTTTTGGTCTTACACACCTTCTAGACAAGCATTTCTTTTCATACTTTGGCATTTATCATCCTAGACACTAGCATCCAACCAGGACACCAATGTCAGGTTCCCCCATCCCTTCTAGGATCCCCCGACATCTTTGTTCTTTGTTCACATATTTTGGGCCCCTTTCTAGTCATTTAGTCATCTTATCTTTTTAGTAGTCGGAATTTTCGGGGTTGATTACGAAATTCAAGCAAAGAAATCATATAAATATAAAGTTATGTGATCATAATAAGGGACCAAGCAATAAGCATTAGCTATCACCACCTAAGGTTGCATCCAAAGGATATTATAGAGAATTAAATAATACATTATAGCATTCATTCAAGGGCAAGGTACTACATTCTTTTATATACACTTCATAGGAGGGGAAAATTCATTCTATTCCATTTACATATCTACCAACATATTCTACATCTAGCTATTTATCACTTTTAAGTGTGACGCGCACAAGATCCATACAAGGGATGATTCTTCACACACAAACATAAAACTACATTAGGTCTAAAATGTAGTGCAAAAAATCAATCATAAGATCACTCGTTTGATAGCTGAAATTCCGACCCAATTTGTATTATTTTTCTTTTTAGGATTTGATGCAATTTTAAGGGTTTTATAGGTCACTTCTTCATTACAGGTTATAAGTGACATATGTGGGCTTGGTATGAAATACTAGTGACAAGAATCAAAGGAAAGTGAACATCCTATGAATCTTGTTTTCTAAGGTATTGAGTAGTTCCAGGTGCTCAGAATAGATATAGGGTACCCCAGGTGCCCCTGACCCCTACATAGGCACCCTATTCTAGCATATTACATCATCTCTTCATTTTTTTGAGGCTCGGTTGTGATAATTTTTCCTCTCTGTTAATCAATTCATCACTTCAACACAGTGCAGGATTAATTGTGAAACAATTAAAGCATCTTATATCTTCATTTGCACTTAGGGTTTTAAATCTTAATTACTTATTTGCTTAGGTCCATTCCGTACTTCATTTATTAATCATTTACTTCTACATTGCAATCAAATTTAACCATATATAAATTTTATATTTTCTTAATTAGCTAGATAAGTACCTCATGGAGCAAGGATTCAAGAGAGGAGATGTTAACAAAAATATATGTCAATAATGAAAATGTGAAGAAGTTGATAGTGATATTCTATGTAGATGACATTAGTTTTAGTAGCAACAAAGAGATCATGGAAAAAGGATTTGTAGAAGCTATGAAACAAGAGTTTAATATGTCAATGTTAGGTGCGTTGACATAATTTATTGGGCTACAAGTGAGCTAATCAGTAGATGGAATATTCATAACACAAGAAAAGTACATCAAGGAAATGTTGAAAAAGTTTCATATGGAAGATTAAAAAGAAGTGAGCACTCCCGTGATCATAGGATGTAAAATGAGAAAAAAAAAATATGATGCTCTAAAATGGATCAAATGTTGTATAGGTCTATGATAGGTAGCTTACTCTATACCACAACCTTTAGTCTTGACATCATGCAAGTAGTTGAATGAGTAGGAATATATAAGGCTAATCCAAGAGAAAGCCATATGAATTCTATAAAAATAATCTTTAAATACCTCAAAGGAACTCTTACTTACAGAATAAGGTACCCAAGGAGTAAATAATTCATCCTAAAAGCATACCCAAATGTTGATTGGGCAAGTAATCTATCTGATAGAAAGAGCACTAGTGGTGGGGTCTTCTTTCTAGGTGAATGTATTGTATCATAGATGAGTAAGAATCAATCCTCAATAGCACTATCTACTTGTGAATAAAAATACATTATAGTTGCTACATATTGTGCACAAGTAATATGGATGAGGAAAACATTAAAAGACTAAAACTTGGAGTATGAAGGACCCACTCCTATCTTTTGAGACAAAAAAGTGTAATAAGTGTATCTAAGAATCATGTAATATATTCCAATACTAAACACAACCCCATCAAGTACCACTTCTTAAGAGAGAAATTTAGTGAGTACAAAGTCAAGCTTGAATATGTTTCTGCCAAAGAGTAGCTAGCAAACCTTTGAGAAAACCATTACTAAGAGCATATTTTGAACATTTGAGACAAAAAATTGGAGATGTCCCTAATCCTAAAATCTATTACAGAAAATCCAACAAGGGGGAGATAACCACAGTTTTTTTAGCTCCAATAAATGAGAAGAACATACATGGACGTAGGGGGAGCATGATCCTTGAAGTATATGCCTTTTTCATTTATGGAAAAAGGGAGAGAATGGCAAGGTGAAGGAGGTGTTTGTCATTAATGACAAAGGGGGAGTTTATTGAAAAAAAATTCATTGATGTCAAATTGTCTTGAGCATGTATATAACTCTTCAGGAGCCCAGTGTCATGAGCTCATTAGTATTATAGTGTGTGTCATTGAGTTATCCTTGTTTCTATATCCACTCCTAATAATGTTCCTAAAGTTGAGACAAAAAATTGGAGATGTCCCTAATCCTAAAATCTATTACAGAAAATCCAACAAGGGGATGATCCAAAACTGAGGGGTTTCAGACTTAAGGAACAGATTAACAAATGTGCCAAATGAATTGCAAAACAACTATCTCTGAAAAGAGATGTAAATTACTCAAAGACTTCAAAATACATCAATTATCTCTGCCAAGAGATGTCTATCTCTTTTTCCGGTTACATATGTATTTATACTAATTTTATAAATACGAAAGGACACCTAGAAAGATGTGGAAGGTCACCAGTCTCGAGGGAGACGAGGTGTTTCATCTTCCAAGACTTACATGTGCACTAATTTTGTGAAACATACTATTTTTAGAATTTACTATTTTTAGACAGCACTACAAAAATCACAATTTGGGCCCCTTAAACGTGGATTTCGGGGGTCAAACATTTCTGAACAAAGTTTGCACCTTCTCATCACATTCTACACATTCCAAGCTTTCCGTTGCCTTTTGAACGGAGTCAATCGGAGGTACGGTGCAAAAGTTATGGTCTCTGGAAGTTGCGCCACTAGAATTGCTGCCTGGATCATTCCTCCCTCCTTCAGAAGCAATGGTCCCCATTGCATTAAGATGCCCCATCAGCTGTGGAAATTGCTTCTTTACCTGGTATGCAGTGAGCCACTCACCTTGGTGACTGAGATTTCCTTTCTTTATCACATGATAGAGTTGAATAGGTTGTCCTCTGGTGGTCTTAGTCAAATTGTCCACAATCTGATCTTCTTCAGCTGGGGAAAGACTTGCTGGATTGAGCTCAGAGATGTCCAATTGTTCTGCTGTGACTGAAGTATCCAACAAAGGTGGATGGTATGGCTTGAGGAGGTCCACATTGAAGATGGGGTGCAGACCAAGGTAGGGTGGAAGATTCAACTCGAAAGCATTTTCCCCTACTTGCTTAGTGAGAGTGTAAGGACCATACCAGAGAGGTCGAATCTTTCTATGTGGACCTGCAAGCCGTTCCTTCTGAAGCCGCAACCAAACCTTATCACCAACCTGGAAATGATGTGGAACCCTGTGTTTATCATGGTGATTCTTATATTTTTTATTCATTTTCTGTAAAATGTCATGGACTTGGTGCTGAATGTGTTGGATCTGCTCAACAAACCTTGTCGCCTTTTCTGCTTCACTTTTTCCATGAAGTGTGAATTCCATGGTAGGAATTGGGATGCATACATCAATGGGAGCCATAGGTTGGAATCCATAACAAGCTTGAAAAGGACTGTGTTTAGTGGAGCTGTGCAGGGCTCGATTGTATCCATGTTGTATGTATGGCAGGGCCTCGTCCCATGTGTGGGAGTGCTTGGAGTGGTACATACGAAGCATGTGAACAATTAGGTGATTCACCACTTCTATTTTCCCATCAGTCTGTGGGTGAAAGGATGTGGACTTCATCAACTTTGTATCTAGCATTCCCCATAAGGTGGACCAGAAGATGCTCAGGAACCTACTATCCCTATCAGAAACAATAGACTTGGGGAGCCCAAAGTTGATCCATACATGACTGAAATAAATTTTAGCAGTATCTTCAGCAGAAATATTTTTCTTACAGGAAACCATTACAGCCATTTTAGAAAATCGATCAACTACAACAAAAACACCATCATTCCCATGTTTCGAAGTTGGAAAACCTGAGAGGAAGTCCATCGAGACAGATGCCCAAGGCTTGGTTGGTTCTGGAAATGGTGTGTACAATCCCTGTTTCTTGTTAGTTGGCTTAGCAATTACACAAGGAGTGCAGGACTTAATATACTTCACCACATCAGTCCTTAGATTAGGCTAGTAGAAATGCTTCTGAAGTACTGCCAATGTCTTGTCCACGCCAAAGTGCCCTGCGGTCTTGCTGAAGTGTGCTTCCCAGATCATCTTTTGTTGTTCACTTGCTGGAACACAGATGTGTCCCATATGGCAGAGGAGATTATCCTGTAGATAGAAATCAGAGACATGTTTTCCTTCACGGAGGGCCTGATATGTGTCTGAAAACTCAGGATCCTTCTCATACAAACTGCACCAACTTGAAGTCTCATGTCCACAGAGATCAAGAATAGTTGTGAGGGCTGCAATTGGAGGGCGGCTTAGGCAATCTGCTGCTGAGTTGGCACTTCCCTTCTTATGCTTTATTATCAGGTGAAACTGTTGTAGGTATGTGGCCCATTTCTGGTGTCTCTCATTCCTCAACTTGCTTTGTGTCTGAAGGAACTCCAAAGGCCTATGGTCAGTGTGGATTATTGTCTCCTTCCCCAGAATGTAGTGTTTCCACTACTTACATGCCTAGACAATGGCATAAAGCTCCTTATCATATATTGGGTACTTCCTGACTGTGTCATTGAATGTTTCACTATGGTATGCAACAGGGTGGCCATGTTGCATGATAACAGCTCCCAAGGCATACTCAGATGCATCTGTCATCAGCTCGAATGGATGATGTAGATCAGGAAGGGAAAGGACAGGGGCTGAGCATAACCTTTCTTTCAGCCCTTCAAATGCTTTTTGTTGTGCTTCCCCCCATTGAAATTTAGCCTTGTTCCCTCCTTTAGTCACCTGATTGAGTGCCCAGGAAATATGTGAGAA